>VHKM01000449.1:0-1200000 GCA_007210695.1 Neogobius melanostomus | reverse complement strand
ACTGACAAACTGTTTCTGTGCCAACATCATTTTGAAGATACCACATTAATAACAGAGTGATTTTTATAAACAAACAGGTTTCCTCGTACCTTTGTGCTCTGTTGTTTGTACAAATTACTTTTAATCTGCCCTGGTTGTCACAGAGTTTTAGTTTTGATTTATATTCATTTGGAAAGATGTTTATTTTTTAAAGCTATTGTGCCAAAGACGGACACAGATATACTCTCTTTATTGTGGCCATGGCTATCTGAACATGTTTCTAATGCTGCAAAGTCTGAACGAAAATCCGAGTATGTTTGGAGACTTTCCTGTTGGCTTCTTCAAGACTCTGTGATCCAGTTTTATGGGCGGAGGCGTGCCAGGCAGTATATAACAACGTCGAACTTCACTCTGGTTTATGTGCGGCCAATGTCAAAGTCAACGGCGGTAAATCCGCTCTGAGTAAATACCATGTAAATCTCGGTGACTGGAGGGTGTCCTGTTTATTTCAAAATAAGAGCCGCACTCTTGGGCTAAATCATAGGAGCATTGTGGCACAGCTGGTTCAAGGCGTTGCAGCAGCAGGAGGCTGTAGTTCTTATTATGACGTCCGTTGATATAGAGATGCAGTTTATATTGACAAAACATTACTGGGAAGCATTAATCCCTAGTTCGAATGATAAACCGTATTCAGCCTGGCTTTGTGGGGCGATAATGTCAGTTCTTTCAGATTCTATATAAGTTTATACTTAGTACTTTTCAAATTTCAGAAGGGACTTTTATATGCATAACAAATTACAGGGAATGCCTTGGATTCAAAGGTAGTAGTAGTAGTAGTAGTAGTAGTAGTAGTAGTAGTAGTAGCAGTAGCATGTTTTCAATGGATTTCTGCCTTACACCCAGCAGCTGCTCAACAGCCTTGACAGCCTTCTCGAAATTCTATAACTTCAAAGAAAATGTATGAACCGTGATTCATACAGTGATTGACCTCTGCCTTGGGATAAAATTCGGATTTACTCAAGGTTTGACACAGTATTATCCAGTATGCAGTTCAGTGAAACGCATTTAGAACCAAGACTGCTATTGATAATATGCTCTTGTGCTACAGCATTCATATTACAACTGAACAAATCTGAATATGACTGTTGCATATACTACAATCATTGTCCCATACTATAAAGTTTAAAATTGTATTCCAGCGCATGCACAATTTAACTTTAATGCATTGGACCTTGGTGGTTTTACTGATGAACAAAGGGATCACAGGCTCTACCTGAAACACAAACTTATTATGTTCCTGTGTGATGCTAGCCTGGCCTTAGCCATCCGTGAACTCAGGTCAATTATAATTTCCCTGCATGTACGTCTGGGTCTGTCAGTGGCCACGTTACATCGGTTGAATTTCAACCTACCATTCAGCGAGCAGGGGAGGCGGGTGTGGTAGGTGACATCTAGAATTACGCCGCATTTGCTGGTTGTAGTTCGGCAATGGCGGCGGATACGAACGTAAAGGAAGCTCTTCAGTCCTTTCTGGCTCGGCTCCCAAATATCCAGAAATTAAAATTGAAGCCATTGAATGCGCAAGGAGTGCTTTATTAAGGCCTGGTCAGCCAGGCCAAAATTAGAGACAGGCCTTTATTTCTATTTGAGCAAAACGGACTACCAGTAGAATGGAGAAAAACGAGATTTGTGTCCATTTGAACCTAAAATATTAGGTTAATTTACTAATCAAAATTTCAAACACTCTCCCAGCGGCTGAAACATTGACACCTTTTATTTTGTAGGGACAACAGGAAGCGTTTCGCTGCTGTTAGTGGAGCTTTGACATCAATGTCAGTGCAGATTTCTCTACTTTTGTTTTTACCGCAGACGTGGGATTACTTGTTGTTATCTCGTCTAAAAGGCGAGTTTAGACGGAGCGTTTGTGTTTGTGATCGATCATAAAACAGACCTGAGAGAAGACGAGACGCTCGCGCCGATCGGAGGAGTTATTTTGAGGTGTGGGACTTTACCTGCACACGGAGAGACGCTGGACGTGCTTGAGGACGCGATGGTAACTTTATTAAAACCCTGGAGGGTCACACAACATTTGTTGCTTGCCCTGTTTCCAACTATAGTCACAGGAGGTTTGAAAAGTGGGTAAATCTGTGTTAAAGTTACACTTGGATCAGCTCCACTCTGCAGCGTCGGCCATGGTTCCCGTTTGTTTACTTCCTGCACGTGAGTTATCGTTTACACTAGTATGAGACAAATTCCTAACACGGGAAATATTTCTACCGCTATAGTTTCTAATAATAGCCCCGGCCTGTTTAGAGACCGGCTTTTATTTGCCTCCGCCAGCTACGAACCCAGCCACTGTTAGAGACCCGGCCGGTATATAGCTTTAATATATTATCCCCAAGTATAATTAGTTATTTTAGAAAAGTACAGTGATCCTTGTGTAATCCTTTTTTCCTTTAGTTTATTAATAGATATAATTAATAATTGATCTAACATTTTGTATGCAAAAAGAAAGAAAAAGAAGGAGATTCACTTAATTCAATCACAGCAGCCACTATTAAGAAAGTCTGTTGGTATCGGTTAATATCGGATATCACTAGATACTCAAACCTCCAGGATCGGTATCGGAAGCAAAAAAAGCTGCATCGGTGCATCTCTATCTTGAATAGTTCTCATGTGCGTACAATACTGCCCATCCCATAAACCGTGTTGCACAACTCTTCTTCATCTAAACTCCACACGTGCAGTCTCTCCTTCCCTCCTCTCTTGTTTACTGCTCCCTCGTTGCCTTGGGGCTTATCTGGACCATTTGATCTCCCATCTCCTGAAGCGCTTGTTGATTAGATGTTTGATTACCGCTCCGAGTGGGCCGTCGAGCTCGCCACCGCGCCCTTGATCCCATATCTGTCCGCGGTCAGGGTGCACTACGCCTCAGTGATTACAAGACCGAGCCGATGAAAAAACAGACTTCTCTCTCTGGCAACGCGGGGCTATCGGCGGCAACAATTACCGCAGAGGTTCGCGCACTTCAAACAGCATCGCAAGTCAGAGCAGATAAGATGGAGAGGAGATGCGCATTCCCCTACATTTTGCCTTATCACACGACTGCTGGGTGTTGGAAGAGATGCATGATGAAACGTGACCGAGTTACGCCTAAAAATATTCCCTGAGTCTTGGTTTAAAATTGAATTACAGATGGGGGAAGATGGTTCAAAGTGCATCGCAGCAGAAGATAGAGATTTATTTGAACAGTAGAAACGGCAGCAGGATTATTTTGAGATTATTGGATGAACTATACTACATTTCTCTGTAAACCTTTTTTATCGAACAAAGGTAAAGTACAAAGGTATGTCGACTTCTCCAGTGGATTTGTCTGGATTGAGCATGGGCTGGATTTACTCATTTGGGTTTTTATGTGATATTATAATGATGTAGCCGTACAGGGGGCATGGATTGTTGGTGGTAGTGGATTGTTAGCCTGGCATGCCAACTGTAATGCTTTTCACACATACAGATCTGTAGGCCTACTCTGTGACCTGTCATTATCCCCACATAGAGAAGATATCTATGGCTTTGTAATGGGAGCTAAATCTTTGGGATGTTTGTAATTAAAATAGCTATTCAAAAGACTGTCTATTTTTTATATTGTTTTCTTTAAAGATACATTATGGAACTTTTAATGTAAAAAAACGTTTCTACGTAATTTATCTTTTTGTGGCTTAATGGCTGGGACGAGTGTTGCCTTTACATTCCATCACAGTTGTCTGTAGGACACTCCAGGATCAATTGTTTTGTAGGTTTTCTGGTGAGAGGGTCCCTCAGCAGTGAAAACCTTCCAGATAATTGATCCTGGAGCTAACGTCATGCTAACGACTCATACAGCTGCTCAGTCACTACAAGGTCAAACTTACTATAATTCATCTAAACCTTTGAAATGCTAGTTGTGTGTTTTGCGCAAAAAAACACTGTTTTCTTTTGTTTACTCTGTTACATTTGTGCAATATTACACACATACAAAATAAACAGTATCATCTAGCACGTGGCGCAGCGGTTAGCACTTATGATTCAAAGCTAGAAGGTCCAGGTTCGATCTCAAGCCGGAGGGGCCTTTCTCTGTGGAGTTTGTGTGTTCTTCCCGTGTCTGCATAGCTTTCCTTGGGGTACTCCAGTTTCCCCTGCCACTAAAAACATGTACAATAGGCCAGAATAAATTAGCGTGTAAGTGTAGTGTTTTGAGAAATTTGAAAAGCCCAAATCAAGTTATTATCATCATTATTATTTCAAAGCACTCACTTCAAGAGACTTTCAAAACAACAGAATGAGTTCCGATGAGCATGGTTGACCAGCAGATTGACCAACCAGAGAAATTCATGGGCTGTTTGGACAAACTTACCAAACTGGGGGGCCACTGATATCAGTTCATTACAGTTGAGGGATTTGAGACGGTCTTCTGCATTTGAGTGAGAAGCTACAAAATAAAAAATTATAGAAATACTGTAGTTGGCTGTAAGCAGGGTCCCAGACGCTCATGCTTTGGTGCAGAAAGTAGCACTGTCAGTCCAGGCTGCAGTGGATTATGGCATGTGCAAGCTTTGGATTTATGAGGGACCAAGGCCTCTATTCGGGGAGATCATACGAGTTCCTCATCGTAAAGTCTGGAAGTCAAACACAGAATGTTCTTGCTGTAAGTGTTAGGACAGGACACATTTTCATCTGTGTGACAGACAGTGGCGTAGCAAGGGTGACAAGGGGCCCCAAGCAAGAATGTAAGCAAGAAGTGTTCCTGAAGCTAATTTCAAAATCAAGCACTGGGGTTGCAAGCCTTATCCAGAGTACAAATCTTTGCATCTCCTCAATAAAAGTATAGAAACATCTGAGTATTTAAAAATGAAAGTTGTTATGATCATAATTTCAGCTTTATAGGTTTTGTGGCGTAGCAAGGGTGCCAAGGGGCCCCAAGCAAGAATGTCGGTAGGGGGCCCTCTGGTGGCCGCTTGGTGTCTTGGGAGAGAGGACGTCATTTGGGCAGGAGTGGGTTACCTGACAACTCCCATAATGCAGTTCACTGCATAAGTTTACCTCAGAACAGAAGGCAGAGGTTCTTCAGGTCATGAAATGTGTTACAATAAACTGGTTTCACTATTAGAAATATAATCTAGTAGAGCCATGAGTAAAAAAGTCTGTCCACTGCTCATTATAAGTTAACATTAGGGAACCATGACTCACTAAAGCATGCAGCAGGATGGGGATGAACAGCGCCGCAGAGCATTGGTGGAGAGATGATGTAATGGTATCACCAATATCATTAGGAAGACTGTGTATATCAAGTGTTTACTGCAGGCATCTGAATAACAGGTTGGTTCATGGGGGCCCTTGACTGTTGGGGCCCCAGGCAGCTGCCCGTCTCCCTTTATGGCAAGCTACGCCTCTGGTGACAGAGTAGGTAGGCACCTTCATCCCAGTTTACTGTCCTTGAGTTTATTTGCCATCTAAAATCTAGGTTAAGCCCTCGATTCCAACGATTTTGGATGTAGATTATTTAAAGGGGGGGTATTATGTAAAATCGACTTTTTCAAGCTTTATATCATGTTATTATGTCATTCCCTCATTAAACACATGCCTGGAGTGTTGCCTTGGCTCATTCACATATTTTGAGTAATCAGTAAAAACTTAGACGGCAGCCATTTTAGGTGTAGCTATGCCTCAGTCCTCCTAGGAACGCCCCCACCTCCTGGAGACGCCTCTGGACCTTTCTTCACCAGCCAAGCCACCAACCACTGCTCCTCAGCTCAGCAGAGCCCCCTCCCTGCACAGTAGTGTTGTTTAGATGCCACAGCAGTGTGCTGAAGGGGGCGTGTCGGAAAGCTTCTTAAAGAGACAGAGGCCTATTTCAAGACGTTCAGTACAGCTATTTTGAGAGAGCAATTTTATTCAAGGCAGTTATTTTAATTTACTGCATATACAGACCAACAGAAGGTTACGTCATCATTGTAGTATGCTATAGACTGGTGCTATGTGATTGAAAAAAGCATAATAGCCCCTCTTTAACAGTTGACTTACGGTAACCTTGCCTTTGTTATGATTATACGTTATGTATCTATTTATTTTAGTTAGCATTTACACAAGTTCATCCCTCTGTTGCATTGCTTGGTATTGCCTGATCTTTGTTTATTGAAAAGCCATTCAAAAAGTCCTTTGTTTTCACATTTGGTATGAAAAGTTGCCGACCCATTGCTTTTATAGACTTGTATTTTTTCATATGCTGACTATTGCCCCATTGTATAAAGGCAGTCATCTCTGCTTGCTTGTTTTGTTGGTGGAAAAAGACCAAAGCTGGCGTCCTGCTGGCCTCGACGCTATGGTAATTATTCTGTTGTTTGAGCAATATTTGGCCTGACATTTTATATTCCCTTTTGCACCCCCCCGTGAGATTGGAACAAAGAAAGCATTGTGGTTTGCCCTGCCTTTTGCGCTGGATGTTTTCTCTATACATCTGCTCTCTTTTTATTTATATATATATTCCTTGTATGATTTTTTTTCAGGGCCTATCTGAAATACTGTCGCGGAGCATCACGGTCCGTCTCTGTGTGCATCCAAGCAGAAAATACCGTGGCAGCATCAGAATGGTTTGGAAGCGGCTGCAGAAGAAAATGTCATTGGCGTTTTATATGCAGAGCGCAGATATGTAAACACGAGCGAGTACAATGTCAGGCAATTTAGTGCAAAGAGAGTTTATAAAAGAAACTGTTTGAGCGTGAAACAGTGGATATCTTTGTGTTTTGTACATGGAAATAAAACATGAAAACACTACACTTGATTCCGCGCAAACAACAAAGTGTGACAGGGCTCTTGCCAGGAGGTTGTGAGTTCCTTTTTTTGGCTCTTCCACTTGCCCATAATCTGCAGTAGCCTGGTCTTACCATACCCTCGTACTCATTTCGTACAGAGGGTCTGGAACTTCACGATAGAGCTCCGTTTTCAGGTGGGAGGGATGAACTCCTTTGAAACGATTGGATCTGTTTTCAAACTACAACCAGCAAATCCGGTGCAAATGCGTAACGTCACCTACAACACCCGCCTCCCCTGCTCGCTGAATGGTAGGTTGGAATTCAACCGATGAAACGCAGCCACTGAGATCAGACCCAGACGTACATGTAGGGAAAAGATAATTGACCGAAGTTTACGGATGGCAATGGCCAGGCTAAAACTGCAGCAAAGTGACAGAGTCTCTCAGCCAACTCCATGACTTTGAACTTTGCTCACGATCTGAACACTGTTGCACTGTTGCGGTTTCTCCGATAGAATCGAAAGGTCGACCAAAAGCATTGGACCGATTTCCCACAAATGACAAACGTTGCATGTGTTGCGTACAGTGAGACTGAGAGGTGTCTAAAAAAAATCCAATGTAAATAGTATTGAGAGTCTATGCAGGCAATAGCATTTGACCCATGTAGTCGTACTACATGGGTCAAATTTGGTGCGGTTGGGCGGGCACATTGAATGCTCTATCCCAATTGTTCTCAAGTGGGTCACGGAACTATTTACAGTGGGTCGCCCAATGCTTAATTTGATCCAACATTTAGCGGAATATTTCAGTTTTTCAGGGTAAAGGATTCAGCAAAGATTTAAAATGATATAATGGTGTTTAATGAGAATGTTCCGGAAACTATTCTGGCCTGTTCCCCGAATCCATCACATCAGTCCAAAAGTGTTCCTGAAACTAATTTCAAAATCAAGCACTGGGGTTGCAAGCCTTATCCAGAGTAGGAATCTTTACATCTCCTCAATAAAAGTATAGAATCATCTGATTATTTAAAATGAAAGTTGTTTTGATCATAATTTCAGCTTTATAGGTTATGACTCACTGCTGTACCATCGGCTGAGTCTGTTGACCATGGCATCAACTGTGTTCTGAGGTAATAGGAAATAGGAAGTGGAGTAACCGGCGGAGGGCGGATGTGTGTCGTTGTTGAGGTGTTAGTAGCGGTTCCACACTAATACTTGAACAGCATTATAAATCACGAAACTCACCTACTGTAGATGTGTTTTTGGTTATTTATTTGGTCCGATGGGCTGTTATTGAGGGGACTTCCGTGTCCCAAGAGTGTACGCTGCTAGCTAACGACACATGAGTAGCCAATGCGTGGGGCCCAGACTGATATCCGTGTGTATAAAAATACAGAGGGAGATCATTCTGGACGTGCCACTGCTCGAGCCAGTCGATCGAATGGCTCGAGCAGTGGCATATGGTCATTTCCATTTTGGTAGGAACCAACCGCGAAAGTCTGCGGAAAGATCTTTGGCCAATGGCGCGTACATAACAAAACTTTAAAGCCTATAGCCTTTTTTCTATAGAGTTCAGGATCGTGATGTCATATCGATAAGCATCATGGGATTTGCAGCAATAATAAACTAATGGAGATTTTAAAAGGTAAAACATTGCAGTTATAGTTTATATATTAAAACACTTGGACACTACAGTGAG
This sequence comes from Neogobius melanostomus, assembly GCA_007210695.1. Taxonomy (NCBI): domain Eukaryota; kingdom Metazoa; phylum Chordata; class Actinopteri; order Gobiiformes; family Gobiidae; genus Neogobius; species Neogobius melanostomus. The sequence continues at coordinate 1,191,536 of VHKM01000449.1, read as the reverse complement.
TTTGATGTATTTACCAGTAGTGGCTCAACAGCTCACAGAGTTGTTCCGCAGCTTTTTTCAACACTTTTTATACTGTTTTTAGCCAATGTTTGTCTACAGAAAATGTTTGCTAACCCTACAAACAGGGCGCATCTCCATGGTAACAGTGAATTTTCCCAAACTCAATATCTAATTTGTAACCTGATTTATTGAGTTTTATACTACAAAAAACAGGGCATAATCAGGTTTTTTTCCCCCTACAGATTTACTTCATTAATAACTGGCTTTGTTTTCAAATGTCAAACATAATAAACTTTGAAAATACCTTTGTGACTAATGTCAACAAAACAAAACCATACATTTAAAACTGGCTCTTTGTTTAGATTATAGACACTATTTTCCTTCCCACACAACAGGCTGAATGAATGTGTGATTGGTCCTAGATGTCTTTAGGTGCTGTGTGTTTTGTAGGTCTCAGTGAAGTCCAGGTGCTTAAAAACAACACAGAACATGGTTTAGATGAGCGAGTTGTTGCATCCTCAGTCCTTCGAATGGAGCTCTGCGGCCGCTCCGGTGACGCACCTGCTGGAGCGTCCCCCTTTGCACGTGCCTCTGTGCGCTCCATGCACGCCCTCAAATTGAAGACATCCTGACAAGATGGGAGACAGGTGTGTGCGAGCACCAGAGGCACATGTTTTAGCCCCTTTGTTCCTAATCCCTTTTACTCGTTAAATTTAAACCTATGAAATAAAGAAACGAAAACTTTAATTCTGCCTACAAAGTTCTTTTACCATACGCGCTACAAGAGTGGTTTGCAGAGGACACAAACACCGGTCCTCTGTTGTGTTCTTATACAGGGGAGCCTTGAACAGTGCGGCTGTCTCATCATTTATTCATGCGCAGAAAGGCCCGGCGTCTGAGAGCATCATATGACAAGGGCAGAGCACCACTGTTGGTATTACGCTGCACTTCATTACTTAAGCATTAGCCCATAATCTTAGATGAATAATCCACGCGTGGGGCTCTGCCTTAATTAGTCTCGTATCGCCGCTGACAGGCTCAAAATCATATCTCTACGTATTATTAATTCATTCTGACGGTCTACCGCTGGTCTTTGTAAGTCTTAAGGCGTTTGAAAGGATTTCAGGTGGAGCAGGCGCCCAGTAATCTGCTGGGTGGTTCAGTTTACACACTCACCAGTACCGTTGTGTCCTGAAACTCATGCCTGTGTGAATAAACGTGTGGTTGGTGGTTCGAACAACCTACTGACAGTAAAGTTGACAGCCAAATGTACCTAAAACTCCATTATGCTCTTCTAGCCCCTGACACCCCTCCACGAGTGTCTTGGTGACATCAAGACTTGGTTGGCCCATAACTTTCTGTGTCTCAATAAAACTAAGTTATCGTGTTTTACTTATTTCTTCGGTATACTTGTTCCTTGCTTGTGCAGTACTTTCTTAGTTGTTGAAATATGCTAGATTAATGAAATTGGATTGGATTGAATCCATTGCCGCCGCCATTAATGCTGCACTACCTGAATTACCCCATTTTCAAACCGTGAAAGTTGCAGGAAGCGGAGTAAAATCTCTTTAGCAGCTGCCTAAACGCGTTTGAAGCACCATCTACACACCTCGATCGTTCACGTGAGTTAATTAGATGTGGTTTTAGACTGAAACAGTGATGAGAAGTGAGCCAGGCGGACTGCCAACAAAAACGCTGTGCTAATTAAGACTCTTACTTCCACACTCGGAATGGGTAAAATGTGATATATTAAGACACAGAACAGCGAAAAAACTAATTGTAATTTTTCTGACAGATATTCCTATTTGATTTGCGATTTTGATATTTTATATAATCCATGTTTTATTTTCCATGCAATTGAGCACTGAGCTGCATATAAGTTATTATTATTATAGTTATTACATTTTAGCTTCATGCAAATCTACAAGAAGCAGCAAAGATGCATTTTATGTTGTCAGAGAAAGATTATTTCATAACGTGGCGCTCTCACACTCTTTCACTGTCCCTATTTGGCTAGATAAATGCATTCTCCGAATCACAAGCTGCTTGTTTTATTAAAATCCGCCTCATATTTACATGAAAAAACGGCTATTACGATGTTATAGTAGATGCTTCGTAATACAATGTTATGCGCGAACTGCTTTTTTTGACCACTTCAACCTGCTCAATGATTAAATGATCATTCCATGACACAACCAGGCTGCTGTTTGTTACAAGTGGTGAGAAAGGTTGGCAGTTTGCTCTGTGCCGTTTTTTTGTTCATAAAATCTGGGTTTACAATGTAGACCTTTTGGTAGTAAATGAAATGTAAACAACAGTGGTGATATGACGTCCATGACCGGTGAATTGTCATGAACTGTTTGAACCAGGTCTCAATTGTGAAAAAGCCAGTTCTTTTTTTCAGACAATTTTACTCAGAACTCCCCCAAACGAACACAAGAATCAGCCCGACAACACAAGTGAAAGATTTCTGCCCTGAAGTCAAAGCTACAGTAAATGCACTAAAAATGATTTGTCAGACAGTTGCAGCCTCTTTTTATTAGTTGTGGCACAAAATGTACTTTAGAAACCAAACAAAAAACTAAAATATATAAAGTCCCATTGTATTTTAGATTCTTTGAATAAGAAAAGTGCCTTTTATCGAACGCGTCTCAGATATTGTGACGTTCTTAAAATTTGATATTAAAAAGAGCCTTTTGAACGTCTCTTTGAAATGAACCGATCCCAAAGACTTGCAAAAAGAGCCGTAAATCCCACATCAGTTCTGACTCCTTACCTTAACCGTTTCCTTTGTGAGTGCTGTGGGTTCAAAATGTGTTCAAGTCAGGCGCTCTTCAAGGATCCATATGCAAAAAGCAACTCATGAAAAAAGAAAGGAGGTCCGAGGCACAACCGACTTACACAACACGTTTCGACTACTTAGGTCTTCACCAGTCTGCCCTGATGAAGAGCACTCGGAATGCGTTGGTGTCCCTCATATTTAAAGGATTTTTACTTTTGTAAATCTGCTGTCCCTCGGACCTCCTTTCTTTTTTCTCTTTCTGGGTTAAAAGCCCTATTATGTTCTGACTTTTTAAGCTTCTGTAGTAGAAAAAAATAACTCTTCGCAAGAAGCTCTGATGAGTTTGATGAAAAAAAGGTCTGATTTATTGAAAGTAATGATAAATAATAATAAATTAAAGCTGCAAGCGGCGATAGAGGCCCTCGCCCCTGGCGCAGCCCCCCCTTGCGACCTCTCCCCCTTGCCGCCGCCCCCACTCTCGCCCAAACCTGCTCTCCCCTCATTTTCACACACAACCTGTGTGCTCTCTGCTAACTCTTGCTCTGCTAACTCTTGCTCGCCTTTCTATCGTCAGACTCCGGCCTTACTCTTGCCCCAGGTAGCTCCGGTGCTGGCCCACTCTTGCTTCAGCCTCAGGGCCCCGGTCTCACGCTTGCCGTAGCGGTGCTTTTCACTCGTTCTATAGTTGAAATACCTTCTATGGCCGGTGAACTGCAATACTCGGGAGAAGCCAGCAAGCAAAACAGCATCTGGACAGATGTGCCAAATTACACAGAAGTCCTTTTTGCGTACTTCTATTTGTAGTATAGGCACAGATTCCGTGGGTACTGCAGGGCTGGAACACCCACTCGAAGCTTTGGGCTTACAGGCAAATTTGCCATGATTACAAAATGGTTCAATAAATATCGCCAAACCTGTAAAGCTGTTACTCAGTGTTCAGCAGATACAAGAGCACGCGGAGGTACCTAATATACATGTATGTGTACAGTGGTCCATGTAAAAGGCCCCTACCCTGGTACGAGCAACACCTGTCAAATAGTTACAAATAAAAAGTTAATTCAAAAAAGAGTCAAGGGTGGGATTGATCCAGCAATCTCATGGTTGCAAACCCAGTGCTCTACCTATGGAGATACACAGCCACGCCCACATCTTCGAAAATATCAAACACATGTAATATATTTTTGTGTTTGTTTTAATGTGTAGAATATACCTGCAACGTTTCATATAAATCGTACAAACTAAAATTTTGAAAGTATAGATCGGTGGCGCTGTACTGTGGTGAAGTTGGTCTTTTAATGAGTTCGTTCTGTGCAGCTTGGTTTAGTGCATTAGTGACACCAGTGTGAGCTCAATATTCCAATGGATGTTCGATTTATAAACGATAATGTGCCATTGTTGAGACATTGACCTTGGCTACGCCCACATCTTATAAAATATGACATGACTGTAATATATTTTTTGTTTTATTGTGTAGAATATACCTGCAACGTTCCATATAAATCGTCCAAACTAAAATTTTTAAGGTATAGAAAAGGTGGCGCTATACTGTGGTGAAGTTGGTCTGAAAATGAGTGTGTTATGTTCAGCTTGGGGGTGGTGCATTAGTGACATGGGTGTGAGCTCAATATTTCAATGCATGTTCGATTTATAAATGATAATGTGCCATTTTTGAGACATTTACCTTGGCCACGCCCACATCTTATAAAATATGACATGACTGTAATGTATTTTTTTGTTTGAGTAAGTGTTTAAAACATACTGGCAACGTTGAGGTTTGTACTGTCGCCTGAATGGAGGTTGATTTTTATTCCTTCAAGTTTTTATTATTCAATTATTACTGTTTTTTTGCACGCAACACCATCTGTTCTTAAACAATATTTTCCCCCAAATCTGCTCCACATGCACAGTATGCACAGTGTAATTTGCACTTTATGAAAGAAAAAGTAAATAAAACGTTTTCTGTATTGACAAGCATTGTGAGTGAAAAAATAAATATATATATATATATATATATATATATATATCCAGTGTCGTAACGCAAACGACCCTGGAGAAGCTGGTAGTACAAACATTCAAACGAGAACATAAAATTCAATTAATGAATGAATAAATGTAGAGTCAGGCCCATAAATATTTTGGCATTAACTCAAAAATCAAACATAAATATATATCCAAAAATCATGCCAAAATAATGCACAACCAGTTTATTTTGCTTCAGTCTGTTTACACAAACAAATTGAACAATGATGTTACCACAACAACTTAGTGCTAAAACCATACAAAACACACTTAATACGTTAAAAATAGTGCTTTCCTTTCGTGGCATTTTTCAAAGTGTCAATTGTCCAGCCAGGTCAAGGCAGCACCCGCTCCGCTAAATGAGTTCTTTCGCACCCCATAGTCAAGCAAGAGTTCCTCATTGACGTTTAGGTCCCTGAGGGCTCTGAAGAAGATGACTGGCCGCGCTCCTTCAGGAAAGTTCATTAGACAGGCCACTGCTCTAACGTTAGGCTTCGTTGAGTGGTTGAAGAGCCTTCCAAAAGTTTCAATGTCTGGGTGGCAAGAGCATCAGGCATTGTGGGCATCCACGCAGAGGTCCTCATTACCAGCTTTGAAGAAGAATAGCCCATCTCACTGTCTCTCTCTGCCATTCTTTTCCGTCCTTCTGTGCCAGTGATGAGCTGTCCGTGGTAGTCACAGAGAATGGAGTCCTTGGGGAACGTCTTGGTGGTCACCACTCCTGTGGGTCAGAGATAACAAACAGAATAGTTTGTTTTGTTTGTGTTTTTGTAAATTAAAACACAAAGTACATTGGTCCTGGCTGGAGAGGGTTTGAGGGAAAGTGTAACTGTAGGAGACAGAGCTAGAGAGGGAACTTGGATTAGATTAAATGAAATTTGTGTCTTTTCATAACTGTCTAACAAAGATAAAAATTATTATATAGACGCTATTCTGCATTGTTTTGGGCTACTATCAGGCTGCTTATTCTAATGCATAAATCGCCCTTTAAGGGACATTAATAAAGTAAAGTGAATGTGTGTGAAATATTACCTGCTGAGTAAAAAAACAAAACGATTTTATAAATAAAATATAAATAAAACAAGTTAAAATAATAGAGGGGATGGACACAGGAGGAGAAGGGGGAATGGAGACATGAGGAGGAGGAGGAGAGGGATAGAGACAGGAAGAGACGAGACTGTTGGGAAGAAAGGAAGAAGAAGAAAAAGAGATCTCAGAGTCTGTATCTGTACTTCCTGGTTTAGTCTTGGTTTAGACCTCAGTTAGTGGTTAGCCCTGGTTTGAGTCAAAGGATTAAAAAAATCCTGTACATTAAACTCTCGTTGTGCGTTATAAGTCAAAAGTAAAAGTATTCATCGAGAGTCCTGAGCTAGCTAATAACAATAGGTATGAGAAAGTCTAAACATGGGCTAAACATGAGATAACGTACGTGTTTTTAGAATGAACACAAAACGACAAACTTTGATGTTTACTAGGCCATAGTGATGTAGATAATGGACATACTGTAGCCTACTCTTTAATTTACAGACAAAATCCTGCGTGCTTCTCCCCAGCTTGAGCTTCTGTGTCAGAGCTGCCTGCCTGTGTCTGCTCCGCCTCACGCTGAGAGAGAGCTAGGGATGCGCTGACTACATTTATGGAGTAGTTTAAGTTTGTAGAGATCTTGATTTTGTGTAAATAGTAGGTTAATTCCTCGTGGCTACATGACTGTCTCCCATGCTAACGCACCACGTTAGCTTACACGTTAGCTTACAACAGCACAATAGCCTCATCAAAAAACAACTGGCACAGCAGCCACCAGCGATAAAAAAACAAACTTTCACTCACCCGTCTGAGGTAACCTTTGCGTGCCTTCTGCTCAGCAGACTCGGGGTAAATACATTTTCCAGCATAAGTTAGCAGCGGCCTCCGTGAGACACAGGGGAAGTGTTACAGTCATGAGGCTGCGTGCGCTATTTCTCTGACAAAACAAGACTTTTTCAACCTGAAAACTAATCGACAATAGGCGTATGTATAAAACTGCCTTTTTTGCGTGGCATTTGTTTGCTAAAGCATGTGACAACTACGCAAATCAAAGCAGCTGTGCTTACCCAGATGGTAAATACACACAGACAAAGTCACGCCCCTACTGCAGGCTCCAAAATCAACCCTGAACTAGTCGGTTTGAACCTAAAAGTTTACACTTTTAAATATACCAATACTGGTAGCTTAAACATGGAGATGCTTCTTTGTGACTTCAACTGAACGATTCTGCAAAAAAGTGAAAATCACCAATTTTCAAAAAAAAAGAAAAGTTGTGTGTATGTTTGTACGTTTTTCTCGAGACACGGGCTGCCGACTTGTGTCACATATACAACCGCTGGCCCTAACCTTAAGGTCAGTGGACTCAATGGGACATTTTAGGAATAATGAGACGTCGGACTAATGGGGCCAAGGCCATCACAACTGTCACAGGGAATTGACAAGGTTACGTCACTCGCTGTGCTGCTATGTTGTAGTTCTATCAACAGTGACACGTGCAGAAGTTATTAGCCAAAACTAATCATGGATGAAGGAGTCGAGGATTTTGCCTCCGCGCTCTTGTCAGTTTGTCTTCAGTTCATATTTTCTGAATTGGACTACAGCTGTCATCACATCCGCTAATTGTTGAATGGTTTATTTCACTGACAATCTGTGCTTCCCTGTGTAGAATGAACAGGGAATTGTCTGGCAGAGGCAGGCAAGAATATAATGGATAGATATGACCTTGAAACAGCAACCCTGTACATGTCCAGCAAAGGTCTATTAACCTTAATGATCAGTCACCCGTTCTAGAATTGTCTGCCAAGTGTCAGCTATTTCTGCAGACCAAATGTTTTCGTCCCCTATTAAGAGTACTCTTTTTCTGTAGGGGGCGCTATAGCATGGACCAGCACTGTTGTCATTGATAGGGATTCATTCTCATCCAGTTTATAAGTGATACAATTACCAACTCAATCTGACAAGGCGCGTGCAAATTATAGGTGCCATGCCATTGGTCCGACGTCTCATTATTCCGACAATTTACCATTGAGCAGAAATACCATTAGTCCAACATCTCTAACCCAGTTGTGTTGTGGATTAGAGAGCCATATACAACCATTGGCCCTAACCTTAAGGTCAGTGGACTCTTGCCTGAACCAAATTTTATTTTTCAACCCCTACTCAATGGGACATTTTCGGAATAATGAGACGTCAGACTAATGGGCCGACCCCCAAATTATAAAGGATAATGTGCAATCGTTGAGACATTTACCCTGGCCAGGCCAACCTTATAAAATATGACATGACTAATATATTTTTTGTTTGATAAAGTGTTTAGAGAAGAATATATAATGGCAAACTTGAATAAGAATCCTCCAAACCGGAGTTTTCAAGGTCTAGGTAGGGGGCGCTTTCCTGGGAGTTATAAATTAAAGGGTGCATTTTATTCAGTTTGGGGTAGTGAATTAGTGACTTTAATATGAGCTCTGTCGGCCAATGTGAGTGTGAGCTGTCCTCGAAAACACACAAAATCTACATGTTCTTCGCCGCAGCGTTATGAGGAGACCGTTGATAAGTTTTACAAACCAAGCTTGAAATGCGATCAGTTTCGCTTTCCATACACGGCAGCTGAAAAATTTCACGGAGCATTACATTTGATTTGAGACTTGTATTTGGGCTGTTCCTGGACAACATTCTGCTTGGAATTTTTTGGATCTTGAGCATTTGTCACACTGGATCTATAATTCACCAGCCTGGTCACCAGCAGGACTTGGAGAAAGCTTTACAAAGCTACACAGATTTGGTGTTTTCGGAGGATGTAACTATGCAGGTCTGGAGCGTCGGTCGACAGCCTTCAGTTTAGCAGTAAGTGATGATGACACCCATGCGCTCTGTTTGGATGCACACCCATGCATGACACGCGCCTGCTACTCTTGGTGTTTTTTGACGGATACCTGCCCTTTTAATATCGTAACACAACCACGGCGATATCGAGACACTTTTACTACCGCGATTTCGTCAGTATCATTACATCCATACTAAATCCTAAGAGTAGTCAAACATAAGAGTAGTCAAAACGGATTCTGGCTTTTAACACAAAATGGCTTCCTGTGCGTCAGGGCGTGGCGCTCCAATTACATTTTTGGTTTGTCCTGATGTCCCGTCATTGTACCCGGTACGGCAAAAACACGCATGTCCCCGAATTGCAGGGGGTCAACTTTGAGGGGGCGCTGTCGAGCCATTTTTTGGGGTATGGCCAATTCGAATTCCATAAATTTCCATACATTTTCACACCACCCGAATGTCTGCTAAACTGGGTGAGTTTTCAGCGACGTTTAGTAGGTCAAAATGTGATCATTGACGGAGACAAAAATAAATAAATAAACCACACAAAAACAGCTTAATAATAATGGCTTACACTTGAATTGCGCTTTACACGCCTGTATTACCAAGTTTCTCAGAGCACTACACTGCAGTCATTTCACTGTAGTCAGATTCACGCCATACTACACCATTCATGGTGGTAAGCTGCTATTAAAGCCACAGCTGCCCTGGGGTAGACTGACGGAAGCGAGGCTACCAGTCTCTGACCACCACCAACCACGCACTCACTCACTACATTCACCCAGGCTTCCTGTTCCCAAACGGTCTCCCATCTGAGTACCAGTCAGGCCCGTCCCTGCTTAGCCTCGGAGCTGTGACGGGTTCGGGCAGAGCAAAGGCGGTACTGGGAAAAGGTAGGCAGTCTCAGTCTGACATAGTGGCTGCCTCTCACCAAATGTCTGTGTGGAGTGATCGAAACAGAGGGTTTTATACACTGAGAAGAACATCGCAGGAGCACATGGGCTCTGAAAAATAGTTAAAACATTAAAAATTCCAGCCGCGCTGAATGTCCACGGAATTTGGGAGGTTTTTCAGATATTTTGGAGCGGGGTTGGCTGCATGCAAACACTGCCCTTTAATTTAGCACCCTGTGATACAATTTCTTTGATATGAGGACCACTGTGGTTAAATCAATTAAAGATGAGTGCCACGCATTTATAAAAGCAAATGGAGCATACATAATTCATCTGTGCCCAGGCCTGATTAAAACACGGAATGGGAAACTCCATTGTTACATTACCATTGCATTACCATAATTATCTTCTTTGGAAAGTAGGGAGATTTGATTAAAAATAATTAAACTGATTGGATTACGCCACAAAATAATGCTAGAGATGGACACTTTGGACTTGAACATCACAATCAATAATGGAGTTGTTCGAAAGCAAGAAATGAGAAATAACGTTGAAATATGGAATAATCTAGATCAAAACATCAAACTCTGCAATAACCTGGTACATTCTAAACAAGTTTACAAAGAGTTTATATTTCTTTGATATGAGTTGTAACACATTATTTTGTTGTTGTTTCTTTATTTTTCTGTTTGTTTTTTTATTGTTCATTATTTGTTGTTACTTTGCCCTATGTTCCTTTGTTTATAATTTGTTTATGATTTGCTACCCTGTAAATGTTAAATGTAAATGCTATTGTTTTTATTTTTGGGGTGGGGGCTTATAAGCCTTTGGGATCGGCCCACTCCCTTTGAGCAGGGTAACTGCTCAAACAAATAAATAAACTAAACTGACAAAACTAAAACTAACGCGCAATTTAGGGGAGGGCAAATTATTTTTATTGTGCCTTTTCACGGACACTGTGCTTATCAAGAGGCCATTGTTCATTCAGTCTCAGTTCTTAGTGATGGCAAGCTATGTGTAACCCCCGTTACAAATAAACACTGGTGTAACTGGACAAAACCTGACAATAAATAACCTTATAAATATTCATAAATAACCTAATTAAATATTCGCTTAAAACAGTTAAAAACTACGTGACATTAAATATATAATTAGTGGGATTTACAATGTTATTCTAAAAAGTTACATTGTAAACCGTTATCAATATAACTGATTCAAGACGCTCTCAGCGTATGCCCCTCCCCCACCTGGCCGAGGCTCAGTCAGCGGCAGGAGTCTGAAAAGAGCGCACGGGCGAGTAGAGCAGTGCAGCCGTTACGAACAAAACTGACCCAAACTACACCGAAAAGTGATCTTATACACCGTTTGCCTTGCCGGGTTGAGGGAGGAGTGTGTCTACGAGACGTGAAACCTTTGGGAGTAGTCTCGTGTTTGTCGCCTGCGGTTAAACGAGGCCGATGCTTTTGCTTGAGACGGCAGAGAGCAAAGAAACGCGTTTGTCGCTGCGGTTAAACGAGGCAGTTACGCTTTTGCCCGAGACGGCAGGGACCAGATAACGGCCAGGTTTTATCCCCACCCCGAGAACACCTCAGTTCTTGGAGTTGGATCGAGTTCTTGGACCCAGGATCGAGTCGAGACCAAGGCGAGCCACCCAACGGAACATTCTCAGGATCAACGGCAGCGTCTCGCGAGGCGCGCGTGGTCCGCATTCCACCAAAGAACCTCACTGACTCCCAGACCAAGGTTTGAGGAGCGTTTGTGGAGTTTTCCAACGGATTTGAGCGCACGTTAAAGGGCGCCTACGTTGAACTCAGAACATATTCACAATTTAAGTTTTGCTAAGTTTTTGGACAATTAGAAGCCATTTTCTTTTTGTTATTGCTTTGCAAGCCACTGGATCCTTTTGATAATTGTTTTATTTATGTATTTAAAGGGTACCTATGGTGTCATTTTTAAAGTGACAAACGTGTTCGATAATTGAAAAGAGTGAATAATATAAACCTGAAACCAAGATTAAACTTAAATTAAAGTAATTTAAGAATAGGTTTAAATTCAAAACACTCAAAAGTAACTAAATGACCGGTCATAAAACGAAACTTGTTGAACTAAGGAAATAAGTGAAACAAGTAAAACATACCTTTTATTGAACTCATCTCAAAAGTTAAACAATATAAAGGTGTAACGGGTAACTAACAGAAGTGCCAGTATTAATGTTTGATGTTTGTCTGTCCTTTTTATTGTCTATGTAAAGTAAATTGCCGGCTTTTCCATTTAAACTTATTGACTTTGGCTCTCATTTTGGATTACACACCACTCCTTTCGAATCTAGAATTGGTCCATACCCTACAGTCCTTTGCCTAACAGCGTAGGTGTTACATATGCATCATTGAACCTTCTGACCACTAGACAATAAACGTAAAATTAAGTATCTCTTTAGTGAGATTCAAGAGGGAAAAAAACCCTGTTTTCACTAGCCTGGTAAACCACACCCACTTCTTTTCTGCGCAAAAGAAGGTGGGTCTGGACATAAACGGTAAACAAGTTGCTGATTGGCGGCTAAGGCCGAACCGTCACAGAGAATTGACAAGGTTAAGTCGCTCGCTGCACCACTATGTTGTTAGTTCAATTAACATTAACATTAGCCAAAACTAATCATGGATGAAGTAGTCGAGGATTTTGCCTCCGCGTTCTCGTGAGTTTATATTCAGTTCATATTTTGTGAGCTGGACTACAGCTGCTAATTGCTGATTAGGCTTAGTTCACTGTGCTCCTTAGGCCCGCCCATTCAAACTGCTCCAATTGCTCCCTGACCAGACTAACTTCCCTGCGTGGAATGGACAGGGAATAGTATGTGTTGTGTCCTTGGCAAGACACTTCACCCAATGCCTATGTGTGAGTGGTTGGTGGTAGTCAGAGGGACCGTTGGCGCAGATGTGAGCAGCCTCGCTTCTGTCAGTCTACCCCAGGGGAAACTGTGGCTACAAATGTAGCTTACCACCATCAGCATGGAGTGAATGAACCCCCCTCCCTTTCATGTGTGAAGCGTTTATGACTTGTGTCATATGAAAAGCGCTATACAAATAAGATTCCCTTCCCCCTAGTATGGCAGAGCCAGGCAATGTTTTCACCCCTACAGCACCTGTACCCGAGAGTTGAAACTATTTGAAAAAGGGGATTTGCAAAACAAACAGGCGCCAAAACTAAGTCTTCCACAACTTTCCAAATCCCATGAGCCGATGGTGTAAAAATCTAACTAAACATTGCGCGCTCCTCCCGGTTTCCGCTTCAGCAAATGCCCTGCGGCTGGTGATGTGCCGCGGCGGTTTGGAGACAAAGCCGCTGAAGTGTGTATGAAGCGCAACATCAAACCGCTCGTTCACACGCGGCAAACTGGCACTGTGATCCTCTGTCAGGCTTTTTGTCTCCTCCGCTGCACTGATCAGACAGACGGCTCTCTACAGGAGATCCAACATGGCTCCGTGTTTGTCTTCACTGGGGCCTTCGGGGAGTGGGAAGTGTGAAGGGAAGTCTTAATCACCAATGCGTTCAGCTAACTTTAGCTTTCGGATCTTTCCACCACGCTGCAATGTTGTCCCCTGAAGGAAAAAAGAAAAACGTCCCTGTTTCGTTCACACATCTTCCTTCATTAAGTTCGTTCACCTTTGCATATCTTGGCATTAGCCATTTCAGCACTCGAATTGCCTTCTCAACAGACCATGTCATGCTTACCATACATGTGTCTTGTGGCACTGCAGAATTTGTAAGTCAGTAGTTTCGGGAACACTTTGGGCTGGAGTGATGGATCTGTGTATGGGTAGACAACCACTATCTCAAGAGACACATGCGGCAGGTCTTAAAAGCCTTGAGATTTGATGAAAACAATCTTTTAAGGTTCTTGAGGCTGTACTCTGTAGTGCAATTGTTTCCAACGTGGGGGTCACATTTGAGATCATATTTTTTACATTCTGACATTTAATTTGATGTATTTTTGATTGAAAACAGCATCTTTAAAAGGGACTATACAGAGTTTAAAAATGTTAAAATTATGTATGTTCCTCCCCCTACATGTTCCAGCCATGTCCTAATGTGTAGAATGAGCCCAGACCTGTTCACCACAACTGCCTCTAAAATCCTGCACTGTCACTCAGAAAGGTGAAAATTCGGGTCCGAATTGCCGTCATGCACGAGCTTAATATAGAACCTGCAGTTACGCGTAAGACCTGAGGTGGCAGTAGTGAGTATAAAATTACCAACTTGCATCTAGTCCCTAAGTGAAATGAAGTCAAATATCACGAAACAGTATCCAAACTAACATCATTAGCCACATTAAAAAATGTTTGCACGTTAAATTATTATAAATGCTAATTATATTTTGCAGAAAGGGATCCTGAGTTGTAGCCTGGTGGGACCAGAATGATTCCCCTCTGTGTTTTTGTATACAGCGGGGGATCAGTCTGGTCACCCCGCCCCCACTGGATGTATCCGGAAAATCAATCCGTTCCCGTGCAATCAGATTCGTTTATTTGCCGTGACGTGTTGTTAGCGAGCAGCGTCACTCACGGGACGCGGAAGTCCCCTCAATAACAATCTACGAACGACGCTCGAAAGAGAGAAAGCGTGTCTCCAATAGGCGGTAAATGACCAAAAACACATCGACAGTAGGTGAGTTTCGTGATTCATAATCCTGCGCAAATATTAACGCAAAACCGCTAATAACACCGCATCAACGGCAGACGTCCGCCCTTCGCTGATTGGTTTACTCCGCTTCCTGTTTGCTTGCGTATCTACCGCTGTGGGAAATGGATTTGACGCAACGGTTTTTCCAGGCTACCTGAGTTGTTGTTTGAGAGATTTTGGGGATCGCGCCCTGACAAGTTCGGGAACCCGTGCTGTAGTGGATGAAAAAAAGGAAACCCATAATTGTGTGACAATCTGCTAAAGTATAAGGCAAAATCTGTGCGAGAACGAAAGGGAAGGTTCAAAGATTTTGGAATGAAATATAAGCTAATTTGTATAGCGCTTTCACGTGACACCAGACACACAAAGCGCTTTACACATATGTAGTTTCCCCTGGGGTAGCCTGAACGGTCCCTCTGACCACCACCATTCATTCACGCGCACACCCATCATTCATCCTGGCTTATTGTGCATGTTTTTAGTAGTTGGGAAAATCAGAGTACCCGGAGTAATACACGGACATGGGGAGAACATGCAAATTCTGCACAGAAAGACCCTGTACGCCCAGGGACTTTCTATCAGCTGCGCCTTTTAATCCATTTATTTGTCACCATACGGTCAATTAAAAATGTATATACTTTGTTGTTTGCGGGAAACAATACTTTGCTGCTCTTTGAGACTTTCTTTTGGTTTAAAACTGATCAAAGTTGCTCTTTTGATGTTGAAGGTGGCAGACCCTTGGATTAGGGGAACAGGCCAGAACAGAATTCATCTTAAATGTGTACCCTGATGTGATGATGTGCGTGGTGCAGCATTGTGTGTACAAAATATGTTCTGTGGGTCGTGAGCCTTTTCAGGAGACCATTTCTTCCAATGTTTATCAACTGCAAATGCAATCAATATAGTTTCCACGATTTCATCTTTGTGGAGGGATTTCAATGCTTAAATTAACAATAATCTATTGGAAAATATGGAATTTGACATGATATAAAACAGGTTCACGCTGAAAAAATCACGCTGTCCAAAAGAATGTAAATCACTAACCACACATAAAAGCATTTTAGCATTGTTTGCACCATAGGACCATCTCGGTGTAAATAAATAAATGCTGGATAAACACTTGGCCTTAAGTCACTGACACTTTCCCAGAGTGCTTGTCCCGCTGAGAGGATGAAGATAATCCAAAGTTGTTGCATTCAGCCAGCCCTGCTCCAGTCTCGATCCTTGTGCCCAAATCTTGCTCTAAGCCCCCGAGCACTGAGCCTTGATTTTTTTTTTTTTTTTGCATTTCATGGCGCGGAGGAACTCAGCAAGGGAACGCAGCCATCCGAAACAGAGTGGACTGGAGTGCAGACTGAAGAAGGAGAGGAAGTGGTTGCCGAGCCGGATCACGACGGGCAGGAAACGGGCATTATGCAGCACATTACGGCAGCAAGCACAGTGTAAGATGTGAGATACACACATCACACATCAAACGTTTTAAGCAGGTGATGAACATGGGTGTGGCACCAGACATGAAAAGAAAAGCCCTATGTTATTGTACACTGACACTTTTTGAGCTTTGAACTTGAGCATATAACGATGTTTCCTCATCAAAAATGTGCAAGACCTTAAAATGTTTAATCCCACCGATGCAATAACTTGGACTAATTCAGGTAGTGCTTTTCTCCACACACCTTCATCATCCTTTCTACAATTTCAAGGCTCAAATTGCCTCGTGTCAGCCACTACCACGTTCTTCAGTAATGTTTTCTGGAACATTTTCTCTCAAGTAACAGTCATTTGTTACCTATATGTTGTGCACTTTTGTTGTTGTTTTTCTTATTCACAACTTTTACAAAAAGTAAAAGAACTGGGTCTGTTTTTCAGTCAATTTTACTCAGAACTCCCCTGAACGAACACAAGAATCAGCCCAACAATGGAGCAGGCGGCACAAGTGAAGGATTTTTGCACTAAAGTCAAAGCTAAATGCTCTAAAAAATGATTAATCAGGCAGTTGCAGCCTCTTTTTTATTAGTTGATTTTATTCACAAACACATTTTTCAAAGCATAAATCTCAGTCCCACTGTAATAATAATAATAATAATAATAATAATAATAAAGTGCCTTTTATCGATCTCGTCTTAGATAGTGTGAGTTTTCTGGCTGGCGTTTTATATTTATTTATTTTATTTATTTATATATTTGATCGGGACAACGCACATTAATGAACAATACAATATACAAGTTGTACAGTGTACACAAATAGTAAATGCGCCAGATTTGAGCAAAACTGCTTATTAACAAAGTCCCGAGGCAGGCTCTGGTCTGCAGACCCTGCACCGGTTTAGGTTTAATGTAGTTAGAGAGTGACGGCGGAGCAAGACTATGAAGTGCTCTGTATATAAGGCAACAGTTGTCGGTGTCAGGGAGGACTTTATTGCACAGGTTGGTCCAATAATTATAAACTATAATTAATAATAAATTATAATGTACGACAACACTAATCCACGGTTTTGGTTGTTTACTCCAACACAGGTGAATGTCCCTGATCTCTGATATAAGATGGTTTACCTTGATGTCTTTGCAGCAAACACTTTTCACTGCTTGGTCATGGTCATGTCATATCCACGGATAAAACACACTCTTATTCTTTCACACACAAGGGCAGCACTGGATTAAAAAAATAAAAAAAACTCAATACACCTCTTCCACATCACCTGTGAAGGTCATAGTTCACAATATTGCCTTTTCTTGTGGTATCCAGCGCAATAAGACTCCTGCGATACGTCTACCGTTCTGCACTTGCAGGACATAGAGGTTCCAATATGAGGAGGAAACATACTTGGAGGTAAATGCATTCTGCATTGTGCTGCCTAGAGGGTTAAAGTTTTCATTGCGTCTTGGCTCTGGGGACCAAGGGCCAATATTATGAGAAAATATCTGACATACACTGTCAAAGCTTTTATTGCAATTTGGACACGAGTATTATAACTGTACAAAATTGATAAGAGACGTCAGCTGAGTGGAGCAGGATCAGGGATATTGACACTTTGTACTGAGGCCAAAGTTACAACTCAATATGTGGAGGGAAAAACTAAATATAATCTCATCGTCGTATTGTTATTAAAGTCAAATGTACTGCAGTCTTAAATGGAGCTGTACCCACTTTAGGGCTGGAGAAATAAAAAATCATAGAAAAAAATCTAAGTATTGAAAATATTTTTAGAGACCAAGTTGTGATGCCTGTTGGGTCCAGGACCAGCATTAAAGGAAGTTACTCGTTTGTTTCAGCTCAAATAAATGATGCAAATGTAAAAGAAATAGTCTTCAATTGAACAAATGTAAATTTTTGTTCTGTTTTCTGGTTCTAGATGACATGTATTTTTGCATTCACCTTATTCCGCCCACTTGTGCATCTATTTGCGTCTTGACTCTTTCGGACTTAGAGCGCAAAGACCGGTCACTAAGTGGAGAACGAGGGGTAATGTTTGCTGCTAAAATATGATGCACAGTCGAGTGATTTGTGTAAACTGTTCATTTGCACTAGAGTGCTGATCGGGCCGTTGTTTTTGTTCGAACCCAGCCCTTGTCCGACAGAGCAGTGATCGAATCCGAGCCGAGCCCGATAGGCATTAAGATATTTGTGTCTGAGTCCGACCGAGCCCGACACAATAAAAATCAGGGATGTGGGACCATAACCTCATAGCCCATACCTCGTAGCACAGGTGTATTCAATACTTGTCTAAACTTCATTCAGTCTGTGAGCTTTGGATAAGCCGTTAAAGCGAGACGCTTTGAAACACAGTTTCACCACATTTCTGTGATGCGTGCGCTTCACAGAACCCATTTGTAACTAAGTGGGTTTGTCCCGGTGTTTTGGACACTGTTTCATTTACCATCTCATTTGTTTTAAGTTAATGATTAAGCTTCATAAAGGGAAGGCGTACTCCTTGTCGGCCATTTTGAAAGCGCAGGCTGAAAAATGTGGCAGGGGCGAAATTGGTTTAAACTTTTCCTTTGATTTTCCTTTGTATATGGTCTGTTTCTGTTGTGTCTTTTATTCATTTGATTTAAACACTTGTCATTTGGACAAACACCAACTTGTTTTATGTAAAATGTTAACTTACCAGCTAAACTTATTATTTATATGCATAGTATAGGACACTTAACAAAGGATGGTCCGGTTGCTCGGGGGCTGCTCCCCTCTGGCAGCAGGTCCAGTCACAGAAAAAAAAGAAGAAAAAAAATCCCGAATCCCTTGTAACACACATCATTAAGATTATTCTTGTTATCATGAGCATCAATCGGTCTGCGATTACTGTACCTTTCAAGAATAAATGTGGAGTATGTTATGTATCATCAAACACTTTGATGCAGAGTAATGTTATATGGGTTGTAATGGTGATGATGAATAACGATAATGCCAACATGGTTCGGTATGGGAAACAGAAATAATACACTGGTTGTAGCGTGTGAGATACTGTGAATGTTGACCTGGTATAATGCAGTATGGCATCTGTTGAAATGTAACCAACTCGGTTGATAGTTGTATTGTAAGATGGTAAGAAATATGCAGTGTTGTTAGTTATTGTTATTTAAGTCTATGAACAGGGGTGGGAGTCAATAAGCTTGTCTTCTTCCCACTCCTTTTCGAGTTAGAATGTATATTTTCTTTTTTGTTTTTTCTTTTATTGTGTATATATATTTTTCTGTTTTTTCTTGGATTTTGTGCCTTAGCTCGAAATAAAAACTCAAAGAAGAAAGAAGATTTGAACTCACCCATCACACTAATGGTATTACCTGGGAGAGGTCCTTTCCCATTAGGAGCTGTATAAAAGCTGGCTGCTGTAGTCACACAGGAAGCCATTTTGTTCATGGAGGTGACATATGTGTCATGGAGAAGTTTCTTTTGTATGAAACAATAAATTTTGCCCGGTAAGAATATTGTGTTCGTCAAGTCTGCCTGCTCATTTCGACCACTCTGTGGCCAGCTTCCCCACACCATTAACCTGCTAAGAAAAGCCACGTTTCCCCTCTCTCCTACAACACGGACTTACGTGTTATATTTTATTTTTGATCAATGGATAAATCATGTGTGCAAAGTGCTGCACGGTTTGAGAAAAGCCTTTGAAGTGAGGTTACGCAGCATGGCACACGGCACGCTGCGTTCTGCACCGCCACAGAGTTAACCATCTCAGACAGAACCGGACTGTCACGTTCACTTCGTGTCTGAGAGTTCAGCGAGCTCCACAGAGCGCTCCCTCCCTTAGCTGGTCACTTCTCCGGAGCAGGGCCTGAGCTCAGGGTCTTGCTGAGCTTTGGTGCGTAAAAGCACTGGTGCGCTATTGCCCCCAGCCATGTGTGGGGCGACCAACATCGTGCACCGCGGGCCCAGTTTATTTATTTCCCCCCACAAAAACAAACGCTTAGTCGCGTCAACTAAACCGGCCCATTTTAATTTTACACCAGTTACAGTTGTTTTAACGCACTGATGTGTCCGAGTCCGACCCGAGCCCGAAAATAAGTTCTAAATATTTGTCCGAGCCCACAAGTCAAATTGCATTGTTTCTATGGGCGGCCTGAAAACGGCTTTGTGTCCATGTAGTAACTTGTTTTCTCTTGACGTCTCCAGTCCTAAGTAAACTAATGCGAGTCAACGGGGCGGGCACAATTCATGGCAGCACCCGCAGGAATAAGATGAATAGGAATAAAAAAAAGTACTGTGGAGGTATCGGTATCGTAAAACAAGTATCATTAAAGTACCGGAATTGGGGGGAAAAAGGTACCCATGTTATACTTTTAGTACAGTGAAATCCATTTGGCAGCCTTGCAATCGGCAATATTATGACTTTCATGTAACGTATTATAAACGATCGAAAGTAGCAGTGATGTAGTATTTGTCCTCGAACAAGCTAATGCTGTGAACATTATGGAGACTCTCTTGCCTGAAAGTTGTGAAATATACTCATGAACTCATTCCCACATGATTTGAGATGTTATCCTAAGAAAAACAAAGAAAAGTTTCGCCCACAAATAAAAATGTAATCTTAACTTGCTATTTCTTTTAAATTATTAATATTATTATTAATTGCAAAAACAGAAAGAGAAAGGTACAGGGCTTTAATTAGATAGAAATGCTGTTTGTCATGGGCCTAGTCTTTTTGATTCATGCTACAAAATGTTAAATACCAGTGTACATTCCTTTGATACAAATGTTAGTAATAAATGATGATAAACATTATTTTTCAGCAAAAGATTTCCACGGAACTGTTTGGACTGTTGGGAAAATAAAATGAGGTAACTCTTTTAAAAAATTAATTAAGAAGACAAATCCACGTTTTATTCTGTTATGGCGCATATTCATTGAGTAGCTGGTCAGTGCAACAGTGCAAGGAAAAATGTGCAATGTTATTTATGTACGTAATTCGACTGATAATAAATATAGGTTAATCTTTCTTATGAATATATGAGGCAATTTGGAAACTATTTCCTGTGTGCTGTACAGCATTCATTACAAAGACACATGAGGGAATAGTACATGCTGTGGGAATACAGAGCAGGGTTGTCCCATGGTCCTCATCCATATTTGTTAAAACCATTGTGAACGTAAGCCATAACATTATGTCAGTCTGCTTTGTTTCTGTACGAGCTCTAAAAACATTGCTCCTTACCCCCGGCTCACATCTAATCCTGAACGGTAACAGTGCAGCTTCCGCTAGAAAAAAATAATCAAAACTCATACAAATTAATGTTGATGGCTCACAATAGCCCAGCACAGTGCGGCTCCGGTTACTGCAGAGTAACGCAGTAAAGTGAAGATATTGCTGCGTGGACGTCAAAGTATTCATAAGGTGTTATTACGCCTTACAATATAGTACCCCTTTTTATCCACTTAGAACATTGTTGTTGTGTAACTATACTTGGATCGTGTAACTTCTCACGTGACCGTATTTATAAAGGGGAAAATGTGGAAGAGCTTGATCGCTTCTTTTGCTCTTCTCTTCAGCGGACTTGGAGCAGGCGTAATCTCCGAGGCTGCGTGCGTAAACTTCGGCCACATCTCCGCTGTTTATGGTCGGACCAACGGGACAATGGGACCGTCTTTTTTTTTTTTTCTGACTAAAGAGATGTCGGACTAATGGCACCCCATTCAATGGGACATTTTCAGAATAATGAGACGTCGGACTGATGGGTTGTCTGACTAACGGGGCGACCCTTAAATACTTTGCATTGCTAACAAGGAACCTATATTAGCTTTATGCTACGTATGCTAATGTTAGCAATAAGTGCCTTTTATTGTTTTGTTTGCTTCTACTGAACAATTTGCTGTGAAAATAACATCCGATGGACCCGATTTTGGCTTGACTTTATTGATGTGTGATAAATATGTTTATGCCAGAAAATGGCTAAAACGTGTGAAAAGTGACTCTCTGGGAGTTTTTCTTCCCCCTCGGCTAGACCACACCCCCTTGTAAGACCTGTTGCCGTCTGTATCCATTTCAAACATAGCCACTAATTTTTATTTTGTTATGTTATGACGCTGTATCTGGATCGTGTGTATTTGAGGGCAGCAGAGGAGCAGGCATCGATTGGATTAACTGGACCTCTGACAGTGAATTGTCAGTTTGAACTGTCTTTTTATACATAACAGTACTGTTTACAAGTATTTATTTGTGTACATTGTTGCTGACAACAATGTACACAAATAGTCGACAGGGGTTCAGTGGGGTATGTTGCCTCGGGCCTCAGGACCAGGGGGGTCATCATATTTTCCCTTTTTCTAGTAATTTGACATGTATTTTCATGCGTAAGATCATCTCTATAACTCATTTATATTTGTCCACCTATTTATATTATTTATTTTTGTGCACCTAAATGTTGTCCTTTATTGCACATCCACCACTTCATGGGGGTTTAACTAACTCTTCACAGACAGCAGAGCACACTGTCTAACAGAGGAGAGTCACATCTGGACAGTAGTTTGATAGAAGTGAGTAAAGTGGAGTAGGAGCAACGCTTGGTAACCTACTTTTTTTAATATATAACCACAGTTCTATGAATGTGCAGGGTTTGAGGATAATCGTATTCAGACTAAAGCTTTGATAATAAATACCAGTCAGGCACAGTTTCAGTTTATATTAAATCAGTGTTTCTCAAACTGTGGGTCAGGGCCCAGAGGTTAGACATACAGTAGCATAGACCTGAAGCTAAGTAGCCTACAGTTAATGAAATGAGGGAATGAAGTGAAGCCAGGACCAAATGAAGAGAGTGACGAGGGAACAGTGGTGTCAAATTGTGGGACAGGGCCCAAGAATATAGTCTATGAAATGATTATTATGCTGTAGCAAACAGTTGTCACCGTGAGGGTCGGGGGGTGGGGGTCCATGTTAAACGATCGTGTCCCGGGCCCCGCCAAGTTGTTGTTGCTATAGTGTCAAACTTAGCTCTGCACCGTACACAAACCGTGCACAAAACTGTACACAAAACTGTACACAGTTTATTAAAAAAAAGTTAGTTCATAAAAAAAAAAGTACAGAATACAAGCAGAGGCCAGTTAAGTATTTTCTTTTTTTCTTTTAGCTTTGATCAAACCGCGGTCGCCAAAACTTCCATCTCAAGGCGGCTGCTTTCCCTCCAACATATCTCTCTGTATGTCTTCCCTCAGAGCAGTATCTTTTACACCTGGGCGCTTTGACAAAAGACACTGAACCTTGTTATTAACCCGACAGTAAGCGAAATGCCGAATGTGTCAGACCAACGCGGCAGTCTCTTTTAGTTCTGACATTTAGGTTTTAACTATGATAACAGCGAAAGGCCACAAATCATCTCTTGTCACGCACCGATTAGTTGAAGGGACTGTCACTGATATGAGCTCTGTCTGTCTGAATCCCCCAAGCAAGTCCAACTACAGAACATAACATTTCCTATAAGATTTCCCATTAAAAATATCTTGTGCATTTTTGAAACTCTTTTCACTTTATAGCGCTTATTAAAAAATAGCTTATTCCTTTTTGATAACTTGGCTCGGGTGAATTTGCAATTGGGGATTTCGGCTGCGGTAAACCAAGGTCAGTTACTTTTTAAGAGCCTAATCTTTAATTCCGATGTCTCCGGTATAAAAATATTAAATGAAAAAGAATTAGAATTGACATCTGCAGATCTAAATAAAATTGTGTGGATTATGTTTTCACGTTTAACGTAACGTTGCGCTGGACACATCGGGCTTCAAATTCTATGGTTTATTTTAGCTTTAAACATAAGATCAATTGTTGAGATAAAGAATACTGGAGGCCAAAAATAGTTGCAGTATGTTAAGACCACATTTTTTGCAGAAATTGGGGCATCAAAACAGTGTCCCTGCAGTTGTGGGTCTAATTAAAATTTTCACAACTTAGTCATTTTGAGTAAAGTTTTGTACTGAAGAGAGGGTTGAACAAAACACTTTTTTCCATTTTAATTAGTTTATCAAAGCAGCACAACTCTCTTTGAATGCCTGACGGTCTGAGAGCTGAAAAGGAGAGTGAGGCCTGAGAAGTTACAGGTAAAAGGCCAGGAATGGTGGTCAAACCTCGAGGTTTTTTGTGCCTGAGAGTCCACACACAGTCTGGACTTAAAACGCACATCGTGTTCAATCCTTAATTTACTTAGGTCTACAGTTGGATTTCACACCGGACTGTCAGACTTTCCCTCCGAGCCTGCTCTACCGTCACCATGACAACGGGGGTGCGCCTTGTGAGCGTGGATGATACAACGCGGAGAAGGTTTACTGATTTTTAGGAGCAAAAGCCAGCCTATTTTGGCCCGTAGACTTTATCATGTGCTAGATACATCTCTGGAATTATAAAAAAAACTACTCAACCCAATACTCAACCACTTCTTTAATGAATGCTGACTTATGAATAGATTTTCTACTACATAAATAACAGAAAATGCTAACTAGTGATGGGCGATACCACATTTTTTTTTAGTCAATACGATACCTATACTTTTGGGGTCATTTTTGTTGATATCTATGAGTTTGTATGCATTAACATAATAACAAACATAACCTAAACTTGGATGCTATGGATGGCTCAGTTCAATACTCTGCTACTGTGGATTGTTTAAGTGCAAAACAATGAAGTAAATCGCCTTCTATTCAAAAGATATCGGTACACATTACCCGGTATCAATATTTAAAAATAAGCCATTTAGTATCGATAATGGATACTATGGTTTCCCTAATGCTAACGACAATTCTAACGTTAGCATCATACACAAGCTAACGACTAGCTTCAAGTGCAGTTTTTTTTCTTCAGTTAGACAATTTGCCTCGGTCAAAATGGCTATGTGGACCCGATTTTGACTTGACTTTCATTGCGTGTGAGATAGTGTTGTTCCGATACCAGTTTTTCCCATTTGGTCCGATGCATGGGTTCAGAGTAGTCGCTGATACCGAGTACCAATCCGATACCACAGCAAGGGAATAAAAACAATAACAAAGCCTGTAAAAAGATGCCAAAACCTATAGCACATGGCTCATTATGCAGATTAAAGGTACACTGCGTAACTTTTTGGACTATACTGTTGCTATCAGTACAAAATATGCTCTTAATGACCAGCTCAACACAGAAAATGCAGTGGGTAATTGAAAAATAAATTAGCATGAGAACCTAACCTATTTAAATCTCAAATTCTGCTGACTTTAGTCACATCTCCATGGAGACGAGCTGGAGACGTACCCACTCCCGGTAAAGTTACAGTCATGTCTTAGGAGAGCTGAGACGCTCACAGTAAGGGCACTTGTTTGTTTTTACATTCATGAGGTATTTTTCAATTATGAAAATATCTGACATAAAATAAATGCTTGTATTTCAATATTTTTTATTGGGTAAAATGTTACGCAGTGTGGCTTTAAACAAAGTCTGTGCACTGTGACTTATGCTGCTTGATTCTACGTAGGCAAAAAAAAAAATAAAAAAGATAACGCAATAACACAAATGTTATTATTAGGAGATAGGTTTGGGTTTAGGTACTCACCGGTACCAGGACAATCGTCTCTTTAGAACGGCTCTTTTAAAGAGAATGTTTGGAATCGGATCTTGTTATTGAAGAGTGACAGGTCTTTTTCGGACCCATTTGTTTTGCACTTTCGCACAAATGAGAAATCACTTGAAAACAAGCCGAGCAGAAACGACAAATTGCAGTTGCACCCTTTTTTATTGATTGTGGCGCGGTTTCATTTACACCACACACATTTGAAGGGTTATAATGAATCCTGTTTCGGGCATTAAATTGATTAAAAGCAGTCATTTCAATCAAAACGCCTCAGAGCAAATTAGGTCTA
This sequence comes from Neogobius melanostomus, assembly GCA_007210695.1. NCBI lineage: Eukaryota > Metazoa > Chordata > Actinopteri > Gobiiformes > Gobiidae > Neogobius > Neogobius melanostomus. The sequence continues at coordinate 1,166,011 of VHKM01000449.1, read as the reverse complement.
AGATAATGAGTTATTGGGTTGACTCCTTAAAGGCACACTGCGTTCACTTCACCCAATGAATAGAATACAATATAGGAATTTATTTTATGATAAATATGTGTATCATTGCAAAACACCTAAAAAAAAAAAAAAAGACCAAACAACCTGACTTGTAACTTTAATGGGAGGGGGACGTCTCCAGGTCGTCTCCATGGAGATGTTGATTAAAGGCAGCCAAATATGAGCTTTAGATTAGGTTAGGTTCTCATCCATTCTTTGTTTACCCACTGCAAACATATAATGGCCTGTGTCTCGCTAGTCATTAGGAGCACGTGTTGCATTCCTGGCAACAGTATAATCCAAAATGTTACGCAGTGTGCCTTTAAAATGTTAATGTAATTTTTTGGGTTCGATTTTGTCTTTCTCTGCTCGTTTTGCTCATCTGAGTTTGATCAAACATGCGCCGCTTCCCAGATTCTGTCATGAAGTCCATAAAAGGCCTTTGCTTTCGGACGAAGAGCACCTGTTTTTTCCCTGCAACAAAAGTCCAGGTGGGAAAGTATTATTTATTTCATGGATGATTGTGCGATTTGAGCAGCTCCCCCTCGTCATTTCCCTGAGTGGTGGCCATTATTCGTGAGCGCTCGCTGACAGACAAGAGTTGGAGGGATTGCTTTATTCCTTGTAATTATCCTCTCTAGTATACGGGTTCATATTATGAAACCATTTAGCTCCAGTGTGCCGTCCTTGTCACGCGTGTTTTGAATTTGAAGCACTGTCCAAACACTTTGCCTTTTCGTAAACATCACTCTTCTTTAATTGTCCCGTTGCACTGTTTCTGAGCTAAACAAATGTTCAGGTCCTTCAGTTCTGCTTTGCGATCGCTCAACCACTTTGTATAATGCAAATGGTGAAATACGTTTCGCAATCTTCATCCCCGGGCCGGCGTGCATAATGAGCAGCGAAAGGCCAGATGATTGCATTGGCTTGTCACCCGCCATTTCTTTGTATTATGAATGGGACTTAATGGCGGCATGCTACTTTATCTGTAATAAACGGCCTCGTGTGATGTGGGGGACAAAGACTTGAAGAAGCTCAATTTGGAGATAGAAAAGTCGTGCTATTATGCCATTAAAGTAGCTCTGACTGAGGGTGACACTCTCTCGCCTCCACAACAAAGACACTTTACAGCCATATTTTATGTAAAGTAAGTCATTATTCAGACCGTGGCATTCAAAAGCATAAAGAAAGTTGGATCAAAAGTCTGGCATTTCTGGATTCTTTGTTTTCTTCTTCTCTTCTCCAGTTGCCTGACTCTATACATTACAAAAACTCAATATCGAGCATGACATTTCTCACTGGATCTAAGGTAATCTTGCTTGAAATAAGAAAGTGAAATTGGACAAGTGCAATTTTCTTACCGCATTGGCAGAAAAATCGAGCTGAACTAAAGACAAAATATACTGAATCGAAATCGTCCGAAATAAGTGAAATAATGTAGCTAAATCTTCGCTCAAAACAACTCAGATTCAAAATATTATGCCCAACTTGAGACATTTAAACCAATCTAGATATTAATCTAATGCTCGCTTTCAAGCCCGTATTACCAAGTTTCTCAAAGTGCTACACTGTTGTCATTATTCAGTCACTACAAACTCAGTGGTGGTAATTTACTAATGTAGCCACAGCTGCCCTGGGGTAGACTGACGGAAGCGAGGCTGCCAGGCTGTGCCATCGGCCCCTCCGACCACAATTAGTGGAACCAACTTTATATTGTACTACTTCAGTATATTGTAAGCTCAGAAAAGTGCACCTAATTATAAATCATTTGTATAACTTTCATGAACGTTCAGCATTTCTGTGACAGTGAGCCTGAAAAGTGACCTTATAAGTTGTGAAAGGTGCTTATAAACCTTTCCCTGTGAAGAATTTAGAAGTTAGGAATGTGTTAGGACACAACTAACAAGACACCTTTCGAGACACTCAAAGGGCCAGATCTTGTGGTTCATAGCGCAGGCTGGAGAGCAGACGAGTGGCACTCCATGCAATCTTCAGTGTCATACCTGGTGCAAAAAGTGGGTGGACAGACTTGCATTGCGACGTTGTGGTGCCGTCCCCTCCCCATGCTTTCCCCAGACCGTTACTGCGGAAGGCGGCGGGTTGCGGGGGGGTCTAGTGTGTCCTGTAAACGCTTAATAACATGCACATGCAGCGCGCAATGTTTAATAAAGATGAAAGAAATCAAACTGTTCCTCCGCTGCGTGACAAGATGAGTGGGCGGGGAATGAAAGGCAGCAGCCTCGGCGTTGGACACCGTTAGAATGCGCAAAGTTACCAAATGTAAGGATTGAATTGATCAGAAACTGTCATATTGGCTGCGGAGGAGTTGTAGAGTTATGCAGTAGTTGCAAGAAAATTGTAGCTTATTGGAACATTTGAGCTACAGCTGCAGGATTGTTGGAAACATTTTTGCTATGCCCCCCGTTTGTGAAATGCTCTTCTTTCTTTTGGACTGAGCTGTAGCCTACACAAGGAGCAACAAGGAACATGAGGCTTATTACAACGACCACCGCTGATGCTCTTCATTCATCAGGAGGAAAACACTGACACACGATGTAAACATTACCTTAAAACGCAGATTAGACGTGGTGTTGTGGCACTTGAGTGTGTGGTTTATTTATGGGAAACTGTTGTTGTTGTTTGGTGCGCATTGATCTACTGTACCCGAGTGCATACGCTCAAGCAGACTTTTCAAGGTAATTTCGATTTTGTTTTCAATTTGACACGATACATCGATTCTAAAGGAAGATTACAAGGCAGCGCGATGTAAAGAGGAAAATAATGTGAAGGTTGCCACAGAAGAGCAGCGCTCCGAGTGCTGCTCGTGATGAACCACGCCTCAGTCGGCCTCTTTTTCTTAAAGAACGCCCTCTCCCTAATGGCGCAGCCTTTAGCGCAAAACCTGCACCACATGCAAGATCGCGCGTGTATCACGTTGCGTTTAGAGTTCCGCACAGACTGTGCCAGGCACAAGATCTGGCCCAAAGTCCACGTACAACAAAATACAAAGAAATGACAACATTTTAAGTGTCAAAGCTCCAAGTGCATTTAAAAAGCCTAAATAACGTTTAGCAGGCGTTTGTAGCAACCAAATTTGCCCTGTTCAAAAGTCCTCTCTGGCTACAGTGTTAAAGTGTTAAAGAGACTAGATGCAAGTTAGTATTTTTTATCCTGTGGTCTAACAGGTCTGCAGCTTCTATATTAAGCTCATGCATGACAGTTCAGGATTATAGAGGCAGTTGTGGTGAGTGGGTCTGGGCTCATTCTACACATTAGGACCCTGCTGGAACATGTAGGGGGAGGAAAATACTTAATTTTAACACAAAAATACTGTGCTGCAAAGATTTATTGGCACATACCTCTCAGCCATACACAAAAACGCAGGTTTCAGGACTCCATTCAGACACGGTCGAAAGATGTATACCACCACACTGCAACCAATGGGCGAGGAAAACACTCTTTTCCTTTCCCTTTTAACGATAATGTTACGGTGACAAGCCAAAACATGACGAGACATTTACAAGTTTTCGTTGATGAGACGAAAATGTCAGACGTTCGCTCTCTTCTCTCCCTTCCTCAGCGAGTCACTGGCAGTGATGTCACTAGGACTTGTCTTTTCTCAGGACAGTGTTTTTTCCAAATTGAATACAGTAGCAGTTAGGGATGGAACGATAAACAATAACATCGTTAATCTTGATCGCCACATTTTTTGATTATCGTGACTATCGTGCTAGAAGACAATCGCTAAATCCATCTGACAACCAGTGCCGGTAACTTTACCAAGAGTGGGTACGTCTCCATGGAGATGTGACTAAAGTCAGCAGTATTTAAGATTTCAGTAGGTTAGTTCCTCATCCAAATCCATTCTTTGATTACCCACTGCAGAAATGGCATTTTCTGTGTCGAGCTGCTCATTAGCTGCGTGTTTTGTATTGATGACAACAGTATAGTCCAAAATGTTACCCAGTGTGCCTTTAAATACTTACTTTCTCACTCAATATGACATTTACAGCAGACAATGAAGAGGAATATTTAATAATTGCCCAATCCAGTGATTTTTTTTTTAAAGCACAGGCAAATATCGTGATATTTCCCTAGTAGTGGTATGAAAGTATGTTATTGAAGGACCGTGCAGAGAGATATTTGTGCATAATCTGTTAGTCAAAAGCATAATACAACCTTTCATGCATGACCCCAGTTTCCAATACTTTTCGACCTAAATTAATTTGTTGAAATACTAATGCTTTTTATGTACTAAAACTGAGAAGAACTTGACTAAAACCTTTGAGTTTCCGTCAACTAAAACTATAACATATAGAAATGACTACAAAGTGACTAAGACTAAAAAGAATGAATGTTAGAATGAATGTGACCACAGTTCAGTCTCAATTTAAATCATTTTTCTTTGTTTTGTCTAGACGTTTACATGGTGTATATGCTTGAGTAGAACTTGTAAAACCCAGACAAATATAAAATGGCTTTTTTTCCAGATCTTGGCCGCCATATTCCGGGCATATGGTGCCATGTGGTGCTGATGCACAGGCTGCTCAAAAGGCAGAAAATTCACATTAATTTTCCCTGTTAAAGTCGGAGTCATCCGTTTGCATTTGCTCGATGTGTCACCGTCCAGGGCCACATGGAAAACGAGGAGGAGACTGCGACCAGAGAGCAGCTGTTAACCCGAATATAACTTCAGAGGAAATCTCACCCTATGGTTTCCTCTACTGTCGATGTTTATAGGTGAATCTGAAATAGATAACGGAAAGAGACAAGCAAACAACTCAGGCGCCACATAGTTCTTCATAATATCAAGATTTGGTTAAGAACCAAAGCAAATAAGCTTGATAATGCTGACATACCGTAATCTCATTATGTTGTGTCCTTCACATATTTATGCACTTATATGTTTACAGTCACATGTTTATGAAAGTGGTTCTGAATGATTGAAACATAACGCACCTCAATTTTTTAATACACATTGCATTATGACTGAAATTTCAACTGTCGATCTGTTCTTCTTCCCCCAGAAACCTTTTAGTAGTAGTTTCCATTCACCCCACGTGTCTGGGTGGGTTTCCTCCAGAGTTACCACTTGTTTCTTTTTCGCTTTTTGGCACATTCAGTTTGTGAAAAAGAAACGACGGGACGCCTCACACGAACAAAAAGAGAAAAGGCAGAATTCTGGACCACTGCAAAAGAAATAATCACATTACGGACTGGGACAAAGTCATTGGGTCTGAAACCTACAAATTCAAGCACTGGATAAAAGAAGCCATCGAAATCATGAAACGGAGCACCCACACCATCGTGAAGAAGATGGAAAGTTATAGAAAGTGTCTCTGTTTGAGCCTCAAGGTGAATTCAACACAAAAGCTCTGGATTACTTTGGACAGATTTTAATGCAGTAAAATCTGTACTGTACCTTTCCTTACCTCCATTACTGGAAACACATGAGCAGGTAATTTGAGGTGAAAAAAACCCCAAAACGCACTGTTCTTGTTGTTCCAGCCACATGCTCGTAGTCGGCTGCCATCTTCACTTAGCACTGCAGCCAAACAGATGCACAGCAGAGCGGAGATGAGACGACAGACGACACAAGGACCGTGTTCATTATTCAGCCGCGGTTTTCACAGCCGCGCCGCACAGTCATGTTTGATTCAAAATGCGATGTCACTGCCACCGCCGGAAAACACACTTCTCAGTGCGGCGCGTCCATGGGGCGAGTGGAGGCCGCGTGCGCTGTCCTCTGTAATTGTGTGGGAGCGAAAGCTGCGTTCGGCCTTCCATCGAGTGTGTTGTGAGTGAGAGTAAATACAACACTGTGGGTTTTTTTTTTATGATTCTGTTTCCTGTTTTTGTCCGGTTAAGGCTTTTATGTGGACATAAAGGGAGGCACTTCTGAAATGCAGATGCCAATGAAAGGGCGAGAAGAACAAATACATTCTCTACATGTCTATTTTCTGTCAGAAAACTCTGTGTGTGTGTGTCGCTGAAACATAAATATAATTCTCTGCATAAATAAAATAATAAATAAAATAATTGCTGATAGAACCAATGTCACCAACCCCTAAGTTTAAGTCGTTATGAATTATATATTATTATATATTACCCAGTATATGGCTCAAGAACTGCCTCACAACAACAACTAGTTAGGGCAGCAGGGTGAGGGCTTGCTGGTGGGGGGCTACTGCCCTCTACCAACTGGCCATAATACACCCTGGCTTTTTAAGGCACCTCACTAAACAAGGCAAACAACAAAAACAATAAAACAATCAGAAGCAGTATTTTACAGTGGAAATAGGAATTACAATAATAATGGGTCGTGTTGACTATGTAATACTTATTATAGCTAAATTAATAGTCAATTAATAAAATGGTGACTGGTGCTTATAAGTAATGATTGGAAATGGTAATTATGTGAACGGGAAAGAGGAATAAGAAAAAGAAAAAAGTACAAATAAAAAAAAAAAAATGTAATTCAGGAATTTTGTAATGTAATGTGTTGTATCGTATGTAACATGTTGTATTACTGTATCCGGATTGTAAATTTAATCTTGAATATGGGGGTAGGCACTTCTAAGCTTTCTTGCTTCGGCCTACTCCTTGTCAGTTTTTTTGTTGCTTTGTTTGTTTTCTGCACTGTAATAATGTTGTTGTAAAAATCACTCAAATAAATCCAATCAATCAATCAATCAATCAATCAATGTGTCTTTCACATAAAATTTCAACTAAATATATTTATGTTTGTGGACCATAGCATGGCAAAATGTAGAAAAGTTAAAGGGCTACAGATACTTTTTCAACCCACTGTAAGTTGAGACCATTTACCATTTAATTCCAGCAGCATTAAACCTCTTCAACAAAAATATTGAACAAATATGGTCCAAAACATTGCATGTTTAACAAAATATATCTATATTTACCCAAAAGTTGCTAGTTTAAACATTCAAATGTTCCTACATTTGCATATGTGGCATTAAAAATATTGTATCTGGGCACCTTGAAAAACATCCAATCTGACCTGCTGCTACCTGTGGAAACACTTCATTTTACCTTGCCATTGTAATGGCCCGCACTTACAGGCAAGTAACCAGCCGACTTAGAACATCGGCTTGTTAATAAAGCACCTCGTACAGGAGCAGCTGTTTCAGCCACAGAATGAGCACAAAGAACAGAGGCTAGTCTGAAAAGGCTGTCCATTCGTCTGTCTCCCAACTCACATTGCACAACCGCCACCCCAACATGCCCACAGCGCCCCCTTGATGCATAACAGGACCATAACTTGCTTTTTTACATTGTGTTTTAACTGTGAAAATACGATTTTACCTGAACATGTATATGTGAAGATAAGAGATTGCAGCGAAAACATTTGGGAATTGTCCGCACTTTCCTTCCTGCTTGTCTTTGGGTTAACCATGAACTGACCCACGCTGACCCACAACTCTGGACACGCTGTTTCTTTCAAGTCTACCGGCACCACCTAAAAGTGGCTACTCCACACTCATACTGCCACAGCAGGTTCGTTATTTATGAATCTTATCTCATGTTTTGTAACATGATACTTAGCTAGCATTTCGGTTCCTAAATAAACCTCTTCTAAATGAATCCAGGTGAATGTTTCTGTCTGTGGCCCTCCATGCCATAAACACTTCAATATGCAGTGGTGTGCCGTCAGGGCCAGCAGGGCCTTCTCTGCTGGCCCTGACCAAATGAAGAAGAAAAAAGTGTAAAATGTCTCAATAGTATATTTAATTTCTAATTTATTTATATAATGTACAGTTGAGTCGCTTATATTGGTTTTGTTGATGTGTAACTGTAATTTCCTACTCAAAAAGTGCCTTAAACACGTCTGGCGAGCTGCTCCTCCTCAGGGCCTTCAGAACAGATTCTGCAGGCCCAGTGTTGTCAGGGCGCACACATGATTGACAGCCAGCGTGAATGACAGAATTATCAGCCAATCAGAATTCGATGTACATTGACAGTACGCCCCCCAGGGCCTTCAGTAGCTCAGTAGCTTCCCCTACGTTTTGTTCGCCTGGGAAAACCGTTAATGTAGCCGCGCATGGGCAAGACGATCCAGGAAAACAGACGTAAACCGGATAAACAGATATTCCTCTTGGGAACATCCGAACGAGGCAAAAAGAAGCGGATTTTCTGATCACGGATATTTTGCGCCCCTTCATTCTGAAGAGCTTCGAGAGCAAAGCAGCGGGAACGACAGCGGGACGTAGACGCTCGGCTCCCCGGACAGGAGAAGGGTTCCCCGGCGTCAGCTGTGCTGGGACGCGGGCAGGGAACAGGTACGTGACTACGACATAGACATATTATTACAAGCGCTATAAAAAAAAGGGATCTCAAATAGCACCAAACTTTAAGTTTAGTATTTTTTTTTATTTTTTTTATTTTACTCGCTCTGTCAACAAAACATCTCCTAAAAACAGCCGCCTGTTTCCACATTATAACGCACGAGTGTTCCCGAAGGTGTTTGCTTTTGTTTGGGGGCGGAGGCACCACTGCTTTGGTTTGCGTTGTTGACAAATCCTTTAGCGAACAAATGCCACGCAAAAAGGCAGTTTTATCCATACGCCTATTGTCGATAAGTTTATATGCGTTTGACTGTGTGAACCCATGTTGCTATGGAAGGCCCTGACTGAAACCCCACGGCCCGCCACTGTCAATATGTGGCCCTCAATGAAAGAAATCTGGACACCCCTGGCATATAATGAACAGATCTGGACGGTAATAAATGCAAATCCTGTAATCCTCAATGTTGTTGCACCGAGTACCAACTTGAATGAACTGAAGTCTAAACTGGAGTGAACCTGCTCTTGACCTGTTCTAAACTTCCATTATTTCCATCTCCCCTGTTCTTTCGACCTGATTACACTTAATGATATAACAACTTAAACAGTGAGCAGTGTAAGAATAGAGCTGTACGTTTGACGCATTGTTTCCGCAGCTCCACTTTGTCGACGAGAAGCTGATTGTGTAGGACTTGTGTTTGATTAATGTATGTATGAATTCACACCGCAGCGGGACTCAGCCACAGGTGCATTTGTGTGTCTGCATTCATCACACATCATATACTATATTATTGTCGAAATGGAGCAGAATGTTCAGAAGGAAAAATATATAAAGATTGCAACATATTGAGACAGCACTCATTAAGGTGCCCGTTAGAAAGAGAAATAACTTTCCTAATTAGCACATTTTGTTTACAGAGCATGTTTACAGAACATAGTGCAAGCTCAAAAGTAATATCTCACTTCAAAATGCTGTATATATAATAATAATAATATTTTACATCCCTGTTCCCACATCTCATCACGCTAGATGCACCACCTTCGAAACTTTGTCCCGCAGAGACGAGTTCGGCTCAACCCCCGACACTACCGACATACGCAGGAGTCGCAGAATAAGTGGAATTGGTAACTAAGGCCCAATCGATAAAGGTTTTTGGGGTCCGATACCATTACCAATGTGAATGGGGTTGAAAAGACCAATAGCTGATATACATAGGATTAGTTACTTTGGCTGTAGGCATTTAGACATTTTGGGCTATAATTTTTTTACTTTGGATTAAACTTGGGGCAAACTCTGATTATTTTGGAGACCCTGTAGACGTGTTCTCAGAGCGCTCTCACATTAAACCTTCAATGTTCGTTTACAAGAACCCTTCGACGTTTGGATGCGATTCAAGTTATATGGGAACTGATATTAAGAGCTATACTAAAGCTAACGAACAAACAACGACTAGCCCTGCTAAAGCTAACCAATCTGCAGAAACCATGGAACTGTCAGCAGTTCTACAGGCAATTGAAGCCATGAGGGCCGAACTTCTGGTGAAAATGGATGAGAAGGCCAAGCTGCAAAAATGATTTTAACAAATCAATATGCTACAGAAAGAGATGAAAGTGGACAACGAGCAAGCTAATAATACAGTTAGCATGCTAGAGGAGTGCAGGGTTAGCTAACACTCACTCGGACCAGATCGCTACACTGAAGCAACAGGTTTTGAGAGAAAGAAGTCACTAGTTTGAAAGCAAAGACATAGGACCTTGAAGGAAGGTCGCGTCGATGTAATTGATGTGTTTTCATAATAAAAGGTCGGGAAATGTGTGCACCACACGGTGATGGAGGAGGTGAGGATGGACTCCATGATGGCCGTGTAGAACTGCACCAGCATCTTGGTCGGCAGCTTAAGTTTCATCAGCTGCCAAAGGAAGAACATCCTCTGCTGGGCCTTCTTGATGAGGGATCTGATGGTTGGCTCCCATTTGAGGTCCTGGGAGATGGTGGTGCCCAGGAACCGAAAGGAGTCCACGATAGAAATGGGATTGGGAGAGTCTGTCAGGTTGGGGGGGGGGGGCAGTGGGGCTGTGACTTTCCTGAACGAACATCTCCACTGTCTCGTGGGCATTCAGCTCCAGGTTGTTGTGGCTACACCAGGACGCCAGTCGGTTCACCTCCATCCTGTAGGCAGACTCATCACTGTCCGAGATGAGGGTGGTGTCATCCGCAAACTTGATCAGTTTAACCGGCTGGTGACTGGAGGTGCAGCAATTCGTGTACAGGGAGAAGAGCCAGGGGGAAAGTACACAGCCCTGAGGGAATCCGGTGTGGGTAGTCCAAGTGTCAATGTATCAAGAGTTTAAAAAAGATGTGAACTTTAAAAGCATGTTATCAACTAGTTCAATTGACCTTTCGCCAAGCCCCGCCCCCCTTAGTTACTGTTGCTATGCCCGACAATTAATGGTAAAACATGAGCAGCGCAACAGATTGGCATGCCTGTCAGTGACCTTTTTGGAGCAATACCGCTACGATATTCTCCAGATCGAGGCAGTGGAGGGATATATTCAAGAACTATCCAACGAAGGATAAAGGACTATTGACACTACAGCAAACAGACAGGTCTCCAACTCAAACAAACCTTATGATCTCTTCTTTAAATGCAACAGCACAGCCTTGTGGACCAGTCGTGCTCTTGTACTGCCCGGTAAGCACTCTCTTACTTTTGCAGTATTTCTAAAAATAGGAACATTTCTCCGGTCCATTTCTCCATGCGCTATAGTTAGCTAACGCTAGCTAAACCTACAGGTGCCACAATGACAATCAGCTACAACCAGTTGTAAGGACCGTGAAAAAAATACACAGTACTTTTATCAAAAAGGGAGGCAAAAACACGTGAGACTGTAGGGTTGTAAAAGTTCACCGCCGCAGTTAAAGTTACAGCTCCAGTGCCAGTTTGTGTATCGTTATGTGACTGTCAGTAGCTATGATGTTAGCATGCAATGGTGTTAGCCTTGCCTTACCTTAGAGCAGACGTTTGCTTGTTTATTTTGGAGACATTAAGCTGGGCGTAGGCCGTTCACATTGTTTGATCCATTGTAGGCAGTGCTGAGGTTGTGTTTTCGCTTTGGGAAGGGGAATAACTGGACTCCCCTGACACACTCTTGTGGTCCCTAGTGTCTGATTTACATCCTCCATAGGCAGATCGCTTTCACCATTTTGCTTCTTCTTCTTTGTCTGGTGGGTTTTTGGTGGTTAGGAGTAAAAAAAAAAGGGGCATCTGCTCAGTGCTCAGTGCTGGTATGTCCCATTGTTTTGCATTGGAGATCTGCGGCATGACGGACCTAGCTTCATAGTAACGGTTGCTAGGATGTCTGATTGGTCAATTACCGTTTTGGGGCGTGGTTTTGCGAAAGGTCAATTGTAATTGGAATCCACGTGAAATGTCTGCGTTTCTTTGTTTGAAAGCCTAATATCTGCAGGAAACGGTCAGCTCATTTATGTCTGTTTGCAGCTTCTAAAACAGAGTGACTGCTTGTTGTGAGGCGTTCAAGTGGTGTAGGATATAAAGCTCAGCACAATAACCGTAGTTCTAAATCATCCAAACTATTATGTTCTGAATGCCAACAAAAACACAGACTTACAGGGGAATTATACCTTGGCAACGACAGATTATACAATAAGATTACAAATTATGCATTTTGTAATCAACACTTAATTGGTTTTATGTCTCACAGGCGCTGATAATCTTTCATTAAAACAGCATCAGTGTATTATGTAACAAGTTTAGGCTGCGTAGTCCTTTCATTAATTAAAATTGTCCATTCGCACACAAGGCCGTGGGAACCCAAGATGCTGAAAAAGTTTTCAGGGCAATCTTGTCCCTCAGCACCCCCTAACCAAAATATGTTCCCGCGGCTCTGTTCACGCATCACAAATATGAAGAAATTGTTAATGTTTGTAGAAATGTTTGTAGAATGTGTTGTTTGTGTTGAATCAATTTGCCCTAAACCTGAATACATTTTCCCCATCAGATTAAGACTTCTTGGTGCAGCAGTTACTTGCGAAAGGCTTTGGCACGTTTAAAGATTTATGGGAATGGTTTAGTCGAGATAATTTTGGAGCAGAAGTGAAATGCAAGTAAAATTCGCCTGGCCAGAACTTAGGCGTGTGTGGAGGTGGAAAAAAAAAGGCTAAGTGCTGTTAATCGCATCGGCAGGAGGCGGCCTGATGATATATTGATAACGAGTAAAGACTGCAGATCCAAGCATTAGCCCATGTGGAGAGATACTGGCAAAAACCATTTCTACCCCAAGTGTTATGCAGCCTGTGTGTCTCCAGTGCGAAACTATGCAGCTGTAGAAAACCCTGCAATCCGCTTCTTCTTGGGGGTTCATAAGTCTGTCCCAGTTTTGGCAGCGCCTGGTGATATGGGTTGGGATCCTGGATCAGTTCAAAGGAAATGTGAAAGGGTTAGACTGTAGGATCGACTTATTAACCTGCCTGATAATAGAGTAACAAAAAAGTAGGTGAGGCAAGGATAAGTTCCCCTGGGCTGCAGAGCTCCGGACTGTCCTTGCTAATGTCAAACTTTGTGAAACTAAGCCAAAATTAAAAATAAAGTTGTATTTAAAACAGAGTCATATGTAAAGGCAAACTTAACAAGGAACCTAAGATCTTTCATGGCTCAGGCGCGAACTGGAACCCTTCCTAGAAACTGGCAGGTTCACTCCAAATCCTGCAGAGGACAGACTCTGTAGATTGTGTGAGTTAAAGGGACTAGATGCAAATTGGTCATTTTTATACTCACTACTGCCACCTCAGGTCTTATGTGTAACTGCGGTTTCTATGTTAAGCTCATGCATGACGGCAATTCGGACCCGAATTAACAACTTTTTCAGTGACAGTGCAGGATTTTAGAGGCAGTTGTGGTGAACAGGTCTGGGCTCATTCTACACATTAGGACATTGCTGAAACATATAGGGGGAGGAAAATATATAATTTTTAAACTCTGTATAGTCCCTTTAAGAGAGGTTGAAAATGAAATTGATTTTGTGTTTTATTGCTCGCTGTACTAAGATCTTAGAAATGTTTTGTTTGGTGAATAGTTAGTTCAAAACCCTGAAATGTTCTGGATCAACGACGACAAGTTGAAATCGTTATTTAATATGAATGTGTTTAAATTGGCTCCCTTTGTTAGTGATGCTTTATATTAAGGTGTGGTCATTAAGTATTAATAAGCATTGGTAATCATTTTAGGTTTATGGGTTAAGGTTAGGGTTGAGGTATGCAACAAATAAGGATATTATTCATGGCCTAATGATCAGTCTATCAACATCTCTAGGAGCATAATTAATGACCTACTAGTATGTAAACTAATACAGGTATAACAAGTAGGGATGCACCGATACCACATAGTCGTACTCATTAATGAGCCATGCTGCACCCCTCCTCCACCTGGCCTCTTATCTGCTCTGCTCGTTGTGCTGACCGGCCGCTCTGGGTCTCTTCCTACCACCACCAGTGTCCGGGCTTCGGGGTAAGATTCTGGCTAGCATCTATCATTGCTATGTATTCCATATAATTAATGCAATCGTTCGCCGGGGTCTGAGCCCCAATCAGGATTCATGTTCAATAAAACTTCCTAACACATTCAGGTTGAAACACATCAAAGTTTTCTCTGGTCCTACATTCTGACTGCACCAGTGAGAAGAAGCGTCTGAAGATAGAACTTCAACATCCTCAACTAAATCAACCCAGTCCAGTCAAAGGTACTCGCAAATCTCTTCTATGAGGTGATTACTTTCTTCATACGCTTGTCAAATAATTTAGAGCTTTCAAGAAAGTTATCTTATCTCTGAATAATTCTGTCACTTTTAGAGTCTCACTTCTCTGACCGTTTCTCTATCTCCCTTCAAGGCTTTTCACCTTGTATTATTATTCTTTGCGTTCCTTCTCTCTCTGTCACAGCCTCTCCATTGTGCTGCCCTCTCTGTTATTTGTGCTCCGCTGCCCAAACTATACTCTTACAAGTGTTTGACTGGCCTCGGCGCAGATAAATCTAGAGAAAAAAGGGGTCTGCTCAGGTCGCGACATCACTTTGTATTGGCGTTTTCTCTCCTAGATTGTCAAGATGGACTTTTTACTGTTTTTGTGTGTGTTTAGATTGTGGTCTTGAAGTTGGAGTGGTGTCGTCAACTTCAAAACCTTGTAATTCATTGACCGTATTGTGGATATAGTGCCTAGTTACTTTGCTATAAAGAAAATCTTGTGATATTTCCAAATTTTAGCCTCTTTCTTTGTTTTACAAATTTCATAGATTGTGTATAATTGACCACCTGGGCCTGCAATTTGACATAATGCAAGTAATGCAAACCAAACTTTCAAACTTTATTTATAAAGCGCTTTTCATACCGAAGGCATCACAAAGTGCTTTACAGATTACAACATTTAAATCAAGTATCCAGGCAAACATAATGTCCAAATGAGCGTCAGCAGTGGCGACGAGCGGCGCGGGTGTCCCCTGTCCTTAGACTCTCCAGCACGGCAAGGAAAACTCAAAAACCCGGTGGGAGAAACGAGAAACCTCGGGGAGAACCACAGGCTGGAAAGATCCACTCCCATGGACGGACAGGCTATAGAGACCCAGGCCGATGGGATCCCCTCAGCAGAAGGGCCAGGATCGAGACCATCCAGTCCCCGTTGTCAATCCAGTGGGCAGGGTCCCTCCGTTCAGCCGGGTTCCTCCGTTCAGCCGGGTTCCTCCATTCGATCTAGACAGACACTCCCAAGGGGGAGTGGGACAGGAGACACCATGTGAATAGTAATGAACAGACTACAGATAAGATAAGTATTGTATCATAATAAGACAAGTTTGCAGTAAGAAGAAGAAGAGGATAGCGCTCAGTGTACCGTACTTCCCACAGCAGTGTTTCTCCTAGGGCAGCTTTACTTCAGGCTGAGGGTTAGTGCTTTACCTAACTGACCTGATCATAAGCTAATTCAAAGAGGTACGTTTTGAGCCTAGTCTTAAATGTAGGGACTGTGTCTGCTTCTTTAACGTGAGCTGGAAGTTTATTCCATAAAACCGGAGCTTGGTAGCTAAAGGCTCTTCCACCTACAGTGATTTTGGAGACCCGAGGAATCACTAGTAGCCCTGAGTTTTGAGAGCGGAGTGCTCTGGTTGGCTGATATGGAACGATAGCGTCTTGGAGATAAAGCGGAGCCATACCTTTTATGGCTTTAAATGTGAGGAGCAGGATTTTAAATTTGATTCTAAATTCTACAGGAAGCCAATGGAGAGACTTTAGCACAGGTGTAATGTGTTCTCTTCTTTTTGTACGCGTTAACAATCTTGCAGCTGCATTTTGAACTAATTGAAAACTTTTTAGGGAACTTTTAGGACACGCTGCTAGCAGGGAGTTACAGTAGTCCAGCCTTGATGAAACAAAGGCATGGATAAGTTTTTCTGCATCACTCTTAGGTAGGATATTTCGTATTTTAGCAATGTTGCTTGTGAAAGAACGCAATTTTACAAGCCTGGTTTATATGTGTTTTAAAAGAGAGGTCTTGGTCAAACAGAACTCCAACTCTTACTTTAACCAATGAGACAAAGCTTTCCTTAGCAATACTAAAGGCTATGATGGTGTTCAAATAATGTTTTGTCAAATCTGATGAGACACCAAGTGTGATGGACACATTGACAACTAACGTCACGTGCACGCACCCCTGAACAGATCGGTTCTTTGTTCATGTGACGAACAAACATGAAGCAGCAGACCTTGATTAACTATGATTATAATAAACATTATGAATGCAAGGTTGACTAAATTCATTCACTTTCTAAATGTACATCAGGACATTTTTTTGTCTAAATTCTGGGGATGGTGTAGCCGCCTTTTATAATCTTTGGTGTACCTTGGCAATTTGGGTAACATTTCAGTGCTGATTATGATGATAGTCATAACAGCGTAAGTGTAATTGTTAAACTGGTTTAAGTGAAAATGTAGACTTTGTAAATGGTAAATGGTCACATTTCTATAGCGCGTTTCTACCTGCTTTAGGCACTCAAAGTGCTTCACATCAAGGAACCAGTCACCCATTCACACTCTCATTCATACACCAATGTATGCAGACATTGGAAGCAAGGTGGGTGAAGTGTCTTGCCCAAGGACACAACAACAGTGTGCACCTGCGGGATTTGAACCGCCGACCCTCTGATCACAAGCTCTACTATCACCGCCACTGTCGCCCCATCCAGTTTTAGGAGTTAGTTTGGACCTGTTTAATGCTCACTGTGTTTGTAACAATAATAATAATGGCTTACACTTGTATTGCGCTTTACAAGCCTGTATTACCAAGTTTCTCAAAGTGCTACAGTCATTATTCATTCACTCCATAGCTACTAATGTAGCCACAACTGCACCTTGGGGTAGATTGACGGAAGCAAGGTTACCAGTCTGTGCCATTGGCCCCTCCAACCACTCACTCACACACTACATTCTGACCTATTGTACATGTTTTTAGTGGTACGGGAAACCGGAGAAAACCTACACAGACATGGAGAGGCAAGGCAAGGCAAGGCAAGTTTATTTATATGGCACATTTCATGTACATGTACAACTCAATGTGCCTCACAGCAGCACCAGACACCCAAGCACAATAAAATGCAATAAAAAGCATTAGAAACACAATACAATTACATTAAAAAAATACATTAAAAAAGACATTAAAAGTATGTATATTGTATATAATAAAATTTGTTAAAAAGAGAGAACAGGCAGACTCCACAGAAAGGCTCAGTCTGGCCGGGGATCGAACCTGGGACCTTCTAGCTGTGAAGCACGAGCGCTAACTGCTGTAGTATTTGGCGTGGATGAAATGCCAAACATTTAGGGTGCTTCGCTTGCAGCAGTTAGTTTGGTACAGATCTTTGGCACAAAGGTCGTCTAAATTTGTCAACTGGTTTCAGTTTGTCAGGTCGACTGTGCTGCTGGTGGATGTCTTAAAACCATGTTAGAGATGTCAGCGAAGCTTTGAGAGGGTTGTGTTGATTGTGGAAGAGAATTGGTTGGCCTTCAGCGGGATCACTGATAGTGGATAATAACATTCAACGTGCATATATGAATATCCTGCAGTTTGCGTAAGAAGAAAGAAGATATATGACCTTTTAAGCATTACAGATGTTTATCTCTATGCGACATGAATGAATGAGCCCAATAAATGATCTGAAAGCCAAGATGTTATACCCCACCACCACCATTTTCGCTAGTATTTTTCATTTCCTTCCATTAAAGAAGCATACATCTGTAACCAATCGGTCGAGCCAGCGCTGGGTACCGGAGGTCACCGTACCCTTCCTACCAAAGCCGAGGACCGCGCAGGACCATCAATCACCGCTTCACTATCTCAAATCCTATCTGACAACGCAATCTATGTCCAACCTCGCGATTACAAATTCCGACGCGCTGCTGATAACGCTGCAGCGTTCCACAATGCGATGTTCGGGACAACCTTCCTCCAAGGTGCCTCCGTGAATGGAAGCGCGGAGATGATGGCGCTGTTTGCAGTCGCCTAAATGACTCGGGACCCATTCAGAAAGCCATTGTAAACAGAGGACAAATGAGCAGATGTCAGGCCGCGGGACAGTCAAGGCGTTTGTCAAGGCGTCTAGCAAATCACCGCCAAGAAGATGGAAGGGAAATAAAGGCTGGACCCGCTACAATAAAAGAGAAGGGATAATGTACTTGAAGGTGTTACCGTTAAATTACATACCTTTAAATGATACGATTTGATCATGGAAAGGCAAACTTTTTTTAATTCATTTTTTTGTCAGCAGGCCGGAGTGAAGCATTTAAAATGAACATGGAATGACACAAGTCACCCAAAGCGCTTCACATACTGTAGTGTAGGGGATTTGTTCTTCAATACCTCCACACACGGTGATGGTAAGTTACCTCGGGTCTGTTCCGACCGTTCCTTTGAGCACCATCATTCATTCACGGACACACATCATTCATCCCGGCCTATTGTACATGTTTTTAGTGGCAGAGGAAACTGCTGTACCTTGAGGAATGCTACACAGACACGGGGAGAACATGCAAACTCCACAGATAAAGGCATCAGGGCTGGGTTACCAGGACACGGTAGTTGAACCCGCCCAAAACCCACGGGCATACGGCGAGGCTGGAATTTTTAATATTTTTATTTAATATATTATTTTACTAGTTAACAGCCCATGTGCTCCTGCGATGCCTTTTATTTGAGATTTTGTTATTCAAAGTAGCAATTTTGATCAAGAAATAAGATATAAATAGCATGACATGACATGAAAAAAAAAAAAAACACAAAGCAAAGCTTAGAAAGCTGCCCACTTGGCAATCCTGCGTCTGAGAATTGAACCTGGGAACTTCTTGCTGTGAAGCACAAGCCCATGTATCGTGCATTCTTAAAATCAGGCTTAAAATTTTATTTTAGTACCGTAGGTTGATATTTTTATGTTTTATAATTTGAAACAAGGTTTCTAAAACAGTGGCTCTAAAACATATACGCCAGGGTTCAGGGGTTTGCCTGAAGCTCCCTCTGTAGGCAGCAGTGGGGGAGACTAACCTCGAGACATGAACTCAGGGCATTGCTCTAGTCTATGGCGAGACCGTTCAAGTTTCGCCATGCTTCCACGTGACGGATACATAACCTTGGTTGTGCGTCACACTGATATACCAGCCAAAATATGCAGTGCCTCTACACTAAGCAGGTGCCTAAAATACAAAGTTAGGCTTTATCTCTCTGTACTACAGTACACCATGACCCAATATGATATGAATAATGGTTTGATTTATTATAATAAAAGAACCTCTGCACACTCGGCCTCTCAGGTCAGCTGACCAGCTCCTCCTCAGCGTCCCAAAGACCAACCGAAAGCTCAAATAGGGCTTTTGTGGTGGCTGCACCAAAATGATGGAATGAGCTTGCCTGAGATTTTGACATTTAATCAGATTTTTATCTGATTAAACTTTATCGTATTGTATTTATTTTTTGTAGCACTTTGGTCAACATTGTTGTTTTAAAGTGCATTATAAATAAAGTTGCCATTGCCAACCAGAGCAACAAAAAAAAAAGGCATGTTAAATAAATAAAGATTACACAGTAAAGCTATTTGTTTACCTCATATCTGGGGACCCGTTTTATGAAAAAGGTCACAAAATCATTGCAGTGTAACATTGTTATACACACACAAAAGCTAAAGCCTCCAATCTGATTATATTGTGTTCAACAGTTCAGAGAAGCATGAAGCCATTGCAACCACTTGCAAATTCAAATGAGATTTTTCCAGAGATTAACTGAGCCCAATTACTTCCCCCAATGGAGCAGTCAATTATTCTGACATCAGCTTTATCTCTGCCACTGTCCACTGCTGTTGGACATTACTCTTATTTTATATCGACCCTCATATCTTATGTACCAGACTCAATCAAGGCCCAGTAACCTCGTTGTGTCCTTGGGCAAGACACTTCACCCAATGCCTATGTGTGAGTGGTTGGTGGTGGTCGGAGGGACCGTTGGCGCAGATGTGTGCAGCCTCGCTTCTGTCAGTCTACCCCAGGGGAAACTGTGGCTACAAATGTAGCTTATCAGCATCAGCATGGAGTGAATGAACCCCCTCCCTTTCATGTGAAGTGCTTTGGGTGTGACTTGTGTCATATAAAAAGCGCTATACAAATAAGATTCCCTTCCCTTCCCTTTAGCATGCATACAGTACTTTTTACTAATATAGGCTTTCTCTTCAAAAAGTCTGGCCCCCGAGCATATAGTAGTTACCGTTTTCTAGTCTATCAAATCATTACATGCACCAATTGACATATTTATTTGTGACAATAAACCCTTACAGATGCTACTTCTTTACAAAGTACTGTAGTGATGGGATTTATTGGTCTTTGAGATCTGTTAATCTCAGAAAGCTCACTCATTCTCATAACTAGTCTGTAATTTTAAATCATCCAACGCGACAATGAGACTGAGTTTTACCCTCTGAAAAGCCTCTATGAAACATAATCTTGTGCCACGATTATTAAAAGACGCTACAACTGTCTGCGAAGTGATTTCTTGTGCTAAAAGCTTTCACTTGTGTTGCAGTCGTGCTGTTTTTTTTTTTGTTCAGGATTAGCCTGTGTAGTCGAGGCTCTTTTCACAGTCATGAACGTCACGTCACTGTTGGCTTACCACACGAAAGCTTGTAGGTTAGAAAGCAATTTGTGCCTGCAGTGGAGTCTCAGCGTTCCCGTATTCTGCGGTCGCTAATATCTGTCAATTTAACATAACGCCTACATTGGGGGGTTCACAAAATTAAATTTTGCTGGATCACTTTTTGCCTTGTTCCCACTGGCATTTAGGGATGGCACACTTTTTTCACAATGTTGAAATTAATGTTAGGCCTTTTGCAATAAGGTTAAGGTATAGTATATTGTCCCCGTAGGTAATGACTATATCAACTAATTGATTGATAAGTAAAATGAAGGACGATTACATTCACATCTGCCAGTCTGTGCGTAAAACCATACCCCACAAAAACATTGTCACAGAAACTACCCACAATTCCCTCTTGTTACAGACACTATCTGTGATTATTTATTATTTGTTTCTTTTAATTACAAACTATGAAAGTGGAAGCCGCTAAACTAAAATATTAGATGTGGTCCAAATATGAGTTTGGACCACATCTAATAATTGTAGCATCCCAATTCTCCATATGAACGGGTTTATAGGCACATTTCATGACTTGTAGGTGTTTTTCCTTTTCTCTCAAATGTCTAAGTTTACATTATACAAAAGGAGGAAAAACAAATTTTGCAAAAAATATAGTGCCTTTAAAAGGAAGGCAGCATTGAGCACACAGGCCACATCCAGCACATGCACAGTATCTTACCGTATTTTCCGAAATATAAGTTGCACTTTTTTTCATAGTTTGACTGTCGCTCGGGAGACTTATACTCTGGAGTGACTAATATGTGATTTAAAAAAAATATATAATTTATTCAAATATATAATTTCACATGCCGCTAGAGGGCACTGCAGGCTAATCGAGCAGCAGAAAGAAAGTTTGGAGTGAGTGAGAAGCGGAGGTTACTCTTACCGTAATGAAAAAAACAAACAAAGCTAATCACGGGCTAAAAGCTCGATGGCCACAGCTAGAGGAACAAGTTCGCAAATGAGAGCTTGAAAAACGTGCTGCCGGGAGAGGCTTGTCGACGGTGCAGTTATGCCTCCGTGCCCGGGTCGTTGCCAAGGCGATTGTTCAGAAGTGACACTGAGGATTGGAGTGAGATCGAGAGTTTGGTATGGTCTTTATGATAGTTATCTGAACTGTTTATGTGACGTTAACATTCCAGACACCTATTTAGTTCATTGTTTATTCTTCATGTTGTTAACATCAATGTGTTACATTAGCATACCGTACACCTATTCAGCCTGTTGTTGTTTTTTTCATTAGGCATTTTTGGCTATTGCGTCCAGGGCGACTTATGTATGTTTTCATCTTCTTCATTACGTATTTTTTGGCTGGTGTGTATTATACTCCGAAGCGACCTATAGTCTGGAAAATGCGGTGTTGGAGCCATTTTAGCATGTTCATGTTTGATCCTCCTGCCACTGCGTGGCGCTCTGTCTGTGAAAACTTGTGCAATTACCTGACCTCTATAAGGGGGGAGGAGGGGGCACTCGGGTGTGGCAGTGTGGAGGCAAACATCTTTTGACCGTGTCAACCTATTGAAACCTGTGCATTTATGGATGGCTTTGAGGTATGTCAATAAACCTTTTGGAACACAGTATTTTCCTATGCTTTTATCAAGTTTTATTGCTACATTAAATTAGATTTTTTTTGGTCATTTTTATTGGCTACACCGCCCACAACTCTCTCTTCACCATAGTCCTGTTCTTTTACTCAATCAGCCACGCCACATACAAACCATCTTTGGCCCCACTTTTCATGTTTCTATTTTTTGTAAAATAACAGAATCATGTATCATTTTGCTTTCACTTCACAGTTGTCTGTTACTTGTGTGTGAACTTTCAGTAAAAATTTCAAAATAAAATCTTTACGTTTAGGGTTGTAAACATGACAAAATGTGCAAAAGTTCAAGGTGTATTAGTACTTTCGCAAGGAACTGTATTGTGAACCACCCTATCCAACATTTAAATGTATCTATTTTACAATGAGCCATTAACCAGAGGCTGGGGGTTCAACCTCATCAACTGTTACTGTATACTTATGTTCATTTGCACATGTGCCTCTGTGTTTCCGCATGTTAGTTATTCCACTTGAGGCAGAAATATTAATTTCACCAAATACAATTTCTATGTCCCGCTTGTTTGTTGTTAATTCCAAATAATACTAAAGAGAGAATTAGTTCTCGATTACACTCTGTAGAGTACAAAGTTAATTACCAGGAAACAACAGAAAAGATAAAGGTTATTTTGTGTAGCAGGTTAGGTCTTAATACTTGTTGTTTTTCTGGCCCGCTGCCGAGTCTCGCAGCAGCCGCACCTTTGGGGGTTATGAAAAATGAACGCTAAATTATTCCAAATCATCAATAATACTCCCCATAGAGCCGCCTGAAAGGGACTTCTGATGCAATTTTATTCAGCTGCGAGCGCCCGGGCCAAAACACAATCAGCAACAAGCAGCCAGGAATAATGGCTAATCTGTTTATGTGCCCAGGATTTCTCACTTCTGGAAATTAGGGGCTCGCTGCTGGCTGTGGATGTGTGGTTGGAAGGAAAAATGAAACAACAAAAAATAACTTGTTGAGATGATGATTTAGACTTTGAATTTTGGAATTATCTGTGATGTGTACTTGACTTTGCATGTGACCCTTCAACAGCTGCACACATGGACAAGTTGTTGGAGGATTACCCATGTTGACGTGAGAAAATTGAGAAAACGGATTACATTTTAAACAGTTAGTTAAGGCTTATCACACCATAGTGTTTTGTTTTACTGCTACTTAAAGCAGAACTAAGTAACGTGTTTACCTTAATAAACCTTTCCGTAGTCCCTCTGGGGGTAATACAAGTGTTAATGGGATGATTGGGGGGTCTTTCATCTCCCCCTGGTGTCTCTGGCCAGAAAACCATGCTTGCAACTTGACTGCCACCGGGGCGGAGCAACCAATACACGCTAATAGAATCACGGAGAAGAAGCTAACAGGCTAACGGGCAAAGCTAACTGCGGGATAGCGCCACTTTAAACAGTATTTACAGCCAGGTTTGAGTGAAAAAAAAATATTCCCATTGTATAACTGGATGTACAACACCCCTCTCTCCCTTCACCTTTTCTGTCAGCGTAGTATTTACTCTCCAAGACATTTAATAAGTTAAAAAATCGTAACTTGCTAAGACACCTGCAGTTGCGCTTATGGCCTCTAGGGGCAAGAGTTACTTAGTACTGCTTTAAGGTGATGGTTACTCTTCCCATGTGTTAAACTTCTTTGATACAATGTTACTGTTAATGGAATAATTGTTTTGTTCACTTTAATAATAATAATGGTTTACACTTGTATTGCACTTTACAAGCCTGTGTTACCAAGTTTCTCAAAGCGCTACACTGTAGTCATTAAGCTACGGTTGTAGCCACAGCTGCCCCTGGGTAGACTGATGGAAGTGAGGCTCCCAGTCCCTCCAGGTGCCATGCCATTAGTCCGAAGCCCCATTAGTCCGAAAATGTACCATTGAGCAGCGGTGCCATTAGTCCGACATCTCTTTAACCCAGTTGTGTTGTGGATTAGAGAGCCATATACAACCACTGGCCCTAACCTTAAGGTCAGTGGACTCTTGCCTAAACCTAATTTTATTTTTCAACCCCTACTCAATGGGACATTTTCGGACGAATGAGACGTCAGACTAATGGGGCGTCGGACTAATGGGCCGACCCCATCCCTCCGACCAGCACTAACCACTCACTCACTCACTGCATTCATTCTGACCTATTGTACATGTTTTTAGTGGTAGCCACTAAGCACACAAGCCTCACATGACGTCCAAGTGGATGTTGTTGAGATAAGATTCAAAAACATTTATTGTGAATTATTAATATCGAAATATTAATTTCTATCAAGTCCTTGGAGGGTGGAGGGGTGGAAGCGCAGGGAAGAGATGGTTCTTCAGTCAGTGACCTGGCTGAACCTGGCTGCCCTCCCTTTGCGCTGGAGGCTTCAGGCGCTGGAGGCTTCTACGTGCTGGTGCCGTGCCACACAGTGATGCAGCTGGTCAGGATGCTCTCTGTAGTCCCTCTGTAGAAGTTGAATATTAAAGGAGACTACCACAATGAACATATGAAGTATTTACATCCAATGTAATGTTTTTAAAACGAAGCCGGTGACATCCCATCAGTATCCTTCCGTCTGTGATGTTTTCTTCAACTACTCGTTGATTTGTGCAAGACATCACTGACCCTTATTGGGAAGGACCACGAACCTCCGGAGATCACTCAGTCACGTGTCACTCGCGTGCATAGAGCCTATTGTTTTTGAATCAAAATAGTTGATATTGTGGTGCTATTTTAACATTTGTTAGAGATGAATTAAGAAGTATTTAATGTTAATTGTATGCACTTTACTTGTAATTTTCCCTTCCTCTTTTTTTTTTAATCACACTGTAAGTTATTATCCGCCATCTGCATATGTCCTGGCTGCTACAACCACATCCTTTTATCATATCTTTCTGTCCCTCCTCAATGCACGTCTATCAACTTTGACTAATATTGTCTGCAGCCTTCACCACTGTTTCTAAAGGATGTCAATGTAAATCGAGTCATCGATTCTATGTCGCTGAAGTCATTGGATGCCTCGAACCTATGGCTTTGAATAAACTGAAACACATTACAGGAAACGAGAGAACATCAATAAACTCTACTTTTCTTCTTTTCTAATTATCAATAAAGCTGCATGAAAAAGTCTATTTGTGGCATTTAAATGCGTTTCCTAGCTTATCTCACATGTGAAGAAAATGTTCTCCGTCTACGCTGTCAAAACCGATTTGATTTTGACGGGCGTTCATTGTGGATTTCACTTCTTAATAATAAAAAAAAAAGTCCAGATTTTGAGTTTGAAAGCCGGGCCTTTTTTGAAACGCTGTATCTGCATTTCCCTCTCTGCCTGTCCTCCGCTGTGATTTTTTTTGTGCTGTCAAGGGTTGATTTGTCCATTGAGTGAAACGCATGTCAAATCAAAGCAATCAGAAGCTATTCATTGAACGAGCAGGACCGCTGACGAACGTAATCCATCCGACTTCTGTCAATACACTCCGAGATGAAGACACTTGAGAGGATATGCGAGAAGATGGGAACATTTTGACTCTAGTGGTGATCAAGTGGTTATTGTAACTAAGAGGCAAAAGGCTGTTGAAATGATGAGGAAATGAGTAAAAGTGGCATCAAATAAAATAAAAAAACTTGCCACCATGGAAGCTGATCCTTTCCATAGACTGCTCTAACACTAATCCGCTTGGGGGGGTCATTTACGCATTGAGTTTTCTCATGTGTAGAGTGTGCAAAAGCAGAGTCATTTGTGCATTATTTACTCACGTCTTATTTACATATCAGATTTGTGGCCCTTACAGTGAAGGGAACTACCTGCTCTGAAGAACTGAACTAATGCTGAGACCAAGTAAAAGCTAATTAATTATACATTTATGAACTATTACTGGAATAATTCTCTTCCTCCTGAGAGAGGAGGTTTGAAGCAGCTGGACCGCTTATCTCACGCCGTCAACACTTTCCTTTCAAGGCCAAGCCACAGGGCTAACCCAGATACAGACTCATATTTTGCATAACACTGACTTTCAGGACTGTAAACAACTGCACACATATACCCCTCCCTAACCACGCCCCCGTCCTTCTGCATCTGCCTCAACACATTTCCTCAGCCCCACCCCCCGGTCAATGGCCGGTCGTCCTTCCTGTCCCCAAGAAAAAATTCCGCATGTGACTTGATGTTTTTATCTGTGCTTTGCCTTAACTTAACCTGATTGTAATTTCACATATCTTCTTTTGTAAGGCGCATTGAGTTGCCTTGTGTACGAAATGCGCGATGTAAATAAAGTTGGCTTTCCTTGCTTTACACATCGTTTCGAATGTTATGCTAGGTTTACACATAACGAAGACAAGTCACCAATGTCACAAATCCAAATGTGGATGGGATTTGATGATTCAGGGCAGAGGCTTCACGTGCCGTCACAAACTATTGCGACGGCACGCTGCTACAGGCTGCTACGCGCCATTGGGAAGAGTCGCAGCCTTTCAGGAATCTGTCAAGAATGTCTAGAATGGGGGTGAATGTGGTTTGTGGTAATTGATAAATATGAATCGAAATAAAAATCGCTCCCATTCTCGTTTGCAGTATATTGTCGGAGTTCGCACAATTAGCCATGCGGACTTTCGTCGATTTTCGTCTTTCGCAGTTTTGTCTATGAGCGGAAACAAAGCTGCCTTCATTTGGGCCATATTGTTGCTATAATATTTAAACATATTGAGAAACTGTGACTCGTGTTTAACCTGCGCCTCTGCTACACAGCACGCTGCGCCCTCCCTCTACAGCTGTTGCTGCTCGCTGGCCTCTCCATCGGCACAGCGTGAGAGGGAAAAAATATTCCGAAAGCTATCACGCTGAATTATGAGCCACCATGAAAGATTGGTGAAAGAAACCAGATACTGACTGGTTATCCCTCCAAAGCTAAACATTTCAGAGTTGAAAAGATTGGGAGGCTGGAGTGCTACTTGGCTGTAAAAGAGTATGAAACTGTGTCCTTTGCTCTTCAGTGCAGGGATCAGTTTCAGCAAAAAAATCAAATAAACTGAGGCACTCCAAAAGTAGAAATATTAAAAAGCCTTTATTAATACATGGCTAGATGAGAACGCATTTCGGCTCTAGGCCTTCTTCAGGGCTAGCTCGAGATGGCTGCCTCTGTACAGCTATAAGCTTACAGCATTGGTCACATGTCCCAAGTGGGTTGGTCAAAGGTGGGTGTGTTCTTTGTCACCTGGTACATAGAATACAAAACATTAAAATATGTACAATGTATAATATAAAACACTGTTCTGTACATTCTTTACAAGACTAAACACAGAAATGTGAATAATTATTTGTACATAATTATTTGTACAAGATTAGACCCATACATTTTACAAAAATACTGACAAATCTAATTCTCCATTTAGGCCTGGGAACTCCATGCTATAGATGTGGTAATTGTTCTTTTTGTGAAAATATACAAAGGACTAACATCTTCAAGGATACAACATCAGGTCAGACTTACAACATTAAAACCATCATTAACTGTAACACCACCTATGTTGTATATAGACTTGAATGTCCCTGCGGTCGATTTTATGTTGGCAGAACAAAACGCAAACTAAAAAACAGACTATCAGAACACAAACAAACTATTAGAACTAGCAACCCCCTATATCCTATGGCTATGCATTATAAAGATGCCCATCATGGGAATTGCAATAGCCTTAGAATTTGTGGCTTAGAGCAAATACAAGAGACTATACTTAGAGACTATCAGAGGAGGGGACAGATTAAAAAACTCCTTCAAAGGGAATCCTTTTGGATTTATACCCTCAAAGCCATGGAGTTCCCAGGCCTCAATGGAGAATTAGATTTGTCAGTATTTTTGTAAAATGTATGGGTCTAATCTTGTACAAATAATTATGTACAAATAATTATTCACATTTCTGTGTTTAGTCTTGTAAAGAATGTACAGAACAGTGTTTATATTATACATTGTACATATTTTAATGTTTAGTATTCTATGTACCAGGTGACAAAGAACACACCCACCTTTGACCAACCCACTTGGGGCATGTGACCAATGCTGTAAGCTTATAGCTGTACAGAGGCAGCCATCTCGAGCTTGCCCTGAAGAAGGCCTAGAGCCGAAACGCGTTGGCTATGATTTTATCTCATCTAGCCATGTATTAATAAAGGCTTTTTAATAAACATTTCAGAGTGTCCTTTTATTGTAGACAGCCTAAGGCGTCTGTGCAATATTCATGCGCGCTAATCAACATCTTGATATGCCACTGCTGTGGGGGGGGGGGGGGGGGGAATGGATTATCTGACAAATGAGAAGTGCTCCCGAACACAGATTTGTGAAAATATTTGGAAAGAATTTGTCTATTCGGTTTATTAAAAACGTTTTAAGTCTTTGAGTTGACGCCATGAAAAATGACAGTTGTGTGTTATTTTTTCAGCTTGCACTCGCTGTTTAGCATCGGTCTCGATAAATGACCCCCTTGGTTTTCTTTCACAACATCAAGACACCTCCGCTTTGCTCCCTTTCCAGCCTCGCCGTTCTTTATTCTCTGTTCCTCCCGTAAACACTCCCAAAAAACTCCCAAACCACCTCAATCCGGACACAATAGTCACCGAAACATCCAACGTGAGCTGCCTCTGATGAATCTGGAATTCTCTCCATCATCGTCAACATCTTCAAATCTAACCTGAAATACGCACAGTACGGGCGAATCTTCATTTCAGTTCAATTTATTTTGAATTGTCCAATATCACAGCTGCAGTCTCCTCATTGCCACGAAAACTGTTTCAGCAGGGGGAAAAACCAACAGAACTACTTCTCCCAACAGATGGCTGGATTTGTAGGACATTGGTCAAATGTAGTGAACCATATGTTATCTCTTTTTACCTTTTTCTGACGAACACAAATGGGAACACTACACTCTCGTCGTTTGATGAATTTAGATTTCCATATGAACCTTACTTGTAAACACCTTTCTTTCACAACCTGCCCGCAGCTCCGAACTCTAAACGGATTCCAAAATTGCAGTGAGAAGTGGGGTTGGCCTTCTAAACGCCGTTATTCTTTCAGAGCGCGGATTTTTTTTTTCTTCTCCCGCAGTTTCATCTGATCCAGGATTTCATTTTGGCTCTTGACACTTCTCCGTTTCTGTGTGCTTGTGCAATACAAGCCTGCAGCGAACTGTACCCCGCCCCCTCCCCTCTCTCTTCCTCTCTTGGTCTCTCGCACCGTGTGAAATATCTACATCAGGACAACATCATTGAATTCAAAATTCTAATCTTAGTTTTGGATTATTTTCACTTTTATTTTATTTTTTGCTGAATGAATGAATTAGATCTAGATTTGAGTACTTTTGTAATAGCATTGAGAAAAACATATTTTTCTCAATGTTTTAGCTTCTAATTGACCTATAGTTTTGATCTTAGTGTCACAACCTACATTTTAAGGGACATGGAATCCAGTGGAAGTTCAATAAGCTAGACCTGACCACAATGCTGTTTTACTCTTTAATTAACAATTTTACTGATGTTCAGCTAAGCATCATGGCACACTTTTATGCCATAAACTACAATTATAGGCAAGGCAAGGCACATTTAATTATACCGCACATTTAATGCACAAAGCACTTAATGTGCCTTACAGCAACACCATAAACACGATAAAAACACAATAAAACAAATCTATTAATACAATGCATGTTAAAATTCAGGTCTGAGTCCATGATTACCCCAAGCTTTCTAACTTGATATTTTTGGTTCTAGTGAAAGAGCCGCATGATGACCAATGACAACCTCTCTGTGTTTTTGTGGGCCAAAGGCAATCATCTCCATTGTATCTGTATTTAACTGAAGGAAGTTGTTTTGCATCCACTCACTAATCTGTGCAATGACACAGTGGCCCAGATTCACCCACCGTTAGTGAAACATCGATCTGAGTATCGTCTGCGAAATTGTGATAGGACACGTTGTTACTGGATATTAATTGACCCACTGGAAGCATGTACAGATTGAACAAGAGGGGCCCCAGAATCGACCCCTGGGGAACCCCACAGGTCAAGAAGTCCCGTTTTCTGTTTGCTAGAAGCCACCATGTGGCCTCCATGTGGCTTCTAGCAAACAGAAAACGGTATTTCTTATGGTTTTCTTTCAAAAATGCCACTCTGCCATAAGGCCAGATTTGTGCAGTGTACGACTAATAGTTGTCCTGTGTACAGTTTCCCCCACCTGAGCTGTAGCTCTCTGCAGTTCATCCAGGGTCATCATAGGCTTCTTGGTAACAGCTCTGGTCAGTGCGGTCCTTGTTCGGTCAGTAAATTTAGGAGAACAGCCGGGTCTTGGTAGGTTTGCAGTGATGCCACACTCTTTCTATTCCTGGATGATGTATTTAACTGTACTTTGAGAGATGTTCAAAGCTTTGGAAATGTTTTATAACCTAACCCAGCTTTATACTTCTCAATAACTTTATCTCGGACCCGTCTGGTGTGTTATTGGACTTCATGATGTTGTTTAGTGACCAATACACTCTGACCATAGCTCTGAGGCCCTCACAGAACAGCTTAATTATACTGGGAGTAGATTATGCACAGGTGGCCTCTATTTAATGGTTAGGGCAAGGTGTGAACATTCTGCAGTCATTAGGAATGTTATAAAGGCAATTTAATGCACTCAGGAAATGCGTTATGAATACTTATGCACGCCCCACTTTTCACTTTTCTATTTTTTGAAAAATAACAGAATCTTGTATCATTTTGCTTTCACTTCACAGTTGTCTGTTACTTGTGTGTGAACTTTCAGTAAAAATTCAAAATAAATCTTTACGTTTATGGTTGTAAACATAACAAAATGTGAAAAAAGTGAAGCTGTGAATACTTTCCGGATGCACTGTATATACATAATAGTTTAATATATACATATATTTTTTTAATTATGTAATAAATTATTACTCTTGTAATTACCTGAACAACTGCTAAACATGTGTTTTGGACCAGCCATGTGGTTTACCCATTTACACGTTTCCATAGCAACATGGGCAACACTCACCGGGTGGCATATTATTGATACTGGACAATGCAAAATAATATAGCCACATGTGTTAGAATTTTTTAATGCATAGAAATACACTATTTTACACACTTGGAATATGATTTTGTTACATACAGGCTTAAAAAATCTGCATTTTTTGAGGTCAATGACTTCTCACGGTCATCAGAGGTCTAATACAGCTTACCTCCACATCTAAAAATAAACCTTATGGCAGGGGTCACGAATTAAATTTCACCAAGGTCCGAAATGAAAAAAAAAGGTCAAGCAAAGGTCCGGAACATACGGGGTTAATTCACGGTTATATCAGGATTTTTAAGCCTTTTTAAATCTATTTCTGTGATTTGAAAATAATGCAATCAATTGACTTTTTGCTCTAAAAATACGTTTTGGGTCCTAAATAGCAGAGTGCAGGCTACTGTAGCCTATTATACACAATGTGCACATAATATATGACAGTGCTGTGTTTCTTTGCTCAGATCAACACACTGAGCCCTGTTTAGTCCAGGTTTAGTCCTGGCTTAGTCCTGGTTTAGTCCTGGTTCAGACCTGCTCCGAAAACAACCGCGCTATTGGTGCATTACGATCGCGCGTGCATATTTAATTAGGGCGTCCTCCGCTTTTGTTTTTAGCGAGCCATATTTCAGTCATTCCGAAACCGTTTCTAAACATTTAAAAAGTATCATGAAGCTAAGATGAAGGACTTTCTCTTTCTGTTCGTCTGGGCTGTAGTTTACCGCTCTGGTGCAGTCAGAGAGGGAGAGGGAGGGAGGGAGAGAGAGAGAGAGAGAGAGAGAGAGAGCGCAGACGCAGCTGCTCGTCTGAGGGAATTCACGGTCGGGTCCAAAGTTCGGATCCAAGGTTCGGGTCCGGAATGGCTGGCGCATGGGTCCGGATCCGGACCGAGGTCCGCCGTTTAGTGACCTCTGCCTTATGGTATGGGCTAACTGTAATAAAACTTTCATGCTTTCTTCATAAAAACGCACAATTGTACATTTGTATGAAGCTTAACCGCTCTACTGTATTCAGAAACATCTTAAAAGAAGGAAATCAAAGTGAGATAGTCAAGCCCAACTCTGTCTCTGTTTTACTTCCCTATTATTTCTGTTTAAATGCTGTGAAAAGCTTAACTTAAAGTGTCAGATCTACAGCTAACAAAGTAACTTTGTAAGATGGCTCTCAACTCCAATTACTAAACCTTTTGCAAAAGCTGCTCAAGCTGAAGATGATGGTTGGATGACTGTCGAAACGTTCTTGTAGTAAGTAGTATCAAACTTTAAGCGTGTCCAGTTGATAGAGTTTTGTTGTCGAACATGAATATCCTGAAATGGTGCTAGCAGTGTTGTTTACGTCAAGACTATCATGGAGTCATTTCGTTTTTTTAAATGACGCTAACGTTACAAAAAAAAGTTTAAAAAAAAAGCTCTTTGGCGATGTAAACATGGACAATTTTTTGTTGACAAGCCGAAAATGGGCTGAGCGGGAGAACACACCACAAAGTGTTGCCGTCTGGTCACGTGGACTCACATGCAGCAGGCTGCGTCCCTCTATCCTCGCATTCCAGTCTGTGCCTATAGCTCCATGCTCTGAGCGAGACTGACAGCAATCAAACTGGGACTTTTTAGGCGCATTGAGTTGCCTTGTGTAGGAAATGCAGTGCCATGCCATTAGTCTGACGCCCCATTAGTCCGAAATCTCTCTAACCCAGTTGTGTTGTGGATTAGAGAGCCATATACAATCACTGGCCCTAACCTTAAGGTCAGCGGACTCTTGCCTGAACCTAATTTTATTTTTCAACCCCTACTCAATGGGACATTTTCGGACTGAGATTTCGGACTAATGGGCCGACCCCACGAAATGCGCGGTATAAATAAACTTGCCTTGCCTTCTCTTTCTCTGGACAGTTTCCCCCCCAATTAAAGACAGTAACGTATGAACGCGGAAAGCATGTCGATGAACTAATGTGCAGATAGCGCTGTTATTCAAAATCTCGAAGCAATGATCAGTGGATGAGGAGAGCGGCCGCTTTTGGGAAAAGTCATGTTCACAATGACATTTCTGCCAGTGCCTATTGTGGTGGAATCTGTCTGTCAAAGGTCTAGTACAGCCTGTCAGCCTTCATCCACATTCCCAATACAAATGAATAATGTGACTAAAACTAAAAGCATTTTTCGTCCAAAAGACTCAGACTAAAACTAAAACTAAGAGGTCTGCCAAAACACTGGGTGCTACACATGAACCTACAAAACTTAATGTAAACTTGCTCATTTCAGTGACAAAAGTAGGCGCCTTAAATGTTGTTTTTTCCTAGTTTATCTACAGTGGTGTTGCTTAGTTTCAGTTTAATGATATAATTCAGTAAATTACCACCGCCACTCGATATGCCACACATACACGTTAATATATAAAGTAAATTCCGTCATTTCTCTTCCTCTCTTTTCTCCTCAGCAGACATATTCCTAGTTCTACTCACCACCAGGCTCTTGTATCATTGGCAGGTTTTTATGCAGCCCGCAGCAGCTTTGCCCTCACACAATCGATTATTGCGCGGCGGGATGCGGTGCAGGTGCTGTGGCGAAGTAATGGGCAACCAGCGTTTTCCCGCGAAGGCTCCATCCATAGCAACACTTTCATCAGCCGAACCTCCTTCCTCTGAATCCAAGAGCTCAATGTGATCTTGTGGCCTCACCTTTACGGTGTACTTTTGAAACAAGAAAAATAAAGGAGGAAGAGGATACGGAGGTCATAAACTGCGAAAGGGCAAAATGAAGCCGGGTTTGAGCTGGGAAAGTTACCAAAAGAATTCATGTCGAGCTTCACTGCAAGAATAATGCTTAAAAATAAAATAAAATGGATGTCTCCTTGACTACCCTATAATTTAAGCCAACATGTATGGCAGTAGGTTCGAGTGCCAGCTCCAGTAATTTGCTAATGCATTTGTACTCATAAAACACACCACTGTACATGGACACCGGAGGTAAGGTGTAGTCTCTGGGCTAAATATACACAAATGCCACGCACCATTTCCTTAGCTGTAATTACAGCTGTGGCATTGTTTTAATAAGCTTCTGCAATGTCACAAAGGCCCAGTGTTGTGTTCATTTCTCACAAAGATCTTGTATTGATGATGGGAGAGTGTGACCACTGTGCAAAGCCTTCTCCAGCACATCCCAAAGATTCTCAATGGGGTTAAGATCTGGACCAGTGTTAATTTTGTTTATTTGACAAAAATATTTGGTCAAATATTTTTTAGTCAATGTATTTGACTAAAATTGGGTGAGGAGAGCACTTCTCTTTGGTCCTTATGGCCGGGAGCTGACATTGGTGTAATACCACACCCGACAAAGGCACTTGGTATCCAGGGTTGCTATGTAGCTTTGCACTGCATAAAAGCCTGGCTACAAAGAGTTTATTTATTTTTTAAATTGCTATGACCCATGTGACAATGCTGGGTAGGTATAATACTTTTACCCACGTTGGTTTTTGTACATCAGCAATAAAAAAGTGGAAGCCTAAATCTATGATTAACAGGCTCTGGAGCACTGTGGACAGCGTTGCCAGGTGGGAAATGTAGGATTATCGTACCAGAGACTCAAAATTATCGTATTTTGAAAGAAATTATCGTACAAATGTCGAAAACAAAATGACAAGGCTACGAGAGAGCTATAGTCAAATAAAATCACTCTGGAGATCGTTTCCTATGGGTTCTTAGAGTTTTGTGGCACTCACTAGTTGTGTAGACCAATGTGTCCCCCACAAACAAATACAACATGAGCAACATCAGAATCATGGGGCGGGCGCAACTGAGCATCCCACCAATCATGCTCCTTGTTCTGAAACATACACATAAACGTCACTCCCTTCATATCCTCTCACTCCCAGCAAAGCACGGGGTTAAAAAAAAAAAAAAAAAAAAATACTCCGTCTCCGGCAGTTGCAAAATATACATTTGGCCAAATTATCGTACATTAGACATTATTGATCGTACATCGTACATAGGGCAAAATTATCGTACAAATACCATAATTATCGTACACCTGGCAACGCTGACTGTGGAGGCTCATAGCCGGTCCGCCCACCCTGCGAGGGCGGGACTTCCAGCCTTTTTGCCCTTTTAAGGAGCAGCCGTGTTAATTTCACAGACCACTCGGGATCATTACTATGAATGGGGCTGAATGGAACACCGGCTATCTCTTGTATGTTATATCCATGGACTATACCTAAATTAAAAGTTGTTCAGACTAAAACTATGACTAAAAAGGCCATATATGTTTGTCGACTAAAATAAGGAAGTAAGTATTAAGTGCTTTAATTGTCATGGTACAATTGTACAAGGAAATTGCGTTCAGGTTCAGGATAAAGCGGGGGGGGGAATGGATGGATGGATAATATCTTTGGTGATAATGCACAAATGCAATCCCAATATGTATTTAAGGGCTTTGAAACAGAGGTTGCGAAACATCTTGAAAAGACACTTCCAACTGCTCCTTATCCGTGCGAGCTCCGTGTCATCCAATGCATTCTTCATTTGCACTAATCAGTTCCTTAAAATAAACACTTCTTCCTCATTAAGTTTACAATAACCCAAAGACAAAGCAGTGCGCCGACATCGTAATTTAATTGTGTGAGCTCCTCGAAGTGGAGAGGAGGGCCCTGTGGCGGCGAGTGCGCGACGAGCAAAGTCAATTTAGCGCCTCCTTTCTGCGAAGTCTTGTAAATCTTCTACTTAATTAAAAGGACCCCAATTTACTGCTCTTATCGTAGGTAATCATGTTAACCAATAGGGGTGCTAAAAACTCGTTAGGGGTATGGATTTTAATTAGCAACCCTGTAGATGCAACATAAAGTATGCCCCACTCAGCCAGGAATCCTTTAGTAATGGGAATATCAGGCCGTAGCTTTGTTTAGAAGGATAATTATTGGCTAATGGACTGTACTGCGCAGCCTTTTGTGTTTTTTTTTACCCGGACGGTCTTTTAGCAACGACCCCCACGTTAATTTATGGGTGTATTTAAGAAGCAGCGGAGTGCACTAAATCTGTGCGGTCTGTAATGTGCTTTAGCAACCGCACAGAGTCGGCTTTCGAACTACGCACCATCTGCCAAACGCTCGGAAAGCCTTGCTCATCTGTTTCCGGGAAGAACATCATTAGGGAAACGGATGCTCCGCCAGCTTTGGTGTGGCCTTAAATGCTCGTAATATGGTGTTTATAGGAGACACATAAATGCTAAATCAAGTGTTTATAGTCCTTTAGCCATCATTTCAATGCTCAAATTGCCTTTTTTTAAGTGTGTCTTAGTGTTATTTGACTTATTTCAAATACTGAATGCTTCTGTTTTACAGAATTATCAGCCAATCAGAATTCGATGTACATTGACAGTACGCCCCCCTCAAGGCCTTCAGTAGCTCAGTAGCTTCCCCTACGTTTTGTTCGCCTGGGAAAACCGATAATGTAACCGCGCATGGGCAAGACATTCCAGGAAATCAGACGTAAACCGGATAAACAGATATTCCTCTTTGAAATATCCGAATGAAGTGGATTTATTGATCACAGATTTTTGGGGCCCCTTCCTCATGAAGAGCTTCGAGAGCAAAGCAGCGGGACTGACAGTGGGAAGTAGACGCTTGGCTCCCCGGACAGGTGAAGAGTTTCCCCGCGTCAGCTGAGCTGGGACTCGGGCAGGGAACAGGTACGAGACTACAAGCGCTAAAAAAGCATCTCACATAGCACCAAACTGTAAATTTAGTATATTTTTATTAAGGTGGATTTTGCGTTTGAGTTGATCTCTGGATGCCTCGCTCTGTCAACAAAACATCTCCTAAAATCAGCCGCCTGTTTCCACGTTAGAACGCGCTCGTCTCCGCCTGTTATGTGTCGTGTGTTTTCGTATTCTAGTACAAGTATTCCCGCTGCTTTGGTTTGCGTTGTTGATACATCCTTTAGCGAACAAGTGCCACGCAAAAAGGCAGTTTTATCCATACGCCTGTTGTCGATCAGTTTATATGCGTTTGACTGCGTGAACCCAGGTTACTATTGAAGGCCCTGACCGAAACCCCACGGCCCGCCACTGGCCATTCCATAACACTGGCCTCAATGTGGTGCCCCTCAGAGACTTGATGCCCGACGTACAGCGCGTTATGAGCGTATAATGAGCGGTGGCACTTGCAGCGTGATTTTTCTGTTTGCATAAGAGACGACTGAAAGCTGACCTGAACACCAAAGAGGAGTTCTACAAAGGTCGAAAAAGCAGAAATATGAAGTTTGTATAGATTAGGGTGGCACAGTGGCTTTGTAATTATTTATCTTGCATCACAGCAAGGCGGTCTTTGAAGCATGGACTGGATAGATCTGTGCGGAATTTGCATGTGCTCCCCGTATCTGGGTGCTCCGGTTTCCCTGACCTCCAAACACGCTGGCCAAGTTGGCGCAGAAGGCGCTGCATGGAGCTGATGGGGTTATAATTGTATCATGAGAATTAAAGCACTTCACTAATTTAATATATAATAATGACACTTTACTTTATATAATTGTGCATAATTGAGCTTTTTGTGACCCAATGGCTATATGAGTGGTATTTTTACGATGGCCTCTACATTGCTCCTGGATCAATTGTTTTGTAGGTTTTCAACTGATCCTGGAGCATCATAGAGGCCACTGTGACAAAAAGCAAAGGCGACATGCTAAACACTCATACAGCCGCTAAGTCACTAAAAAGTCAAATACGCAATTGTACATTTTTTTAACATAAAAAGTTCCACGATGTACCTTTAAATTGTTTTAAATAATAAAATAATAAAGTTGTATCTTTTGTCACCCCATTACTCCACGTAAGTTCCCCACTGCCTGACCCAACAAAAGAAAGTCACCACCTGGAATTATCTAACTGTTATGAACTGCAGTTGGTCAGGTCTAGTTTCAGCAACACTATAAGCCCTAAGAATGAGATCAGCTGAACATCCTGAATGACCTAGCACTCGCATATTCCAAAAGGACAATGCCTTGCCTGGAAACCAGACTCACCGCTGAACCAGCGATTGAGTCTGGTGACCGTAGCATCAACTCCATTTCCACAGCCGTTCGCAAGCAAACAGGAAGGAGTAAACCAACCGGAGTTATAAGCGATTTTGCGTTAACATTCGCACAGGATTAGAAATCACAAAACTCACCTGTAAGAGATAATATTAAATCGCTAGTTATCATACTGTGTTAATCTATAATGTCGTACTGCCCGTAGGTCAAGCTGTGCGGTCGTACTATCTCTTTATAGCCTTGACTGGGTGTTCAGGCGCCTACTATCAGCCACTGAATGCTTGCGTGCGTGAGTGTGACGCGCTTGTAGGGTATTTACGTGTCCTCTGGGGAAGCACAGACAGGCTTGAATGTTAGGACTGACAATGTCTTGAGTTCATGTCTCTGGGTCCCGCAAAGATGGCAATAAACTTCTCCTGCATAAGACATCCTGACTGCTGCCTATTCTTCACCAACCTTTCGATCATCGTATTGTAGAATTCTCCTACAAACTGGCGTCCACGAACTTGTTTACATACAGCTGCTCTGGTAAGTGCGTTTCTTTTTTTTATCCTTTGATAAAAAAGGAGGGAGAATGGCCTTACCAGACGCATGCTTGCTAAAAAAAGAATAATGCATTGGGAAATGTTCAAAGAGTAAAAACAATGTTATTGGTTGATTCTGGATGTTTGTTTCTGGTCGAGAGTAGGGATTTAGGTCCTGTACTAAGACTAGGGTATTCTATGCACAAGTTTAGACTAGAATGGCTACAAAGATGTGAGGCTCGATGCAGACTGTTGACTCTACTGTTTATGCAGCTAGTCGTCACAGGTATGAGAGGGACACATAATGTAGACTATTTTGAGTGTAAGTTTTGTTTAAGGTTGATTTTGGCGTCAAACATAAGGCACACTGATGTAGCTATTGAAGCCGGTACGCCCCAGAAAGCTGTAAACGAGTCTGAGTCCAGGTCACTGGGCTCTGTCTGGTTTGTGGATATTATGGGTCAAAGCCGAGCTGTGGGCTGCTGTGTGTATAGTTGTTTTATGTTACTTTAATCTTGAACTGAGTGCTGAATATTGAACCGGTAATGAATTGCATAGGCCACGCAATTAATTACTTAGACGGTTGGAGGATAGTATAGCCACGGTCGAGGAGGACCGTGGATACAGACTTTATGTGGGCCTTGTATCGGAAATTGATGCAATGTTCACATGAAGTTTGTAGTTAAACTGCAGCTGGTGGTTTTGTCTGAACGTCGTTTAGAAGAAATCGGGGAGTTGTGGTGAATAACGGTTGGTGGGAGAGAGCCTAGGATAATTTTTCTCACACGGGATACCGTTGAAGTTGTTGTGCACAAAAAGAGAGGCGCTTCCGGCGGGCGTATACAACCTACGTTTCTGCTTGTTGCGCGGCTTAAATCTAACTGTAGGCTCCAGAATCAACTAATAAACATTGCGATAAATATCACGTTATTTTTTTTTTTTTTTTAATGAAGTTGGCTATAGTTTTGGATGGCTATAGTTTTGGATCTTTTATTTCCATTGTTTATGTTTCGTGTCATGTGTCTCCGTGTTTGTCTGTCTGTCCACCTGCTGCTTTATCTAATTGTTTTGCTTGTCTGCAAGGTCCGTGAAACAAAGTGTTCCCGATAACATTTGCCTAGAGACAGATTGCTGAGTCAGCATTAAAAAAATAAAATAAAATAAAAAATAAAAGATGGCAACATTGTTTACTAGAACTACTTCCATAGAATTCCGGGGTATGCCTTTTGAACAATGATAATGCATCCCGAAAGCTACGATACAGATTAAGAGTCTCTGTAGGGTAAACAATGTCGCATTTTGAATGGCAATCCAATTGATGATTCACGCTGGTGATAATGAATTGAGATGTATTATTTTTCTTTTTGAAAGTTGATGCTGCTTCTAAAATCTGTCCACAGAGGCGGGGACTGCGGAGGGCTACTTCCGTGTTGTGACAACGTCGTGTTAGCTGCAAACTTGTGAGTACAACAGCTGGGTTTTTAAAACACATAAGGTTAAAAACAATGAGGGAAAGGCGTATGATTTATGGCATTATGCTAAAAATATTGAAGATTTGTGCTTGACAGGCGATCAAACAAATGATATTTGGTAACAGTGAAACAAAAAATTAGGATCTAAAGTGTGTACAATTGAGAAGTAAAAATGTCTTGCTTTTGTTGTTGTTGTTGTTGTTATGTTGTCGAATGTTGACAGATGTTATTCTGCTGTGATTTGTTTTAGAAAACTGAGCTTTAAACCTGATTCTTAAAGTACCAGGACCGAAAAAAATATAATATAATCTGTCTTTGTAGTTAGATTTGCGGTAAAGTGAAACTTAATTCTGTCTTTAAGGTTCTGATGTCTGTGTAGGCTTTGGGCGTACAGGAATGATGCGACCTTTGTTGAGGTTTTGGAAATGAGATAGGCTACCTCAGCAGATGGGCTCTCGCTGGTTCTCTTAAAGATAGTTTAAAGCACTTGCTTATAATTTTTACATATTTAGACTCAGCCCCAAGGTTAGATTTGAGAAGTGGTCAAAACACTACCTTTGTGAGGGGAACGGTTAAGATTAGATTAGCTGGTATCCAAACTGGTTTAGAAGAAATGTATTGTTTTGACTAAGGCAACCAATATTTTGTATCGCAGGCTAAGTGTTTGATATGAAGATTCAACATTAGTCGGAATAATGTTTCCCAAGGTGATGTGGGATCCCTAGGAGATGGCAGCGCCGAGACATAATGAATTCAAAACAATTCTTAATTGCAAACAACACTAATTTGAATATATAGGTCAAATAAAGAAAATAGGTCTAAACAAAATAAAGTTTAGAGTGGTGTTTTGCTTGATGTGGTCTAAATTACTAATACACTTTTACATCTCGGTTTTGCTTGCAAGGTTTTTGGGGATCCTGGCAAACCATTGTGCGTATAATTTAATTTCCTTTAAAATACCAATTTATTTGAAATCTAGAATAGACGATTGACTTTAATATGATAACATAAACTGATCACTAATCGATATGAGAATGTAAAACATAAACAGTTAGGAGATTCTCCTTTTTCTGAAGATTAGCCCCTTTTTGACAGTGTACAGAGGATTTTTTTACATTTTTTATTATTATTATTACTATTATTATTTTTTATTATTATTATTACTATTATTATTTTTGTTATTATTACTATTATTATTCTTTTTATTATTATTATTATTACTATTATTATTTTGTGTTATTATTACTATTATTATTATTTTCATTTTTATTATCCTTATTTTATTCTTATTTTTTATTTTATTATTATTTTTTATTCATTTTTTGGTCCAGTCAGTTTTCAGCCTTTTGTGATTTTGCATTTATATTCTAATTCATAGTGCTTATCTTTTATGGCTTTATATATCTGAATTGAATTCATAACTTTGCAGGTCCGGATTCACAAGATGCATGGAGCAGGTTTTAATACTTGGTTGTCTTGTGGGGAGGTCCTGTCATTTTATGTTTTGTGTGTTGCTTATTGCAGGTATGTTTAGGTCGGAGGAAGGTTTTAAGCTCTACATCAGAAGCCGATACGCCTGAAGTATACAAGGATGAATATGTTTTGGTCTTATTGGGGGTTCTTGCTTAGCATTTTTCAGTAACATTACTTTTAATCTTGATTAAAACATGGGAAGCGGGTGTACTGTATTCTGTCTTAAGCTAGTTAAGATCGCAAATAATGAGGGTTACCATCTTGTTACACTTGAATTTTATGGGAAATTTCATTGTGCATAAAAATATGAGCTTGCACCGTTCTCCTTGGACACCGTTGACTCTCCACGCCATTCTATTCCAACATGGAGGTTCGTAGGGACATCTTGATGGCTGTGGGTATATTAATCCCGATGGCTCATCCAAGATGGTCCAGTCATGTTCCTTATAGATCCGAGGCACCTGGAGGTGTCGACGTCCTGAGTGTGAAGATTGTTCTATTTTTTTTTGCTTATGAGCATTTCTCTTAATAGGTGAATGTGGTTTTCCTGAGAATTGAAATTCTTAATTTTTTTAAATGTTTTTGTGGTGTTTGTATTTTGTGTATGTACATTTTCTGACTTGGACCAATAATATATAATTTGCAGGAGAAACTGAATTGGCGGCCATAATCTTTTACCTTTCCTGGATAATTGGCAATAGAGTCTGGGATCGGAGGTTTGGTTATGGTGCCCCCTCTTATACGCCCTTAGCACTTGATGCATGTGTTTTTATTGGTGGCAGCGTTTACCCCGATTGGGTGATTAAGTGAATCTAATGACGCACATGCCTCAGTACTTTGGGGTCACTGAGAGGGGGGTCATTTTATTCCATCGCAATGACCCGTGTACTGTTGTACTGTAAATGAAGTGTTGAATATTGTTATGAAATGTAGATTCTGTGTGTGCTTCCACATAAGACATAGTTAAACCTTTTGAGTCTCGATATTATTTTGAAATCTTCGTTGTGGGCTAAGTTTATGCTTAGGTAATTGATTTGGGTTTACCTTTATGATGGCGTTTAATTTTATTCTTTTTCACTCGGTCAAAGCCACTAGATAGCCGTGACTTTGCTAGGGGGGGTTGTAAGAGATAATATTAAATCGCTAGTTATCATACTGTGTTAATCTATAATGTCGTACTGCCCGTAGGTCAAGCTGTGCGGTCGTACTATCTCTTTATAGCCTTGACTGGGTGTTCAGGCGCCTACTATCAGCCACTGAATGCTTGCGTGCATGAGTGTGACGCGCTTGTAGGGTATTTACGTGTCCTCTGGGGAAGCACAGACAGGCTTGAATGTTAGGACTGACAATGTCTTGAGTTCATGTCTCTGGGTCCCGCAAAGATGGCAATAAACTTCTCCTGCATAAGACATCCTGACTGCTGCCTATTCTTCACCAACCTTTCGATCATCGTATTGTAGAATTCTCCTACAAACCTACTGTTCATGTATTTTGGTCA
Source organism: Neogobius melanostomus (assembly GCA_007210695.1). Lineage (NCBI taxonomy): Eukaryota > Metazoa > Chordata > Actinopteri > Gobiiformes > Gobiidae > Neogobius > Neogobius melanostomus. The sequence continues at coordinate 1,122,836 of VHKM01000449.1, read as the reverse complement.
TTTACTGCCGATCAGAAAAAAAGCTCTCTCTCTCCCGTGCGCCATTCGTAGATTGTTATTGAGGGAACTTCCGTGTCATGTGAGTGACGCTGCTGGCGAACAACACAAGACCGCAAATAAACAAACAGGCTCGTTTAAGTTTTCTGATACCGCCAACGAGGATGTGGGTCCCAGACTGATATCCCTCTGTAAAATACAGAGGGATATCAGTCTGGTCTCACCATTGGGCTCACATTGTGAAAGAGTGGTTTAGGGAGCATGAGACATCACATTCACACACGGATGGCCGCCACAGAGTCCGGATCTTAGCCCCATTAGGGATCTTTGGGATGTGCTGGAGAAGGCTTTGTACAGTGGTCATACTCTCCCATCATCAATAAAAGATGTTTGTTAAACATGAATGCAACACAGGATCTTTTGACATTGCAGAAGCTTATGGAAACAATGCCAAAACGAATATGTGCTGCCATCAAAGCTAAAGGCGTTCCAACGATATATTATAGTGTGGGACCTTTTTTGGGGGGGGCAGTGTATGTATTTCATTTTGGCAGTGTATGTGCCTGCCTGTTAACTCTTGGGAATAAACATATCAGCATTGTAAAGCTAGAGGTCACTCCATTGCACAAACTGTACGACAATTTATGCACCAACAGGAAGTAAGAGCCGTGATCGCTTGTGGAAACTTTGGTAATTCCGCTCAGAAAGCAGCGCGTATCCCGCTAGTGTTGGAATCAGATTAAAGAGCGTGTATTAAATTGTATTGCAGCTGCAGCTTCGGCCCCGGGGCGGGAGGTGACTGCCCCCCTGTCTGCGCTGCAGGGTAATTGCTTTTCGGCATCGGGGTATTCATGTTCGGAGATTGGATCGTCAGACCTTGAACATTGAGGAGCATTGGTGGGAAAGGGTTGTTTCTTTAGCGGTTTTGCCTCCGAACTGATTGTTTCTGCACGGTGCTGTGTACTGCCAGGCAAAGGAGGCGACGATGGCAGCGTATTCAGCATTCACAACAAAATCACTGGGAAAATGAATTATTAAAACAGGTTTCCAATCAGTGGCACCTTTCCGTGGTCTATTACCCACCTATGCACCTCATTATTTCTTCTCCTTTTGACAGCTTTGTGGCTCAGATTTAAATTAACACCTGTAGGATTTCAGGCTCATGTTTTAATTAGGTTTTCTTGTGCAGGAAAAGAGCGTAACATTGTATTTAACGTTTTGTAATAATGTCTAGACAGCTGTTATGAAAGCTGGAGGGGTCTGATTTGTGATTGAAAACAAGGTGTTCCGTTTTCTTTCTGTTATTTATATTATGATAAATTATGGCATTCTAATCAACTCGCCCAACCCAGTCCAGACGACAACAATCTTCATTCTAATCAATGGCTCGGTATGAGTAAACACTACAAAGGACCAGACACCTGTATTGGTCAGTACACACTAAAATACAAGTTCATATCATTGTTTGCAATTCATTTTCTTGTAGCATTTTATCATAAACATTTTAGTCAATGGTAGAGCTGGGTACTGTTAAACAGTACCTACTTTGTACTGACTGAGAAGCTCCGGTAGGGAGAGGTATCAAAAAGCAAAACTTCTTTCGGCCCTTTTTTCTCTCCAGAGACATCAATATATGACCTGGAGTGGGTCTAAAAAAAAAAAAGCAACATGAACACATGAGCAGATAATTAGCCAAAGCGAAGCAAGGCTATACAGGTCATATAATTAGAATATCATGAACAAGTTCATTTATTTCTGTGATGCAACTTAAAATGTGAAACTGCATGTAATGAGTCTATATCATATCTATATCAAGTCACATTATGTCTAGCCTTTATTTGTTATAATTTTGATGATTATGGCTTACACTCCATTTTTAAAATATTCTAATTTTATGAGATTTTTAATTTGGGGTTTTTACAAGCTGAGACATAATAATCCAAATTATAACACATTGTTGGGTTCCAGGTTCAAGAATGTGATGATGTCACCGGACCCAGCGGGAGGCAGGAGCCAGTTTTTCCTATAGGGCTCTTCTAGCATCCGGGTACTTTCAGTGCGCCGCAGATGTGGAGGTGAAAACAGTGGCGGTATTAAACAGCGTTTTTGCCTGTGAGTGACAGATTGTGTTCGATAAATTTAGTTTTTCTCAGTAAATCCTGCCTAAAAGCTGTTGTGCGGTTGGATGTTCCATTTTGTCGGAACTACAGCTTCATCTTGTAAACTGAGTAAGTTTTTGCGACGTAAGACCATAGAGCCCTATTAACAGCATTATACTTTCACAAGTCGTAGCTCAAAAGAAAATGTATGAATTACAAAAATTATCATTAATATCAGTCACTGGGTCCATGATTTCTCTGTACAAGACCAAACATTTCCTCAAAAACAAAATAATGTTTCCTCCATATAGTAGTATTGGCCTTTAGAATGCTGCGATGTCACCTGCAACCCAGCAATAGAGGCTATACATATCTCACTTTGCATGTAATGAGTCTATCATATATTAGTTTCACAGTTTAAGTTCAATAACAGAAGTGAATGCACTTTTTCATGATATTATAATTGTATGACGAACACCTATATATGACTGCAGCAGGTCTGAGCCAGGACTAAACCATGACTGATAAACTAGAGTTCTTAGGCAAAGAGAAGAGCAAGTGACAACAAGAAAAACATCTTTACCTTTAGCGACTGGCCCACTATGTATTAGACATTTTTGGTACAGTTTTGGTAAATGATTGATGACAGAGTGAGCGCTCTTACTGTGTAAAGATCTTTGACGTGTGAAGTACTTTAACTTTATCATCGAACAGTGGAGCTCATGTTCAGAAAACTTTAGAGAAGTGCACAATTAGTTTAGTTTATTAGTTCATTTGAGCACAATCATTGCAATAAAAACATTAAATCATAAAACATTAAAACATGAAATCATACACATTAAATCATACACATTAATATACATTATGCTTAACATTGTTAGGATTACCAAAAGTCACTAGTTTCATGATAAAAGACACATTAATATACATACTATACTCAGTGAATATTATTATGTACATTTTACAACTACAACAACGCTCTCATTTCATGTACAATGTCTGGTACAAAGCAAGTGACAAAACAATGATGTTGTGTCTTTGGAAAAGGGACTTCTCTCCCCGTGCCAGTTCTGCCGTGAGACTGTACTACACGTTTGTTTTACTACAGATCTCAGACTGAAGTTGTAAAATTGAGTAGTGCTTTTATAAAACACTATTTATTTTTATTTTTATGAATTTGTTTTTTGAGGAAACATATTCCTCGTAACATAGCTTTTTTCCCCCTATAGACAGACCTTAGCGTTAGTTTCCTACCTGACGGTTTCCGCTACAACTGTGGCCTTCCTCAGAGGTTGTCACGTGGTGTTGCTGTGACGTGTCTGGTCAGCTGATTTATACAGTGGGGAAAAAAGTATTTAGTCAACCAACAATTGTGCAAGTTCTCCCACTTAAAAAGATGAGAGAGGCCTGTAATTTTCATCATAGGTAAACCTCAACTATGAGAGACAATGTGATTTTCTGGATTTTTTTTTCTCATTTTGTCTGATTTTTTATGAATTTATTTGCAAATTATGGTGGAAAATAAGTATTTGGTAAACTACAAACAAGCAAGATTTCTGGCTCTCACAGACGTGTAACCTCTTCTTTAAGAGGCTCCTCTGTTCTCCACTCGTTACCTGTATTAATGGCCCCTGTTTGAACTTGTTATCAGTATAAAAGACACCTGTCCACAACCTCAAACAGTCACACTCCAAACTCCACTATGGTCAAGACCAAAGAGCTGTCGAAAGACACCAGAAACAAAATTGTAGACCTGCACCAGGCTGGGAGGACTGAATCTGCAATTGGTAAGCAGCTTGGTGTGAAGAAATCAACTGTGGAAGCAATTATTAGAAAATGGAAGACATACAAGACCACTGATAATCTCCCTCGATCTGGGGCTCCACGCAAGGGGGAAAGGGAATCTTATTTGTATAGCGCTTTTTATATGACACAAGTCAGGGCATTGAAAATTAAACGTGGCTGGGTCTTTCAGCATGACAATGATCTCAAACACACCGCCCGGGCAACTAAGGAGTGGCTTCGTAAGAAGCATTTCAAGGTCCTGGAGTGGCCTAGCCAGTCTCCAGATCTCAACCCCATAGCAAAACTTTGGAGGGAGTTGAAAGTCCGTGTTGCCCAGCGCCTGCCCCAAAACATCACTGCTGTAGAGGAGATCTGCATGGAGGAATGGGCCAAAATATCAGCAACATTGTGTGAAAACCTTGTGAAGACTTACAGAAAACGTTTGACCTCTGTCATTGCCAACAAAGGGTATATAATAAAGTATTGAGATGAACTTTTGTTATTGACCAAATACTTATTTTCTACCATAATTTGCAAATGAATTCATTAAAAATCAGACAATGTGATTTTCTGGAATTTTTTTTCTCATTTTGTCTCTCATAGTTGAGGTTTACCTATGATGAAAATTACAGGCCCCTCTCATCTTTTTAAGTGGGAGAACTTGCACAATTGTTGGCTGACTAAATACTTTTTTTCCCCACTGTACAGTTTTTGGCACTGTCTTCCTGCTTGTGATAGCAGGCTGACAGCGCCATCTGCAGTCCGACTTCTTCAGAACTGTGTCCCAGGTGTGGGAAAGTTGGTACGCCCCCTCGACCCGGTTCACAGTCTGGGGGGCGCGTTTCCGGATCTCGATGGCTTCTCTGATCCAACGGTGGTATTTGTTGCTCTCGGTGCCAATGACATGGGCCTTGTCCCGGTCCATAAGATGGCTCTCCCTCTTGCAGTGGTCTGATATGGCAGACTTCAGCTGTTCTTGTTCTGCTTGTCGTCTGGTGGCTCGTGTGCACGCTTTTGATGTTTCTTTTTCACATTCTAGTTGATGTTCCTTCTTCCTGATGTTGAACGCTCTGCCAGTTTCTCCCACGTATGACGTACAAACTTTCCCACACCTGGGACACAGTTCTGAAGAAGTCGGACTGCAGATGGCACTGTCAGCTTGCTATCACAAGCAGGAAGACAGTGCCAAAAACTGTATAAATCAGCTGACCAGACACGTCACAGCAACACCACGTGACAACCTCTGAGGAAGGCCACAGTTGTAGCGGAAACCGTCAGGTAGGAAACTAACGCTAAGGTCTGTCTATAGGGAAAAAAAAGCGACATAATTTTTAGAAGACCTAATGAACCTAATCGGACTATTCCTCGTAACATTTTCTTATTTTTCTCCCCAAACAATAGGCCTACAATGAACAAAAATCAAGTCAAATTGAATTTAAAGGCCATTACATATAACATGTGTTAAACACAAAATCGAATTAAATGTATAAACATGTAAACGTCCACACACATCAACACACACATGAGGAAAGGGAGGGGGGGGGGGGGGGGGGGGGTATTAATCGGAAGGCAAGGTTTGAAGTGATTTACAATATTCAATAAAGGAACCCCATTCATGTTCGAATTTTTCCTCTTTCCCTTTCATAGCGAGATTTATTTTCTTCATTTTAAGAAATGATAAAACATCGTGAAACCACTGAGATATCAAAGGTGCTTTAGGCGATTTTCAAAAAAGCAAAATTTTTCGTCTTGCAATTAGTGATGTCAAAGCCAATATTTTTAGTTTAGTTTAGTTTAGTTTATTTGTTTACTTGAGCAGTTGAAGTTCTGCTCAAAAGGAGTGGGCCGAAACAAAAGCTTATGAGTGCCCACCCCCGAAATCATTACAATAAAAAAATAACATATCACAATAGTACAAAGGAACATATTACAAGGAACAAAGTACAAGAGCATAGGAACACAGCATGCACACAAACACACAACATACCTGTTTGTGATTTAACTTTACACATTATCAGTGATACATTTAGCACATCATATTTTGATTTTGATTTGCCATGATAGCAAAAGAGAACCTGTTACACTTCAAAGCGGCTGTTTTAACACGGACCACACTTACAAAGCACTGTTTGAGTTTCATATAAAAACAAAAATTAACACATTTTTGAATGCAAAGAGTCTGTTAAAACAGAGTTTACTGGAATACAAAATATAGCTAAATAAGGATTCAAATCAACTTTAATTTTAAGGGCTTTAGATAGAATAACAGTATATTGGTTCCAGAAATTATGAAGCGTTGGGCACAAACGTGGCTCAGGTCGCATGGGCTTGCATGACATCTTTCACACTCATCTACTATCTCTGGATAAATCTTTGCGATAAATCAGGTGCGACTTATAATGAACTCTGTACAATACTTTAAATTGAATAAGTTTCCTTTTCCCATTGCTGATCCGAAATAGTTATTCCTAGTTCACGTTCCCAAGATGTTTTAACTTTAGATGTTGTGTACGTATCCATAAGTCCATAAGTTGTTTATATATAACAGATATAATCGACTTCTTATTAGATTTAATAAATAACAATTCTTCCCATGGTTGGGTATTTGGAAGAGAAGGGTAAGATGGGAAAAGTGAAGCTATACAGTGTCGTATCTGAAAATAACGAAACAAATGAGTCGCAGGAAGCTTGTTCTCAGAGCACAAATCAGAAAAGCTTCGAAAAGTGCCTTCTTTAAATAGATCCTTAAAAGTTTTAAGTTTATGTTTATGTTTATGTTTATTTGTTTGTTTGAGCAGTTAACCTGCTCAAAGGGAGTGGGCTGAAGCCAAAGGCTTATAAGCGCCCACCCCAAAATAAAAATAATAACATTACATTTAATATTTACAAGGTAGCAAATCATAAACAAAGGAACATAGGGCAAAGTAACAATAAATGATGAACAAGAATAAAACAAAAACAGCAGCAAAATAAAGAACAAAAGAATGTGCTACTTTTATGTTATAAAGGTTCATTAATACATATTATATTCTGAGATCTTGCTACTTCTCAGTTGTCATTACCATCCTCAATATAATTTAATTTGGGTTTAATTATCATTATTATTATATTTGTTTAATTGAGTTATATGTGAAGTATGATGTAAGCCCTGCATAGTGAGGTGCATTAAAAAGCCAGGGTGTAGAGCGGGCCAGTTGAAGAGGGCAGTAACTCCCCCTCAACAAACCCCCACCCAGCTGCCCTAACAGCTGATTTTGTAGATGATGTTCCTATGCTGAGTGGTGCATTAAAAGACAAGGTTTTGAGCCCGTTGGGAGGGTCCCTCTCAACAGACTCATAACTTGCCTACCCCTAATTCTTAATTTGTAAATTTGAGCAATAGAATGACAACGGTTCCAAGCAGCAACACTCTTCCTTGATTATAGAGGAAACACACATAATTGATCCTACTGCGCCTCCTAACACCACAGTTATTCCACAATACATAGGTAGCATCAGCAAAACCAGGAGGAAATCAATGATTGTTTACAATGGGCATTGTTATTGATGCTGAAGCAAATTTAAAATGATTTCTGTATCGTGACCATATTTTAAGAGGATAGCACTACAGGATTCTTAGTGAAACGAGCAAAGGTAATCGGAAGTGAAGAGGACACCAGAGCCTCGAGTGATGACGAAGTACATGACTGGGATTCCAGTTTACACCATAACAATTCGTGTGACTGAAGCCAGTATGTCACTTTATGAATATGAGCTGACCAATAATAGTATAAAAAGTTAGGTAGGGAAAGTCATAAAACACTATTTTAAGTCATGCTTTGATTTGACCCGATCCTCTGTCACACGTTCTCGCTTGACCCGCTCCCCTCCCTCCCTCATCCTCTCCTCACTGTCAGTGGAGTTATTACTTGTGCCTGTACCGGAGCGCAGAGCTGAATACTGACCGCCATCTGACTGACGTGCCTCTCATCCAGCGTAGATTTGTCTGACATTTGGCGCCGTCTCAGTTACAGATCCCGCGTATCACCTCCTTTGATTCGTCTGCGCGCCCTTGGGGTCGCACTCGCGCAGATTGTCCCGATGACATTTCAGGACGGATGCGGTTTTATGCCTGACCTTTCCGCACACATGAGTCCCTCCTGTCTTTTTTTTTTTTTTACTCCATCCATTCAAATAATATATGAGAAAAAGGATTCTGTGTGTGTATTTGACAGTTTAGATCAGTGAAGGGCGATTACCAGAGCCTTTTGTTTAGAGTCAATACCAGAAATGGTCATATAGGGCTGGCATTGTGGGACTGATCTAATACCGATATATCAACATGTTTTATTTAAAAATGCATGAACTCCTCTGCAATGAGGAGTTTACAGTAGGGCTGGGACAAAATATTGTATCACATCACAATACTTTTATGAACAATACAATATGAAGTAATAATAATAATAATGGCTTGTATTGCATTTTTCAAGCCTGTAGTAGCGAGGCTACCAGTCTGTGCCATTGGCCCCTCCGACCACCACCAACCACTCACTCACACACTACATTCGTTCTGGCCTATTGTACATGTTTGTGGCCATACCGCCTTTGCTATGCCCAATCCCGTCAGACCTTGGAAGCTAAGCAGGGAAGGGCCTGGTCGGTACTTGGATGGGAGACCGTTTAGTAACACCAGGAAGCCTGGTGAATGTAGTGAGTGAGTGAATGGTTGGTGGTGGTCGGAGGGGCCGATGGCGCAGACTGGTTGCCTCGCTTCAATCAGGCTACCCCAAGGCAGCTGTGGCTACAATAGTAGCTTACTACCACCAGTTATGGAGTGAATGAATAGTGCAATGTAAAGCGTCTTTGAGTGTCCAGAAAAGCGCTATATAAAACCGATGCATTATTATTATTTTTTAGTGGAAGGGGAAGCCGGAGTACCCAGAAACCTACTCAGACACGGGGCGAACATATAAACTCCACACAGAAAGGCCCCGTCCAGGTGGGAATCAAACCCCGGACCATCGAGCTGTGAGGCACGAGCGCTACCTGCTGCGCTACTCTGCCACCCAGTAACACAGCAGTATCGATTTTTATCCTGCACTCCTTTGTTTTCCAGTAACAGTTACACAGCACTTTTTTTTACATTTTGTGTTAATGCACTTTTCAGTCATAGCAATAGGATCAAAAATATGATAATACTAATAATAATTGTTAAGATTGATAATTGTGCGAAAAAACAGTGGAAAAAGCACAATGCAAGTTGAGACCATTTACCAATAAATGTCTAATGTCATTTGGCTTATAAACTTTGGACACATGACCGTTTTCTCTTTACACATTTTAAAGTAAACATATTACTTATCATAATGACTTACTGTATCGCAATACGCATCGGTGATCGGATCACGACAAAGGAGTATCGGTCCCAGCCCTTGTTTACAGTATATTGAGTTGAGCTGAGTGGAAAAAAGTGGAAGAACTAGTAGCTCTTGGCACAGTACAGTTCTAACTATTTAAAATACTTTGTTTAATTTGTCATCGCCTCACGGTGCTTCATAAAGTTTCTCACAAATTGAAAGTAGCTTGAAAATCAAAGTTTAGATGGCCAACTGTCCAATGGCATCCCTAGCCCCGGAGAGAAACAACTCAAAACAAAAACTCAAAATGAGAAGCCATAAGGAAGTGTTGTTTGGTGTTACAGCATATGCCCCCGCTCAAACCGATCGAGAAGAGGGCGGACTTTCAGCTGTGAATTTATCGCAGATTTAATGAAGTGCATCTTGTTTTAGTCCATCACGGCCAAGTTTGAAAACTCGGCGAAGACAACAAGGTGTATTTATGTTCTTTTGAATTTGATATTGAATCGTGGCAACAGCAACAAGCATGATTTACAGTAAGATAAATACTTTGCACTTAAGGCGAGACACAGCAAGCGAAAAACATTTTCATATAGTGGTCAATCGCTATTTTCTCCCTGAACAACTTAGTTTTAATGTAAAAAAAAAGTCGAAAATCACCCTTTGTGATGCTTATTCTATGATGTTTTGGTTTCCAGAAAGTAACTGCAATATGGCGCCGGCCAGTTTCCCATGCTTAACTAATATTGTTTGGTATCCACGTGGAGCAAGAAAGGCGACCAATGTGACGCTGCGATCGAGATTCTGCTACAGACGGGAGAAATAAACCTGTGCAGACGTTTGAATAGTTCCATTTTTGAAGCTCCTACAAACTTATGAAATTATATTGATTATTTTTCAGAGGGATTTTTTATCTAATTAATGGACATGGGTTTGGTTGAGGATGGTCCACTTCGTCTTCTTGAATTTTTATTTGAAAACATAAAATGACAGAAAGTTGCGATACATGTTTTCCACTTCATATCAGTAATCTACAGCTATTCCTATTCATCTGCAATGTCTTGCCTTAAAATAAGAAACACAACACTTGTAAATAAAGTAAAGGCAATGGCAAAAGGCAAATGTAAGACCTCCTAAACCAGCATAAATTCTCTTACTTCAAGCACTTTTAAGTCTTTCTCATCCAAGACATTTATTTTTCCCCGCGTGTCTTTGTGAACTACTTGAACAGAACTCCAGCAGCTCGACCAAATGAACTCTTAAATATCCCAGCTGCTCGACACAGTGGGCTTTTATTAGACTTATAAAACACAATGGAAGGGGGCACATTGATTATTTGGCTTGACTGGGGCCGCGCTGGTGGATGTGGATCTCACCTGGATACAAACAGGAAGTGAATTATTGATTGAGGAAGCCTCTTTGATGTGCCATGTTGGAGGAAGTAGCGCAGACTTTAAAAGCATTTATGAGTTTTGCATCGGGGCGAAGTCAATAAAAATGTTCTGTCATATTTTCTACCGACAAAATGTAAATCAAAATGACTTAGTGATGAGTAAAAATATGAATAAAACGTCCAGATATTTTGAAACATGAAAAGAATCAGCTAAAACCATGTAATTGTTCAATGACACCGTGTGAAAGTGTCCCAAATCATTCAAATTCGATGCCCGAGGAACACTTTTGGTGCTTTGTCCATTTTGGAGAAGATCCATGAAGCAATGTAATAGGATTAAATATGCTTTAATAGAATTATATTAATTCTTAGTAGACTAAAAGCGTTTAATATGGGAAAAATATGGCTGAAAACAAGGAATTATTGAGAAATGTGTGAAAACAAATACAGAACTCTTTGATTAAGATTTGTTTGAACCCTGTCCAGAGACAATTTACGCTACCCGTTAGCTAGTTTGTTAGCTCGTTGTCTGTTACAACCAATAGCCGCTTGTAGCAGAGTTTCATGACGACGATGCTGGGTGTCGCCATTGCCCTCCATTGCTGTAGTACTTCCATACAGGGCCGGTAAAACAAGCTACAGTAGTTTTCCATAAGCAAGCATTGCAATTTAGATACGTTAAAAACAATGGCCGCTGGCTGCTCTGCTTTGCGACGACGACACTGGAGGCCGCCATTGCTGTAGTACCGCCATATAGCCGCTAGTCCCCCATTGGAATGCATTGCACTTTAAACACTTTAAAAACAACTTTAATGCCCAGTGCCTAATTTTTGGAACTGTCTACAGCTAGATATTCCTCCTGTGATTACGCCGGGTTAGACACAATCAGAGGCACCGGGCTGGTTATCGTAGGATACATTTTAGAAATCTCGCACTTAATGAGGGTCGGACTGTTAGCATTGGAGCTGTGCGAGCTACACGTCACGCAAGGGCCGAGTCTACAGTGAAGATCCCGCCCTTATGCCCTTATTAGGAAGATGCTTCGTCAGAGCTGGGGAGGAGGAGTCTGTAAATCCGCCATGATTTCCCCCTCGAACGTGGTCATTGTGGTAAACGGGGAGGAGTGAGGAGGAGTTGTCTATTATTTGTACAGTCTATGCGATAACACTGGGTGTCGCCTTTGCCCTCCATTGCTGTAGTACTTCCATACAGGGCCGGCAAAACAGGCTAGTTTTCCATAAGCAAGCATTGCACTTTAGATACATTAAAACTTTAAAGAGACTAGATTCAAGTTCGTCATTTTATGCTCACTAGTGCCACTTCAGGTCTTACGCGTAACTGCAGTCTCTATATTAAGCTCGTGCATGACGGCACTTCGGACCCGAAGTAACAACTTTTTGAGTCACAGTGCAGGATTTTAGAGGCAGTTGTGGTGAATAGGTCTGGGCTCATTCTACACATTAGGACATGGCTGGAATGTGTAGGGGGATGAAAATACTTAGTTTTAAAAATTTTAAATTTGTATAGTCCCTTTAAGGCCTCGTGCCTAATTTTCCTAAACTTTCTACTGCTAGATATTCCTCCTGTGATAACGCTGAGTTACAAGTCAAAGAACGCTGAGTTACTTAGAAAGGACAAAGCCAGTTTTTTCCTTGAAATCATCAGAAATGCACATGGTAATAGTAGAATAATATGGAAAACTATTGATAAAATTATTGGAAAAGAAAAGTCAAAGTGTGAGAATATCCATCTCAAAATTAATGGAAAAATGATTGATGACTCTTTTGCGATAGCAACAAATTTTAATGAATATTTTTTAAACATTGTCCAAAAACTGGCTCAGAATTTTCAAATTGTTCATCCCCCTCTCAAAATCAGTGGCAAATCAGATTTTAATCTTAGTCCAATAACTAAAACCAAAGTTGAAAAAATAATGACTGGGCTAAACAGCAGCAAAGCAAAAGATATTTATGGACTTGATACTTCTTTTCTTAAACACTATAGGGACATCTTCTCTGATCCGTTGACAACAATGATCAATCAATTAATTAGTGAGGGGATTTTTCCAGCAGCCCTAAAACCTGCGATTGTCACCCCTATATTTAAGTCTGGTGACAAACAAGAAATGAACAATTATCGTCCAATAAGCATCCTTCCAGCAGCGTCAAAAGTGCTCGAGAAGACAGTGGCGGAGCAACTTACCGCCCACTTTGACTCCCAAGCTCTCTTAAATCCAATGCAGTTTGGTTTCAGACGGAAGTATTCAACAGACTCTGCCTGTTGCTACAGTACTTCCTGGAAACTGTCAGGGCATATGTGGATCAGGGAAGGGTGGTGGGAGCAGTCTTCCTTGATCTGCGTAAAGCTTTTGACACTGTCAATCATCAGATACTCTACAGTAAATTAAATCAATATAGTCTCTCTGAGCACACCCAAAACTGGATACGATCTTATTTGAGCGACCGACATCAGTGTGTACGAGTAAATAACATCCAATCTGCGTTTAGAGCCACCTCAATGGGAGTGCCGCAAGTGTCTATTTTGGGACCCTTGCTTTTTAGCATCACCATATAAATGACCTCCCTACAGTGTGCTCTGACGTTGACGTGATACTGTACGCTGATGATACGGTTATCTTCACTTTTGGGAAAAACGAGCTGGAGGTTGCTGACAAATCATCAAAAGAGATGAAAAAAGTTGCAGAATGGTTGCAGACGTCCTGCCTGACCTTAAATGTTGATAAAACAGTCTCAATGTTTTTTTTATAAACGTAAACGTAAATTACAACAAACTCAAGAAATTCAAGTAAATGGACAAAAAATTAAAAATGTAAACGAAACAAAATATGTAGGTCTAATACTTGATTCGAATCTTGGTTTTAAAAGTCACATAAAAAAACTTGGTAACAAATTGAAATTTAACTTGATGAACTTTAAACATATTAGAAACTCATTAACTACAGAGGCCTCAAATACTTACCTCAACACTATGATTGTTCCACATTTTCTGTATTGCATGTTTAGTTGGTCTCAGGCGTGTAAAACATTGTTAAAATCACTTGAATCATTATATAAAAGGGCCATAAAAATTCATGATAAAAAGCCTCGTAAGTACCATCACTGTAAAGTACAAAGTAAATATAACTTTCTGAGTTTCGAAAACCTTATTAAGTATAATCAAATTTCTGCTCTGTTTAAAATAATCCATAACATCACTGCTCCCTTTGAGAAATTTTTTTAAACTCAATTCGGAGAGAATCTCTAGAACCACACGGTCGACAGTCAGAGGAGAGTGCAGCGTACCAAGACGCAAAACTGCATATGGTCAACAATCATTCTCTTATAAAGCAGCGAGCCTTTGGAACACTCTCCCAAATGAAATTATTTCATGCACAAATTATAGCACATTTACACGCCTGACCAAACAGTGGTTATTATCAAAGCAAACCTGTACGCACTGAATGACTGTGATATGAACGCTGTAAACTGTAAGTGAGTGAGTGAATGATAGAAAGTGCTTTTATGATGTGAGCTTCTATGTATTATTCTGTATATATTTTATGAACTTTTGTAAGTATAACATCAACCTGTCCAGGGACTGCGGGTGGAAATTAGCATTTTTGCTATAACCCGGCACATGACATCTCTTCTTTTTTAGACTAATGTTGTTTGTGCATTGTCCCTGATCAAATAAATAAAGTTTAAAAAAATGCACAATTGCAGGGACTAGGCTGGTTTTCGTAAGGAACATTTTAGAAATCTCGTACTAATGAGGGCCAGACTTTGATTGACAGGCCGTTAGCATGAGAGCTAATGGCGCGGGCATGGCTACGACCGAACTACATGTCACGCGAGGGCCGAGTCTAGTGAAGATCCCGCCCTCATTAGGAACATGCAATGTCAGAGCTGGATAGGAAGAGTCTGTTAATCCGCCATGATTTCCCCCTCGAACATAGTTATTATGGCAAACGGGGAGGAGTGTCGAGGAGCTGTCTATTAATTCTACAGTCTATGGTTACAGCAAACCCAACCAAGATATGTCCAGAAAATAAAGTGACCCACTGTTAGTTTATATGTTTTTTTGTGTGTTCATTTTTCAAATATATGAACTGCTGACTTCATTTATATATCTTTCCTTGTTGCATATAGTGTACGCTGCTCTCGATACTACAACGGCACACTTTGCTGACTCCCTCACAGTCAAATCTCAAACATGGGCTCAGTTTGGATAATTTTTTCCCGCACACCGACCCTGTCCAAGGTGATCTTCAGTTGAATTCTGTCTACAGTTCATTTGTCAAACTGCCCACTACGTCGTAAACAGGCTAGCCAAATTATGCCACTCTGGACTGAGCTGTACATGTAGGCCTTTCATAAATAGATACCTAAACAGTGGCCACTAGAAGATAGGAGACTAGTCTACCAACCATTGACTTACTTAGACCCCTTTACCGACATGCACCCAAAGATTACACTATTGAAAATCGTTAATTACACTTGTACTGTTTACGGAGGGCTTTAAAAAAAAAAAAATCATCTGTCTTTGTTATCCACCCCAGGCTTGGTTCCCAGCTTGGCACGCAGTTATTTAAAATCATTTCCATTTTCTAAAAGACCAGTTGTGAATGATGCCTCTTTAAAACGGTTGAAATGTTGTGACAGACTGCTGTATCTGTCTTTATTATCTCCCCAGGCTGGATTCCCAGTTCGGCCACCACCGACTGTCCCGAATGAGAAACCAATGGGGGACTATTACTCACCGGACCATTTGCTCCACACTGTACTCCCCCACAGCAACCAACCCCTGCCCTTGGCCTGACTTTGGGGGCGTCTCCCTCTCCTCTGCTCCGGCGCAAATGGACTCTTGACTTCGCTGGACCTCTCGCTGGAGAAAGAGCTCTTGTTTTGTGACTCGTTTTATCACGCGCACCCACACACAATGGAGCATTATGGGTTTTGTCCTTCAAGCATCATATGCTAGAAAAATGCCTGCAATGCCAAAGTTAACTAAAATAACACATGTTTGTACTTTTACGGCGGACGTTTTGAGAATCATTAAAATTCTCTTCTTCAAAGGGCCAAAGATGCTAAGTCCCGTCACACTGTAGACTGGAAAACAGGGGGTTGGAAGATTGATCCACCATGCAAACGATGCCAAACTCAGGTCAAATTTAACAAGAATCATCCACCGTTACAGATAAAAGTGTTCACTAAACCAACACAGCAAGATATTTCTGTACTTACACAGTCGACATTTCGAGAATCATCCAGTTCTCTACAGAGAATAGGTCAGACATAACTTTATTATTGCAAAGGAAATTCTAGGGCCAGAAGGAGCAATATAAAATACAAGACACAATGCGATTTAAAAGTAGAAGAAACACCAGAATATGAATAGAGAAACTAGACACAAAGTGTTCACGAAGTCAATACCATACCAAGTTGTTTTATTGGGGAAAGGTGCGCTTAGGTGTTTGGGCAACAGAAGAAAAAAAAAAAACAAGACACTTCGCCCACATCACATTCTCTATTTTACATTTTCTAAAAAGCCTTTATTGGGCTGGGCTTGTATCTGTTGAAATCTTTTAAACCATATTGTTGGTCAAGAAGTGTAGAACATTGAGAAAACATAATAACTAATAACGTCTAATGCAGTGTTTCCCAACCAGAGCTGCAGAGTATTCGAGCGCTTTCCAGGGAGTACTTGGAATTATTTTAAAGTAACAGAAGAAGGTGTGTAGTAGTAGTTCAGTTATTTTCAATAGAAAGTTATGTTTTTAGTAAAAAGTTTGAATTTGAGAGTATTTTATTTTCCATTTAAACACAACGCTCTACTAAAGACTGAATAATTTCAGTTTACTGAATTATTAAGAAAATAAAATACATATATTGGCAGTATCGTCAAGGCAGGGAGTACTCAAGAGTGTAAATTAATGACTCAAGGGTACATGAACCAGAATAGGATGGGAACCACTGCATCAAATCGATGTGTACAGTATAATCCATTTCTGGAGAGCGATAGATACAGACAGCAACGCGTCTGCATGGCGGAGTGGCCGAGCCAAGGGGGAACAAAGTTTGTTTTGGGAATCACAATTTGTCACTCTAAGCTAATGTTAGCTTCATGATTAGCATAATCTGTTATTTATGTGTTTATAGGCTGTTGAACCACTTAGCTCCTCTCCATGTCCTCCTGCATCCTTAGATTGAAGCAGTTTTGGAGTAAAGGGAGAAAGCTCAGTTTTTCCCTTCTTTGTTTTCCCTCTGACTGCTTCAAACATGACCATATGTGGCTGATTCCAGCGATGCCGTCTGTATCTATATTAGTCCTTCGAGATAGGTGTACCTTGCATGCCAATGTGGGCTATGGATTGAAAATAGGCTTAAATAATCAATATTTGTTTTCTACTATTGATCAATCTCAGTATTCAATTCGATAAGAAGTGAGACGTGATGCCTTTGTCCCCAGTTGTTTTATGTTTTTGTGCTTTTCTTGTCAGAAAGTGGGGATTGACATTTAACGGAGCTATCCATTTAAATTTGGCGTTAGCATCTCAAAAGCAAAACTTTGGTTCGCTGATTTTATAAAATATCATCTACATTTTCTTTTTGCTAGCATGAATGTCGGGCATGTCTCTTGCAGTTATGTCACTCAGAGGACAACTACGTCTCACACTAAAGTCAAGAAAGTAACAGAGTTTAACTTAAAAACTCACAATAGATGATATGAACAATTCAGCTGATTCCTGCAGTCGTGTGGAAGCTAATTTTAACCCAAGTTCCCCAGTCGTTTTCCCCAGTTGAGCGAGCCCCAGTTCCAGAGAGCCACATGAACACAGCAAAAGACATAACTTTTATACAAACCTTGTAAACCATTGTCTCGAACAAACTCCAAAACGACAGGTGATGTTTCTGCCAAAAAAAAAAAAAAAAATGGCTGGTGGCCGCACCTCCTCCTCATCTATATGCCTTCTTCCCCTATACTCTTCCTCTGCACCTCTTCCTGCTCTTCCTCATCGCCCTGTTCCCCATCCTCCTCTGCGCCTCTCCCCCCCTGGACTTGGCAGGGCAACCCTTTGTGGAGCAGCTGTCCCTATTTCTCCTGGACAAATGTTCCCTCTGGCTCCGCATAAAAGCCGCGCACAGATGTTGGCCTCCCCGCTGCTCATCCTTCACCGCAGCGGACCCGGAGCGCCCAATGACCCGGCAGATGGGTCAAACGCGATTCCATCTTCAGAGACATCAATAATCCGCCTCCGTCCTCTGCCTCTGGGTGGAGGTCTGCAGGCAGTTTTGTACCTGCGACGAACAGCCATCAGTCAATGCTGCATCACTGCTATATTTAGGCGCTGGTTACTCGTGCGGGACTTTAAAACATTCAGGTCTTTTGAAAAATACAATCATATTTCTCTTTCGCGATGTGCCAAACTCGCGACCCATCGTCCTCGCTACATTTTGGCATTTTGTTAGTCACTGAAAAGTTATTTATCAAACTAATTTCTGTGTTCAAATCCACCCAATATTCTTCGATGGATCTTGACTGCATCTCTCACTAACCATAATTACAGCAATTTGTATGCTTTAATCAACTAATTAGCAAAGTAGCTTCGAATATGTTTCCTAAAAAAACATATCCGCCAATCACCTCCCACACTGTAGGCCTACCATTAGCAACCATTTATAAAAGCGAACATTGGCACGTGCAATAGGCCTAATTAAAACTGAGAAAGATTCCAACCATTTCAGCATCTCAGGGCAAGCTCCAAAATAAATTAGCTTTCCAGTCCAAGAAAATACATCGATTGAAGTGGATGGTGCAGCATCAGGATTAAAAAGCCTCCTTTTGGCACAAAGTGAAGTTAGAGCAGGGTTTAGTTGTGACTTTATGATGCTAAATTGACTATTTGTGAGCTTTTAATCATGTTATAATGTTGTTCCCTTGTCTATAACATGTGTTAACATAATTGCTTTGTTCATGCAGTTTTTAGTAGTCTGTTCACCTTTCTGCTTTTTTTATTCTGGGATTTTATAGCATCGTTCAAGGAATGCAAAACTGTCCACCACATTTTTAAAAACCCTTTATACTAGTGATGTGACCAATATATCGGCCGGCTGATATATATATATATGGCCAATATTTGGGAATTTTTCAATATCGGCTATCGGCTGATCTAATGCTGATAAACGCCGATATCTCCAGAACCGAAAGAGACTTCCGTTATTTTGCTCTGGAAAGAACTCAGTCAGAGCTTTAATATGAGCTCAACAACACCGTATTAGGCCTCAAGGGAACTGAGAAACATCACAATGAAAATCTGTCTGAAAAAAGAATTCATTCGCTGAGTTAGTTTTAACCTCTGCAATTGTATTTTTGTTTGCCGCGCAAAATGTTGAAGGTTGGCATCAGTGTGCTAAAGCTAGCAGCAGAATGCTAATGCTAACATCAACTAAGCAAGTGTTGGACAGAAACTGACTGGATCACGCAAATAAATAAACTAAGTGTTAGTATTTTATTTTATGAAATAACTGATCTAACATAATATCATCACAGCCTCATTCCCCAAGGAAATAGTGTAGAATAGTCTAGTGATCCTTGTTTAATGTTTTCACAGTATATTATCGATTGATATCATTGATAAATGGTGACATCTCTTTTGCAAGAAAAAATTAAGACTGTATATATTGATGTCACACTGGAGAAAAGAGGACCATTCACTTTTTCACTCAGAGAAAACCAGGACAGAAATGTTTTTAATAAATCAGCCTTATGCCCCTAATAAAACGTCCCCTGCTGTCACAGTACAACACATTTTACAGTTTAGAAGCCACATATAGGATTATAGACAAGAAATTAAAAAAAAAATCTGTCAAAAATATCGACCGTGCATATTGGAAACGGCCAATTAAATTCCCAAAATATTGGCATCGGTCTTACAAAAACCCATATCGGTCGACCTCTAATGTGACATTCATGAGCGAGCGGCTCTTTAAGGTGAACGATTCTAACCAGATCTCAACTGTGAACAGAGCTGGATCTTTTTTTCCCGGTTAATTTTACCCAGAAGTTCCCCGAACGAACACAAGAATCAGCCCAACAATGGAGCAAGCAACAGATGGAGAAAGCTTTCTGCACTAAATTCAAAGCTAATTGCACTAAAAATGATTTGTCAGACAGTTGCAGCCTTATTTAATCACATTTTATTCACAAACACGCTTTTCAAGGCATAAGCATCAGTATCATTGTAATTTTAGATGATTTAAATTTTTAAAAAGTGCCCTTTTATTGATCATGTTAATAAACATTTTATATTTTATATTAAATAGAGCCAGTATTTTGAACAGCTCTTTGAAATGAACAGATTGCAAAGACTCAGCTCCCAGTAAAGAGCCGTAAATCCCATCACTTCTTTGCTAATTTTGCATGTCATGTCCACTAAAAGTATGACAAGACATACTTGATTGCATGGATTCAGATGGCTATTCTATTCTGAGATGATTGGCGGGAAAAACCACGACTGTAACGACTGTAGATTTTGGTCCTAATCCCGACTGCGAACAGTTTCAACTATTTGTTTTAGATATATGTTGGCATCTAGCCTCTCCTCCTCTCCTCTATGGGGCCAAACGGGGGTGAAGTTAGAAGCGACCAAGCTCTTCCACGTGTTCCCTATATCAATACGGTTGCGTAATAGTAATATCTTCAGAATTCTTCAGAAGATATTACTGCACAGACAACAAAGGTGTTATTACGCCTTACACTATAGTACCCCGTTTTAGCCGCTTAGTAAATTGAAATGTTCAATTTTGTGTAACTATACTTGGATCGTGTAACTACTCATGTAGCCGTATTTAAATTGGGAAAATGTGGAAGAGATTGATCGCTTCTAACTTCACCCCCGTTTGGGTCCATGAGGAGAGGAGGAGAGGCTAAATGCTAACAACATTGTGCGTGATTGAGTGCACGCACAAAGACCAGACAGGTACGCATCAACTCGTCTAAGCTCAGGTAGGAACACATCTCAGTATGGTAGCCTGTTCCTTTAACGTTTTGAATAAAAGACTACATTAAAAGTTGGATTGGACATAGTCCCTTATCTATAAAAGTAGTTTGCCGTCCTTTCGACAAGAATTGCTATCTTGGGATCGTTCCCTGGACCAGCCAAAGGTATTTGATAGAAATTGTTGGCTAAATGTGCCATGTAATGCATAATAGGAGTATGCAGGTGATTTGCTAAGGTGACTCCCAGAAATGGAAGCCAAGAGGGAAGAACGCCTATATTCTATCTCCCACTGCGTCTGAGCCAGCAGAACCATCCATTCTCACCAAGAGCCCGTTACGTCCTGCTGCGTGTTAAACATTATAAATCTACTGTTAACTTTTAAAGGTCACTGGGACAATTTCCTTCCCTTATTGCCGGCGCTAATGGCTTCTAATCTTAAATACTTTGGTGATCTTATTATGCAAACTCTGCTACCCAATTATCATTCTTGCAATACAGCAGAACTCTTGTTTCTTACAGTGAATATAACAACCTGGATTGGAAAGTGAACTTTACCAATATGGCATGTTTCTGATACGGTGGTAGGGTTGTCACGATAATTACTATATCGATTTATTGTTGAACAAATGACGTGTAAACAGCACATTTTTGGGCTCAATATTTATCGTCTGTACATGTATTTGCATGTCTTCCCATTTATCTAATGTAGTAATGTATTTATTTACCCAAAGTCAGTTGTGTTTCATTGTATTTAATATTTATTGGAGAATATTTTAAAGGGCCTATATCAGAGGTCTCCCAGATGATTCAATATGGCCCTTAACTTGTAGAGCATAAATTCCTGAGCATGTCAAAAAAAAAAAAAAAAGAGTAAGTCTCTAGCCCATTCCTGTGCAGAGTTATTAATTTTTAAAGAAATAACCAGAATGCTCACTCCAGCCACTAGGGGGCAGCTTAAATAAAGAAAGTAAAGAATTCCACAAGTGTCCAGCAGAGGGCACTGATAAACAATCAAGATATAAACAACACATTTTAGCCACATGGTAAACGGACAGTCTGCCCCAGGGCGGCTGTGTCTACATTAGTTTACCACCACAGAGTGTGGAGTGAATATATAATGACTACAGTGTAGCAGAAACTTGTGACACAGGCTTGTTAAGTGCAATACAAGTGTAAGACGTTTTTTATGAAGCTACAGTCAGGAACATTATTATCCATTTATTGAAACAAGTTTCTTCAATAGAATATTCACAATCAAAACATTTTTTTACCTGAGCTTTTGTTTATGGACTCGGCAATATATTATGCTGTTTTAGCCATTCCAACGTAAACTATAGGCATTTATATAATATACTGTACCTCTACCACAATGGAGTACTATTTTTTTTTTAAAGAAATATAAGTATTTTCTGGGGTATTTCTCCAACCCAGAAGACAAGCCGCAGTTAACTCCACCTCTCCGCGAGTTGATGCCGCCTATTTCATGACATCGCCGTACAGCTGGCTAACACACATTATCATCATTACCATTGATTTACTTACTGCTCTGGCCTCTCCATCGGGTGTTTTTTATTGTGGGAATCGCGGCGATAGTTAATCTCTCGGACAGTCCACTTTGGTTCTGGCCAAGGTTTGCCAAGCATCCATCGGTGAAGTGACGGTCACAGACAAACATATTCTGGCTGGTTAGTCGCTGAATCCCGGAGAGAAATTCCATCCATTTCTGCCGATTGGACTCCTCTGGGAAGGTTGAATAAAGTCCTGTACCTCTTGCAACCAAACGCCGAGACATTTTCTTTAGGTACAATATAAGGAAAAAAAGAACAATTGGTGTCCCTTTACAGAGTAGGTTAGAAAGGAGACCCCTTCTTCGCAACTTCGGCGCAAAAATTACTTTGTTACTTGGTGGATATTTGCTACTTGCACCTCTGAAAAAGGGGGCTTGTATGTTTATTCTGCAGGGGTGGTGCGGACACGTTGGGCACTTCCTGTTTGGGGGTGGTTTGACAATCTTACGTAAGAGAGCGGAGCAGCTGCTCAGAGAGTAGGATTCATGAGGAATACCCAGACATGCGTGAATGAAGCCAAAAACTTCTCTGGGGGTGTTTTGGTAAGGAAATAGCATTACAACATTGTTAAAAGTTTTAAGATTAAGTACTTTCGGGACTTCCTACAAGATGGCGGACGAGACAGACGCATAGTAAATAGCTCTCCGAAGTCGGTGAACTAGAACTCCACAAAACTCGAAAACCCGATACAGAAAAGCGTGAGAACATAGCATGAGTGGAACAGGATCACGGAAAGGCCTGAGAAGTCAAAAAGAAATGACCGGAGTCCCTGAAAACCCAAGAAGTGACCGCGAAGAGACAGAGGAGACTATGAGCGAGGCTGATCCAGACCATGCTAGGCTAATGCTAGAGGGGCTAGCTAAGCTTAGCAGCGAGATTCAAGACTTCAAAACGACCATGAGATGCTAACTAACCTCGTTCAAAACCGATCTTAAAGAAGACATAACATCCCTTCGTCAAGATATGGAGCGGAAATTCAGAGAAAGCAGTAATGTGGTGGAAGATCAAAAGGCTGGCCTGGTTGAGGCCCAAGCCCGCATCGTGGAACTGGAGGAGTGGAATAGGGAGGTTAATGTTTCACTTCAGAGCATGCTAACTGACACACGAAGTATGGAAGACAAGATAAGATTAAGTACTTTTCAAACAATTTTTTTTCTGTCATTCTGTTAGTTTCTAAAGCATGTCGTTTATCACAATATTGTTATCTGCAATATATTGAACATCTGAATCAGATTTTGTTATATGGTTGTGGTAAAAAAAAAAACAGCTTCACAAAAGAGACCCCTCAATTGATCCACTAGTCCTGTATGAAAGGATGTCCCCTGTCTCCTGCAGCCTCTCGCACACCTTTAGACTCCCCCGATATCGATATCCACTTTTGTATTCCTAACACAAGCTTTCGGAAACCCCATGGATTGTAAAATAACATAGTCCCACCTACATGTTAACAATACAAAGATGAAGATGTCCATAATGTCTGACAGGCCGTGCGTCGGGGCTCATTGAGGCTATCACGCTTCATGCAGCTTGAGCGAGTGATGGAAGAGGAACCCGATTATGCACGACTTGAACTTATTTCCCTCCGAAGCCAGAGCCGTCTCGGAATCACATTAAGGAAGCCACCAGTGGAATTACAACATACAGGCTACAGGCAAGAGTTACGTGTGCCGCGTGCCCTCCAGACATTTTACTCTAGGTGTCAATGCGCTAATACAGGATTGTTGCTTCTCGCGGAATACTACTTTCCACTTCTGCGATCGCACACGCTCGGGGATATGACATTGCCGACCCTAATCACGTATGCCGTGGTTTGATGCCTTTTCTTATCTGGAATAGTAAACTGGATTCTGAAACCCAACGGTGTGTGCGATCTCTCAAAAATCCATCTCGTCAAAAGCAATGTAGATCCAGTGTTGCCTCAAAACAAACTTGAGCCTAGTAGGTTTTGACGTTTCAGTCCTAGTGGGTATCATCATCCGCTGCATATGTGTAGACACAGATAGGCCATGTTTATGAAATATTTACCCAAAAAATTGTACGTACATTGCCTTCAACGACAAGACTTTAAGGACTAAAAGTGCCACTTTCAATAAGTGACACGTGACTTCCGAGTGCGATCTCCGGAGGTCCTTCCTCTCTCAATATTTTCCCAATAAGGATCAGCGATGTCTTGCACAAATCAATGAAAGAGATACTGATGGGAAGTCACGGGCTACATGTTAAAAACATTACGTTGGATGTAAATACTTGACTGCAGGAAACGACTGTGTTCATGGGGATAGGACTTTTTTTTAAAATTATCTCAGCGCTAATGGTGAGTATCAGAAAACAACACCACACAAATTAAACAACAAATAATATATGTACTACAGAATGGCAGATTTTCTAAGCTGGCTTGATGAAAAACCTTTATTTTTTTATTTACTGGTGGCCATTAGCTTCAAGATAAAAACACCGTGAAGTTTCCTCCAGTGAATTCCGTTTCACTCGGAAGTCACGTGACTCTTGCATGTGTATGGCCCATAGATCTTACAAGAAAACTAAATCAAGTGAAACTAGACAAATTAAAATCAAGTTTGATTAAAAGATGAATATAACAGTAATTATCATTCCCCTCCACATTTATTTCCAAGTTTCACCACAGTGAATGACTGTGTTGCTGAATACATTTGAAAGCATCAAGACGGCGGTGCTGCTAAGGTTACTGCTCTGAGCGGGGAGCGACAGTCGTGTGTGCCGCTTTGATAAAGCCAATGGAATCCGAATCCAGTGTCTCGGCAATCCCACCAAGATTAATGCTCCCGGCACTACATAAAGTGAAATAGTTTATCTGCGCCATAACAACATGAAACTTGTAAATGTGGCACACATTATTCTTTCCGCGGATGTGCAGGCACGCTCATGTGGCATTCATTGAGTTCCCGGGCAGATATTATGCATTGAGAAAAGAAAGCAGGAATAGCAAAATAGAGTCCCCTTCGGACTCTTTACATTGGTTGTTTGTGGTGGATATAGGTGGCCGGGGTGTTGCCTGTCTTCATGTTTTGCCGCTTTTTACGTCAAAATCTTGGCAGATTCACAAAAGGTGTAGAGAGAGCATTGGGTTTTCATGCACAATAGCTTCAGGGCTGCAGTGCTGGAAAATGGGTGTGGGATACCATCAATTCCAGTCAATTTCCTGCAGACCTTGAGATGCGGGCCGCGCTTTGTGTAGCCTCGTGAACTACTTTGGCTCGGCGAGGCTAAAACGACTTGAGGTTTTTCTTTCTGACAAGAGCGTCAAGGTTTTTGTGTGCGCGGCTGCAGGTAATTGGGTTTGTCGAAGCATCGCTGTCACATTGTCTCCAGAAGAGCTGCTTTAGGCCTGAGTTAATGCACTGTAGAATGGACCAAACAGAAGCGGCAGATGGAAGAAACAAAGCAAGTGGTGCAGTGATACTGTGGGTTTTACTTTATATGGGTTGAAGCGAGGATGACCAGCAAATACCAAACAGAAAAGGTACTATTTAAATCATTTAGTAAAGTAAACAATTGGTTGTTATTGTTTTCTTTTGTTTTGATCTTTGTTTGCTACTTTAATAAATTAATAAAGGTGTGAACAGGTGAAAACATCGATTTTTCACACTGTGGTCAATGTTGAGATTTTTAGCTAGTTTTCTCCCTTAACATCTTATTTTTCACGTCAGTGTATAAAAGACAAAACTAACCCTGTATGATGCCTTATTTTAGGACGTTTTGTCGCTAGTGAGGCGGAGATATCCAGGAAGTAGATACAACATCGCTTCACGAAGCCGGCTTTTCCTCACAAATTCATTAAAAAATATTGACATATTTTACATCCACATGTCCTGTGAAGGGTCCCCAGAAATGAGGCTATAATCCAAATATGGTCATTTCCTTTCTGGAAGCTGCCCATACAAAACACCGCAGAAATGTGTCTCGTATGTGCATATGTTACACAACTTCAAGGCTGTGTTTCCCAAAATGAGGGTTTTGTTCTGCTCATGCAACAACTTCACCACTATAGTAGCTCGAACAGACTCCAAACTTTCTAGTTGTGGACTTCACAATATTTGGAAGTGTTTTTCAGAGGAATGTTTAATATTTAATTCCCAGCCTGATTTATTGAGCTTTGAACACAAAAAGACAAGATGTTTTACAGATTTTTTCCCTTATGAATAGCTTATTTAAAAACTAAACAAGATCCAAAATCACCTTTTGATTTATTAATACGTCGTCATTAATATGTTTAATGTATCCATAATTTAGATTTCATCGCTGATAATATAAGCAATTTCTGCCATTTTTAGACTGAAAACAAAAAATTACAGAAAACCAGTAATACAGCAGAAGTTTCAAACTGATATCACTAAATGTTCCCAACACAACACTTATGGTCCATGCTATAGCGCCCCCTACAGAAAAAGAGGATTTTAATTTGGTATGAAAAAAATTTAGTCTGCCGAAATAGCTGACACTTAGCAGACAATTCTTTTTGCTGTAACATGTACAGGGTTGCTGGTCCAAGGTCATATGTATCCCCTTATAGTCTAATGGAGTGACTGCACTTTTTCGCACCCCAAATATTTTGACAAAAAGGCACACAAAAAAACAAAACTCAAACTTGGTTACTATCACCAAGAGAGGTAGGGCTGCAATGATTATCCAATTTGATGTCATTTTGGTCAAAGGAAACTTTCTTGTTGATGAAAGTCAGCAAGCCCAGTGTAAATTGTGAGGCTGAGTTTTGGCGGGTGCAATGCTGAGTGGCTGCAACGCGGGGAAGAAAGCGAGACGGGGCGGTCGCATGGGAGGGATTTGCGCAAATGGCGAGGGCCTCAGGCATTTCTGGATGCGGCGCAAGTGCATCCAGAAAGTATTCACAGCGCTTCACTTTTTTCACATTTTGTTATATTTACAACCCTAAACGTAAAGATTTTATTTTGAATTTTTTACTGAAAGTTCACACACAAGTAACAGACAACTGTGAAGTGAAAGCAAAATGATACATGATTCTGTTATTTTTCAAAAAATAGAAAAGTGAAAAGTGGGGCGTGCATAAGTATTCACACCGCATTTTCTGAGTGCATTAAATTGCCTTTATAACATTCCTAATGACTGCAGAATGTTCACACCTTGCCCTAACCATTAAATAGAGGCCACCTGTGCATAATCTACTCCCAGTATAATTAAGCTGTTCTGTGAGGGCCTCAGAGCTATGGTCGGAGTGTATTGGTCACTAAACAACATCATGAAGTCCAATAACACACCAGACGGGTCCGAGATAAAGTTATTGAGAAGTATAAAGCTGGGTTAGGTTATAAAAACATTTCCAAAGCTTTGAACATCTCTCAAAGTACAGTTAAATACATCATCCAGGAATAGAAAGAGTGTGGCATCACTGCAAACCTACCAAGACCCGGCTGTTCTCCTAAATTTACTGACCGAACAAGGACCGCCGTACTGACCAGAGCTGTTACCAAGAAGCCTATGATGACCCTGGATGAACTGCAGAGAGCTACAGCTCAGGTGGGGGAAACTGTACACAGGACAACTATTAGTCGTACACTGCACAAATCTGGCCTTATGGCAGAGTGGCAAGAACAAGCGATTTTTGAAAGAAAACCATAAGAAGTCCCGTTTTCTGTTTGCTAGAAGCCACCATGTGGCCTCCATGTTTCTATTTTTTGAAAAATAACAGAATCTTGTATCATTTTGCTTTCACTTCACAGTTGTCTATTACTTGTGTGTGAACTTTCAGTAAAAATTCAAAATAAAATCTTTACGTTTATGGTTGTAAACATGACAAAATGTGAAAAAAGTGAAGCGCTGTGAATACTTTCCGGATGCACTGTAGGTGGACGTTTGGACTTACCGGAGCTACACAGCATTTGATACATATGGCTTTTGTTGTTTTCGTGCCCTATTGTGCTCTGCCTGTCATCGATCCAATCTAATGACACATGGTGCGTTTTGCATGAATCACTGAGCAAAAGGTTGCTTTAAAAAATACATTATGTGGAAAATACATAATTTTTACATTTTTAAACTCCATCTAGTCCCTTTTAAGAAGTTGATTGAAGAAACAATCTAGTATTCTGGATAAATATGCACATATTGTTGTTAAACATAAATAAATACAATATCTAAATGGGTCTCTATGAATTATTTTTAATAAGGCAGTCTCTATAGAACCGTCCTAGGGTTACAAACTCTTTTTGCTATTTTGCCGTCTCCTTATAATAATGCATAAAAAGACATCCAGTGACCAAAGCTTCACACTACTTTTTTTTTTCAACATGTCATCATTTCATGCACGTTTTAGAGATAAAATCAATAATCAGACAAAATTGATTTAAAACTACCACGTCATTGTATATTGCGAAATAAACGCTAACCTTTTTGCTAACCGTCCTGTTATCCTGTTTCTAAGGTTTTCTGCTGTTTTAGCTCAAAGTAGCTCATAGTGTATAAAGAAAGCATTTGTGGATTTGGTATGGAGTTAAAACATTTGTAGAATATTTATTTTCAAGCCTCAGCCATACAGTGACATTGCCCCCTGCACTGCATGTAAATACCCCTCTTAAGATGCTCTGAGTCTGCACTAGAACTCGAAAAAGAAAGCGGTCAGCGGAGACAGGAATCCTTCTCCCTTTGGGCGAGGAGAGAATTAGCACAATGCCGGTGGCTATCAATTTTGTCTTTTTAATCAGTCCCATTGTGTCATCGGAGGAAACGGGAGATGGATGCATTCACTCGCTCACTGCTGGAGAATGAATCACGGAGCGGGAACGAGGCCAGGAGTTGGTACAGGCCAGTGTCGCCATCCTTCAGCTGAGAAAGCGGGGTAAAGCAGAGCACTCAATACAAACTCAATGAAATGAAGGGAATAATGAGTTTTTTTTACTGCAGACTGTACTTTTTCGGGAAATTAAAAAAGGTCTGCTCAATAGTGGTGTTCGGAATTGTCTGAAACATTTTTCTGAACGTGCAACAGTGTACAATGTACTGTACGCTGCAGTCTCTGTTCAGGCTGGCAACGACAGGCGAACTCCTGAATGTGAGGAATCACTTGAAACACTGGAACAGCTCTTATTTGTGAGACAACACCATGTTATGTTTTTATGAAGCTTTAAGCATTACTGAACAAAAGAAACAGCAAAGCGACTGTCATTTCCTGGTTCACATGTTCACTGTCTGAGCTCAATTGTGTACAGTGGTCCCTCGTTTATCGCGGGGGTTACGTTCTAAAAGTAACCCGCAATAAACGAAATCCGTGAAGTAGACAGCGTTATTTTTCACAGTTATTATATATGTTTTAAGGCTGTAAAGCCTCTCACCACACACTTTATACACTTGTGTCATTAGTTCACACGGGTTCTCCCTTATGCCTGGTGTCACTGTGTGATTTTATTTGTCTAATAAGACTTTTAGATTCACATTACAGACGTGGGGATGGAAACACGTGAGCTGCTCTTGTCTCCGCTGTGCGCTTGTTCAAACTAAGAGACAATCATAGCTACGACCAAAGTTTTATCGTCACAGTTTCAGGCTTCAGAAGGCGAGTGTTTAGCGCCACATGCTAGCGGGGTTTATTTTCGCGGAAAAGTTCAGAGAAAGTGAACGCAATGTTGGACCCACTCATGCCCAGCCTGTGCTGCTGTGACTCTGCGGTGTGTGCGCTGATGTGCTGACGGGACACACAAAGATCTTGCAACAAGCCTTGCAACAAGCCTCTCTTGAGAGGCTCACTCTGCGACTAGCCAATCAGGATGCAGAATACAAAGCGCGTATGGCATTCATACACTGTAAAAAAGCATACACAATTGTGCTAAAAATAAATCCGCGAAAGAGCGAGGCCACGAAAGGTGAACCGTGTTATAGTGAGGGACCACTGTACATTGTATTGACTATATGTCTTTGTTCGCCTGTGTTGTTCAACTGTACAGTATATGGTCTATCTACACTTTGTATAGCTTGGGTTTTAAAGTTCTTGGTGTAACGTCGACCTGCCATAGGGTCTATTTCTTGAATCAAGCCGTGAAAGTCGTTAGTAGTTGGGTAAAATCTCTCAGTTGTTGCCTAAATGTGTTCCTAGATCTCACAGACTCCCCCACATCCCGATTGTTCACTTGTTCAATTGTAAGCTCATCTCAGCCAGAGTTTATTTATTTATGGACATATTTTTATTGGAGGATCAACCCCATGACATGCATCATTCTGTTTTCAAGGGGGTCCTCAGGATCACATCCAACAAAAGGGGGTCGGCCCATTAGTCCGACAACCCATTAGCCCGACGCCTCATTATTCTTAAAATGTTCCATTGAGTAGGGCTGGCATTAGTCCGAGCCCGACATCTCTTTAGTCAGAAAGAAATGGACCCATTGGTCCGACGTTCCGTTGGTCCGACCATAAACAGCGGAGATGTGCTCAGAGTTTACGCACGCATCCTCAGATGCGTGCGTAATGTTAGGGTTAGGGTGTTTATGGTCGGACCAACGGGACTTTGGACCAATGGGCCTGTTTTTTTCTGACTAAAGAGATGTCGGACTAATGGCACCTCTGCTCAATGGTACATTTTTTGTACCTCATTTTGAAGGACAGTAACTGTAGAATTCAATCACGTAATCGAGCTAGTTTATATCTTATCAAATTTATTTCTAATCACCACGCAAAATGTCGCAGCTAGCAACAGTATGCTAATGCTAGTGACAACTAATCAAGGCTGGGACAGAAACTATGAATGGATCACCTAAAGTAGCCTAATACAATAATATTGGCCACTGCTGGAGTTTATTAAATGATGTTAAAGAATAACTGGTCTAACATATATGGATCACTTTATGTAATTTGTTTATTAATGCAACCAAAAGATATATACCCGAGGATATTTAGTATAGAAAAGTCCAGTGATCCTTATTAAATGTTTCTACATTAGTTTATTGATATAATTGATAATTGATCTGTAACATCTCGTTTGCAAGAAAAGATAAGAATATGCTTATCTCAAAATGGAGAAAAGAGGACCATTAACATTTTCACTTAGAGAACGGCACTCTTAAGAAAGTCTCTTAGTATTGGTTAATACTAGATATCGGCAGATACTCAAGCCCCGGTATCGGAAGCAAAAAAGCTGGATTGGTGCATTTCTAATAAATAGATAATAAAAACTTGTTGATAATTTGCCATAGCAAAAGCTCACGCAAAAATGGAATGGGTTACACACGTTAAACTTGGTCCAGAGTCTGAACACAGAGTCCCAGTCGCATCATATTGCTTGTAGTACCAGACTCCTGACAAGAATAAAACATGTCTTTGCCATCAACTAAATTCTGTTCCTTCCCAATAATACAGAAACACTCTCTGTGATCATGCCCTGTACTGATCCCACATCAGACCGTACTTAATTCACAAGTGTATGAATGCTGGAATAGAGTTTGGACCCAATATCAATGCCAGACTGCACCACAACAGTATAAAGGTTATTCTAGAACATGTTGAGAGAAAATTATTTTCCCTTCCTACCGTCTGTACTCAGTGAAAACATTCCTAACATACAGCATGGATGCACCACTCAGATTCTATTATTGATCTCAGAGGAGCTTAGTCCATACTGCCCACTCCTGATTTAAAACAGACCTTCAGCTTTTGTGGTTAAACAGAATTACATCTCATAAGAGCGAAAAGAGGCTTATGAAGACAGAAGCGAAATGTCCTCGCTCAACCAATCCAGGCCAGTCGGTATTTGAACAATCTCAACTACATTGCTTTAGAGCACTGGTTCCCAAAGTGGGGGTCGGGACCCCTCGGGGGGTTGCGAGGCATTGGGTGGGGGTCCCCAGATGATTTTAGGATGAAATAAAAAACAAAAAGGCAACTGTTTTTGATATGCTGTTTTACTGTACACTCAAAAATATATCATTTGTGAAATCCATTCATATAGTTAAAATAAACAGTTTAAATACATGTTAACTTGATTTTAAAATGTGGTTGCTTCCCTAAAGTAGCGTAAGAGGCAATGGGGGTCCCGAGTTGTTTACGTGTCAATTTTTGGGGTCCCAGCCAAAAAAGTTCGGGAACCCCTGCTTTAGAGCAGTGGTTCTCAACTGGTGGGTTGAGCCTTTTTCCAGAAAAAAGGGCCTATAATCGCTTCCTGAGTCTAAAAATGACTGAAATGTTGTTTTTTAAACATTTTGAATAATCAAATAATATGTTGGCTTATTTAACAATAATTTGTGAGGGAAACAAGTATTTTACATTATATTTTACAAGTTCAAGTTTTATTTGGGTCACGGGTGGTTATCCCAAGGTAATGCTCCATAACAGTAGACGCCATACCAGTTGAGAACCACTGCGTGAGAGAAACGACTTTCCCCCGCATGTTTCCTTCTTTTCCCAAACACTGTCGCGTAAAACTACTTTTATAGCGAAAGTTGCTGCTGGAATCAATCACCAACTCTCATACAGTTTGAAGTCAATCACGTCGTCACCTGAGCCTCTGCTGTCTCCTGATGGGAAAACACCTACACTTTGCAAGACCCCCCTCACAGTTTGGGAATTAAGCGTGGAACCTTCAAGTTCACACTGTCAGACCGATATGATCTACCCGATGCACTGACGAATAATATATCTACCTCTGCTAAAGGAGGTTAATACATCCACTTGCGCAACATTGTCTCCACACATAGGCTCAAACACCTCCTACCTCAACGAACCGCCGCACTCCCCCCCACCCTCCCCCCCTCCCCTGCGGACCTCCGAGCTGTCAGAAGCAGCGCACTGTTTTGAATTTGCTGTAGCGACCTGTGCTCCCGTCTCCGTTGAAGACACTAATGCACCCCTCACTGTTTCCCGATGCTTTGCGAAACACAGCGGGGCGCCCCAATCACAGCCGGGCTCCCAGGGGACCGCTGGAGATTATACCGCCGCCTGAAAGTGAAGAGTCGAACCGGAGTCGGAGCGCGAGAAAGGAGCATTTATAGATCACATATGGTTTTATCTGCAGGAGAAGCGAGGAAACTGCGAGAGGTGGAGGTTTATTGTTCAACACACAAAAACAAAATGCAGTTTAGTGTCTAACAAGAGGTAAACCAAGAAATGTTTTGAGAGAGTTTTAAAGAGACAACAAAGTATTTTCTTCATCGTTTTTTTGTGCTGTCATGGAAGCACAGTGACACAGTGTTTTGCAGCGGTGGAAAGTAAAGTCAAATTAGTCCCTACTTGGGAACAATTTTTCGGCATTTCTTACATTATTTAAGTAAATGACCAAATGGATACTTTTTTACTTTCACTTAGTTTAAATTAGGTATCTGTTCTTCCCACTCCACTACATTACAATAAGGATCAACAAGACAATGACCCAAAACACAAAAGCAAATCAACTTCAGAATGGTTTCAGACGAATAAAACACACGTTGTGGAATGGCCAGTCAAAGTCCTGACCTAAACCCGATCGAGATGATGTGGCATGACCTCAAGAAAGCCATTCACACCAGACATCTGAGGAATCTTGCTGAACTGCAACAGTTTTGTAATAAGGAATGGTCCAAGATTAAACCTGATCGTTCACGTCTCATCTGTAACTACAGGAAATGTCTGGTTGAAGTTGCCAAAGGAGAGTCAAGCAGCTTTTAAATCCAACGGTGTACTCACTTATTCCACGCTGTCCTGTGAATGTTTGCATATTATGGCCAATAAAATTATGATAAAATGCAAATGTTTGGGTGGTATTAGTTTAAGCAGACACTGTTTACTCATTCTTGTAATTTTAATAAAGATCAGATCGCATTTTATGAGCAATTTAGGCAGAAATGTAAGAAATTCCAAATGGTGTACTTACTTTTTCCTCCCACTGTAAAGACAAAGACATTAACACGTTATAAAAACAGACAACACTATAGATAAAAAACAAGTTTAAAAAAAAACCACCCACAGTGGCCCAACTTAACACTCACATTAGTTCTTGTTAATTAATCTGATGGAGTGTGGTACAATGGAGTTTCTACACAAGCGCTGTAGCACGTAGCTGTTATTTGTTCACACCAGCTCATCTGGTTATTTGCACTCCAAAATGTTTATAGTACTTCGGCGTCCGCGCAGTAATATCGTCAAAGTACTCCAGGTGTTATTAGTGCCCCTTTTTATCCGCTTAGAAAATGGACATGTTTAATTTTGTGTAACTATACTTTTCACGTAACTGTATTTAAAGGAATAGGCCACCGTTATTACATACTGAGATATGTTCTTACCTTAGCTTTGACGAGTTCATTTGTACCTGTCTGGTCTCCACATGTGCCATAAAGTATAATTACACAAAATTAAACAATGTGGATTTTCTAAGCGGATAAAAAGGGGAACTATATTGTAAGGCGTAATAATACCAGGAGTTATTCGGCATCCGCGCAATGATATCTTCACTTTACTGTGCGGATGCCGAATTACTCCTGGTATTATTACGCCTTACTATATAGTTCCCCTTTTCATCCGCTTAGAAAATCCACATTGTTTAATTTTGTGTAATTATACTTTATAGTGTAACACTTCACGTAACCATATTTAAATAGGGAAAACGTGGAAGAGTTTGGTAGCTTCTATCTTCACCTCGTTTGGAGCTATAGAGAAGAGAGAGGCTAAATGCTAACATAACGCCGTCTGTGCTGTGTTTACGTGAGGGGGGGGGGTACACGTGGAGACCAGACAGGTACAAATGAACTCGTCTAAGCTCAGGTAAGAACATATCTCGGTATGTAAAAACGGTAGCCTATTCCTTTAAATAGGGAAGACGTGGAACAGCTTGGTAGCTTCTAACTTCACCCCAGTTTGGAGCTATACTTTTGCTGGGAGAGGCTAAATGCTAACAACATTTGTGTGACTGAGCGCACGCACAAAGACCAGACAGGTACGAATCATCTCTTCTAAGCTCAGGTAAGAACATATCTTAGTATGTAAAAACGGTGGCCTAATGTGTCATATATTTTCATTCATATTTTGTTTTTAAAGGTTTTAAACAGAGGATATGATTAAAATAATAATAAAATAACTGTACTGCACCCTTGTGGGAAAAGTTATTTGCGTTTTGAGTGTTTTGTCCATGCCGCGCTACCATAGTTTAGTAATGCTCCTAACAGTCCCACAAATCTGTCTGTATGCCTTAGGCCGTTTTCACACATGTTGGAGTGCCTTGTAGGTCGCCCCGAAACCCTATGTCCAACTGTATTTACTCCAAAGTTAGTTCAGTCCATGTTCAACTTATTCCCATGACAACGGCATGAGCAGGAAGGGAAAGACGGGCAGAAGAGAGACATACCTTGGTGATTTAAAGTTGATCCATTTTGCCTCGTCAGAGCAGTAATCTAAAGGTCCTCAGGCAGCGCGTATTAATTCTTTCTTCACGCAAAAAGGAGGCATCAAAGCGAGAGTAGTTAAGCCCGATGTTGACCGCATTCAGACCACACCCAATCTCCAATTCGTATTGGATTTCCTATCTTTAAGCTACTTAGTTTTTTATTTAAATAGTATATTTGCTAAAATAAGATTGTATTATGCATAATAATACTGTTTTGGTCCAGTACATTGGTCCAAAACAGTAGGTCACTTCCTGGTCCTTTATTGTAGACCATTAGATATCTGAAACGCTAGTTCATACACACTAGTAAGGGCATGATAATAACTTTGGCTTTTGTTTAAGTTTTTCCTTTGAAATTTTGAGATAGCCTAATGTGTTATAGGTACTTTCTCAAGACAGTTGAGAAACGGGGTCAGCCCTATGTTCCCCAGTACCTATGTTCCCCCACTTCTATTGATTAAGATTAGGCACCAGCCCACTATCCTTAAGGTTAGTGGCTAGGGCAGGGTCAGGGTTAGGCTGCTTGATATATGTATGACATTACACTCTCATGACTTGTGATTTGTTGAAGTACCAACTCAACTACGGGAAAAAAAATCGCACCCGGGGAACATAGGACCCGGGGAATATAGGTATGCACCCTTGAAAAACACCCTGTTGTCAACAATATTTTCTTTCTAGGTTTTGGGACATGCTTCAGACAAAACTGAGATCATTGTCTTTGGCCCACAGACACAAAGACAAAGTGTTATCAGTCACCTTGAGTCTCTCGCTCTGAAACCAAAAAATCAGGTTAGAAATCTAGGAGTAATCATGGACTCAGACCTGAACTTAAACAGCCACATCAAAGCAATAACGTCATCAGTTTTTTACCATCTGAAAAACATTGCTAAGATCAGAGGAATAGTGTCAAAACCAGACTTAGAGAGACTCATCCATGCATTTGTCTCCAGCAGGTTAGACTACTGTAACGGCTGCTCACTGGCCTTTCTAAACGAGCTGTTAGACAGCTGCAGAACATCCAGAACGCTGCTGCTCGAGTCCTGACAAGAACCAGGAAATACGACCACATTAGTCCAGTGCTCCGGTCTCTGCACTGGCTTCCTGTCACTCAGAGAATAGAATTTAAAACAGCTCTGCTTGTGTACAAGTCTTTTCATGGTTTAGCACCAAAGTACATATCTGACATGTTAGAGCCGTATGAACCATCTCGGGCCCTGAGAACTTCAGGGAGGGGTCTCCTGGTGGTTCCCAGAGTCAATAATAAACACGGTGAGGCTGCGTTTCAGTTTCATGCAGCTAAAATCTGGAACAGTCTTCATGAGGATGTGAGACAGGCCTAAACTCTGACAATGTTCAAATTCAGGCTGAAAACAGCTCTTTTTACCCGTGCATATGAAAACTGAAAGTATTTTATCTGCACTCTTGCCTTTTACTGTAATTGATTAACTTTATGTTGATGTTTTATTGATTGATTTTATCTGTTTTCTTGTAATTTTTTCTGCAACTGTGAAGCACTTTGAATTGCCTTGTGTATGAATTGTGCTCTACAAATAAACTTGCCTTGCCTTGCCTTGCTTTCTCCCCCTAAAACAAATTTAACATCACATGACACCATTATTTTTTTCAATCTGTGCCCCTATGTTTTCTTTCATCATTGCAAAAAAAAAAAAAGTTTAAATTGAGCTAGTGAGCATTTGTCTCCTTCTGTATATACCAACCATTTTATGACACTAAAGTTGGCAAAGTCAATTTGAAAAACATCTCCACTCCTCTTTGTCAACATGTAAATCGCCTTCGGGTGAAGAATGCACATATTTTTTAATGGTATGGAAATCTAGTATTTGTATTCAATGTATGTTAAATGAGAGAAAACACAATGAATAGCCTGTTGACCATCTGTTCCAATGGCAGGAAGGAGCCACTATGTCCTTGAGAACCACCGCTTTTGTGTTCCTCATTGTGCGCGGTGGATGCATGGCCGCCGGCTGTGTAACTGTCAAATCCTATAGATCTCTGCAACGCTCCTCCTTGAAGTATTCAGACCTGGCTTCAAGTGCTTTGAGTGGGCATTGTTTCCTGAGTCGAATGTCCGTGTGTGCGGTGAGGCAACAGACTTGAATATCATTATATCTGAAGAGAGGACACACTGAACAGTAACTAAACTGAAAAGAAATCTGTGATGCATTATGCTGCGTTAATGTGGATTCATTTTTTCATGATATTCTAATTTTATGACGAGCACCTGTACATCTCACAGTAAACTCAAATGGGTGCATACCTATGTTCCCCGGGTGCGATTTTTTTTTCCGTAGGTGAGTTGGTACTTCAACCAATCACAAGTCATGAGAGTGAAATGTAATACATATATCAAGCAGCTTAACCCTGACACTGCCCTAGCCACTAACCTTAAGGATAGTGGGCTGGTGCCTAATCTTAATCAGTAGAAGTGGGGGAACATAGGTACTGGGGAACATAGGTACCGGGGAACATAGGGCTGACCCCACTCAAATAGGTAGCAGTGTTTAACCAAAAAGCTCAAGGACCACATGAACGAGGCAACAAACATGCCAGTGCTCCTATGATCAGTTGAGAAAGTAGATCAGTATGATCAGGACAGTCACTTTTAATTCTAAGATATTCTTCACCCGAAAAAACAACCGTAACGATATAAATGTTTGTTGGTGCGTCGTATAATTCTTCTTGTTAATTTTGAGTCTGCGCCTTCTGTTGATAACAGTGGGAATGAACGCAACACATCAACAACAAACACATATCTTTGTGTAAGCTCATAAACACACTATTTAGTAATATGGTGCTTGTAGTAGTTATGAGTGAATGAATGTCTATAAAAAACATGTGAAAACATCATGTCCAATTATAATAATGAAAAAAGTCCATAGGTTTGATTGAACCGGACAGTTCAGGGTGAAAGAGAGTCAAGTGTGCGGAGAGACATTTAGCAAATGATCAGAGTCAGGACTGGAACCCTTGATGCTGATGCGTTTCACCACATGTGCAGCAGCCTAAACCACTCCAGTATCACAAAACAAAATATGTTTCTGATGGAAAAACAATGATGAAACCTGCATAAAGGCTCACAAAAGTAGATTTTGACTTGTCTGAGCGATATATGTGTTTCTCACACGTATACAATATATACACTGCCTTTATGTTGGCACTGGGCCCGTCCAGCACTGCCCTCCACATAGAGCTGTACCTGCCTGAAGCTCGTTTTCACGCTGATAAATTTCAATGCCGTTTCCCCCCCAAAAGACTCAATACACTTTTAGCTGACGCTGCACTTTTGTTTTAATGTCTCCAACGTGTGATGTTACTTTTTCAGCTCACTGACCTTGCACAACAAAAGGGGAACGGCAGAATTTCTACAAAGAAATATTTATACAATAAGGTCCACATGCAGATGATACAACCATCATTGGACCTATCAGTTGAAACGATGAATCTCATCATCGTGACGGTGGAGAATGTTGTTCAATGGAGTGAAGAAAAAAAAATTGCCTTTGAACATTATTGTAATTGATTTTTGTCTCAAAAGGAATCAGTAGCTTATTACTATTCATGATTCTGAGGTGCAGATTGTTGACAAATTCTTATGCTTGGCTCACATGGCAGGATAATTAGGCCAATTTTAGCCCCAATTCTCCCCTTCCGACAAATCTTTTGATTTATTTTAAACACAATATTACCTTTTTACTTACAAAGAGCGCTTTTAACTGATTGCTTTCTGAATAAACTTCAACACTCTTGAGGTAGGGGGTACACGGACTACCACTGAAAATTCCAACAGGTCCACAAGACAAAAAAAAAGTTCTACCCAGTTGTATTAATGCGTGGTTTGTTTTCACTCTGAAAGAAAATAAGACTTTGAATGAAGAGGTTCACTCAGCAGCAGGACCATTGGCTCCACTTTGCTGCTCCTGGAGGCCAGAAAGCGCGACTCTTAAATCAGCTTTACAAAGTGTTAATGACGCCTCAAGCCGCGCAGTTACAGGGACATTTTTTAAATGCTTCTTTCAGGGAAAATGTACCGCTCGATCAAATGTTCTACTACTGAACAGCTTTTCCACAAGCCGGGATGACTCTTAATTTTGTATGAACATTTTATTGTACAGTATTTTACCCTTACGTTTTTAACATGGTATGTTGACAGTGCATGTTGAGCTCCTTGTACATTTTTTTTATTTCCAATGTGGTTTTATACTGCAAATGGCTAATAAACTCATCTGAACATATTGGGTACATTATGGTTTCATTTCCTTCTTTTTTTGCACTATGAAAACACTGTAGTGCATTAATTTATTGGGAAGCACATTAAACCTTACGGCTAGGAAGCATTAGGAAGCATACCCAATATTTGGACAAAACTCACCCTTGAATTGCTTGAGAAATGTATTAACGCAACATATGTTCACAGTCATAATGTTTGCACTCAACTTTTAGTTGTCTTCGCGAGACTGTATTTGACAGTTCTGTAGCAGATGGTTGAGAGATACAAATCAAATCAACAGGTTTTCCTGTTTATATACACTATTTCCCTGTACATGAGGAATAATAATCTGTCAGCCATAAACAAGCGCACCGCAGCCTGAAATATGGATCTTGTTTTGTCTCACAGCTTCAATATTTTATGAGGTCTTCTTCCACATGCAAATAGTGTTCAGGATGGATGCACTAAAGCTATACATTTGCCTCCCCCCAAAATAATTCTGCGGATTATTATGGAGAAAAGACTCAAGAAAAGCTGGACACTTCCAACAGTTCTGAGAATTATAGAGTATCTTCATCACGGGTTGTCAACTGAGAGTGCAAAGTGGGGGGAGGACAGGTGTTGAAGGCCAAACTTAATCTATCCCTTGATTTAAAGTTGTTCTCAATGTAATTTCTTCAGAAGGGAATGTCTCTTGCCGAAGAGTCTAAAGCCCTGTCCACACAAAATCAAGCTCGGGCAGGGCTAAACACAAAAAAGATTGTTTCAAACTAGGTCCCAGAGTGGAAAGATCTCACAACGGCGTTTACGTGGCACCATTGTTACGGCGTCTCTGTCTTCCTAAAATGATGACATCACAGTGCCAGTGTTGTGTATGTTATCCTTAATCTACTGACTTTTAATGACTTCTACTCCGCTCCTTTATGCTCTACCACGGTCCGCAAGCCATAAGTGACAAGGAGAAAAACACGGCAGAGTTACCCTCCATTCAGTCTGTGTCTGGTCACTGGCAGTATTTCTGCTTTAGTCCCGTGAACTCTGAAGCATAAATTCACCTCATCATCTCTTCTTTAGATTGTAAATCCAGGAAGCAGTTTCATTTTCATGCCGCTGTTACGGTTTACTGGTTTACTGTGTTTGCGCCATCTACAGTCTTGTTCCATTATCTGTGGTAGCGTCACAGCGCCTCACACAGGCCTGGTGGATGAATTGCAGCGGTTTTACACACATGACTAGATTCATGTGGATGTGCACATTTTCTTTCTGTGCAAATTTTTGTGACTACACCCATTTTTGTCTTCGGGGTGGATATAGCCTAAATTAGCGCAGTGTTTGTGGTCCACCTAGTTCACTCCTCAACTCCGACTCAAACGCGCATCTAAATAACTAAAATGAACAATTTTGTAGCAGCTATGAGATCTAACTCCACCTCCTTCAACTTTCACAGATTGGAAAATGCAATAATTCAGCTCAAGTAGCTTTATTTTATCTACATTACTAGAACTTGGAATGGAATCTTATTTCTTACTTAATTAAAGTCTTCAAAGGATACACGTGTATGGAATTGACATTCATTTTCTAAAAACACACAAGGACACACTGGTGTGCCTGCTCAGTCATTTGATAACCATGTTATCATTTCTAGAATGGGAAGAGAAGCAACGCACACCAGAAGTAGTCTGAGATGCAGATGTAGGGGATAATCTTCATCTTAAATCAAAAAACAGCATCGCACACTCATAAGCCGATGTCCAAATTTTAATGATTACATTTCAGCATTAGCCTTCATCCGATCTTTGTTTTTTCTTCTTTGAACCAAAGTGCAGGGCATTTCTAGAATGCCCTGCAGGAGTTCCACAAGGTTTCGTATTAGAACCTATACTTTTTTCTGTATATATCAATGATCTGTCTAATGTATGCAGATGATGCTGTATTCTCTTGTGCACAGGTAAATGATTACAACTTGATTTAGATTTTAACACTCTCGATTGATTATTTGAAAGACTATTAATACACAGAAAATCCACACCAATCAGCTGAGGAGGCATCATCTACCCTCACAGCAGCCCTGGTAGACATACAGCAGTGGATCACCAACTTATCCGTACTATTAAATAAAAGAAAACCGTGTCAATGATGTTCACAAAAAATCTGTTAAACTGGATCGGTCCAATGTGTTCTTTGACACTGAGCTTGACCTTGTTGAGGAGTTCAAGTACTGTATCTTGGGTTCACGCTGGATTCAACCCTCTCCTTTAAAAAACACATTAAACTCACTGCTAATACAATAAAGTTAAATGTACAGAACTTCAAAACAAATCAGGCCATTTATGACAATAAATTCAGCAAAGATGTTTCTACACTCAATGATATTTTCAAACATAGATTAGTGTAGTACAACCTGGTCACTCACTGGAGAAACAAATATCAAACCCAGAGGAAACCTCCTCAAAAAGTCCATAAATTATCTGGATCAAAAGCCGTGGTCGTATCAACACTGCAATATCCTGAAAAAATATAAAATGCCAAATTTTCTAAATGTCATAGTCTAAAAACTGTTGCCTTGTTTACAAAGTACTTCACGGTCTTGCCCTGCCCCCACTCTTTAACTACATTAAACCTAAACTGGTGAGGGGCCTCTGCTCCAGAGGAGATGTGGAGATCCCACACCGAAGAACAACATTTGATGAACTGTGCTGTCCATCAGAGGAGGTCAGTTTTGGAACAGCCTGCTGACAGATATAAAAGAATGCGTGACTTATGGTGCGTACAGACCAAACGCTGACACGCCACCAACTTCCATGTTAACCCTATGTAGACGTGCTTCGACGCGCGTCGAAATGTAAGCAAAGATGTCCGCGCGTATGAAGCGTAGCAAATGCGAGCAGATGAGGATTAACGCGCGTCAAAACCAGTGAGAACAGCGCGGTACAGAGCAGCGATGCCGCGCCCACTGCTTCATGCACTCAAGTAATCACAATCTACACGTGCGTTCATTTACGCCTTGTTAACCAATCAGGGACTGGGCTCAAATAGTGAGAACAAGCGTCACCTGTTACCTGCAGAGGCGCAAAAAGGGCATATGCAATATATGCCTTTCATAGAGGCGCCAATAGTGATGTGTTCTTTTTAACAGTCTATGTGTGTCGGTCGTGAACGATCCGGCTCTTTTGAACGAGTCTTTACAGTGAACGATATGAACAGGTTCG
Organism: Neogobius melanostomus; assembly: GCA_007210695.1. NCBI lineage: Eukaryota > Metazoa > Chordata > Actinopteri > Gobiiformes > Gobiidae > Neogobius > Neogobius melanostomus. The sequence continues at coordinate 1,079,873 of VHKM01000449.1, read as the reverse complement.
CGGTGGTGAAGTGTTTTTTTTTTATTCCTCTTTGGGGAGGGGCGTCACTTTAGTTGTGCATGCTTATTTTGCGAAACAAAAGTCACTGCTGGAGTGGGGCAGAGAGGAGTGCAGAGGGACTGTCATCTCCACCGCTGCTGCTGCTGCCCCACGAGGAGCTCAAAGTGAGCATAAGGCAACAAGTTTGAGAAATAAAAGTACTAATGAAATAATAAACACGGTTACAGAGGAGATCGCGTTGAAGCTTGTGTAGCAAGACGAGCGGTTTAGCAATTGGCCAATAACATATTACGGCCAAAAATAACATTAAATATATATTGACAACGCCACCGGAGAGAAGGCTCCGGACCTTAAGGCACGCAGGTTCGTTTATGATTGACACAGGCAGAGTCCATGTTTAGCAAAAATATAAATTTTATTTACTATATATTTCGTTTCAATAAATTATTTTCTGTTTTTCATTTGTTATTAAAAAAGGGATTCAATTGGTTCACAATTTATCATTTTCACAGTCAACATTCGTTCATGTCAGTTCCAGCTGATTCATTAATTAGAACCAAAAAGGAGTCCGTGAGTGAACCAAAAACAAGGGTTAAAAGACAAGGCAACAACGTTTGGGACAGCGCCTTCATCGCATCGGCGCGGGCCAGATCACCTGTAAATAAGGAAAAGTATTAACACCTAGCCTTACTGTTGGGCCATAAACTGAAGCTCTGCCCCAAACGTACCATCGAACGCAGGGCATAACACACGGGTATGGGGCCATGACAGCGAGACGCACACCATCCCTGCGCATGGAGCATCTGGGGGCTACATCGTGGAACCGTTACCACAACACAGAGCTAAATTATAAAACCTCCAGTTAAGGCCAGTAAATAGTTACGTTAAAGGCAATACAATCTAGAGCAAACGCTACCTGTCCTTCGGAGAAGCGAGGAACGCACTGACACACCGGCTGGACGAGGAAGTGAGTGACGTCAGAGAACAAAGTAGTGAATGTATTGCGCTTATATACCTGCGGCACCACCAGCTGGCAGGAGGAGATGCAACAGGCGCCATGCCACACTTGCGTTGTTTTCTCCCCATGTGCCATGTGTGTATTTGTGTGTGGGAGGGGGGTAGTTGCGCCCCTGACCTGCAGCATGGAGGACAAGTTGATCATCGCCGTTTGCGCTCGGCCTGAGTTGTATGACACGCCTCCTAATTATGACGCTTGCAAAACTCCACGCGCCGCAAACAGGCGTTTCTCGCGAGTGTGAAGCGGCAATGTTTGCCGTCCAACTAGAGGCTGACGGAGCGTGGACGCACGTTCGGTCTGAACGCACCTTTATAGCTGTTTTAAAAACAACAAGACCATCACCTTAAAGTAAATCAGTTCTGCACTCATTGTAACTAAAAATGAGTGCAGTTTTGTATTGCTGAATACATGGTATTGCTTGTTTGATCTGCCTTGGGACTAGAGATGTAAATTAGTAGTTTTGCAATAATCTGGCACATTTACTGTACAATGTGGGTACAACCCGTATATGATTGTTCATTAATGTGTGTTGTCCCGATCAAATAAATAAATAAATAATAAAATAAAAATTATTTGTAATGCGCTTTTCACAGAAGTCACCCAAAGCACTTAGGGGATTTTGTTCACGCAGTGGTGGTAAGCATTTCTTTTATTACGTTCATTATGTCTTATTGTTTACAAAATAGTTATTTTTGGTCCTTTTAGGCAAGGCAAGGCAAGGCAAGTTTATTTGTAGAGCACAATTCATACACGAGGCAATTCAAAGTGCTTCACAGTTGCAGAAAAAATTACAAGAAAACAGTTAAAATCAATCAATAAAACAACAACACAAAGTTAATCAATTACAGTAAAAGTCAAGAGTGCAGATAAAATACTTTCAGTTTTCATATGCACGGGTAAAAAGAGCTGTTTTCAGCCTGGATTTGAACATTGTCAGAGTTGAGGCCTGTCTCACATCCTCATGAAGACTGTTCCAGATTTTAGCTGCATGAAACTGAAACGCAGCCTCACCGTGTTTATTATTGACTCTGGGAACCACCAGGAGACCCCTCCCTGAAGTTCTCAGGGCCCGAGATGGTTCATACGGCTCTAACATGTCAGAGATGTACTTTGGTGCTAAACCATGAAAAGACTTGTACACAAGCAGAGCTGTTTTAAATTCTATTCTCTGAGTGACAGGAAGCCAGTGCAGAGACCGGAGCACTGGACTAATGTGGTCGTATTTCCTGGTTTTTGTCAGGACTCGAGCAGCAGCGTTCTGGATGTACTGCAGCTGTCTAACAGCTCGTTTAGAAAGGCCAGTGAGCAGGCCGTTACAGTAGTCTAACCTGCTAGAGACAAATGCATGGATGAGTCTCTCTAAGTCTGGTTTTGACACTATTCCTCTGATCTTAGCAATGTTCTTCAGATGGTAAAAAGCTGATGATGTTATTGCTTTGATGTGGCTGTTTAAGTTCAGGTCTGAGTCCATGATTACTCCTAGATTTCTAACCTGATTTTTTGGTTTTAGAGCAAGAGACTCAAGGTGACTGATAACACTTTGTCTTTGTGTCTGTGGGCCAAAGACAATGATCTCAGTTTTGTCTGAATTTAGTTGGAGAAAGTTGTTTTGCATCCACAAACTGATCTGTTCGATGCAGTGACAGAGAGTATCTACAGGCCCATGTTCACCTGCCGTCAGTGACACGTAGATCTGAGTGTCATCTGCGTAGTTGTGGTACGACACATTGTTGCTGTTTATTAGCTGACCCAATGGAAGCATGTACAGGTTGAATAAGAGGGGTCCCAAGATTGACCCCTGGGGGACTCCACAGGTCATGGAAATTTTGTCTGAGACACAGTTGCCAATTTCGACAAAGTACGTCCTATCCTCGAGATAGGACTTGAACCAGTTTAGAGCAGTACCAGAGATTCCCCAGTTTTCTAACCTGTGAAGTAAGATCCCATGGTCCACTGTGTCAAAGGCAGCGCTCAGGTCCAGCAGAACTAAAACTGAGACCTTACCTGCATTGGTGTTCATACGGATATCATTTGTCACCTTGATCAGAGCTGTCTCAGTGCTGTGGTGGGGCCTAAATCCTGACTGGAAAGTATCAAACACATTGTTAGATAGGAGAAAGTAAGTGAGCTGTTGATATATTACTTTCTCTAGGACTTTTCCTAAAAACGGTAGGTTTGATATGGGCCGGTAGTTGTTCAGTACCTTGGGATCAAGGCTGCTCTTCTTTAGAAGAGGCTTAATGACCGCGGTTTTCAAGGCCTTTGGAAATGCTCCAGTCTCAAATGAGATGTTAACAAACTGAACAAGTTGTGGTAACAAGCTGGTCAGCACAGACTTCAGAAATCTAGTGGGTAATTCATCAAGGCAGCATGTACATGAACTCAAACCGGAGATGACCTCTTCGATTGTTTTGCCAGTAACAGGTGTGAAATGTGTCAGCTCAAGGTGTCTAGTTGGTGGCAGGGTTGGTATTTGTGTTGTGGAAATTATAGCATTTTTTATGCCTTGGACTTTATCATAAAAAATATTGCAAACTCATTGCACTTAGATGTAGAGATTAGTTCTAAGGGCAGTGAAACTGGAGGGTTAGTTAATCTGTTTACTGTGGAAAACAGAACACGAGAATTGTTTCTACAGTTTGCGATGATTTTAGAGAAGTACTTCTCCCTTTCTCCACGCAAAATCTGGTTGAACTCACAAAGCACTTCTTTGTATATCTCACAATGAACCTGGAGCTTTGACTTGCGCCATTTCCTTTCGGCTTTTCGGCACTCCCTTTTCTGTGCCCTGACCGAATCTTCACTTCTCCAAGGTGCCTTTTGTCTATTGTTAACCATTTTTACCTTGACAGGAGCAATAGTATCCAAAACATTTAAGACGCTTGATGTATAAGAGTCCAACAGATTATCAACATTTGAACATGGAGGATTTACAAATCTGATCATTTCCATAAACTGTGTCCTTGTTGTATCATTTATGTGTCTTCTTTGAATAACTCCAGGCCCAACCACTGGTTTTGGTGTAACAGACAAGTCAAAAAAGACACAAAAATGATCAGATAAAGCAACATCAACAACATTCACATTTGATATATTAACACCTTTTGTAATAACTAGATCTAGAGTGTGACCTTTGTTGTGGGTCGCCTCACTCACGTGCTGAGTTAAACCAAACATTTCAAGAACAGCATTAAGTTCTTTTGCATGCCTGTCATTGGTCACATCCACATGCACATTAAAATCACCTGAAATGACCAAACAATCAAAATCAGTGCATATAAATGAAAGTAATTCAGTGAAGTCTTCGATAAAACAATTCTGTGGTGGTTTGTAAATAGTCATATAAAGAATGGAAGATTGTTTTATCTCCATTTTGAAAGACACATACTCAAATGATAGAAAAACCCCAAATGACAATTTGTGGATGACTATATTGTCCCTGAATATTGCACAGACACCCCCGCCCCTCTGGTTTTGGCGTGTTTCAGACACAAAATTGAAATTTGATGGACTACACTCAATCAAAACTGCGTTACCAGTGTTTTTGTCAAGCCATGTTTCAGTTAAAAACATAAAATCTAGATTATAAGAAGAAATAAAACTATTTATTTTTTTAGAAATACCTAGAAAGACACTAGGTATAACTTGGATGCACTCCAATAACCACCATTCGGCAGAAGGCATGGCCACATTGACAGGTTTATTCCTTATGTCATTGTGGCCACGCCTGGGATAAACATCATCCCAATAACTCCCAAGCACGTCGGGAGACGCCTCTGATGAAGACGGAAGTGACCGTTGAAACGCGTATGGTATTTGAACAAGTTTTTGTTATACCTAGTGTCTTTCTAAAAGAACCAAAAATAACTATTTTGTGGTGGTAAGCAGGTTCCCCTGAGGTAGACTGACAGAATTAAGCACGACTGCACACATCTGTGCCAATGGTCCCTCTCACCTTCACCATTCATTCATGCACATGCATCATTCATTCATCCCTATTGTACATGTTTTTAGCCGTAGGAGAAAACGGAGAACCCAGAGGAAACCAGACACGGGTGATCATGCAAACTCCCCACAGAAAGGCCCCGTCCGGGGATCGAACCTGGGACCGTCTTGCTGTGAAGCACAAGTGTTAACTGTCTTCATAAAAGCTGCCTCCAAAAGACCTCAAGCAGGTATTTTTAGACTTTCTAATCATCTTTCCCTTTTGTGGGGCGAACAAAAGCCAACGACAGGATGATTTTCTAAAAAGGTCTCCAAATGATAGACTCTTACACGGCTGGATATGTGCAGCCAAATGACTAACCTGACATTCTCTTGGGATATGCCCTCTCTGAAAGAATATGATGTTTCCGATTGCTCATTCCACATTGCACCTGCTCACACAACCGGATGTACCGCGTCACGCAGGCAAACATAAAGGTGAAATTTAATGAGTAGTGTTTTTCTGGTCTTTGCAAACGTGGGAGGCAATCTACTCCAATGGCAGAGGTCGTCGTATTCTCAAAGGCTGCAATGTCCTGAGCACTTCCGCTTTATAATGGTTGTCTCGAGTAAAAGCGGTTGGCTATGAGATGGACAGGTGTGAGCAGAGCATGTTTGCCCAAAGATAGACAACATAGCAAAAAATAAACGTTCTAAAATAAGTTTAAAACAAAAAGAAAGAACATAAAACAACTGTTTTGCTGAGAGGTGATGCTTCCTCAGCCTGTTGGTTGAGAAACATCTTTGATGCTTTGATTCCAATTGAGAGAGACGGCTACTTTTTATGGCGAGACACTGCAGGTTAAAAGGGAAACTTATTGAATATAGAAATTGCAATTTTTGCTGTAGATTACTAATATAAATATGAGGAAAACTGTATTGCAAGTTTTCTCTTCTACTTAAGGTTTTCATATGAAAGTAAGGCAATTTAGGACTAAAAATGCACAAAATTGCATGTATTTTCAGCAAAGAGAATCTAATGGATCAAGCCAGGTTTAAATGAATGACTTTATTTTGTTGACATATTACGCACGTGCATCATTGTGCAAACATGCATCATCCCAAACACTTTTTGGGCGTAGGGGACATGTGGAGATCTTCTCATTCTTAGGTCTTTGACTAAAGCTTAACACTAATATGAGCACTTCAGGCTCAGAGAGAGGACGGTCAGCATCACAACACTGTTTGTTTCTTGTTCATTGGTGAAATATTTGCAGAGATCTTCACATGTTCGAGTTGCAACAGCTACTGAGCTCCAGTCCGTTGATGGAGCTTACTTATAGGGCTGGGTACTGTTTTTTTTTTTTTTTTTTTCGATACCACTACTTTAACGATACCTGCTTTTCGGTACCAGTGCCTTAACAGTACTTTTTTCGATACCTATGTTATTTTAATTGAATTGTGTATAAAAAAGTTTAGTTCATGAGAAAGTCCTAAAACAGCACAACAGAAAGAACACAGCAGCGTCACATTCAACTTCATTTTTTGAGCAGAATTCTCACTTAAGCAGCGATAAAAATGAGAAAGGACATTATTACCTCCTGAGCTGCAGGGACAGACCAGCTCCACATCAGGACACTGTTTTATTCAGCTAAACTTTTCTAAACACACTGCGCTCTTCGACAAAGTCAAAGCACTCCACACGTCAGAGATCTGTTACATAGTGAGAGCGCTCACTCTGTCACTATTAGTTTACCATTTGCTGCAGTATGGAGTTTAGTAAACAACAGCACGTAACTTCAGGCTCTGCGACAACATGGGTCTTTTGCTGAAGGTAAATAGCCGATGTGTTTCTTGTTGTCAGTGCCGTGTTGTCACTGCTTTTCTCTTTGTCTAAGAACTCTAGTTTCTTATTTAGTCCTGGTTTTTAACCAGTTTAGTTGTTTAGCCCTGGCTGAGTTCGCGGCTCTTCCATCTCTGATAATGTCAGTAAGTTATAGCTTTGCTTCGCTTTAGGAAAACATCTGCATTTGCGCTGAAGCTGCTCATGAGTTCAGGTTGCTTTTTTAGACTCACTGCGGATCATTTATTGACATCTGGAGAGAAAAGGTACCGAAAATTCGCACCGAAAAAAATATTTAAAAATTCGATACCGCCCCTACCGGAGGTCTTTGGTCGGCACCGCATTTATACAGAAACATGCCATGTCTGTAGGTTAATTAGATCATCTGTTTTACTCAAATATGACCAGAAAATAGTTGTTATGCTCTTTCCATTACTTATAGAAGTCAAGTGTGGAGGAGACGAGAGCGACATGTTCACTCAGGGTGAGGGCAGGGGTTGCACGGGGAGACCAACTTAGAATTTACATTATATATGTAAGTTAAGAAATGTGATAAGTGCATTATTTACCTCTAATTTCTACAAAAATCAAATTTTCCCGTTTTTTTGTTTTTTTTTAACCCAGTACAGATTGTGGATTGAGTCTTTCTTACTGTACTTTGGCCTCTAGCATTTCTTCAAATGGACAGCATTGAATTAAAGTTGGCGGGGAGTAAGGGCAACGTACGTGCAGTGGCCTTTAGCTTTCATGCAGCACGTGAGTCTCATTTTCTATGTTCCTTTGACGGGTGAGTCAGTCTAGTTGCCCCACAGTTCGTGTTACGTCCACTAACCTGCACTGCCTACTGACTGGACTTTCTGCTCTCGCCTGATACCGTCGCACCCGAGTTCAAGAGCTGTTTGACTGGGTTAATGTGGACTTGTATTGTAAAGCCTCCACTCTGCAGATCCATCCCGAGCCATTCTTTCTTTCTAAATATAGCCGCTTTTACTCTGCGCGCCATTGTGCTATCTGCCGCTGAACTCATCCATTATCGGTACAAAGTACTCTCAGTGCACTCTCCTCTCTCCGTCGTCCTCCGAAACCCCCATCAAGTGCCTCACGTCTGTGTTGTTTAAAAGTAGATGTGTTTTTCTTCTGTTCGAGAACAAAAACTCACTTAAACAACTGAAACTAAAATCATCTGTTAAAGTCATCAACAACAGAACAACTAGCTGGAACTATGCTAATTAGGAGAAATTTGATCCGATTGTGTCTGAACTGGGTGTAAACTGATCTGCATACCCGGCACCAACATTGTACCCAAACAGCCTTTTGTGCAGACAAGATTTATTTACACTGTTGACTCATAGTTAAAATCAAAATGTTAAAACTCAACAAGTGAATTAGACCTAATGTTTAGGGGGAAATGTTGTATGCACGCAAATCAGCAACTAAGCCAAGTCCAAAACAAGGTTAAATCTAGAAAGAGCTAAACTAGGAGGCGCTAACGCCAGAAAACGTTTTACTCTCCACAGAAGTCTCTTATACACAAAAGTATATACAGTTCAAAGCTTCATAAAATAGGTAATTCATGACTGAAATAAAGTCCATCTCTGTCATGTCGGGTCTTAGCAGCTTCAGTTTCCTCTTGTAGCTCCACAGTCACAGATACTAATGCTAATGCTAATGCTGCTGTCAGTCACAGACAGAGCTCAGGAGGAGGAGCTGTTTTTCCACTTTTTATGGAGGCAGCCAATCAGCATTCAGCTGGTGGGTGTTACAACCCGTCCTCTACTTTGATGCTGAGCCTCTGAGCAAATAGTCGGCCAATCAGAGGCTGTATTCGAATTAGCAAGCATCAATGGAAATTCACATCAAGCTTCTGGCAGCTCTGAGGGACAAGGAGAGGAAAGGGAAGACCACACTGAAACACCTGATTAACAACTGACTTTCTCACATTTAACACATTCTAGTGGATTTATCGTGACATTTAATACATACATTTGCAATATAAAATGTTTTTTTTGCAATTTTGAGGAGCCGCCACAGGTGTAAATCCTGTAATTTATATACTACAAAAAAATGCGTACATTTAAGGCATCACATGTTCAAGACGCCACATATTAAGATAATTCACTGCCTAAATACCCCACCTGACACATGTTCGGCTGTCAGGCTAAACTTACAATGCGTTCCACGCTCACACGCCCACATGCTCTAATAAATCACAATGTGAACACAAGGAGTCTTCTGACATTATGGGATTACGCCGGCATTTCTGATATGGATTCCTCCACCTCGCCCCCAGCCAAATACGATGAAACAAACAGTCATCAGCCGCACCTTCCGGATACATATCAGAGAAGCGCGAGAAAAATAAGCCTGTCAAAGCTAATCTCTAATCCTCCCAAGATGCAGTGGACGATTCCTATTGAGAAATAAAGATGTCGGCGCAATGATTGAGATTGAGAAAAGGGTCCCTGGTTTCGCCAAGAGCTTGAAGTTTGATATTTTTTATTGAGTCCCTGGGTCAGTAGAAGCTATAATGTTGTGAAATGTAACCATTAAAATCACCTTAAACTGGCACTAAAGGATAGATAAAGCTAAATGGATAAAGAATACAATAGAAGTGTGGTACATTTTAGGCTGCATGGGTCAGAGCCGATAGTTTACTAAATATAGTGAAACATAACTCTCTAGGCACTGTATCCTCTATGGAGCTGCAAAGACTTATATATCTTTTAGTTTATTCACTGTTTTAATTGGGACAGGAGATATTACAATATTACATACCTTTGTTGTAATGTAAATATCGTAACGAAAATTCAATATCGCAGTTCTTACACGTTATGTTATTAGGGTTAGGGTTATAATTAATTATGAATAGTTAATAGTTAATTATTAGTTAATAACTAATAATTAACTGCCAGGACAAGTGAGAACACTATCCATTCAAGCACGTAAGGGCACGCACTATGACGCATGGCCTTCATTTGCATGTCCGTCACATGCTGGGACGAAATATACTTTTGTATTATATCGCAGCACTTTGTTATGATACGTGTATCGTATCAAAAACTATGTATCGCAAGACTTTTGATACTCACCTCGGTTATAGAAATAACTTGAAAACATAACAACCCAGACTTTTAAAACACTTGCCATTTAATATCAGAATCAGATTTATATTTAATGTATACATTTTGGAAACTCAACCTGTGCTTTCTTATTCAGTTGATTCAGGGTAAGATATCACAGTTTGTTATGATTAAAAATCATAAATCTAATACTTGTTGCACTGGAATATGGTATCGCAATATGTACCGTATCTGGCCCTCAGTATCGTTATACATATTGGATAAAAGTGTATCGTCCCAGTCCAAATGGATTGTGTTCAGTGACTTACCTACAATGTAATAAACTGATACTGTATTTAGCTGGTAAGTAAAAGAGTCATATTTGCTTTTTTTTGTTTGCGGGGGGATTTCTCGCAATATCAGACCGATCTACATTTAATTTGACTTTTGGAAACTGAACTTGCTCTTTATATCACAATATACTGATGTTGCAAACGGCCACTATGTACCGTAATGCATATCATAAGCCCTGTTTTTAATAATAAAATCGTACATTTATGTATATATATATATACTTTTTTTTTTAATCTGTTCATTTCAGTGTTTTGTTTTTTCTTTTGACTTTTACAAAACTCACCAAAACTTGCAAGCACAAGTTGTAAAGGGTGCAGCAAATGTCAGCACAGACTCTGAAGCCGCTCTCTGCCCCGAAAGGTCTAGGAGCCTATATGTTTTTCTTCCTAAACCAAGTTACGATTTTGGGATTATATAGCGACTGCAGCGTAGACAGACTTGATTCTTCTGCAGCCAGCGTGCGATAATTCTTGGCGAAACAAGTCTGTCACTCAAATGGCAAAGGCGCAAGGCAGGACATAAAACAAAGCAGCAGGGAAAAAAACTCAGCCCCTTGAAGTTAGGTTACTGCAATAGCCAAGACCTCAATTTCAATTCGACAAAGGTTAAACGTGCAGCCATGGTATAATATTTCTCAAAATCATCTCGTGGGACAGAACATGCTCGAGGGTCTGACATTGCAAAGACCCCTGCTTTAGTCGTTTCCCATTCTCCAGTGAACATTGAATACTAACAGTTCAACTCATTCAACTAGACACCACCGTCTGCTCCCTTTGCCCCAATCACTCATTACTCCATAGTCAGAGGTCCAGTGATTTCCCAGTCCAGCGAATACATTCACACCCCATCACTGTTAATGGCATCTGCAGATAAACACCAGCGCGAGCACCACGTCGCTCCAGCGCTCGTCCGATCTGTGAAATAAAAGTCGACACTTCCTAATGGTTCGATAAACGCCCGCGCTGTAAATACAACAGCGGCGGCGACTCATATAATTGGCCACACACACATAATTGTAATTAGTCGGGCGCTTGACGTCTTCATTGTTGACTGTGTGAACGTGCGGCGCGGAGGCAGCTGGCGTTCCGAGCATTACGAGGAAATGAGCGGCAATTTTATGAACGCCAAACCGCAGAGGACAATTTGCCATTACAAAGAAAGAAAAAAACAACAATTGGGGTGATTTCTCTTAAGCTGTGGCTTGTACGTAAATATTTTGAATGATAAACGCGTTGTAGAGCTTTTCTGAATGCCCCCATCGGTCCTGCCATTTTAAATTACCGTATTTTCCGGACTATAAGTCGCACTTTTTTTTCATAGTTTGGCGGGGGGTGCGTCTTCTACTCCGGAGCGACTAACATGTGATTTTGTTTTCTTTTTTAAAATTCAAATATATACTTTCACATGCCGCTAGAGGGCACTGCAGGCTAATCGAGCAGCAGAAAGAAAGTTTGGAGTGAGCGAGAGAGCGGAGGTTACTGCAATGAAGTAAACAAAACAAGTTAATCACGGGCTAAAAGCTAGATGGCCACAGCTAGAGGGACGAGTTCGCAGATGAGAGCTTGAAAACATGCTGTTGGGAGAGGATTGTCGACCGTGCAGTTACATCTCCGTGCCCAGGTAGTTGCCAAGGCGATTGATTTGGAGTGAGATCGAGAGTTTGGTATGTTCTTTATGCTATAGTTATCTGAACTGTTTATGTGACGTTAACATACCAGACACCTATTTAGTTCATTGTTTATGCTTTTTTCTTCATTACATATTTTTTGGCTGGTGTATCTTATACTCCGGAGCGACGTATAGTCCAGAAAATACGGTAATCATATTTCACCACAAAGGACCACGCCACAACAAAGGTGTGCTTAGGAATGTATTAACAGTGAGTGAGATGATGATCTCTGGGTGAGACTTTGGGTGGGGGCTCATTAGGCGTTGTCAAGTTACTCTAATGCAGACAACTCCCAACTTGACAAAGAGTTACATCCACGCGAAGGTTTAGGCAGGATTCCACTCATTTATTGACCATATGAATCAGTATTTAGCTGGTCTGAAATCAGAATTCAAGCGATGTCAAATCAGGCGAAAAACCTTGCCTGATTTGATCAATTGATCCCATTTCCTAAGAATAAGACCACCTGGCCAAAAGAGTTGCAAAAGCTATTACTGTTTTGCCAGCAGTGTTCAAACCTAATCTGGGTGCCATTACCCCAAAAAGTATTGAAATTGAGGATGGCTCAATGTGGGTTTTTAATACTTTGGAAAAAAACATAAAAACAGACTTCCAAAATTCAGCTAATTTTGGACAGCTCCAAAACATATGCGATAAAGTACCGGATACTGTGCGGCATCGATCACATATATCATCAACATTGGGCTATATTTGAGCAAGTTTAGCTTTAGACCAATGTAAGCGATGGACCACTTTAAACTGTATAACTCTCTGTCTTTGACAAATTGAGGATGAATGTATACCATCAATAGCAGCTTGCCACATCTCATCTGTCATTCTGATGTCAAGTTCCTCTTCCCATTTTGATTTTAATATATCTAGCGGTTTTAAATTATCAGAACTAAGTAATGAATAAATTTTGCCAATAGTCTCTTTAGACCTAGGAGGCATTGTAAATGCTGGAAGTGATGGAAAACATTTCAAATGAGATGAGACAAAGCTGCGGAGTTGAAGATATCTAAAAAAGTGCGTTCGAGGAATGCTAAATTGTTTCACCAGATAGTCAAATGTCACAAAGGTGCCGTCCAAGTATAAATGTTTAACCATTTTCACCCCACAGGAGGCCCAAATTTTAAAGGCACTACCCGTTATAGAAGGCTCAAACATATTATTCTTAACTAAGGGAGCATCTTTACACATATCGGTCAGAGAGAAAGTACGTCGAAAGTGGGACCATATTTTTAAGGAATGTTTAACAACTGGGTTATCACAATATACAGATAAAGGTTCTGAAAAAGGCAGCTTAGAACAAGCTAAGGCATGTAATGAAACAAGTGAGCATGATGCATGTTCAAGTTGTAACCACTTTGGACCACGGTCACCCTGAGGTACATTAATCCAGTGTAATACATATTTAATATTAGCAGACCAATAATAATGCTGAAAGTTGGGGAGAGATAGCCCACCATGTTGACGGTGCCGTTGCAGCATTTCTTTTCTTATTCGGGGAGTCTTGTTATTCCATATAAAAGTAATTATGAGCTTGTTTATAGAGGAGAAAAAAGATTTTGTCAGAAAAATTGGAATGCATTGAAAAAGAAACAAAAAACGTGGCATAATATTCATTTTTACAATATTTATTCTACCCCCTAAAGATAATGGTAGCAAATTCCAACGGTCCAGATCTTTTTTTAAACTATTCAAAAGTGGGGGGAAATTTGCATCATAAAGATCCTTAAATCTCTGAGTCACCCAAATACCCAAATATTTAATTTTATTTGAACTTATTTTAATAGGAAGAGACAAAGATTGAAATGAAGCTTCCTGACTGGTCGGATCGAGTGGCATAAGTTCACTTTTCTGTATATTAATTTTATATCCGGACATTTTACCATATAAATTAAGCAGATCAAGTGCTTTTGGTAAACTGGCACATGGATCAGTCAAATATAAAAGCATGTCATCAGCATATAATGAAACTTTGTTTTCAATGCCATTTCTTACTATTCCTTTTATATCAGCGTTAGATCTAAGTGCTATGGCCAGGGGTTCTATTGCTAGAGCAAAAAGAAGTGGGGACAATGGGCAGCCTTGTCTAGTGCCGCGCTGGAGCTGAAAGAATTTTAAAATATTATTATTTGTGCGCACTGCTGCTAAAGGTAGCGAATAGAGGATTTCAATCCAGCGGATAAATTTCTGTCCAAAACCAAAACGACCCAGGGTATAGAAAAGATAATCCCACTCCACCCGGTCAAAGGCCTTTTCAGCATCAAATGCATAAACCAGTAGCTTTTAACCCCTAAACCAAGTGCATTATCTCCGGTTCACCTTTACCCAAATCTCAAAGGTTACAGCCTATAGGCCAGTTGAAAGCAAAGACCAACAAAACTCAACTAAATGGATGTTTTTCCCCACCTTGTTGCCACGTTATTGTCACTTTTTTTTGTGCCAAATTTTCATAGCTTTTTGTCACTTTTCTGTTACTCTTTTGTTGCTCTTTTGTAGCTTTTCAACGTTTTCATCAAATTTTTGTTGCTATTTTGACAATAAGCTTTTTCTTTTCAAGAAGCTTTTAGATTTGGGTAAAACTGAAACTGGAGAAAATGTGCTCGGTGTAGGTGGAGGTTAAGAGGTTAAACCAGAAGCTAGTTTGTCAATCATTGACAAATTGGTCATTAGAATAATCTCTTCAGAACACTTTAACATGCTTAGCTTTTAAATTATCTGCCTTCTAAACTATAAAGTGATAATGATGCACTTGGCATTTCTAAATCATGAATCTTTTAACGTGTTTAATATCCTAATGAACTCAGCGATATATACATTTAGACCCTTTCTCCTGTGAATCATGGAAACAGAGAGCGATCTTAAAGTCACTCAACTCTTTACACTAGAAAAAGAGGAAGAAACGCCATACATTTTAGTTTGAGTAGATTTGGTCTGGATAAAAAACCTCTTATTGCCAGTGGAACAAGTATGTCCTCTTAATTCAGATTATTTGGTAGAATTTCAAGTGAAAAATATATTGTTTTTAATGTAAGAGTTAATTTGTCTGATTTCAAGTGGGATTTCTGCTTGTTCCATGGGCATTGGCATTTTCAAATCTCAGCTCTAAGATAGATAGATAGATAGATAGATAGATGATAGATATCTATCTATCTATCTATCTATCTATCTATCTATCTATCTATCTTAGAGCTGAGATTTGAAAATGTCCTGAACAATTGCCTTGCCATTCCCCTGATTATATTGTTTTTTTTCCTCTTTTTTTTTCTTAGTCATATTAAAGTATTTTCACAGTATTTTGCCTTGCTGTGCCCTCAGGCCTCTCATTCCTTGTGCCTTAACTTTCCAATGCCTATTGCCCACACTTGGAAAGTTTTAGCATCTCAGCCACTTGAATGCCAATTTCAACCAATGTTTGCTCATAGTTTTTTTATTTTAATATGATGCATCTCCCTTTGAGAATCCACAACCCAAAGCACTGAACTTCTAGTTTAGATTAAAAGTAATCTTTTTGATTTTAGCCTTTTTATTTTTTATTCTTTGGCGTATGGATTTAACTGGATGTACTATATGTAATATATGTACCCCCTGAGGCATTAATTTCTACTCCAGGTACCCCCTAACTCAAGGATCCCTCCAAAATGTTGACAAAATGTGCAACTAAACGTAGATTATTCGGAATTTAGTAAGATAAAGTCAAAAATATAGCCAAAGTCAAAAGTCAAAACTTTTACTGAAAAAACATGATTAAAACTAACTTTCCTTTGAAAATAATATTGAAATTCTACTCAGTTTCACTTTAATCTGAGGTCATTCTAAGTATCCCCTGCCAAGTGCTCCAGCTATCCATCCATACATCCATCCATCATCCGTCATCAATCTTAGGGGTTCCCAAACTTTTCAGGCCGAGACCCCAAAATCACTCAACCAACAACTCAAGACCTCCTCCTGTAAAATGTAATTGGCATTTATAATTATTTAAGGGGCAAAACATTTTAAATCTGGTTTAATGTTGTTAGTTTGGATACTGTATTTTACCATCCATCTATCTATCCATCCATCCATCCATCTATCTGTGAATGATGGAATAGTAAAATGTGAGAGAAATGTGAACAGTTAAACTAATACAAGAATCACATCCATTTCTTTAGCTGTTGCCTAAACATGTTTGTAGCTCTCACAGATCCGCCAGCACATCCCGCTTGTTCACTTTAGTTAATTAGAAGCACCTCAGTTCATAGCGAGGCAAAGTGAACAGGGCGTATCGCCAATGCTAACACTGCGCTAATTTAGCCTCTTAATTCCTGTGGTACATTTAGACACACACCAGCACACAGGGTCTGTTTTTCAAAGGCTGCGTTTAAAATGTAGATCTATGGTGATTAACAGACTTTACGCTATACCTTAGGAAAATAAATTGATTATCAGCTTTAACTACAGGTTAAGCAGCTTTAAAAACGACTCCAAGGAGACTTTGTGATGTGCTATGTATTTACTGTTAATTTACTGTAATTGCATTTCAACTTGCAGACCACGACTTATATCTATAGAAATGTGTCAACAAGAGCCACAAAAGCATGCAGTGGTGTTATGTATTTTGTTTTATTTTTTTATGAAGAAAAGTGCTGTTTATAGAGAAGAGAATGTCTTTAAAATGTCTTTACACTATTATCTTTGGAGTGGTAAAAAACTGCATCCTTAATTAACAGGAAAAAACTATGACTGAACCATAGTTAATGTACAAGAGTTATCCATTCAGCCCCATTCATAATAACGATCCCGAGTGATCTGTGAAATCAACATGGCTGCTCAATCTCCTCCTACAAAGCCTATTCCTTAAAAGGGCAAAACGGCGGGAAGCCCCGCCTCCACAGAGCTCCAGAACCTGTCACTCATAGATTTAGGGTTCCACTCTTTAGTGCTGATGTACAAAAACAGCGTGGTTAAAAATATTACACCAACCAGAGTGTTGTCACATGGGTTATAGCAATTTGTAGAAAAAATTAAACTCTTTGGAGCCAGGCTTTTACACAGTGTAAAGTCACCATTAGAATCCTGTTTACCAAGTGTCTTTTGGAGTTGCCCCGGTGGTATTACAGCAATGTCAGCTCCCCGCCATGAGAACAAAAGAGAAGGGCTTTCCTCTCCCATTGGACGGAACCAAAGGATTATGACAGATTTAAGGCGAGACACGGCAGGTGAAAATATTCATTTTTCACGCAGTGGTCAATGTTAATGAGATTTTTAGCTAGTTTGCTCCCTTAACATCTTAGCTAGTTTCATGTCAGAGTATGAAAAAGACTAAACTTACCCTGTACGATGCTTATTTTAAGACGATTTGACACTAGCGAGGCAGCGATATCCAGGAAGTAGCTACAACATCACTTCGCAAAGCCGGCTTTCCCTCACATTTTTAAGCATAAAATGTCTTATTTTTATACGAAAATATAAAGAGACAGAAAACTTGCAATACATTTTTTGTCTCATATTCATATCAGTAATCTAAATTTACAGCAGAAGTTTCAAATTGATATTACTCAATTTATTGATTGATAGATACAGTAGATTGGACCTGCAGTGTCTCAGTATACAATATTATTTTGTGACATTGTTTGGAGTTTCAAATAGTTGTCCTATGCAGCCTCGCGCTCTCATGCTAACCCTTCAGTGACCAAACCAAAACCACCATAACTTATAACTTCACTGTCTCTGGCCACTCCTCCTCCGGGCTCTGTTTGAGTTGTCTGTGTGACTGCGCCCAAAACTGTTTTTCCTGACCTAGTGGTTCAGAGCTGTGGGATTTATTGGCACACCATTACACCTCGGGCAAGGCCACTGAGCGTTTGATGAGGCTCCACCATGAGCTGCTCTCATCCACTGGTGAAGAAGTTGGATTGGTTTCTCAAACTGTTAACTCCTCTAATCTTCCAAAAAAGTTGCAACATTATTGTAAAGGTTAGGGAGTGTGGAAGATATTTTTCCTAAACATGACCAATATGTGTAAGGAAATCCAATACAATGCCGTTGTTTCTTGTCAGAAAGAAGAAGAAAACCCACACTTTGTGTTGTTGTGTTGTGAGGATTGTAAAAGCAGTGGTTCCCAACTTTGTTCACGCTGCGGACCAGTACGAGACCTTAAAGCTTTCCGTGGCCTGGTTCTTGGGGAGGCTGGGGGAGTTGTGCGCTTAAGAACACGTGTGCAATTAGACTGAGACTATGGAGCGCGGCCCTTTGATCGCAGCGTGCTACAGCGGAACCAGGGCACTTTCTCTTTTCTCTCTGGACTGTTCAATTCACTGTGGGATAAATACAGCACTTTCCTGTGAAAGCATGAAATGATGTAAATGCGTATGAAAGTTGTGAGGCTGCAGTGCGATGGAGAGGTTTGGTGTGATGAGTGTGAGCTTTCACTTGCGGTGCCGCTGAAAGGCAAAAGTAGGAGCTGCACCAAACACATTAAACTGCTCAAGGCTGCGCCGCTTCTGTCTATCACATCCAAGATCAAATGTAAAAAGTGCGTGGGGTCATTACGGATTGGGCCCATGCGTCTTGGCATTAGTTCGGACAGAATGTGAACAGGCTTGGGTGGGTCGACGGCCTGGTACCGTACAGTCCACGGGCAGGTTGTGGGCCCAGATCCCAAGCTTGGGGCCCCTGCCTTAGGCTTAAGTAAGTAAGTGCGTGCTTTATTTGTCATTGTACAACCGTACAACGAAATTATGTTCAGTTGTTAGGTTTGTCCTGAGCCGCTGCGACTGAGCCAACCTGACCAGCATGTTTTTGGAGATGGGGTAAACTGTAGCACCTGGAGGAAACCTAGCTGCCTTCAGTGCTCCTCTGATCCTCTGAAATGGTGCAGCGCCTCCTGGGTTTGTCCCTGTTTCAGAGCGTGGTGTCCTGCACTGGTCAGATCCTCCTCCTTCCTCCTATGCAGCTCCCTCCGCCCCACAATAGTCTTTCCATCTTTTGGAAGAGCTTAGCAATTAATCTGTTTTATTCTCCAGTGAACGTCCATTAGCCAGAACACTAGGCATGTGCAGCTTAGCTGCGAGTCTTGCCCGGCTACCTCCTTGTTTGTCCCTTTTTCGTTTCCTGTAGCGCTGCTTGTGACGCCTCCACTGTGCAGCAGGTGTGGGGGGCTCTTGGTGCTTCTTCAGTGTTTCAGAAAAAGAAATGTGTAGGTCTCAAATGTCTTTAGCTCATAAGCTATCTGTTTGTTTGTTAAAGGACCATCTCTTGCTTTCAAAGGCCTAGCATCTACAGTGGGAGGAAAAAGTCTGTGAACCCTTTGGAATTTCTCACATTTCTGCCTAAATTGGTCATAAAATGTGGTCTGATCTTTATTTAAATCACACAAATCGACAAACAGTGTCTGCTTAAACTAATACCACCCAAACAATTATGTACATGTACAATACATGTTATCATATTTTTATTGGCCATAACATGTAACTATTCACAGGACAGCATGTAAGAAGTAAGTGAACCCTTTTACCTTGCAATGACAAATTGAGTTAATTGAGCAGACTGAATATGTCACAAAGGTAAGCGAGTTTGGCAACCCATTCCTTGTCACTGAAATGAGCGGCCAGTGGCAAGTTTTTCTCTGAAAGAAATCTCTGTACTGGCTCTCGTAACTCAGACACTGGCCAGCGATCTGCTTCTGGATAGCCGTCTTATTTCGGTGTGTAAGAGAAGACATTTGTGCTCGGCATCCATCTCCTCACAGAGCTGCTCAAACAGATGGGAGTTGTGCCTGTGCTTTGATGAGGTTAATAACTTTCGTTCAATACGCTGTGAAGTTCAACTGACATTTTGCTGCTAGCCAGCATTTCCCCTTGAAAGACACAGTGCGTGGACTCACATTCAGGTGCAACCTCCCTGATCCTTGTAGAGGGCCGTCCAGTCTTAGCAGAAGCTCCATCCGTGCATACGCCAACACAATAGGACCAATTCAGTTTTTCTGATCATTCAGAGTCTTGAATAATTCTGCGGCTGTACTGTTGGTTGGCAACAATACTGTACTGCACATAACATCCTCATGCACAGCCTCCTGATAAAGATATTGCATGTAAATAGTATTGCCTTGTTATCAATGTCAGTAGACTCATCAATTTGGATGGCGTACAACAGGGACGTTTTAATCCTCTCCAACAATAATGATCGTCAATATCCTTCGCTATGTCCTCATTGCGCCTGGTGACTGTGCTCGCCGAAAGAGGCACCTGTGCGACCTTTTTAACAGCAGCCTCTCCAAAAAGTTTAATGACGCCCCCTGCTGTTTGTTTGTCGTGTTTTTTATGTGTATGACTGACTGTTCATCGTTGGTGCACTGTCAAAAGTATTGCTGCTCCACAAATGAAGTTCCTGACGGATTAACAAAGTTCTTATCTTATCGTACAAATATCCTTGTAAGATGGATCAAGGATATTTGATCCATCTGCCTGGAACCTATCAAGACCAGGCATGATAAGTTCTTCTCCAATCGTGAAAGGCTTCTTGGCCTTAGGAATACGGTTTGCCACTAAGTACGATGCTCTCAGTGCACTTGCATTTATTGATGTACTGTAGTTGCCCTCAGTAACTGTCCTTCTTGTTCGAGTTTTTCTTTCAGAAAAGGTTTATCTTTAAATCCAGAGTCTCCATGTGTCGAAGCAGTTTTGAAGGCTTCATTGCCTCGTTCGCTAGCCTGTCCCCTCATATTATGCAGAGCGGACTTGGCGCGTGAGAGTCATCTGTCGCGTCAAACCCATATTATAAGTACGATTCATTGTATTGCCAGTGAAAACAAGCCTGTTTCTTGGAGGTAGTAGGCTCCTCTTCTGGCTCATCGGTTGGCCTTTTTCCCTTTTGTTTTTGCCTCATTTTCGCTTGCTTGTTTATTTTCTCTTTGGGTTAAATTATATTCAAATTAAATTACTTACATTATCAGCCTTTATATTGGCTATCGGCTCTCTGGATGGACATCTTGAGCAGTGGACACATTTCCTTTATACCGTAACACGTGGAACACACTTTTCTTACAAGATACTATGGGGCAAGTTTGTTGGAAAATGCAGCATTGCTTTACACTTCTTGCTTTTGCTGCAGGTAAATGCTGGCCCAGCGGCTCCATCCATCTCCTCCAATCACCGACACCCACCGCCGTACGCGCACCCTGTTGCTCTGACATCATGGCTGCCGCTGTTTGTTTTTAGGGACATTAAGGAGTAATCTACGATGCCCGGGAGATTCATTTCAGGTCTGGAGGAAAGTAAAAATCACATATATGCCCCTTTAGGTTTATAGATGGTGGCAATGAAAGGCGGCAGGGGGGGGGGGGGAAATAGAAAGTATAGAGGCCATTGTTTTGGTTGTGCTTTTTCATTTGCCGTGCGGTGAACTCTCGGCTCCGGGCGACGTGTTGAAGGTTGACTTAAGAGTTTGGAAAATTTTAGAGCAATGCAAGTGTAACATTATGTCCACGGTTGAGGGGACTTGGTTGATGGGTGGGTTTAATATGACAGATCGAAGGCAGCGCTTTCGGCTTCAGTTCAATCTCGAAGCAGGTTTTGGATCCGCAGCCTCCAGTAAAGACATCAGGAAGTGAGGCAAAGCTGTTATCGTCCAGTGTTATTAAAAAGTAAATCATGTTGAACTTATGCCCGTGCCGCATGTTGAATTGCCTTTCTATCTTTCTGGGTGCTCAAAACAATTGCAGTGCCATTAGTGGTCGTGCTTCAGAAGAAGGTCCCGGCCCATATTCCTTCAATCATCTGATTAATATGAATCATTACATGCATTGATGATCATACTTCATTATTCACAATAACACTGTAGGCAACTGTAGCAGATTCAATATACTGTTTACAGTGGCGAGAAAAAGTAAGTACACTGTGTGTTCCCAAACTATTCAACTATTCAATTCCAAACAAAGTCATGTGTGGAGGACAAAATGGAACAGCACAGCAACATCAAAACCTTATCCCCATTGTGAAGTATGGTGCAGGGACAATCATGGTGTGGGGCTGTTTTGTTGCCTCAGGGCCTGGACAACATGATATCATCAATAGAAAAATTAATTCACAAGTTTATCAAGATATTTTGCAGAAAAACCTGAGACATTCACAACATGCATGGAGTGATCCTTGTATTAAATAGCTGGCTGATCCTTCTTTTGCAGCAATAACTGCTTTTCTGTAGTTGCAGATTAGACGCTCACAACGATTAGGATGAATCTTGGACCATTCCTCTTTACAAAACTCTTTACAGTGAGATTCAGGCAGTGTACTTACTTATTCCACACTCTCCGGTGAATGTTTACATGTTATGGCCAATAAAGAAGTGATGAAATGTAAATGTGTGGGTGGTATTAGTTTAAGCAGACACTGTTTAATCATTCCTATGATTTTGATGAAGATCAGACCGCAAATAGTGACCAATTTAGGCAGAAATGTGAGAAATTCCAAACGGTGTACTTTTTCTCGCCTCTGTATATAATTTTTTATTGAATGACCATCATTGGGTAAACAGAAAAATGTTAAACTTTTACTGAAAACATTGCTTACTGTTCTCAGATAAGAAAAATCTAGGTAATGCATTCCAATTTCCATGCAACCACAGCTCGATAAGATGCAGTTTGCTGTTTTTGATGAGTTTTACACAAAGTCTCTTCTGTAGAACTTGTTTCATTTCTCCAATATAATGTTCTTTGCATTCTTCTTCTTTGCATCGAATAGAATAAACCACATTGCTTTGTTTGTGGCTCGGAGTTTTGTCTTTGGGATTAACTAATTTTTGTCTCAGTGTGTTAAACGGTTTGTGGTACACTGGGATCCTGTGCTGCCTAAAGATTCTCTGAAGTTTCTCTGAGACCCCGGCTACATACGGCACTGCAACTCCCTTTCTTCTGGGCTCTGTAGCCTGCTGTCTTGTTCTTTGGGTCTTCTTGCCCTTTGTGCTTTAGTGAAAGACCAGTTAGGATAGCCACAGTCTGAGAGGGCTCTCTGGACATGTTACTCCTCTTTGGTCTTTCCTTCTCCACTGGTAGGCACCTCTTTAGCTCTATGTCTGAGCGTCATGATGACCCCTAGTTTGAGTCAAACATCAAATACTGGTCAGTATGAGTTGCCTTGCTGTAAACCTCTGTCTGAAGTTGTCTGTTTTCCCCTATGATCCCCCTATGATTCCCCCTATGATCCTGTTTTCCCCTATGATCCCCTACAATCTAAAAAGGCTGTTTCTCCTTTGCATCCTCCCGAGTAAATTTAATGCTGGGGTCCACAGCATTGATGTGATCTGTAAAAGGTGCCAATTCCTTCTCTTTAATTTTGATCCACGTGTCATCTACATATCTGAGCCAGTGACTGGGTTTGTTTCCTGGGTATGAGGACAAGGCATTCCTCTCCATTTCCTCCATATAGAGGTTAGCCACTATGGGTGAAAGTTACCCCTGAACTGGACATATGTGGTACTAAGACAGATCTCCAATTGTTGGTAAATGTGGTCAGGCGTGAGCAGAGGGGATTTTGGATATATTGTTTCGTTTTTCCATAAACTAATCATAAGTGAAAAAATCTATAAAAACTCAAATTCCACCTTGTTTTTTGGGGTTCAAAGCTGAATAAATCAGGCTAGGAATTAGATATTAAAAATCCCTCTGAAAAAAACCTTCAAAATATTGTTAAGTCCAAGACTGGAAAATTTGAAGTCTGTATGAGCTACTATAAGGGCTCACCCGCTGCCCGAGTGGGACCTTATCATCATTCAGAGAAAACAACAAGCCCTGAACGTCTTGTACCGAGTGCGCATGCGCGGCCCCTTCCGCCGCTCTTCTGTATTTTGCGGCTCCCAGAAGGAAAAATACCATATTTGGATTATAGCGTCATCACGGGGACCCTTCGCAGCACACATGGATGTAAAATCTGTCAATATTTATGAATGAATACCCGTGTGAAAGACGGCTTTTCATAGCGCCGCAGCTGCTATCTCTGCCACACTCGCGGCAAAAACATCATAAAATAAACGTCATACTGGGTAAGTTGTCATTTTTATACTCTGACATGAAAACTAAGATGTAAAGGGAGAAAACTAGATAAAAATCTCCACTTCAACCACTGCGTGAAAACTCAGTACTTTTACATGCCGTGCTTTGCCTTAACAGGTGTGTGTTAACCTGGAGCAGGTCCCACGAGCAAAACGCACCACACAACCTCAGTTCCACGTTTATTTCGTTTTTGTCATATAGACATTTATTAATGAAAAAGAAAGCGACAGTGAGACTTGATATGATTTTATTGGGATAGGAAAAGTTCTCACTTGAGTTTGAAGAAGCTAAAATATATAATGTAAATATGAAATATTTGAATCTGAATTACTTTGTAAACTCATAAGGGACCTTTTTTTTCATTTAAAAGTATGACCAGGCGACCTTGTGATTTTTGCGGGCTGTGCAGTCGGTGGGGGTGAGGGGGAGGGCGTCTGAAAGTCACAGCTCGAATTTCTCTGATGAGTGAACCTCTGAAGTGGAAGGGTGAAGGGAAAGGGAGGATGGAACAGTTTTGGAAAGGCCCACATTCTCGGACGCGGCCTCAGAGCGGCACGGGGAGACAGCCGGCACAGCAGCGAGGCTCTGAACCCCGTGTGTCATGACAATAGCGATGTATCGAACGTTTGGAAAGAAACTCAAAATACAAACTACACAATAAAGTCACGAACGAAGCATTCTGCAACTTTCTAAATGTTGTAAGAGTGCTTATTGATGATATTAGTGAATTCATTTTGCAGCTTATTTCCGTGTTTTGTCAAACTCCTCCTACCTTTTTGTCTGTAGTGTGCATCAGAAAAACCCTCTCTTTGAGGGCTATGTGGCCCTCTTCCTCACCCTACCCCTCGCTGCAAAACAGAATTGGGACACCCCTTCGTCTCTCGTGAACGCACAAAATGGAGAGGAAGGGCTAAGGGGTAGAATTGAGATTTGGCCTAAGGCTGCTGCCTTCTGAAGGAGCTCCTACTCGCCAGCACTGGCCTGTATCTCATTATTTCTAATAATGTTAGAAGGTCAAGGAAATTTAGGCTCGAAGATAAGGAGGCGAGCATTACAACACTTTTTGTTTCGTGTTGATTGGTCAAATATTTACGGAGATCTTCTCAATTTCGGATAACAACAGAGCTCTATGCTCTATGTCTGTCCAATGGAGCTTCTTTACGCACGAGTTCAGTGGATCAATAATGTGTCACGTCTCAAGGTAGCCAGTCTCTAATCGCCTGATGTTCCTCAGTATTTGCAAGTTTGCAAAACGCAAAAGGTTTCACACCGGGCGGTCGCCATGAGTGCGCAGCTCTTTACGCACCACTGGACATAATGTCCAGAGAAAAGCTATATATTATATAGCTTTGCTCAGCAAGTTTATTTTATTTTTATTATTAATAAAATAGTAACAGTCATATTACAATGAGCATTGAAGGTGTCGCTCAGCAAGTCCCTAAGAACTGCTCCAGGCTGTCCACGAAGGCGGACAGAGCACCTGCTTCCGGTGACCACAAGTCGTTAGCGCATTAATGCATAACCCCTAAACCAAGACATAAGAAAGATGGGTTCAAAGAATAAAAACTTTGCACCGCTATTGCGCTCCCAAGGAATTTATTTTTAGGCACCACAAAGTAACGTTTCGGGCGTCGCTTAGCCCTTCGTCAGAAAGATGGGTGCCATGCCATTGGTCCGACAACCCATTAGTCCGACATCTCATTATTCCAAAAATGTACCATTGAGCAGAGGTGCAATTAGTCTGACCTCTCTAACCCAGTTGTGTTGTGGATTACAGAGCCATATACAACCATTGCCCCTAACCTTAAGGTCAGTGGACTCTTGCCTGAACCTAATTTTATTTTTCAACCCCTACTCAATGGGACATTTTCAGAATAATGAGACGTCGGACTAATGGGCCGACCACAGAAAGATGCCCATTTTATAAATTTCTGTTTTTTTGATTTACAAATTTTGCTTAAAAAAAACAACAACAACAATAAAGCAAACCAATGATTTAGATTCTCGAATTCTATTTTGAAATCAATAAACCAAAGAACGAACCATAGAAGCAGTTGCAAGCAGTAACCAAGGAGTCTGTATCACAATGATTCTGGATCAGTATTGGAAGCGAACAATAGAGGAAAGAATACTTGCCCACTCGCTGCTCGTTAAATCACCATCTTGAATAGAAAGTGTGATATTCAGCGCTGTGATGGACATGCAAACGCAGGCCAAGTAACATCACACAGAGAAAAAGGGCCAAGCAAAGAAAGAAAACCACTTTCGAGACGCAATATCGGGGCCATGTTTATTTTTAGTCAAGCACCCGCTGAACAAGAACGGGTACAATTTAAATGGCTGTAATCAACCGGCCATTGATTTTGCTGCAGAACATAAAAATCACTGGTTATGGGGCGAAATTGCGCTCAGATGAATCGAGGTGAAAATTGGAGCATGGAGTAGCTGTTGACACTGGATGAAAGGGAGTGTGGTTTGGCTGAGGAGAGAGGGGAGGGGGAGAAAAGGGGGAGTAAATGAAGAGGAGAGGGTGGGTGGGTGGGGATGCAGAGGACAGAGAGGGAAAGTGGCGGGCAGGCTGTGCACACATGGCTCTGCAGGTGTCGGGGCCCTAATCCAATGAGGCATCTGCTCTAGGGCCCCCTCCAAGTCACCCCAATTACTCTCTGTCCCCCACAGACAATACAGTATGTAATCTGGAGCCAGTTTGGGTCCGCTAAATTTTATGTCAACTTTCAGACAATGCAGTAATTACAGTGAAATGCGAAAGTGAAATGAGCGATCACACTCTTACAGCAACACGATGAAATGAATCAATAAAAGCGGGACACGGCAGGTGACTACAGAGATTTTCACGCAGAATGTGGAGATTTTTAGCTAGTTTTCTCCCTTAGCTTTAATGTCGGAGTATAAATAAGACAAAACTGACCCTGTACGAGGCTTATTCCTGGAGATATCCAGGAAGTAGCTACAACATCGTGCCGCAACGACCAGCTTCCCACGCAAATTCATTCACAAATATTGACATATTTTGTATCCACGTGTCCTGCATAGAGTTCCCGAGATGACGCTGTAATCTCAATATGGTAATTTCCTTTCTGGAAGACAGATGAAAGACGGGAGAAATATTCATTCTGCTCCTGCAACAACATCCCCACTTTATTCTTTAGACTATAAACTTTCCAGTCTTGGATTTAAAAATATTTTAAACGTTTTTTTTTAATTTAATCAATATAAATATCTCATTCCTGCCTGATTTTGAACCTAAAAACACAAGGTAAAATTTGAAATCTTACAGGGACAAATGAGGAGGTATCCAGGCAAGACTCACAACTAAGCTACACAAGTCCTCTATTGTTCTGACTAATGTTCGTTCACTGGAGAATAAAACAGATTATATTCATCTGCTACGCTCTTCCCAGAAGATGGTGAAAGACTGTAGTGGAGCGGAGGGAGCTGCGCAGGAGGAAGAGGAAGGAGGAGGTGGAGGAGTTGCAAAACACCACGCTTGGGAACAGCAAAAAACCCCACCGTTTTCAGAGGATCACTGAAGGCAGTACTCGAGTTTCCCCTACCTCCAAAAACATGCAGGCGCTCAGTCGCAAAGGCTCAGGACTAACTCAACACCTGAACCCAATATAAACACTTGCTTACTTATTTACTCATAGTCTTAATATGTAAACAGAAAATGACATAAAATTTGTGATACAATTTCCCCCAGTATTTTTTCTATCAGTAATGTACAGCAAACGAAATTGACATCGCTAAACTTCATTTCCCCCCCCCCTCTACTCACCTGCAGTTTTTCGCCTTTAATGTGTTTTCATATACCGTGTGTTGCCTTCAAGCTGTCGGCCCCATCTCATCTCCGGGGCATGTTATTGACGTCCAAATAAATATGTATGCCTCAAAACTGTTATAATTATCACTAACTATATCACAGCATTGGGGTGTGCACAATTAGCACGAAAGTGTGAGCATACGTGTGTTTCCATGGAATTTCCGTTTCAACTTAGCAACTGCTACTGCCTTGGTGACAGTGTAAGCACTTAGCAGGAGGCACATGGGTTTATTATAGATAAGATAAAACCAAGTACAATTTCTATTATTTTCAAGGGAAAGTTAATTTTAAAGATGTTTCTCAGTACAAGGTTTTGAATTTAAGAGTTCACTCCATTAAATACTAAAATAAATAATTTGGTTGACCAACTACAATTGTACAACGAAATTGCCTTCAGGAGTTGGGTCAGTCCTGAGTCCATACTGTACTGTACTGTAGTGGGCCAACCTGAGCAGCATGTTTTTGGAGGTAAGGGAAACCGGAGAACCCGGAGGAAACCTGGCTAGCTGCTTTCAGTGCGCCGCTGATTCTCTGAAACGGTGCAGTGCCTCCTGGATTGTCCTTGTTTCAGAGCATGGTGTCTGCACTGGTCAGCTTCTCCACCCCCTGTGTAGCTCTCTCCGCTCCACATGCCATCTTCTACTTTGTCCCTTTTTTGTTTCCTGTAGCGCCTCTTGTGACACCTCCACTGTGCTACAGGCGTGAGGGGCTCTTGGTGCCTCTTCAGCTCATGAGCTCTGTTTACTTTCTAAAACTCTGGGTCCTTCATGGTTCATACGGATGAGTCGTACGGACTCTGCAGAGAAAAAAATCGAGTCTGTATGACACTAAAAAAATTCGCTGAACCTCACTAAAACACAGCAAAGATGTTCCAAAGTATCCGTAATTAAGAACACAGAAACTACATATGCAGTTTGCAGAAAAAGGCACAAAAAAAACAGCTGTACCAAACGACAGGGAAGTTGCGCTTTGTTTACGGGTCGCCATGACACCCCCCCAAAAAAAAAATTAAAATGGCAAGATCCTCAAGGTATGGACAAGAAAGGTTGGGAACCACTGGTTTAAACGTCAGCTTTTGCCCAAAGAGTGCAGTGCTTTGTGGATCGGGTCTTTTTAAAGGAAATAGTGCTCAATGTTTAGGGAAATGTCAGGAACAGTGTCCTATCAATTGAGGAAAACTGCAATAATAGTTCACAGAGTTAGCATCGTCCTCGATTTCCAAAGTGCGTCACGTTGCATTATTCATGAACTCTCTGTTGGCGATAAGTTCCGGTTGCCCTGGGGCGGACTGACAAACGCATTGACTCCTCTGCATATTGATTCAGAACCAGTATTTTGTTGTATTTTGACACTGAAGAACAAAGAGCTTTTGACGTAAAAGTTTGCCGAAAGGTCTATTGATGCACAACACTGAATTCTTTTTTTTTACCACAGGCACCATTCAAGCGGCGCTCTCATCCACATACCTCGGTCGCGCTATTGTCACCGCTCGCCGCTGAAAAATAAGAGATGTTACTGGTTTGTGCAACAAGGTTCTTTGCAAGGTTTTTCATTTGTTGTGCCACCCTCTCCGATATAACCTTTAATTCAGAATATACTGTATTTGTCTGTTCACAATTCAAGTTTTCGCCCCCTTTTTTAGCCTCAAAAGTGACAATCCCTCTGCACAGAAACTGAAGAGTAACCCAGGTTAACGGACCCATATCTTTTACTATTGTTCCTTCATCAAAAACATACACAGCAAATGTTCCGGTTAACTTTAGGTCAGACTTGCTGCTAAGAATGGCATATTTTGCACCAAATCTTGAATCACTTTAGCTCAAACACATTTACAATCAAACAGTACACATTATTTAGGTTATGAAACACGGATCGCTAAATGCTGAGGTATTCGGAAGTGTTTTTTTAAAACCCAAGACAGCGCTAGGGACCATTAAACTGTGTTCATATAAGCTCCCCGACTGCATCTCTGACACTCCTCTCCATCCATCTTCCCCACGCTCCTTGTGTCATCTGGAGGTGACTTAAATGTTGACTTTGGCGGGTGGCTGACAGTTTGTGTGTTCGGACGGTCTAAAGGTGCCGCGGTGGAAGGTGTGCTGAGCGCTGTATATGCGGAGGACGTTACAGAGGTAGAACCAGCTGGCGCGGGCGCGAGAGGAATGGCTCCGGGACCCGCCCATCCATCAAAGTATGTCCTCTTTTTTTCCACCAGAATCCATCACCTGAGATTTGGCCCGCAGTCACTTTGTCAACTCGTGTAATTTTCGAACAGAAAGGAGAAGAGGCCGAGAGAGACGGGAACAGGGTGATAGGGTTCGAAAGGTTCATGGTATGGCTTCAATTGATTAAAATATGACACGATTTTCAGCTATACGTTTACACTGAAAAACGTATGCTACAGTTGTTCGTAGTTATTAAGGCTTAGTTTATGACAAATGTCCCTAAATAGTACACAGTGTCTTCTTTTATTTTAGAATCAAATTCATAATGCAAAAGTGCACATTCTTGTAAGACATGAAGTCTGTGGTCAAAACAAATAACAATGTCAACTTTTCATGTGTCATGTGTGCTTTGAATGACAAAATGTTTTGTCAAGGCGCAACATTGTTAACTGCAGTGTTCCCCATAAAAACAGCTAAAGTTTTGGGTATTATGTTTACACCATGACATGGTAACTTGTGTTTAAGGTTTTGACAAGAGTCTCATCAACGAAGGTCATATTTTTGATTTATGCCTTCAATCTGTTGGTTAGCATAGAGGGCCAGATGTTACACCTGGCTCAACAAGTGTTAGCGCAGACGAGTGACACATCCTGTATGCAAACAAATGGTGTGCTTTCGTGGCCTGGGAGCGGGGGCGTGGCTTAGAAAGACAGTTGCTCCATCCGAAACCAGTAAATTGGTAAGAGGTCTTACACCAAACCGGATGTGCGTCAGCGTCCGCCATGACGAGAAGCCTCCGAATTGGGTTGTCGGTTAGGAAGGAGTTAGGGAAAGTGGCCTGTATGCTAACTATCATAGCCACTTTAGCATAGGGATTTCTGATGCTAACTCACTGGCGATTAGGAGCTATGTGCCATCCCATAAGCCACTGCACCAATCTCCCCACCCCCCTCGCCCCCACCCTCGAGTGATTCATGCACAACCACTGTTGATTGACAGGTGCACATTTAATAAAAAAAATTATAAGATTCTGCACAAGCCAAACTTTATACAAGTGACAAAATACATGTTAGAGTCACCACAGCACAGTCACATGGTTTTAAAGAGCCGCCTCAGTAAATGGCCTAAATGAAGCAGTTTGTGCTTTTGCTTCATTTAGTAGAAACTTAAGCCACATGGCTTAATCATTTACATACTGTAGCTTTATGAAACAGCTGTTGAGATAAAATAAAGGGAAATGTGAAGGATCATTTGGATGTTTCTTTTTTTTCCGCCTTAATGTCTATTTGGACACTATGTTGTTGTTGGACACTATACAGTAGGTGGCAGTATGCGCTTTTGTTTGGCTTGCACTGAACTTTAAAGAAGAAGAAAAACAGCTTTTGGTGATGTCACTTCCCTTTCCCCTGGGTAAGGACGGTGGAATTGGGCAAATGCTGCTGAAGCTCTAGTTCACTAACTGCGTAGAGATCTAACAGTTGACCCCATGAAAGGTTAAGGATTAGTTGCTAGTGTTAGTACTTAGAGGCTACAATTGAATGGTTTTGGATGCAGCAAGGGTCTACTGAAGCATGGTGTGCTGCTAGCAGCTGACTGCAACGAGTGCTTCCCCTCCTCTCTCTTCATCTTCATGTTAACATCGCATGGCTTCATGTATTTCATTCAGCATTTTCAAGCTCTCACAGGACATACTACAAACTTTACTCTACTGCAAGTTCAGCACTGGCCGTGTCCCTTCGCCCCAGACGAAGAAAATAGAGCTGAGAAGAGAGCTGGCTCTGGTATTGAGGCGCCGCGCAGTAATCTGTGCTCTACACGTCGTGAGCAAATCACCAGCACATGCGCCCCCACACCCGCTCACCCACCGCCACTCCTGTTCACCCCTGTTCCTTACAAAATATTAGCCTGTACGAGGAAAAAGCTCTGGGGGGACAGCTGATGTATATAACTTTGCTATTAGCCATGAATTTCTGTCCAGTCCCCATTCAACCCACTTAACCACTTACTTGCAGTCTTAATGTTGGTTTTAAATCAATTCATGGACTTGCACCTTCTTATTTATGTGAACTGCTCGTTGCACATCAGCCCAGTCTAGCGCTGTGGTCTGCAGGACAACCTGCTGGAGGTTCCCAGGACCAAATGTAAGCAGTGGGTGATCGTT
Organism: Neogobius melanostomus; assembly: GCA_007210695.1. NCBI lineage: Eukaryota > Metazoa > Chordata > Actinopteri > Gobiiformes > Gobiidae > Neogobius > Neogobius melanostomus. The sequence goes on along the minus strand of VHKM01000449.1, from coordinate 1,047,808 downwards.
CTTTTCAGTGAGTTACGAGCCATCACTGACCTGACACTGTTTAATAATAATAATAATAATGCCTTACACTTGTATTGCGCTTTACAAGCCTGTATTACCAAGTTTCTCAAAGCGCTACACTGTCGTCATTATTCATTCACTCCATACTTGGTGGTGGTAAGCTACTATTGTAGCCACAGCTGCCCTAGGGTAGACTGACTGTTTAAAGCTAGGTTGAAAACAAATGGTTTAGCTCTGCTTTTGACCGCTAATTGGACATGTGAAATGTATATGTTTTATTTTTTCTGTTCTGTGTTGAAATTGTTTTTATTGTATTGCACTTATGAAAAGCACTTTGGTTCAGAATGGTGCTGTTGTAAAACGCTATACAAAGATTGATTGACTGACTGATTACTGCGCCAGGCATGAAGCTGAAGATTACACAGAGCGCACCTCCTCAGTGCAAACGTTATAGTCTAAAGCCTGTGTTTAGAAACTCAAGATCGGGCACTCAGGATCTCATTCGTAAAAGCTGTATTCCGGCGAAGCGTTTTGAGTATAACAGTGACATGACACCAGGAAATGTAAGGATTTTATTGAGTATGACAAAACTGAATCACGTCAAAGAACATCTTGTCTGTTTTGTGGCTTGTTTTATGATCAATGTCAACTTTGAGTGTTTTGCGGTCCTTCCAACAACAATCCCGCAGCCACTGTGGCAAGCAGTTAACATGCATTCATAAATTACTGTGAATCAAGGTACACTGCTTGACAAAAGAAAAAAAAAGTGTCCCTCTGGATTTAACTGACTTCTGATATGGGGTAGCTTGCAGTTTGTCAGGTATAGGTTCAGCAAAGCTATCTCCCTAAACAAATGAGCTCAGCTGACGACCTGAACATCCTAAATTGATCAATGGATTACTTCTTCCCTCTAATCAAAGCTGACGGTGGTCCAACGAAATATTAGAGCGTGTGACCTTTTTCTGAGGCAACTTTTTTTTCTCTTCTTTCTCTACTGATTTGCCACCACAAACTACTCTGGCGCACGGTGATTGAAATGTCACTGAAGTACGAGCAATGAGGGGGGGAGTATTGTCTTGCCCAGAGACACACTTAAAACATTCTTCATTGCTGCCTAAGGCTCTACCTAATTTTCTGGCGAGGCTTTTTCAACGTCTTAAAAGCATCGTCCAAGTCCACCTTGACTGTCAATATCGCTGTTAAAGGAAAAACTTGGCATTCATCCCAGAACAGTGCGAAAAACCCAAAACCTTGCTGTGTTTAAAAGAGTCCCGCACATTTCTGCCGCTGACATATTGATCCGCGGCTGGTGTGTGGACCCCAGCTGCAACAGTGTTTAAAATCCATCACCCCTGACCCTCTATTCGCTCGCTGTGGACACATCAGAAATTGCCAATCTTGTTCAAACAGTGTTCCCCCAGAGGGCTTGAAGAGGACAACAAGCGCTTATACTACACCCCGCAATGTAATGTTAACATTTCGCACCTGCCGTGTTCTCGTGGTCACTAAACAAGGCCGAAAAGCGCGGGGGCAAATTGAAACCAAGACAAATGGAGAGGACCCAGAGGAAGCAGCATTTATCAACAGACAATCTTCTCTAAGGTTCCCGGGAGCGGCACGTATCTGGGATGTGGTAATATGATGATTTAAAGCTGGGATTGAGGGTTTTGAAGGTGGCATTCAATATCAGAGGCCTCTCTTTCAGACATGGCAAGTGAATAGAGAATTTGAATAATGGACTTTGTATTTTTGTGTCTTTTGACCCATCCTTAACCAGTCCCTCAGGGCAACCTGTTAGTAGCAGCAGCAGCAGGGACCCATCTCCAGATGTTAAGCCAGGAAATCAATCAGGATTATCTAGCTTGTTTATATTCACTGCCTGAAGTCTGTAGTGGCAGTGTGAAACGATGTCTCATTCTCCCTGAACCACTCTTTCATTATGTGAGTCCGACAAATCCTGGCATTGTCATCTTGGAATTCAGGTAGAACATGCTAAACAACAACATGCAGAACCTGACCAAAAGCAGCAACCCTGGGTCATACCAGTTTGAAACCAGAAACCAGAGAATCCAGCCAGGAATCGAATAGCGTACTCGCAGGTTTAATACTTTGGTGTAGATTTTCTTGAGGAATCCTTACGAGAAAGTTACAAAAACATTAGGAAGAAGAATGGGTACTATAAATGATGACGTTGAGCCATTTACATTTGTTGCACTGTAATTTAAGTTGCAATGCCATTTCTCTTCACAGGACAGATCTTTAGAGAAATGATGACATGTATAAATAAAACTATACGTTCAAGCTTACACGGAGAGAAACTTTGACCAAAACCTTGAAACGCAATGTCTTTCTTGAGGCAATTTGCAGACACAGCTGTCATTGACAGTTATTGACTGGTCTAAAAGCATCTGAGTTCAAAGCAGGCTGTAAACCTTTGACATTGAAGTGGACAGGTGCACACAGAAGAACATATTTATCCTTCCATCCATCCATTTTCTTCCACTTGTCCGTTGCCGGGTCATGGGGCAGCTGTTGGAGCTGGTAAATCACATTACACCAGCCCCTATGGCTCCTCCTGCAAGTGGTCGGTCCACAGAAGGACGGCCTCATCGTTCTAACCGGGCCTGTTGGTCTCTCATAAGGAGCATATTTATGTATGAGTTAATTATGCTTAATTTAAACGTTTCTTCTCTACGGTGCATTTCCTGGACACAAGTCCTCAGAAAGCCTCAAACAATTGAGAACGGCCGCAGGTTGGGACAGATGTCAGTCTCATCATTGTAAATGAGCCAGAGCTATTGAAATATTTGCATAACAGGGGAATCCCATGAAAAACATCTTAATTTATCACACTGGGTCATGCTCTACGGCCATACCAGTCATAACCTTGATTCCATATTAAATAAATAGGATAATTGCAATGCATTGCTAATGCAAATGCGGCTAACGCCAACGTCCACAGCAGCTTATAAATAATCTCACTAAGGAGGCTCTGCACCTGCTCAACACATCATTATTGTTAGGAAAGACTTTAACTTTGCAGTGCTTTTGTGTCACCTTTAGAGAGCTCTAAAGTTTGTCCTTTTGTTTTTCGCATATTTTAGTTTGTTTTCGCCATGAGCTCTGGGTGCGTCTCAGCCTTTCAGATGAATCCAGTCGAACTTGGGAAGGCCTTATATGCCAATAGGACTGAAATAGCATGTGTCTGTCACTGTGAAGGTCATAGTAGTGCATCTGCTGCTGTGGTGTTTAAAAGGCTTCCGGTTTATGTCCGAAGTAGCTGTCACTCGCGCTTGTTTGCGCAACTCGGCCCAACATTAACCAAGCACACATTTTCGGCAGGGAGAAATTGTGTCATACATAAAACCCAAAGTCCATAATCCAACATTATATCGGTTCTGAGCCGTTCTTCGCTCAAAGTGTATTTATCATGCAGTGCTGCTGAAATCGTAAACCATGCCGTAAATTGAAACTGAAAGCGAGTCATTCCTACAGCTGCCAGCAGGAGGAGCCCCAGGCAAAGTCCTCACCAGCTCTAGCACCCGTATTTCATTGTGCCTGTCTAATTCTTACAAAGACCAATCACATTATAAAACGTAAAATATCAATGCTGGGGCACCCAAAATAATGTTTCAAGTCTATCTGCCTGATAAGTCCACTTTAAAGAAATCAATACAAAATGAGCCAGTCTTTTGGACAAGTCTGTGACAGAAACTGATCTCATTTTAGTCCCTTCACCAAATACGTAACCAGATCGAAACGGATTGACATTTAGCTTGATGTACTGAACACTTCCACTCCAGCTTACTTTGTTTTCTAAAAAGCTCCGCCTAGTTTTGCTTACTTAGACCAAATTGGAGTATTGACCTTGCCCCGCTCCCTATATGACAGCAGCACTATCGGAAGCATTCATTCCATTATCGGCTCCTGCTACAATAACCTGTCAGACTTCGCCCTCCTCTCCCTCTCCCTGCGATCGATGTGTGATTGTGTGAATTAAGACCATTTATTTTGGCACCAGCGGGTCATTACAGCTCAGCTCAGAAGTCTCCTGTTTCGCCCCCCCCCCCCCCCCCCCCCCCCCCCCCCCCCCTTGCTTCCCACACTTGCCCGGGTGTGCCGAGAGCTGCAGAGAAATTGCGTTTCCGTTCGGGCGCCTTATCTGCGGCGACATGCGAAGGAAGCGGAGCAGCAGACTAACTTCCAAATGTCTTGTTTTAATTGGTTCTTCAAAGACTCAAGCGGCCACACACACACACACAGAGGGAGAGACGGAGGAGGGAGAGGAGACTGGGGAACTCCTGGGGTTTAGTCTATGGTTATAATTGAGAGAGACAAAAGGCTGTTATTGTGTGGCTGTTCTAAAATGTGGACAATAAAGCAAATTTCCATATGCCAAAGAGTCTTGGGCACTGCTTCCACTCATGTATACTTAAGCAGCCTTTTAGTGGAAACAAAAGCTATCTGCTTCTTCTGCGAGTTCACTTGACTGCTTAAAAATACCTGTCACTCACATCAAGGCAAAGGCTGACCAATAGATGGATTGTGCAGGAAAAGGTAGACAGCATTATATGTGCATGGATGAGTAAAAGAGTGTAAGAAGTCGTGTAAACGTATTAGCTAAACTCTGAGAGTCATTTATCAGGCCTTTGTTCATGTGCTAAATTTGCTCTTGTGTTAGCCTACTAATTTTTAAATGTATGTCAATGATGATGTTAAAATGTATAAATCCATGGTCACATTCTCCACATTTCCATTTCCATTTAGAATCAGTTGTGTACTGTATCTCCACATGGACTAAAGATGGAAATGAGCATTTTTGCTATACAGTGGTCCCTCGCTATAACGATTTAAAGAAGTGTTCAAAAATAAGGATGAAAAAGAATACGGATGCTCGTTCTATTAAAATCAAAATCATTATTTTATTCCCTGAATTTACAATCTAAAACAGAAGTTATGCTAAAGGCTACATGATGATCTTGGGTGGCCAGCCAGGGATGGAACGGAGCAAGAGGCCGAACCGGTTGAGTACAAGTAATTTATAGGAACAGGAAGTAGGCGGCTACTTGTTGAAGAACCAATCAATGTCCTTGGAATGCTTCTGCGCGATCTGACTCCACATTATAACACACTGCCCCCAGTGGATTCCAAGAGTAAGGACAACAATACAATTCAATTCACTTCAAAAGCACAGATTACAATCAACACAGTTTCATATAATCATTAAAGCCTATTATAACAAAAACATATATAGAAATAGCCAACAGATTATATACTGATTATTGTTTTGTTAAATTTTGCATGCTTTTTTACAGCCTATGAATGCTTAGCCGACAACACTGCACGATTTGGGCCGTCTGCGATGAACGATCATTCGTCAAGGGGAAAATCTTAGGTCGTAGCTCAAGATCGCAGGTCTTAGGTCGTACAGTGAGACAGGGACAAATATTTAAAATAGAACCGTCGTACGACCAAAGACGAGCTACGACCCACATCAGGCAGTGTCTGATATTTTGCTCTAGCTGCAACGATGATCTCTTTCAGCGTCTTGTCAACACATCAGTGCATGATGCTGCATTGCCGGTGACATGCCATTAGTCCGACGTCTCATTAGTCCGGAAATTTAAAATTGAGCAGAGGTGATATTAGTCTGAAATCTCTCTAACCCAGTTGTGTTGTGGATTAGAGAGCCATATACAACCACTGGCCCTAACCTTAAGGTCAGTGGACTCTTGCCTGAACTTCATTTTATTTTTCAACCCCTACTCAATGGGACATTTTCGGACTACTGAGACGTCGGACTAATGGGCCGACCTCGCATTGCAACAGAGGCCAGGCCTGAGCAGGTCCGACTCCGCATTTTACAGGACTTTCCTTGCACTTTTCCGCAAAAATAAACCCTGCTAGTATGCGCCACTTGCCTCGGCTAAACACACATCTTCTGAAGCCTGAAGGCTGCTAAGATAAAACTTTGGTCTTAGCTACGATTGTCTTGGAGACGAGTGCAGCTCACGATTGTATAATCCCCACGTCGTGCAATGTGACATCTAAAAATCTTATAAGACAAAACAAATCGCACAATGTACACCAGGGAGAACTCATGTGAACTAGTGAGAAATGTAAGAAAATGTTAAGGCCTGTCTGAGCAAAGTGTATTTGTGTGTGGTGAGGGGTTTTACAGCCTTAAAACATATACAATAATTGTAAAAAATAAAACGGACTACTTCTCAGATTTCTCCTATTGCAGGTTATTTTTAGAATGTAACCCCCGCGGTAAACGAGGGATCACTGTTATACAATGCATCTGTCTGTTCGGTCAATGTTAAATTGTGCACTGTCCCTGTTTAAATAACAAACATACCATACCATACCAATAGCTGCGTGCCATTCATTCATCATATCTTTTTATTTGACTGTTTGTCTGCTTCACTGTTTGGTGTTTGTGTCATTGCTGTAGCCCAAATCAGTCATATTTGCGTGGCCCTGTGAAATAACTGCTGTTGTGATGATGGACGAGGTGACAGTGCGTCACAACGCCAGTTGAAAACCACTGTATTGGGCATGTCACACTCCAGCTGGCAGGGAAATATTTAACGAAACGCCTTTAAATTTCATTGGAAAAAGGCAATTCACCGTCGCATCCTGAAGATTTCCAAAGAGAACAGAATTTGACAGATTGTATTTCTGCGGGGACGCAGGATTAAAACATGAAATTAGATCACTTTCACCTGGGGAAATAAAAGAAGCATTTTAAAAGGCCCGTAGCTTTTACAAATTTCATACGATTTTACCACCTGGAAAGATTAGTTCATTTGCAAACACAATGATTAAATAGGAAAGGTTGTAAGGTTTACCTTTGCTTGCGTAGTGAAAACAGAGACATCTCTGTAAATGATGCCACATGTTGGTAGTTCAATCCTTGCTGCCAGCATACTGCAGTCTTAACCAGTTTGACTGAATAAAACACCAAATTGTTAAGACTTTAAGTATATAAACAAAAGCACATTAAGCTGGCTGTGACTAGAGTGACTAGCACTTCATGAAGGTCCCTGGTTTGATTCCAGGGCTGGGGAAACCTTTCTTTGTAGATTTTTAATGTTATCATGAATTGTCCTCGGAGGCCAACAGTTTCTCTAACCTAAAACATGCACAATAGGCTTTTCTCCAGCTGTGTGGTCCTGACCAAACCCTGCACAACATCTGGAGATGGAAACTCCGGCTTCCCTCTGCCCCTTACAGTTTTCGAAGGGAAGCTTTCTGAGTTTATTATAGGTACGCATGTTATTGCCCAAGAAAATCTTCAGGATATGGTTATTTATAATTTTTTGTAAGATTCATAATATTTGAACACAAAATAGAATAAAATAGTTACTCTGGCAGTGCCTAAACAAACTGTCCATAAAACTTAGAGCCAACGAAGTTCCCCTCAGCCTCAAAGTATCCCTCCCGGACTTACCTTGGTATTTTCTCTCTTTTAGAAAAGCTCCAGGGGGGCCTGGCTTTATTTTGTGGATAGGTTTTTGAGGGGACAGTCTGGCAGATGGGAACACAATAAGACAGAGCCAAATATTGAAGTAAAATACATGGTGTGGAGCCAGTCCCGGGGTCATCTGTCTGTGGCCGGGTAGTTATTGGAGGGAGTTATATAACGAACGTGTGCAGCATTTGAGAGGAAAAAGATATGGGCCTATTTCACTTTTTGTTGGCGTTCCTTTGTACATGCAACGCCTGGCTGTAAATAAATCAGCACCTGGGTTCTGGCGGTGCTACAACCTGGCGTTGTTGCAGTTGGTCAGGTCTACAGTCGGTCCCAGCAACATTATGTGCCCAAAGAAAGAGGTCAGCTGACGACCTGGATGACAAGATAATGCATTGACGGACTTTGTCTGACGATGCCAGAATTCAGCCAGAGCTTAAAGCAGCACTGCCTGAATTACTCCATTGTCAAACCGCGAAATTCATAGATACTTGTGTATAATCCTTCAGCTGTTACCTAAACACGTTTGTAGCTCTCACACCCGTCCACATCCCGCTTGATCACTTGAGTTAATCAGAAGCTTATCTCAGCCGGAGTTCATAGCGAGACAGAGTTGAGATGTGAACAGGTTGGACTGTCAATGCTAACGCTGTGCTAATTTAGCCGCTGACGTCCTCATTTGCGCTGGGGTATAAGCGCTATATATAGATTAGACACACAACAGCACAGGGGATCTGTTTTTCGTGTCACAAATGTCACATTTACCATGTGTAGATCAATGATCCCAAGAGAAGTTAACTCTAAAACAAGAAAATATATCGATTACCACAGCTTTAACCCTGCAATTAGGATCTCTGGTATGTGCTGGACACGGATTTGAGTCAATACAAGATCACACATTTATTAAACTCTATTGTAATCTTTTTTTTTCTTACTTATGTATGTGGCTTGTTTGTTTTTAAGATGGTCTTGTATGTTTTACGAGTGAATGTTTGACACTGCACTTTGAGCTACTTGCACCTTTTTCACTGGTTTTTGCACTAGCAAATAAACTGAATATGAGATCTTGGTGAAAATGAATGGACTTCACTAGGGTGACCATACGTTCCAATTCATTCTAAAATGAACCCAGTCCTGCATCAGCAGCAGTAACTGCCTCAATAAAACCAAATGCCTCTGTTGAGGCTGGTTATGATTGTCTGAGAGAGCACCAGAGCAGCGGTTCTTAACAGGTTTGGCGTCAGGACCCACAGTCAACCGGAGATGACAAGCCACGACCCCTGAAGTTAAAAATAAACCTAAAACGCTGAAGTGAAAAATTGGCTCAAGTAGTCTTTCTTTACTTTTGATTGTGTGTGTGAATGCATGGAGGTGGTCAAAGGGACCATTGGTGCAGATGTGTGCAGCGCTTCTGTCAGTCTCCTCCAGGGGAAACTGAAGCTACTAACGTAGTTTACCACCACCGAGCATGGAGTGAATGTAAAATGCTCTCATGTAAAGCGCTTTGTGACCATGTCTGTGAAAGGCGCTATATAAATAAAGATCTTCTTCTTCTTCTTCTTCTTTTACTGTACTTAAAGAGCAACTAAACACCAAATCAAGTTTTTTACTGATAAACTGTCTCAATGGGTGTCTCATAGGGTTGTCCACTGGTCCCTGACATTATTCTGACATTATAGCACAAACATGCGTCAAATCCTAACTTTGGCCTGAAAACGAATGGGTTGCGCCCCCTTCAGGGTTAACTCTGCTGCTAAATTAGAATTTCCTGATTGACTGTAGACGTGTCCACAGCCTCCACAGAACGTCATAAGCCGCACCAGCTCCACACATTGTCATCAGGTGCTGCCCATTATCCTGCCCATTGTCCTGCCCCTGTACCTGTGGTATATAACCAAGTCCCTCCTACGTAATCAGTCTGCTGTGATTGTGCCAATGCAAAGGCCCACACACTCACCCCCCGCATGTCACCCCCAAACTTCAGAGACCGCCTCTTTCACGGCAATTTTTGACTTTTGTTTGTGGGTGGGGAAAGGCTTTGGCACGCCCGTTTAGGTACTCTCTAAATATTAAAAGAAGGATTTCATGACCCACTGAAAACCATTCCTCGACCCACCAGTTGAAAAGCACTGTGCAATAGCACACGTGGGTAAAACGGTGACGCTCCACACCACACCCAGGACACAGCAGCATGGGTCATTTCTGCAGACAATACATCAGTCTGGGACTGGGACTAACACAGGGATCACTATAAACGTTGAGGACAGAGACGAGAGCTGCAGTAATGAGGAGAAATGCAACAGTTTTGGAACTTATTTCTGTCTTTCTCGCTCTTATAAAACAGCTGCACTGCCTCATTTCCTCACTGTGTTGCTTTACTCACTCATCATTACGCTAAATTGTTTTGGTGATCAGTGGAAATAAAACACTCAAAGCCATGAAAAGCCTGGACCATGTCAAGTTGTCAGCCTACACTGGACAGAAATAAATCTTGTGACATTGCAGAAGCTTTACAAAACGATTAAACAGTTAATCAAAACCTTTATTTTTATTTTTTGCAGCTGCCGTCTTTTTTGCTATGTACGTACTTCATATCATAACCAATGTGAGGCATATGTTCCCGCAGTTGTTGTATGTGTTTTGCCTCCACTGACGTCTCAACCCTTGCCCTAACCCTTACCTCCACTCCAATCTTAATGGTCAGGAACATAAGGCTGACCCACTTTTGGCCCATCCTTCAACTAGGGCTGCTGGCCAACTTGTGTGGAGCAACATCTGACACAGCTGATGAAAATGAAGCAAAATACACGTCCATCCAGGTATGTTTTTGTCGAGAGAAAAAGATTATACCATGGTTAAAAGCTATTAGGCTTCCCGAACATCCATGGAATTTTTACATCTAGTGGTGAAAACATTCGCTATATTGGATAATGCTTTTGCCCGTGAATGACAAATTGTGTACGATAAATTGAATAAAGCCTAAAAGTGTTGTGCGGTTAAATGTTCCATTTCATCGGAATTACAGCAATCAAACTTGTAAACGGAGTAAGTTACTGATTAGAATCAACGTCTGCAGATCTAAATAAATTGTGTCAGCTAAAGACTTGCAGAGCTCACTGGCACATGCCAACATCTCTGTTGACACGTCTACAACACGTAAAACATTGAACAAGAATGAGGGTCATGGGAGAAAGCCACGGAGGAAGCCATTGCTGTCTAAAAAAAACACTGCTGCACGTTTGAAGTCTGCGGAAGAGAAAACCTTTGCAGATGTATTTTTGATCGGATGCATACCTATGTTCCCCGGGTCCTATGTTCCCCAGGTGCGATTTTCTTTTTCCGTAGGTGACTTGTGAACCAATCACAAGTCATGAGAGTGAAATGTCATACATATATCAAGCAGCTTAACCCTGACCCTGCCCTAGCCACTAACCTTAAAGGGATACTTCGGGATTTTTGACATAGGGCCTCATTTCCTAGTTATCCAGAGCGTTGTTGATGTCTGGAGATATTTTTTTCTTAAATTCATGCAGTTCTTATATTTGAAGAGTCTAGTTGCGCTAGCCTAGAGCAAGGCCAAAGCAGTTCTATGGTAAACGCTAGCCCGCATTAAAAAACAGTCTGACTCACTCCACAGTGCACCTGAGGTAAATCACTTATAACACCAGACTAACCATATAAATGTCTGTGTTAATAGAATAATTTTTTTAATAAAACTGACCTTATATCACATGAATTACCGCATTTTGAGGGACTATTTTCTTGCAGATCACTCCGCCGCTGCCTTAGCTTACAGCCACGAAGCTGATGCTGCTCAGATATAAGTTATTTTAAACGCAAAATGGTTAAAATTAACCTATCGACACAGACATTTATATCGTTAGTCTGGCGTTATAAGTGATTTACCTCAGGTGCACTGTGGAGTGCGCCAGACTGTTTTTTAATGCGGGCTAGCGTTTACCATAGAACTGCTTTAGCCTTGCTCTAGGCTAGCGCAATTAGACTCTTCAAATATAAGAACTGCATGAATTTAAGAAACAAATATCTCCAGACATCAACAACACTCTGGATAACTAGGAAATGAGGCCCTATGTCAAAAATCCCGAAGTATCCCTTTAAGGATAGCGGGCTGGTGCCTAATCTTAATCAATAGAAGTGGGGGAACATAGGTACCAGGGAACATAGGTACCGGGGAACATAGGGCTGACCCCTTTTTGATCAACGCGCAAAAAATCTGCGTTTAGCAATAGCATGCTAAAGCTAGCGGAAGCATGCTAATGCTAATAAAAACTAATCAAGGCTGGGACAGAAACTATGATAGAAATACCTAAAGTAGGGTTACCAAATTTTCCAACATAAAAACTGGGACAAAATTCGGTAATATGCCGAATCTTGACTGTCTTTTCCCATGCTGACCACCAATCCCCACTGAGCTGCTATAATTTAGGTTTTCAATTGGTTATACTTGGTATCTGAAATTCACATGGGCCAAAAACATTCATTTCCAAGTGAACTGTGTTACTTTGAGGACTACATTGACCAAAATCAGGACAAGTGGGACAGAGACTGGATAAAACTCAATCAATCAATCAATGGTTTTGTATAGCCCAATATCACAACAGGAGTTGCCTCATAGGGCTGCACCCTGCAAAACTGGGACAAATCAGTGGTTTTGGAGAAATCTATTGGGATGTGGGACAAAAGACTCACAACTGGGACTGTCCCGAGTAAACTGGGATATCTGGTCACCCTAACTTAAAGTAGCCTAATAAAATAAAATAACCACTGCTGGAGCCAAGTGTTTGTATTTTTATTTTAAGAAATAACTCATCTAACATATTTGTAATGATCAGATAACTTTATGTGAGTTGTTTATATTAATGTAACCTAAAGCCTGTTATATACCCAAGGATAGTTAGTGTAGAAAAATCATCCTTGTTACATGTTTAACCAAGAGTTTATCCATAAATATAATTTATAATTGATCAGTAAAATATGACTTTACTGATCTTACAATGGAGAAGAGTCACTAAAATGACACTTTTAAGAAAGTCTCTTGGTATCGGCAGATACTCAAACCCCAGTATCGGTAACAAAAAAGCTGGATCGGTGCATCTCTAGTTTTAAGCGAAGCAGATTGTTGTCACCGTCGCTAACTGCCATTTTGTTTTGTGACACAACACTGGATTTGTTAAGAAATCAAGTTTGATTTTTCATTATATGTCTGCAATGTCATGTAAACCTGATCCATTCCTTAGGTTTTGTAAATCTAGTAACACTGCTTATTTACAAGCGGGGTGTAAATGGCTGTAATTAATTGTCAAGAGTGTTCTGCCAGCCACGCAGCTACTCTTAACCTCTGTTTACCTGTATGTCGTGCACGGCATCCAGCTTTAAACCGGCGCAGGGATGCACAGAAACCTGTTGCCTGGAAACAACATGAATACATTTAAGACCTTGCACCTCCGTTTGTTGCCAACAAGTGTCGTCTTTTTTTTCTTCTTTTCTTTTTTTACCTGTGAAAACGCGATGTAAATGTAAGCCTGCAGGAAGGGGACGAGGAGAACAGAAGAATGGCAGTGTTTGAAAAGGCCTGTTTGGATGCTTGTGAACACTTGAGCGTGTTACAGGGGTTTTTTGGAAAGCCTTGAACACATGACAACCCTATCTGAGGGAACAAAAGTCAGAAGAAAACAACCTCACCTGACGCAGTTCTTTCGCAATGTTCAATTGAAGGTGAGACGCTGCAGGCAAATTTAAGGACACCAATTTGAAACTTTAGCTGTTTAGCATATAAATAGTTTAGATGTAAAAATAAGACATGTGCTGTTTCGGCAACAAAAACTGAACAATGGATTGAGCCAAACAGTTGCAAATACTTTTTCAGAGGAGATTGAGGATGTCTTCTTTTTTAGATTTGATATAAACGATTTATTAGTGGAGAAATCTGTTCGCCGACCGAACTATGTGCTGCCTGATCGGACGCTGCCTATGGCGGGTATAGTGCGGAGGTCGTGTTTTGTTCTGGCTATACAAATGCTTAACGTTCTGGACTATGACTGTGTCACTCAGCATGGGTCTATGGGGGAATTTAAGGGGTACCTGACAAGCCATTTCAGAAACGAACACTTTGTGAATTTTCCATTTTGTTAGGACCTTTTCTTTTTTTTTTAACTCTTCTTTAAATTAAATTGTTATATTTGTGCATATATTTTAAAATAATAAAGGATATTAAAAAAATAAAAAAATAAAAAAAATAAAAATATCACTCCCCCAAACAAAATAACCTGGATTGAAGAAATGTCTCAAATTGAGAATAAAATAAAAAATGTGAGTTGTTTTGACTAGTTAAGATTTAGTTGGGCATTTGACCTAGAATATTTCACTTGTTTCTGACTCGATTCATTTATTTTCTCTTTATTTCAGCTTGATTTATCTGCCAATGGGGTAAGAAAATTGCACTTGACCCATTGGCAGTTTTACGTTCATATTTCAAGCGAGATTACCTTAGAAATAGTCTGAAAGGTCATCTTGGCCCGATTAGGAAAAAAGCCTAAATGAGTGAAAACAGCTCAAAACAAGATTTATATGTGACCAGCCACAGGAATGAAAACCACAAGTCGATTTTGGGGATTTTGAGATTTTCACAGATTATTAAAGTGTAGTCTCCAAGCTTTCCAACGATGTGTAACACATGGAAATCTGATAATATTTGGCGGTGTAGCGGTGATTTGAAGTTAACAACTCCAAAAAGCCCAAAGGCCTGAAAAACCTCTCCAAAGTTTTGGGCCGTTCTCACCTCTCTGCTGTTGGGAGTGACAATAGGGCTCATTTACATCTCATTGGGATAAGCCATACTCCCTGTCAAACTCCCCCTCAAAGCAGTAAAGCACAGGGAGGGAGCAAACAACAAACCATTGTTTACCAGTTTCATTATGTGTATCAGTCTTATTTTTGGTTTCATGTATTGATCTCACCTCACAGCAGAAGGTTGTTATTGTTCTTTGTAATTTTTTAATATCAATTGATAAACTGTCACTGGCTTGAGAATGTGTTGTGTAACATCTGTTACATCTGTAACATCTGTTATTGCAGCAAAAGGGGGTTCCACAAAGTATTAAGTCATGCTGTATGAATACTTGTGCACTCCCCACTTTTCAAAAATAACAGAAGCATGTATCATTTTGCTTTCACTTCACAGTTGTCTGTTACTTAAGTGTGAACTTTCAGTAAAAAATTCAAAATAAAATCTTTATGTTTAGGCGCATTGAGTTGCCTTGTGTACGAAATGCGCGGTATAAATAAAGTTGCCTTGCCTTGCCTATGTTTATGGTTGTAAACATGACATGTGACAGTGAAAATGCTGCTGCGCTTCTCCCCAGTCCCTCCCTGTGTCAGCTCCACTCTCAGGCTGAGAGAGAGTTACAGACTCCGGACATAACTGAAGTTATAAACTTTAGAAAAGACTCCTGTACTACTTTAGTAATGCACATACAGGTGAGAAAAGGCCGACGTCGCCGCGCGCAGTTCCAGATTTTCCAGATTTATTTCACAACAAAAAAAACATCGTAACTTTATCTGGCCATAAAACCGAAAATATGAAGCGGATCTCTCTCAAATAAGAAGTGGCTGAAAGCTAGGGATGCGCTGACTACATTTATGGAGTAGTTTAAGTTTGTAGAGATCTTGATTTTGTGTAAATAGCAGGTTAATTCCTCGTGACTAGATCATTGTCTCGCATGCTAACACCGGCATGTTAGCTAACAATAGCACAGCTAGGGTTGCCAACTTTCTCTCAACCAAATACGGGACATTTTTGTGTTATTTTTAAAATTGCCAATACAAAACCATAACAACAAACTAATCAACACTGCGTGAAAAAAGAATCTCAGATTATTATTATTATTTTTTTGCATCTTGCATGGACACACTGATACAGTAAACTCTAGGTGGGGCTGTTACACAAGGTGTTCGTGTTTTTTTTATTTTTACTATCAGATCTACTAAACGCATTTGCCACCACTTGTCAGACTAAAAAGAAGCATGTAACCACATATCAGAAAATGCCCACGGAACAAGCATTACAAACAACGCTTATTCCCAGAGCATCAGACCATCATTAAGGCAAACGTTTACTCTATAGACGGCTGTCAAACAGCTCCAAAACATAATTTAAACAGCAGACTATGAAACAGCAGATTACCTAACAGTGCATTCACCCAAATGATATGAGAGCATAAAGGAGTCGTTTATGTCCTGCTAAAGTTAACAACAGCGCTGAACCCGGACAGATGTGAACCCTGGTGTAAACATGGACTCACCCGCGTTCAGGAGCATCGCGTCCTCCTTAGTACATAAACGCACGGCGAGGAGTCGTCCAAAAACCGAAGAATATCCGAGTATTCCACCGGTATTAGCTAGTTCTTCATAGTGTTTACAGAGACCGCATGTGAAACTTTCAACACTCAATATAAGGGACAAAAGACATCCCGTACGGGACAATCCTATTTAGATAAATATACGGGATGTCCCGGCTAATACGGGACAGTTGGCAACCCTAAGCACAGCACACATTGGCAAAAACAATCTTTCACTCACCCGTCTGAAGTAACCTTTGCCTTTTGCTCAGAAAAACTCGTAGTAAATCCAGTTTAAAGCGCAAGTAGCGCCGGCCTCTGATATTATAGTAGATCCATGTGTCAACAACACAACTGAAAGCAGCTCTGTTCTCCTCCTCCGTGGTGTTTACTCAGTATGTAAATACACACAGACAAAGTCACGCCCCTACAGCAAGCTCCGAAACCCACCTCAAACTAGTCATTTTGAACCTAAAAGTTTACGCTTTTAAATATACTAATACTGATAGCTTAAACATGGAGAGGCTACTTCGTGACTTCAACTGAACGATTCTGCACAAAAGTGAAAATCACCAATTTCCCCCAAAAAATCTTTCTTTGCGTTTTTCTCGAGACACGGGCTGCCGACTTGTGTCTTTGGAATCCATGGCGGGTCACATATTCTCAAATCAAGTCATTTAAGTCCATGCTGGATATATAGTTTTTGTAGTGTTCAAATTCTGCCTTTTTTTATTTATTTATTTTTTATTCAAAACTCAGGGAATTAGATATTAAAAAATTCCTCTGAAAAAACTTTAAAAAATACTGTTAATCCAAGGCTGGGGAAAAAAGTCTGTAGAAGCTACGTGGAGATATTGTCGCAACAATTTAAGAAAAATGCAGAAAATGGTCCTTGAAATGTCAATATCCCGAATAACAATATGGCAAAACACATTGAAACACATCGAAATACACTGAATAATTAAACATGTTATTGTGAAGATATAGATGTTTTTTTTTTTTTTTTAAAGGTGCACTATGCAACTTTTTCTGAAAAAAAAAAGAAAAGAAATAAGGTTCATATTAGTGCCTATTTGATCTTTCAGTGACCCCATGTTTTTTTAGGGTTTCTGGTAGGTTTTCGGAATGGAATGTGGACAGTATATTTAACTATTAGCTATGCTAAAGTAACCACCCAAGCATCCGCTGGGTCACTGATACGGCTTTTCCACCAAGGTGCTGGTTCAGAGCTGGTGCTGGTGCCGGGTTGGTTCCGTACTGATTTGGTTTTCCACCAAAATGAGAACTGATATTCTGCCTATTGCCATAGCAACACTTTGGGAAGTCAACTGTCACATAAAACATGAACAGTAACATCTTACTACAGCCATTCCTGGTTATAAAATACCACACAAATAAGTTTATGCTCCTGTCACAGCAGCCGTTAACATTTTGATTTCTTCTTTCTAACTGTTCCCTCTTGTTTTAGCTGGAACTAAAGAGCATAAAGCAAAACAACAGTTAGTTTCCACCACAGAGACTGTTCTGGCTCCTCCAGGAAGTTATAAGCACTAACTAACTAATATTGGTTGTTTGTCAGAAGAGAAAGCCACACCCCCAGCCACTGACATCACTGGTGCTCGTTTCTTGGTCCAGCTTTTAACTGGTTCCCAAACGGCACCAGTTTTTGGAACCAAGAGCCAGCATTTTTTCAGTGGAAAACGAAAGAACCGGTTCTGAAACTGGAACCAGCACCAGCACCAGCTTGGTGGAAAAGGGCTATGAAAGGTCAAATACATATTACACTTTTTTTTTTACATCAAAAGTTGTATAGTGCACCTTTAATGAATTTTTGATCAAATCGGCCCAAAACCAGAAAATTGGAAACATTAGCTTTGTCTGCATTATGTCTATAAATAAGACACACAAAAGGATCTAAAATGTTGCCTCTACTTTAAAACGTGATACAGTGAGCAGAAAACAGACGTCTTGCTCCACACATCACCTTTGTTAGGTGACACCTTTGACGAAAGACCTTTGTCTAACCACCCAAACGTGTAAAGCAGTAGTTCCCATAGCGGGGTTCACATGCAAAATAATTGCGCTGACGGTACATAACACATAAGGAGTGCTATGACAAATAACTGGCTTGCTTTTCGGGCCATGACTCCCTGAACTCGGGGAAAGGTAAATCAGGCACAAAATTGAGTTAAACTTGGCTTTAGCTTTCCACCAAAGAGCGTAATCGAGGAGTTAATAAATAATGCATACAATTATACAGTGACTTTGAGTGTCTAAAGAAGCTCTTTAGAGTCAGACTAATGCGTTGATATTATTTATTACAAACCTCTTGCCTCGGAGTCAACAGCACCTTTCAATTAGCACAGAAAACTCTGTATACGATCTCTTTTCCCTGCGAATATCGCCCCACTTTATACTGTATGTCCTACTGTAAGTGATTCATGAGATAAGTAATCAGTGCTTTCTAACTATCCCCACAGCGCCGCCGCAGCCCTCCTCGCTCTCCCCTTTACCTTTACCTCCGCCGCTGGACCGCTCCTTGCACTTTCGACACCGCGCCTGTACCAAGATTGCGGAAGAATTATTACCCGGCGCTACAGGCCATCCATCACCGCGGCTGCCCCGGCTATGAAATGCAGGCCACAATGACTGCTATCTCGCATGTTAGACCTCGTGCTTGTGTATTTATCACTGACGCGGGCTGCACACGGCGTGATTCATTGAGCAGGGGGTTGAGCCGATACAACATGCTGCTGAGTACATCTCTGGGCAATGGGCCGAAGGCTTTCTCTATCCATGATAATGCGGCAATGCTCTCCTTCTCCCCAGTGGCCCCACATAAGCGTACAGTAAGCAGACTGCAGCGTATTGTGTTGATGTTGTTGGGGAAGCACTCCGGTCGGGTCGGGATTGTTAAGCGTGTTACAGTTTGCTTAGAGGTGCATTTTGTGCGTGTATCATAGCGCCTCGCGTTATGTTTCAGCTTCAAAGCGTGTTAATTATTAGTGTCTAATAACAATGCATCCGTTTTATATAGCACCTTTGTGGATACTCAAAGATGCTTAATAAGGGGGTATTATGCTTTTTTCAATCACATAGCACTAGTCTATAGCATACTACAATGATGACGTAACCTTCTGTTGGTCTGTATATGCAGTAAATTAAAATAACTGCCTTGAATAAAATTGCTCTCTCAAAATGGCTTGAAATAGACCTCTGTCTCTTTAAGAAGCTTTCCGACACGCCCCCTTCAGCACACTGCTGTGGCATCTAAACAACAGTACTGTGCGGGGAGGGGGCTCTGCTGAGCTGAGGAGCTGGCTTGGCTGGTGACAAAAGGTCCAGAGGCGTCTCCAGGAGGTGGGGGCGTTCCTAGGAGGACTGAGGCATAGCTACACCTAAAATGGCTGCCGTCTAAGTTTTTACTGATTACTCAAAAATATGTGAATGAGCCAAGGCAACACTCCAGGCATGTGTTTAATGAGGAATGACATAACAACATGATATAAAGATTGAAAAAGTTGATTTTACATAATACCCCCTCTTTAAAGCTGCAGTACACGATTTTTCCTGTTCAAACTGTGACATGTTTAGTTTGGGCCCACAATCATAGCTCTCACAATCCCTCCTGCACATCTGCATTGTTAAAGAAAATGTATTATATGCATGTTTTACGCCTGTGTTCAGCTTTGAGTGGTGGCAAAGTGAAGCAGGGGGGACCACCCCCAAAATACATGGCACTAATTTCGATTCAACATCTATTTTCCATCGCTCAATAATAAGTTTAGGTGAAGACAATGCAACAAGATCTGTATACAAAATACTCTGTGGTGGCAAATATAAATTTACTCTACACCAACAAAAAGTCAGGTACCCCAGCTTTAAGTTTTAATGCCTCTTGGTTCAGGGACAGCATTAAAGGATGTTACTTGGTTGAAACATTATTGTTCTGTTTTATGGTTCTACAAATATTTTCATACCCTTACTCTGATTTAACAGAGCACATTTTCTCCAGTTTGGCTTTATCCAAACTCATTGCTTTTTGAATTGATTTTGTTGCTTTGTCATTATGTTTTTGTGTTTTTTGCTTTTTTGTGTTTTTGTTGCTCTTTTGCCACTTTTTTGTTACGTTTTTGTCACTATTTTATTTTGTTATTGTTGCTTTTCTGGCATGTTTTTGTCATTATTTTGATGCCTTTTTCAAGAAGCTTTTAGTTTCGGGAACGAACTGGAGAAAATGTGCTCAGTTCAGACGGAGGTTGAGAGATTAAATTACCGGTATTGATTTGTTTTTTGTTTTTTAACAGTACCCAGCCCTATACATTGCTTTACTGATTCAAGCCATGCCACCTCCTAGACGCAGACTGAAAGAAGCAAGCCTATCCATCGGCCACTCTGATCGCCATCAACACTCACACACCACCACATTCATTCACAGCCGAGGTGGATGAAGAGGCAACCATCAAGTTATGAGAGGACGTCATTGCCTAAAACTGAGCATCAGCCTCCAATCACAATCAATAACCAAACCTCGAGAGGCTGAGCTTTTTTTTCTTCTGTCTCTGGCATTTGAGTGATTGAAGTTCACTAATCAGAATTGTTGGAGCCTCTGATCTCAGGGTCAGCTGCAGCAGATACAGGTTTGTCTGAGTTTCCATAAAGCAGATTAGACGCTCTGTGATCCCATCCCGGATTTAGTCACAGGCCTGTCCCCCAGTGGTACTCTGAATGCCGGAGAAACTTGTGAATATTAATTGTTATATATTATTGTTCTAATGTGGGGCAATTTTGAGCAAGAATGTGTTGTTTGACTAAAGTCTAAAAATAACTTCCTTCACTCATCAATTTAGCGGTTTATGCATTTAAATGTATCAAATATTGAAGAGTTATATAATATTTTCATGTGATGTGTTGCCCTTATGGCTATTTAGGAATGTTAATCGAAGTGTCCGAAGTGTTTTGCAGTTCTTTATTACAGGGGAAAGTTACAGATCCGAGGGGGGATGGGTAAGAAAGAACAATGAAATCCTCCCCCAGGAAAAAAGGAAAACGTGTGGAAGAGAATGAACTCATAAAATGGCGGCGAAGGGCGGAGCCAAACGTCACATGACGGCTCGGGTACCAATGGAAACAACGAGACGTGGTCTTAGGCTACTGCATGATGGGAAAAATGTGACGTATACTCTGTGTCCCCAGGAAAAGTCAGTCTCTCCCCTGGGGAACGGAGGACTGGCAGACTTGTTAGGAAAATGCTGTGCTTAGATTCTAATGTCAGGGAAATAAATCTTCGTAATTTAATCTCCTGAATCTTGGTCATCTTTATAACTGGTATGTGTTAATTAGCTGATAGCTTAGTGATGACGATGCATCTAAACTCCTCTTCCAGTCATGAATGCGCAGTGCTGTCCGGGTACGGTAAAACTTACAGGAAACCAGACCAACAACAGGCATTAAGATGTATTTGTTATTTAAATGTATCCGTGGACAGCACAAGAGGAAAAGATTAAATTCTTCAAATGGTGACCCTGACGGTGCTGAAGGAGGCAGTTTGGAGCCGTCTTTTAAACACTTTGCGGCAGGCATACCAGATCTTTTTTCCAAGACCAAACAGGCGGATTCATGGACGTACATCTAGATAAAGGTAACCTTAAGAAATATCCGGTGTTTGGCTTATCTAGTTTTCCACTTTACTATCTACATGTCCTATAAATTGTTAGCTTCTCATTGTCTGTGTAGAATATTTCCTAGTATTTAAGTCTATTTCCTGTTCAAATGTTGTGCAGGCTTAGTCAGGCCTTGTGGTTAGCTATTAGCCGCGTTAGCTTGGCGATCGCTAGCATCTCAAAGTTGATAAGAAGCATTTAAAAACCGGGTGTTAAGCACATGTGTTAAGCACAGCGTAGTGTGTGACCATCGTGATGGCTGCTTTGTGTGGTTAAAGGCTTTATTGATTGTTCGAGGTGCTTATCTGGTCAAAGCATGTTTGTTGTTGGGGTGCTGGGCTGCTACGCTAGCTTGAGAACAAAAGGCTAACATTAGCATTGGCTTTAGCTCTAAGCTCTCAGCTCTCAGCGGAGATCTAGCCACTGTACATTGGTTTGTCATCGCTTTGGATACGGGGTGTGGAGAATTAAAGAAGCATCGTTTGTTTTTCTTTGTTGCTGCTGTTTATTACACAGTAATACCGGAGGTGGCCATGTTTGTAGTCAAAACACACAGCGGCCATTTTTGTAGTAACTAAATACGGCCACTAAACCAAATCCATTCCGTGAATCCATTTCGGGGTTTGAGTTACCACCATGGAGAGTCTGTGTAATCCAGTCCGAGTCCGTGTTTTTTACGGATCCAGTCCGTTTTTTGATTTTGGCTTTTGTTGTGAGCAGTGGTTTCACTAGGGATAATTTCTCTCCTCAATTTTGACGGGCAGGTTTAATGGATCCGTCATGGGTTGTTTTTGTCCTTCATGAATTAATCTCACATTGTAGGCAATTTTTGGGGACATGGGCTGTGTGTGAGCTGCATGTTGTGTGTGCTGCGGGGGTGTTAGTGGAGCTTATTGGTTGCCCTCTCTTTTAACGTTAAGAATAATAAACCGCAGACGGTGTTTGCCGGTTCGCGCCGCGCACAGGGACGCACGCGCGGGGGAGAGAGGAGAGGTGGACGGGCTCGTCCTCGTCCTGAGAGTTACGGTTAAAGTTAAAGAGCGGCTTAAGATGAGAAGGATATTTAACCGCGTTTGGATCGTGGTTTTCTTTCCCGTGTTGTTGTTAGTGACTAGGACGTTACTGTAGCTAGCTAGGCACTGATACAAGTGAATCAGTGAAGCTGGGTTTAGAGGGATAGAGAGCCCCGCGCGCTCTGGAAAAAAGAAGCAGGGCTCTTCTTCCATCTGGGTACTTTCAGTGCGCCGCAGAGTGGGGGTGAAAACAATGGCGGTATTAAACAGCGTTTTTGCCTGTGAGTGACCGTTTGTGTTCGATAAATTTAGTTTTTCTCAGTAAATCCTGCCTAAACGCTGTTGTGCGGTCGGATGTTCCATTTTGTCGGAACTACAGCTTCAATCTTGTAAACTGAGTAAGTTTTATGATTAGAATCAACGTCTGCAGATCTAAACACATTGTGTGGATTATGTTTTAAAGTTTAACGTAACTGTGCCGGACACGTCAGGCTCTAAATTCTACCATTTACTTTGCTTTGCTTTAAACATAAAATAAATTGTTAATCAAATGTTTAAGTCATGACATGCGTTAGCTACGTCATGCTTTAGCTAAATCTAAAGCCGAATAAACTAAACAGAACGTCACCTAAAAGCTTCTAAAACATTTTCTCGTCAGCATTACGTTTAACTTAGATCATGATTATTTCCTGTAAAGCGAAACATAAATGCGTGAAATTCAACACAGTTACGAAGGATTAGCGACACGTCCTAGGCGACCTCTTGGCAGTTTGTACAAACATTAATCGAGACCAATTAAGTCAAATTTCTGTTTATATCAGACTTTTGCCTCAATAGGCAGGTTATCATGGTAATCAAATCACATTTCATCACAATCCAACAATTATTCACCTTAATAAGTCCTCTTAAACAACGACCAAATATCAGCGATCTCCCATTTTTTTCAATGAAGCGAGAGCGTTGTATTCACCTCCGCTTGATTTGTGACGTAACACCATAGAGCCCTGCTCTGAGTTTTTATTTTAATCACGGCTTGATTTTCAATCTGTCAAAATGACAGACGGCCTTTGAAATGTTCCGTCAAAGCTTAAAATATTCCGTAAATGACGGAGAATTTTCGGTTAATGTAACCTCTGAGTATAATTGAAGTCATCTTGGCGGCCAGCAGGGAGGGTGAGAAGTGTCTTTTTGTGTTGTTTTTGTCTTGTTTTTGCCTTGTTTTTGTGTTTTATTGTGTCTTGTTTTTGTCTTGTGGTGTGTGTTGTTGTAGGGATGAGCGATGTGACAAAATAGAATATAACTTACTGTGTCTTTTATTGTGTAAAAGATTAATCGGAGCAGATGGCTTTGGAGATCGTACGACGGTCTGATGTCACATTGCTCAGCCCTAGATTGTTGGTGAATATAAAAAGATACCGAACAAAAAAAAAAAAAGAAGTTAAATTAAGTTAAATTCTAAAGTTAAATTAAAGGTGGTGGGTTAAAGGCCCTAGGATTTGGAAATCCTTAAAGATAAAGCACGCTGGGGTTAGAGTCCCCTAGGTTCTGGGTTAAAGTCCCAAGGTTCTGGGTTAAAGTCCCAAGGTTCTGGGTTAACGTCCCAAGGTTTTCTGGAGGGTTTGAGGCCCAAGGATCGAAATAAGGTCCTTAAATTCTAATAATTGACACTGGGTTTAAGGCCCTAAATTAAGTAAAGGACTACGCGTTGGGTTTATCCCTCTAAAAGCTGAAAGGTATGTAGGTAGGACCTTCCCAAGGCCGCGGACGCGCGGACTGAAGATAAGCGTTGAAATAGTCGTGGACAGACTTGGGGGCTGTCTAAAACTCTGGTTGGAGGCCATAGGATCGAATAAGATCTTTAAATTCTACTAATTGGTGACTAATTGGTGAAATATAAGAGTGGGTTGGAGTCCCTAAGATCTAAGGTCCTTAAATTCTACTAATTGGTGAAATACATAGATAATTCGGTGAGTTAATGTTCGGTTTTTTGAAATTATAAAGAATTAAGTGTTAAAGTACTGGCCAGGTTATGTTATTATGTTATATCTGTGAATATTCTACTGGTCAAATGCAAATGAGCTCTTGTATGGCCAGGTTAGATATTTGTACATGTGGTGATGGGATTATTGTGAAATTTTGGTGTCTTGTTGTCTTGTTTTGTTATGTGTTTATTGTGGAGTGACGAGTGGAGTTTGTGTGAACAAACGAGGTTGAATGAAATTTTTGTATAACTGGAAGCAGATTGTGAGTGGCGTAAAGGACAGGTATGAATGTTGTGTGGATGGAGCAAAGAAAGAAAATTGAGAAATGATTAAAACAGGAGGTCTTGATACATTGAGGAGTGGCTAATCCATCTGTATCCAGGCCTCTGAGTAAAGGAGGTGTGGAGGAAATAGCTCCCCCTACTGAAAAGAAAAAAAACATTCTGAATGTATAATAACGAAGTTATTATTTTTTTTATACATTTCTGCTGAAGGCAGTGCTATGTCTCAATAGCATAAAATTGCTATTTTGAAATATCAAAAATTAATTAATGTGTGATAGATGCTATTTTTATTTTTTGTGTGTCTGTGGTGAATAGAACATTTTAGGCCCCTGAAAGAGAGATTTCTGAAAAATTAGAATCTCTCTCCCCACTGTGGTGACATGGAATGACAACAGAAGTGTTTATAGGTTATAACTTTGGATGCATTGATTTGGAGTACAGACCGTTATCCATTTGAAGTTTATGTTTATGCACCATCCTGGATGCATTACTAAAAGTTATGAAGAAGCAATATGCAAAATTTTGAATTATTACTTTTAGGAGACCAAATAAACAAATTTAATAAATTAATGAATATATTTATGGTACATAATATGGTGTACGGCATTGACCAGAAGTGAGAGCAAGCTGAGTTAAAAATATAAAGAAAATTAAGTGCAACTTTTAAAGATGCAGCTTAAAGAAGTAAGCAACAAAATTTAATAAAGAAAAATCTAAAAAGTTTACCTAAATGTGGAGCGATTTATGGTTGTGGTGGTTTTGATGATAATTGTGGTTAAGGTGTTTTCAGACGGCGATGCAGAACCAAAATTGGACCAGCAACGTTCGAGAACGAGGCGGTTGCAACAACGCTCCTGGCGGTGGGTGTATAGCCATGGTAGAACTATTACCAGTGAACAGACATCTCTCTTGGCATGTTGGTGCAGACAGGTGAAACACATCTGAACTATAAGATTGTTACCTGACACCAAATTAGTGGGCTTCTTGGAAGTACCACAGAGTCTGAGCTGCCACCACCCCAGAGCCAAATGGTCCCGCAGGACAATGGTTGCTGACGCTTGAACTGGACCCAACACAAATCATCTCTGCATACCGCCTAATCACCCGTAAACTGCTACACAAAAGTTTATTATGATAAATTAAGATTTGGTATAGGGAGAAGCTTTTAAGGCTAACTTTAAGGGACATAAAGGTTCCCTTAAACCAACAAAATTGCAAAAGGTAAACACGGTGTGACTGAAAATTGTTTACACCTGTATTGGCACAATAATATGAAATGTCTTATTTTGATTCTCATTTGCTCCCTCTCCTGGACAATAGGCTAAAATTAAGCCCGATGATCAAAGCGCTGAGTGAAACAAAAGTTTTGTAACATTTTTTGAATTTTTCAAATCTCCTGTACTCTTAATCTGTGTCTTATTTTTTTTAGATGTTAATGCTCAATTGTATCGGGGTTTTTTTAAACATTCCAATTCATTCCATGACATAATAGTGGAGAATCATTTACACTAGCTGAAAAATATCTTTAAAATGCACCAAAAATATAGTGGTCCTTACGACCTGTTGATGCTGGCTTATTTACTAATAATTAATGAATTATCTTTAAAATTACAACTAAATTCAAAGATTAGAACACCTGAATACAAAATTTAAATGTGAAGCCTTAGAGGGCATTGTTATGTTGGAGTCATAGAACTCTACAATTATAAATTGCCTAAATTGTCTAAGACTGAGAAGAATTGGGCTGTGGCCCTTCCTCTTGCTCTGCTCTCGGTGCTCAGTCCGTGAGCAGACCAACAGGTTACTCTTATGAGCTTTTACTGGCCGATTGATGCCTGGATCCGGCTCCTCTTTGCTCATGGGACTAAAGAGGACCCTGATTTTGACAAGATTGTATGTTATATTGGAACTATGTTTACTGATTTAGTTTTTAAGTTTATTCACCCAGAATCTGAAGTCTCTGCTGTCATTCCCGGGAGCTGCTGAGAATGCTCCTTGCCAACCTTGCCTGATTCTGGGCCGAAATTGGACTGAACAGAGTTGGTCTGATCGTTTTTGGAGTTATGGCCAGGACCTGTTATGCTGTTGCCAAGGTCCAAACCAGACGAGTGGTCTTACACCTATCACTCGCCCTGTTGAACCAAAATGACTCACTACAACCGAATAGAGTCTCCAAGGCCTAGCCCTGACATTTATTAATTCTTGTTCATTTTTTCTTTTGTGTTGATATATGTATTGTGTTGGTTTTTGCAGATGCTGGAAGTATTAATCTCCAGTGAACTTTTGAGCTGGTTTGCTGTGTTTCCTGTTCAAGGATAGAGGTTTCATCTATGGAAGGTTGTTTTTTACAAGTTTACATGACAATTTGTTGGACTGAGTTTTTCTCAGTCCAAGAAGGGGGTGTTAATTATGAGACGATTATAATTTGGCTTATTTTGGGCATGGGAAAGAACAAACGTAAATATGGTAAATATATCTAAAATACAAACAAAAAGTGACAAATTGATAAATTTTATGGCAAACTACGATGTAAGACATACGTTTCAGATATAGATACATTTTATAATGCTCTGTTTTCGGCATTTGTTACAGTTCTGTTGTGCGCACACAGAATTGTGCAAGTGTGGAGAGCAAGAGGCTAAAAGGAGTTTATTCTCTACAAATTTAGGATTAATGAAACCTGTGTGCTTATATCCCTGAATTTTCCAGATAAAATTGACAACATTCCAATAGATAAATCAAGTTAAATAGTTAAAATTGAGTACAGCCATATTTTAAAATTAGCTGGCATGGTCGTCCTCCGGCTCACGATGAGCGATCTTGATGAGAATTTTTTGTGTGTAATTTTTAATGTCTGTTCTTTGTGTTGATGTTAAAGAACTCTGTTTTGGTTCCTTGCCTCTGTGGGTGCACGTAAGTGGTTGTAATTATGAGAATAGTTGACCCAAATGATTAAATATGATTAAACTTGCAAAACAAAACACACCAAATAAAAACACCCCAGTGATGAGTATATGATTCTATAGCCCAGACGCTGAACCTGCACAGACGGAGGCAACAACCAGACGACTAGTTGAAGAACATTTCATCTGTAACTGTAATTTCATGATAAATATTCAGTTTGATTGCGATATATTAAGAGACGTTGAAAGAAGGATTGTTGGCTATTTTTATATATGTTTTTGTTATAATAGGCTTTAAGGGTAATATGATACTGTGTTGATTGTGATCTGCTGTATGGTTGTCCTTACTCTTGGGTTCCACTGGGGGCATCTATACGTTGGGTGGTGCGCCCCAGGGGGACACTGAGTTCGGGACAAGGGAAACGCCAGAAGGGGGCGGTCCCAGCCTGTACTTGAAAGGAGTACAGCAAGCCTTGAACTATGAATGGAACGACCTCGAATAAGGCTGTGATGGAAAAAATGGGACGGTCCCAGGGGGACGGAAAAGTTGAAATGTATCGTTGACATGGACTATAAACCACCTAAGTTCCGCCTGGAAAGACAAATAAGCGGAAGTTATACCTGGGAAGAGAGAGACGATTTTGAAACCACCGAGTGGCTGGTCGAGTATGCACAACATAAAGTGGACAGGTTATTTTGGTATTATACTGTGGGAAATTGTACTTTGACTTTTGATACAGGCTGTACTTTTGTGAACTAAAAATATTATGGTTTAAAATGATCTTTTATAAGATCAGAAGGGGGCTGAAGAGTTATATAATATTTTCATGTGATGTGTTGCCCTTATGGCTATTTAGGAATGTTAATCGAAGTGTCCGAAGTGTTTTGCAGTTCTTTATTACAGGGGAAAGTTACAGATCCGAGGGGGGATGGGTAAGAAAGAACAATGAAATCCTCCCCCAGGAAATAAGGAAAACGTGTGGAAGAGAATGAACTCATAAAATGGCGGCGAAGGGCGGAGCCAAACGTCACATGACGGCTCGGGTACCAATGGAAACAACGAGACGTGGTCTTAGGCTACTGCATGATGGGAAAAATGTGACGTATACTCTGTGTCCCCCAGGAAAAGTCAGTCTCTCCCCTGGGGAACGGAGGACTGGCAGACTTGTTAGGAAAATGCTGTGCTTAGATTCTAATGTCAGGGAAATAAATCTTCGTAATTTAATCTCCTGAATCTTGGTCATCTTTATAACTGGTATGTGTTAATTAGCTGATAGCTTAGTGATGACGATGCATCTAAACTCCTCTTCCAGTCATGAATGCGCAGTGCTGTCCGGGTACGGTAAAACTTACAGGAAACCAGACCAACAACAGGCATTAAGATGTATTTGTTATTTAAATGTATCCGTGGACAGCACAAGAGGAAAAGATTAAATTCTTCAATATGAAAATCCCAATCGCAAAATGTGTCTGAAAATCGCAATTAGGTTTTCTTGTCAAAATCGTGCAGCCCTAGTCAATGTCACTGCATCTGAGCCGCCGGCTACGTTTATGTGCAAAACATCTGAACATGATCTGCTTTCTTGAGTCCTCATATCATTGAAGGGGCACATAAACAGTGTAATCTGATTTAGGCGTAATCTGATTTCTTTCTGATCTTTCACACTTGTGTATAAACTATCTGGGAAAATAAAGCAAAAAAGGACAAACTAATGTCCTGACCTGACCTTAATCCTAACCTTAACCGCTTAACCCCCGACTTAACCGAGCGCATTTCTGAAATTCAGTGTTACCTAAATCTAAAAGCGTCTCAACTGGAGCCTATAGAGCAGTGTAACACCTCATTTGGAAGCTAAGACCTCGTTGTTGTCATCACTTTTAAATGATTTTTTTTCCCAGCGCATTTTTGTAATTGTGTTGCCGCATTTTTGTCGCTTTTTCATCACATTTTTGTCACTTTTTCAATGCTTTTTCGTTGTTTTGTTGTTGACATCACTTTTAAACGTTTTTTTTTTCCAGCGCATTTTTGTCACTGCTTTTGTCGCATTTTTGTCGCTTTTTCATCACATTTTCGTCACCTTTATTGTTGCATTTTTGACACATTTTTGTTATCATTGAAGTCTTGTTTTTGTCGCTATTTTGTGCTTGTTTTTCAAGAACTTTTAGATTTGGGTAAAGCCAAACTGGAGTAAATGTGCTCTGTTCTGGTGGGGGTTAAGAGGTTAAGGATAGTGATAGTTTTCCCATCCTGGGGAAAAATGATCTTGGCTGTTCCCGTTCCGCGCAGATGGAGGTTTGGAGGTAAGTCCAAACCTCCACCTGCGCACTCGCATTTGAAGTGTTTATGGTATCCGTGTGAAACGTGGTTCCGCAGAACTTTAAAGCAGAACGATATAACTTTTGCCCCTAGATAACACTGCAGCTGTCGTGGCATGTTGCGTGTTTTTTGTTGTTGTTTTTTTTACTTTTTACTAGGGATTGGGAGAGGGACATTGTGCCACAGCCCAATTATACAAAGGAGATATTTTTTTCTGCTCAAACTCTGCTGTAAATACTGCTGAAGTGGCGCTAGCCCACAGTTAGCTTTGCCCGTTAGCCTGTTAGCTTCCTCTGATAGTGATAGACCAAATAACAAGGTTTTGCAAAATGTTCATCAACAAACCGAAAGCTGTAGACTGAACACAGTCGGCCATGTCATAAACCTCAGAAATGCGAGCCAAAAATGATTTTGTAGACAACTGAGAGCAGTGAGGGAGATGTTTTCCATTAGTGTGTATTGGGGCTGCCGGGTTGGAGGCAGGGAAAGTTGCAAGGGTGGTTTTCTGGCCAGAGACACCGGGGGGAGATGAAAGACCCCCCAATCATCCCATTAACACTTGTATTACCCCAGAGGGACTACGTAAAGGATTTATTAGGGTAAACAAGTTACTTAGTTCTGCTTTAACTAGCTGCCAATAAATGGACCAATCAGCATCAATCAAATAATAGTGTCTAATAGTCTTAAAGTAGAGCGCCATGTTGGTTTTTAGAATCGAAATGATAGTTACAGTATATGTGTGTTTTGCCTTTACAAAACTTGTAGATAAACAGACATCAACTTAGTCGAAAAGTTTATTTGTGGACTCTGAGGTTATTATAGATAGTTTCAGTGCAGGAGGTTGGCAACTCTGGCAACAAAACTCTGCAGCTGCTGTTAACAATGTACAGTGATCCAAAGGGCAGCACAATCTAACCGAGTTTATATCTGTTACAGCTAAAAGAACTGGACACTATGCAACGAGTCGTTTTAAAGGCACTATTTTATGTTCTCATTTTCTTACATTAAATTGTTATAACCTTTTGAAACATGTTCATAAGTCCACGCTATAGCTTACATTTGTGAATGCATCTACCCACATGATATCCAACTTCTGTGCTTTTGTCGGCTCAAACCATGGGTTCTTGTCATTGTGAAACACGTTGAAGTCTTCTCTTTATGCATTCAGGGCCACTTTGTCATACAATTTGCCAAAATAAAATTATCAATCTATTGTCACAACAGCCTTGAAAGCTTCTGGCAGAAAACCTCTCCAAAGAAGCAATATACTGGACTATCTGTGCTATGTAGCTACAGAAGACAGTTTTGTATTTTCAAGGAAGGTCTTTATTACAAACGAAATGGAAAGATTGTTTACTTGAAAAAAAACACACACACATCCTGTATGTATTTCAAAACGTGAAATGGAGGAATTTTACTTTGGTTTAGAAAGCACACATAAGCACGGGAAGGACCTGGGGATGTTTGTCATTTTTATGGGCATTCGCACCGGGTCAGCAATGTCAGTAATTCAAAGCTATTTCTTACGCGACGAATGACATCAGCGTCAACATCTGTGGGATTTTTCTCTTCTCATAAAACTGTAGTTTCCTTTCTCCTTTAGTTCGTTCGCTCGGAAACAGCTTCCAAGGCAAGGCAAGGCAAGGCAAGTTTATTTGTAGAGCACAATTCATACACGAGGCAATTCAAAGTGCTTCACAGTTGCAGAAAAAATTACAAGAAAACAGTTAAAATCAATCAATAAAACAACAACACAAAGTTAATCAATTACAGTAAAAGGCAAGAGTGCACATAAAATACTTTCAGTTTTCATATGCATGGGTAAAAAGAGCTGTTTTCAGCCTGGATTTGAACATTGTCAGAGTTGAGGCCTGTCTCACATCCTCATGAAGACTGTTCCAGATTTTAGCTGCATGAAACTGAAACGCAGCCTCACCGTGTTTATTATTGACTCTGGGAACCACCAGGAGACCCCTCCCTGAAGTTCTCAGGGCCCGAGATGGTTCATACGGCTCTAACATGTCAGAGATGTACTTTGGTGCTAAACCATGAAAAGACTTGTACACAAGCAGAGCTGTTTTAAATTCTATTCTCTGAGTGACAGGAAGCCAGTGCAGAGACCGGAGCCCTGGACTAATGTGGTCGTATTTCCTGGTTTTTGTCAGGACTCGAGCAGCAGCGTTCTGGATGTACTGCAGCTGTCTAACAGCTCGTTTAGAAAGGCCAGTGAGCAGGCCGTTACAGTAGTCTAACCTGCTAGAGACAAATGCATGGATGAGTCTCTCTAAGTCTGGTTTTGACACTATTCCTCTGATCTTAGCAATGTTCTTCAGATGGTAAAAAGCTGATGATGTTATTGCTTTGATGTGGCTGTTTAAGTTCAGGTCTGAGTCCATGATTACTCCTAGATTTCTAACCTGATTTTTTGGTTTTAGAGCGAGAGACTCAAGGTGACTGATAACACTTTGTCTTTGTGTCTGTGGGCCAAAGACAATGATCTCAGTTTTGTCTGAGTTTAGTTGGAGAAAGTTGTTTTGCATCCACAAACTGATCTGTTCGATGCAGTGACAGAGTGTATCTACAGGCCCATGTTCACCTGCCGTCAGTGACACGTAGATCTGAGTGTCATCTGCGTAGTTGTGGTACGACACATTGTTGCTGTTTATTAGCTGACCCAATGGAAGCATGTACAGGTTGAATAAGAGGGGTCCCAAGATTGACCCCTGGGAGACTCCACAGGTCATGGAAATTTTGTCTGAGACACAGTTGCCAATTTCGACAAAGTACGTCCTATCCTCGAGATAGGACTTGAACCAGTTTAGAGCAGTACCAGAGATTCCCACCCAGTTTTCTAACCTGTGAAGTAAGATCCCGTGGTCCACTGTGTCAAAGGCAGCGCTCAGGTCCAGCAGAACTAAAACTGAGACCTTACCTGCGTTGGTGTTCATACGGATATCATTTGTCACCTTGATCAGAGCTGTCTCAGTGCTGTGGTGGGGCCTAAATCCTGACTGGAAAGTATCAAACACATTGTTAGATAGGAGAAAGTAAGTGAGCTGTTGATATATTACTTTCTCTAGGACTTTTCCTAAAAACGGTAGGTTTGATATGGGCCGGTAGTTGTTCAGTACCTTGGGATCAAGGCTGCTCTTCTTTAGAAGAGGCTTAATGACCGCGGTTTTCAAGGCCTTTGGAAATGCTCCAGTCTCAAATGAGATGTTAACTAACTGAACAAGTTGTGGTAACAAGCTGGTCAGCACAGACTTCAGAAATCTAGTGGGTAATTCATCAAGGCAGCATGTACATGAACTCAGACCGGAGATAACCTCTTCGATCGTTTTGTCAGTAACAGGAGTGAAATGTGTCAGCTCAAGGTGTCTAGCTGGTGGCAGGGTTGGTATTTGTGTTGTGGAAATTATGGCATTTTTTTATGCCTTGGACTTTATCATAAAAAAATATTGCAAACTCATTGCACTTAGATGTAGAGATTAGTTCTAAGGGCAGTGAAACTGGAGGGTTAGTTAATCTGTTTACTGTGGAAAACAGAACACGAGAATTGTTTCTACAGTTTGCGATGATTTTAGAGAAGTATTTCTCCCTTTCTCCACGCAAAATCTGGTTGAACTCACAAAGCACTTCTTTGTATATCTCAAAATGAACCTGGAGCTTTGACTTGCGCCATTTCCTTTCGGCTTTTCGGCACTCCCTTTTCTGTGCCCTGACCGAATCTTCACTTCTCCAAGGTGCCTTTTGTCTATTGTTAACCATTTTTACCTTGACAGGAGCAATAGTATCCAAACCACCGTCTAAACTTTGCAACAAACGCATCCAAACCTTTTCTCAGAGCCGCCATGTTGGTCTGTCAAATGTTGCCATGACAACGGGGCTGTACTTCTGGCCCATGTCTGTGTAACGCCATAGTTTTTCCTCTCTTAAAATAGATAGAAAAAAAATAGACAAAAACAGCATTCGGGTCGAAGTAATGCTTTGATATGCTGTGATTTTAGCCTAAATGCAGTAATAAATAAACTGGTCAAATATGTTTCGAAACCATGTTGCTCTTATTAAAACGCCGACATTTTGATTCACACGGGAGTAGAATCACCTCAGAGTTTTCAAAATTACCCAAGCTCAATATCGGTGGGATTTTTTTACCTTCCATATTACTAACACTGCAGATTCGCACGAGAATGGAAACTCTGAGGACGTCAGAAATATTTACTTTTTACTGAGGCCCCCAGGTCATACTAATCCCATGCAAACAGGGCTATAGACATTATCTGTCTATAAATTGTGTTCCCAGACCTTGTTATGTTAAAGTGGACGTATTGTACATACATATAGGCTTAGAAATGTCATTGGGGTACCTCAGCATTGATATTTTATGTTTCAAAATTTTGAATAATATCTTTATAGGGATAAGACAGTAAGAAGTGAGAGACTGGGTTGGTCAGCATGCGATAGAACAAGCATTATTTTTTAGTAGGGATTGTCCGATATAAACATTTTCTGCTGATATCGATATCCAATATTTGCCGATATTTATTTCGACATTAAAAATCAATAGAAAGGCTTACCTAAATGTTGTAAAGTTTGCAAATTGTCGTTCCATTTTTGGAATGTCTTATGCTTGTGCCTGGGACTCACTGTCTCACACACTATGATGAAACAAACAATTATTTTTTATTAGAAAAATATTATGCAATGTTGGAATGAAATGTCATTTTGTTTTTGGCTACATATTTACTCAGACCTACTTATTACTATAATTTCACCCATGTCCTCTATTAATGGGAAACAGTGACACTGGGAATATGCTAGGCTACTATTTATTGTATTTTGTATTTGTATTACTTTTCAGCTGCTGCCCTGTCTTTTGGGTTCTGAACGACGTTTCTGGATTCTCCAGAGAACTACACTATGGACTGTGGCGCAACTAAGCTGCACAAATGTGGTTTAACTGAAAAAGATTGTTTTAACAGATGAAACTAAAATACAACTGAATTATGAATTGCTAAATTATGAAACTGTGCAAATAAAACTTGTTACATTTATAAATAGAACATTGCCTGTCATTGCCTGTGTGCCTTGATCTCTAGTTTTATTAAATCAAGTGCCCTTATTCTTTAGGTGAAATTCCTATCGTGGCGTTGTCGACATACCAGCTACAGTATCAAACATCTCTGATTAACCCTCGCCATACTACATTAGCATGACAAAAGTGGTCACAGTAAACATGAATACAGCCATTATCATCACTGTAGCAAACCTACATGATGACAGAAAGTCAATGTTTACGTGTTATAGCCTTTAGCCTGTTAGAAGCTATGCTACGCTAACGAATTGAAAGTTATAAATCTGGCGTCAGGACGGACATGCTTTTGCAACACCCACCACTCAGATGTAGCGACAATCCATCAGAAAATTATTCCTGTTAATTCTGACTCAAAATAATGTCCATGGAGGCAGTTTTAGTCCAGGTGTCCAAGTGTCCGCTCCACTTTGTTTAAACATACTTTCTTTTGGAGCCGTGTGATTTTATGATGGAGTTTCTTTATTTTTAGGAGCCACTGTTCATTTCAGATAATTTGAATAATCTGTTGCCCCAGTCAGGTCAGTGCAGCCCGTCTACACTGCTGCATGCATTCAAGTGCGCTATATGACGGTGCAGTAAATAAAAAAAAATAAATAAATAAAAATCGGCCAATATTTCCCATATCGGACCAATACCGATATGTGAAGAAAAAACAAACAAATCGGCCGATAATATCGGGGGCACCAATATATTGGCCATCCCTAATTTTTAGTGGCTTGCTCGTACCAGAACTGCACATAAACAGGACCCATGTTCGATTATGGGCTTTTTTTTTTAAACACGGATGAGAGTTTTGTATTCCCTTTATCACAAAAACCAAGATATGATTACAGCGCTTCAGCATTAGAAGAAGAAACAACCAAAGTGAAAAGGAGTACTCTGAACTGTTGCATGTGAAGTGAAATCCTAGTCCCAGTATGTTTTTTGACGGAAGAATAATGTTATAACATGACTTTGCGTGATATGTCTCCTTTAATAAACAGCCAGTTCAGCTTCTGTAAATTCATACTTTGAAGGGAGAGAAAAAAAAAAAAAAACTCGCAAATTGCCATTACCTCCGCGCGCTTTTCGCTTTCCCCTGAACTCGTCTTGGCCTCTCTCCTCGCCAGTTCATTATGCATACAATCTGTGAGAGTACATTAGTTCTACGCACTGTACAGCTGCCAGCCCCGGCTAATCTAATCGTAATGTATAAATTCCTCATGGCAGGCCAATAAAGCTCAGATTAGTTTCCTTTTGCGAAAGGTACAGGCCGACCGGCGCGGCGCTGACAGACACGTGAAAGGGGCATTTGCATTTCCCGCAGCTGCGGCTCTCGCGGGACGCTTCCCAGATTCCCCTGTCACTTCGCCTGTCTGCGCTTCAAAGCAACACACCGATTTGGTTAACAACTACTTGATTTGATACACGAACAGCAGGACAGGACTTGTCTTGTGGGTTCGTCAGGTGTCGGCGGCAGAGGCGGGGGGAGAAAGAACATAAGCATCAAATGGATTATGCAAATCGAGGAGCAAAATAGCTTTAAATGCCTTTTTTATATGCAGGAAACGGTAAACTTTTATTGTTTTTTTTTCTTTCTTTTCTTTTTTTTAACATAAAAGACTGTGATAAAGACAAACATAGCGAATCCAGCAGTGCGCGCTCAAATTGAATTAAGCCACA
This sequence comes from Neogobius melanostomus, assembly GCA_007210695.1. Lineage (NCBI taxonomy): Eukaryota > Metazoa > Chordata > Actinopteri > Gobiiformes > Gobiidae > Neogobius > Neogobius melanostomus. The sequence continues at coordinate 1,011,055 of VHKM01000449.1, read as the reverse complement.
GTGCGAGCGGAGAGTGTTTCCGGCACTCATGCATTATTCAAGAGGTAATCTGACAAATAGTACTGTTTTTGTGCAGAATGAATACACTTCTTTTTTTTTTTCATACCGCAGCTCGGGATGCGTGATGTGATATTACCGTTGTTAAGAGTCATAAGGCGGCGTGCGTGCGAGAAAGGATGAGTAAGGCGCGCGGCAGTAAAGTAAAGGCAGGCACGGCTCCGGGACATTTTTCCCAATCAAAAAGCGACATACAGTAAGCATATAAAGGTGATAATCTGCTTGTATAATGTCCGTACTGGATTACCGAGCCGGGGTCACCTTCTTTGCTGCTAACGCTAAAGCGCCCGCCCAAGGTCCCTATACCCCTCTTCCCCTTATTATTAAGTGCCCAGCCTCAAGGCCTGCTCTATATTCATGACATGAACGCATTTCGCACCTAATATCTGGGAATAGCCACCATCTTGTTCCGGTGAGCAGTGGTCGCCCGTCGCCGCTCCACCACCTTTATTGATCTCCATGCAATAAAGCAGCGAAAAACTACCTCTGGAAATTAGATTTTTTTTTTTTTTTTTTATGCAACAGAAATATGCCGGCAGAAATCGCATTACCGCAGCACATTCATAACTGTTTTTTTCCCCCCTTAAACAAAGTTAGGAATTAGATCTGGGTCCTGCGGGTGTTTTTTGCCTGAGTTTGCTCCTATCAACAAAAGCATCTTTAGGAGGAATGCTGTCTCTCGGGGAGTATTCATGAACATTATTGCAATCTCATTGTTGCGCCAGCTCAGGGCTTTATTAGAGGAAGTAGAGGCTTTATAAGGTGGAAGTAGCCGGTATTTATGCTTTGTAAGCTGCAGAAAGTAAACATTGTTATAAGAAAGGTTAAGACACAAATGGGAGGAAACAATGCCACCTTCACTTGGGTTTAGTGACCAAACATCTTGAACTTGGATCTTGGACAGTAGTAAAATACTGTGCGATTTAGAAGATGATGGAGTAGACAAAGCTCCCAGACATGGAGGGGAACATGCAAACACCAAACAATAGGGCTGTGCAGCGGTTAGCACTCGTGCTTCACAGCTAGAAGGTCCTGGGTTTGATTCACACCTGGACAAGCCCCGTCCAGGTGTGAATCTGTGTGGAGTTTGCATGTACTCCCTGTGTTTGCGTAGATTTCCCCTTGGTACTCTAGTTTCCCCACCTCTAAAACATGTACAATTAGCGCCAAGCTTCACATCTGGAGATGGGTCCCCGAGCACAGGCCTCCACTGGCTGCTCACTGCTCCTACAGGTCGAATTTCCCTACGGGCATTCATATAATATAACTTAATCTTATAGGACGACACATGGTCAAGAATTCACATTTAGGACTTTGGTGCATCAATTACCATTGCCTTCTGAACCGACTAGAAGTACAATTTAAATGTATTAAAACAAGCTAAATATTGTATATTGTATGTATATTGTGTATGTACACACAGCAGTGTAAGTACAGTATGTATCAACCAATGACCGCTGGCTGCTGTGCTTTTTGACGACAACACTAGGGGCCGCCATTGCTCCGCCATTGCTGTAGTACCTCCATATAGCCGCTAGACCCCAATTGGAATGCATTGCACTTTAGACACGTTAAAAACAACTTTAAAGCCTGGTTTCTAATTTTTTCGGAACTTTCTACAGCTCGATATTCCTCTTGTGATAACGCTGGGTTAGTTACAATTAAAGAGACCAGGCTGGTTTTTGTGAGAAAAATGTTAGAAATCTTGTACTAATGAGGGCCGGACTGTTAGCATTGGAGCTGCATGAGCTACACGTCACGCAAGGGCCGAGTCTACAGTGAAGATCCCGCCCTTATGCCCTTTTTAGGAACATGCTTCGTCAGAGAGACGGTCTATTGATAATATGTCTATGGTGTAAACATGCTAAAAAGTCTACTCTTTTCCCTGCAGGGAGTTTTGTCTTGACCTGTCCTTCAATGTCGCTAAGGACATGTTAGTGACAGGAACCTTCTCTGGCTCTGAGACCTCAGGAAGTGGTTTCCTGCTGGTGCCGAGTCAGGATTAAACACGGTGAGAATGCGTCTTCCTGGCAAGAACCAGACTGATAATACAGTAGCAATAACATTAGCCCTGATGTCAATTTGGGATTGTTCCTAATCAAATAGCATGTAGTAAATGGTGGTGTATATTTAGCCAATCATAGCCAAGTCTCAGAACAGCAAACCCCAATTGCACAGACTGTGCTCTTAGTCAGAGGCACCAAGCACTGGAATAGTCTTCCATTATCAATAAGAGAGACTAGAACACTGGCCACTTTTAAATCCCACCTAAAACAGTGGCTAGGAAGGAAACCAGGCCTGTGGACACTTAGTACTGATCAGTGGTCACTTGTTGTATGTTTGCGTTGCTGTGTGTTTTATCTTCATCACCTGCTTTGGCACTTCAGATGGAAATCCAATAAATATTTACTTTTTGAAAATGTTTTGTATGTTTGTAAATCTGGCATTACCTGGGTTTTCCTATCTTCGCCGTGCTGTTAATTAAAATCAATAAACTGCTTGTTTTTGTCGGGAAATGTTACACATGCCCCCCCACACACAGCAATGGCATGATTGGCCCAAACCACTGGAGGTTCGGAATTCAAACAGATCCGTGGGAGCAGCACCAGTGAAGAGGCGAGACAGGCATTGGCAGTAGCATTAAACCACACAACTATATATTCAGTTTTCAGAACAAAAAACAATATCTTCTGTTATTTCTTTTGATTAAAAGAAAGGTCTCGTACGCCACCTTACCACTCCACGGTGCCCCCTCTGTAATAAGCCTGCTTCTCCGTTGCTGCTGAATGTTGATGTATTACAGTGGTATAAAATGCTCTAAAATGAACCGTCGCTTCTCTTTCCGCTCGACGAGAAATATTTCCCATCAATATGCCCGTGTAACCGTGTTCATCCCCCACCCATCATCCACAGTGTCATATCTCAGGCAACATGGCGTCTCGCCTTCAATCAAACGTCTTTTGTAGTAGCTGCGACTTTTGCATTTGTCTTCATACATATTCAATGCGCGGGAGCTGCCGCCGTTATAAGCTTATGCCACGGTAATGCGTTTTACACCGGATCTCTCCATCGCGGAAAACAACACGCCGCATTATTACTTCAGACTCTTTCATTTGGCCGTCACATCCGGAAATTGTTCTCATGATCTATGGTAATGTCTCGGTGATTTGGAGCCCAGACTTAAGCACGGCCTTATAGGTTTTTAAGGGAGCATTTGTCTTTGTCAGCTGCAGCCGTTGTCGTGTTGTGCTGCGGAAATTGGGAATCTTTGCATATTAGCGCGCACAAAAAGGGCATGATTCAGCAAAGGGCGACGCAGGTGTTTGGAGTTTCAAGGGGCTCTAGAGGACAGAATTGGTCAGAAGCAGCGGTGGAAATTCCTGTAAAATGCACCACGGGGAATCAATAAGCTGCAGCGTTAGATCGTGGCATACTGATTGCAGAAAAGTGCGGTATTTTCTGAGGGGAAAAAAAGGAGAAAGGAGGCGAGGTAAACAAGACACACGTTTATGCCATAACAAACTAATGGATTTATGATAACTGAAAGTAAATGAGCTTTTCTTGGAGGTGTTTATATCATTTGAACCTAATGCGGCACAAATGTAAAATGATCCAATTCTAAGACATGTAACAAAAACAAGCCTCTTAATTTAGCCTTTAATTATGCTTTAACTGCAGACTAATTAATTACACTGCCGAACTAAAATAAAATAAAAACTGAACATCCTGAATGACGAGATGACCATCAAGGGATTTCTTCTTCCCTGATGGCACGGCTGTATTCCAACTTCCAAGATGACAAAGAAGAAAAAACCTGAAGTTTCTCCCATTTCTCCATCATTACTTTAACAAATGCTGAATTATGAATATATTTTTCTACTAAATGAAGACACGGAGAGGAGCAAAGTCGTTCAACAGCCTATGAATACTAAAAAAACGGACAATGCAAACCAAGAAGTATGGTAAGGTATGCTAATGTTTGCGAAGCGATACTGACGAGTGCCATTTTTTCCCGCTTCTACTGAACAATTTGCCGTGAAAAACATCCATAAGGACCCAATTTTCGCTTGATGTTATTGGTGCATGATAATTCACTAGCAAGGACCACGCCACAACAAAGTGCGATTAAAGAATTTAATGAGTTAAGGATTGTAGACTGAACTGGGCGAGACTGTGGGTGGGGGCTCCGTCTCGACCCCCCTCGAAGCAGGAGAATTAGTGCTGAATAATAAAACAGATGTAGAGGGAGGGAGGGCGGGGTCGACAGTTTCGAACAGACAGGAATGAAGGCTTGGCCCGGTGACTATATTTAGGCTCGTGGTTAATTAGAGGCGTGGTGAGGTGAATGCAGGATTGGTTGGTAAGCAGAGGATGATTGATTGAGGCGTGGTCCTGCTCCTGAACTTAGTCAACAACATTAACTCCATATATGGTTAAAGTCTGCCAGAAAACATCTAAAAAGAGTGAAAAATGATGATTCCCATGAGAAGTTTTCTTCACCCCCACCAGCTAGGCCACACCCCCTTGTATGACGCGTTGCCGTCTGTATCTGTTGTGAAAGAGTTGTTCAGAGAGTCCAGATCTTAACCTCACTGAGAATCTTTGGGATGTGCTGGAGAAGTGGTCACACTCTCCCATCATCAACATGAGACCTTGGTGAGAAATGTATGCAACACTGGATCTTTTGAAATTGCAGAACCTTATTAAAACAATGCCACAACAAATGTGGCGTAATCAAATGACCTCACCCTGACCTTCATCAGGGTGTTTTTTTGTTGTCGTCTATGGGTACTTTTACCCTACAGACCACTAAATATTTTCAAATATTTTACCGTGTTTGAAATCTGAACTGCTATACTAATACAGGAATCATCCAAGAGATTTAAACCCTAAGAATGCTACAATATTTTTCTCATATTTTTTGGCATTTCTAAGAAGTGTGAGAAGTGAACTTTATCAAATAATAAAAGCGCCTGTACTATATGGCTTGCATACCATCACGTCATCGTACCATCGCTTATAAGCACATCCTCTTTGTTTATCAAATGTGTGCACAAATGCAAATGATGTGACAACCAACCCCAGTCTCCCCGTAATTGTGGACGGAAAGGCCTTCGGCAAAATTTGACCGAGCGGTAAACAAAATGGACCAGATTGAACAATACCAATGTGTTTTTGTGGATTCAGCTCACAAAACTTCGACTCATACAATTAAAATCATACATGTTTCAAAGGGAGTAGGAAAAAGAAAAGTGAAAAGAAAGCCGAGGACGACAAAATGAAACACTGGGTCAGTCATAAGAACGGCATTGAAACACTACAGCTCTCTGGCTCCCGGGCGACTCTCATCCTACACAGCTCCAACTTTGAATATTTTCACCACGGCTCCACTTATCGCTTCTAGCTTTGTCTGACTGCAAAATAGCAAACTCTCAAGGTCTTTGCCGATGGCTTCCTGCGGCCGTGAAAAGCGTGACCTTCCATCCGCTTGACTGGGGTTCAACATATAGCTCTATATACTCATGACTCCTCCTGTACGCGCGCTTATAGTCATCAACCCCCGCGGATATAACTGCCAGAGATAGTCACGGCAATGAACTCGCTCTCCAAAGGGACATTACTATTGAGTTACGAATCATTTAATACCATTACGGCTCTTCTTCTACGATATCTCAGGCAGAAATCTCTCTATCTCGCCCTACCCGCTCGCTGAGAGGTGATTGGGGCGGTGACGCAGCAAAGGAGCCGGGAGATTTGTTAATAAAGTTAATACATAGAGCTCCGGGAGACGGCTTTAGCCCCCCCCACCCACCCACCGCCGGACGTCTTTGGAGTATGTTTAATAAAGGCCCCTGCAGTGGAGTCAAGTCCAAACATTTGCTCAATGTTGTGTGGGCTGCATTGGTCACAATCATTGGCTGAGGAGACATCTGCACGAGTGAAGCCAACATGGGAAATGAAGAGGATCATATAAGCTGCGATGTGCTCATAATGAAAGTGGTGTTTGGACGGGCAGGGTACCATTCAAATGAAGGAGGCAAGATTCCTCTCAATTCAACGGAAAGCAATATAAAGGGCACACACACCGCAGGCAGAACCAAAACTCTTTTTTCCACCCTGAATTTTCTGGTTTCAGGACCGTTTCATAACATAAACCTTCACTATGGGAGAACAATGTATTGACTGTATTTGCATTTTTCTCAGATTGAGCTCGACAACATCTCCACTATCTAACTATCTATTAGCGGCGCAGTATTGTCGGAGTGTATGCAAATTAGCCAAGCGGACTTCAGTTTCGTTTATAAGCGACAACAAGTCTATGTGAAGATGCCTTCATGTAATATTGTTACACTATCAGTTAAACAGTGAGACATTGTCCTAGTACATGATCTTTTCTCCTCAAGATCTGTCCTGTTTAACCTGTGCCTCTGCTGCCGATGAGCGGCGTTTTGGAGTCGGGTCAGAGAGTTTGGGCTGGTCTCTAAATGGACAAAACTAACACTGCGCAAATGAGTGATGCATATCTTTGCTCAGTTTGTAGTGGGTATATGGTAATCCTGCTGGCTTTCTAGTGGTTATATGGCGTATACTTGCATAGCATGTAGACACTGCTAACTTCCGTTTGGTGCGACAACAGCCTTGGTCCAGATGAGGCTGGTATCTAAGGCGTGGTGCAGGCCCGTGCGGGTTGGGGGAGGTGGTGGTGGGGGGTTGGGGTTACTTGAGCTCCTGCCACTTTTGCCCTAGCCTGATAAACCACACCCACTTCTTTTCTGTACGAAAGAAGGTGGGTCTGGACATACACGGTAAACATGTTGCTGATTGGCGGCTAAGGTCGAACCAATCACGACCGTCACAGAGAATTAACAAGGTTACGTCACTCGCTGCACCACTATGTTGTTAGTTCAATTAACATTAACATTAGCCAAAACTAATCATGGATGAAGTAGTCGAGGATTTTGCCTCCGCGTTCTCATGAGTTTATATTCAGTTCATATTTTGTGAGTTGGACTACAGCTGTCGTCACGTCCGCTAATTACTGATTGGTTTAATTCACTGACAATCTGTGTGCGTGAGGCCCGCCCGTTCAAATTGCTCCATGACCAGACTCACTTCCCTGCGTGGAATGGACAGGGAAAAGTATGGCAGAGCCAGACAACTTATGCCCCATGCCCCAGACGTCACCTTTTCCCTCCAAATCCTTATTAGCCTATATTAATCAATGAAATCCAAAATGAACATGCCCGTCGTTAGTTCATCGTGTTTCCACTATCCCGCCCACCGGCCCTGCAGCGCAGCAGACAGCGTCGCTCAGAGAGAGGAGGAAGTGAGAGCAGAGGCCTCTCCTGCACAGAACAACGATCTCTGCACCTTGTGCTTCAGATCGCTCTTTTCGCTCTTTCCTGTTTTCAGCCACAGCTCAGTGAAGTGAGTGAAATGAGGGAGACAGTTGTGAAAGTCTGTATTTCTGTAGGGGTGGTGCTAAGACACTTGTGGCCTGGGGCAGATGCCCCATACAAAATACCCCACTAGCAAAAGATACAGGCAAAAAATAGTATGAAATAGGGATGGGAATCTTAGGCCTCTGTCCGATTCGATTCGCATCTCGATACACCTGCGACGATCCGATTCATTTACGATACACTTGATGACACCAGAGCTGATTTTTGAGCCCCTGCCCCTCTGTAGCTCTCTGCATGGCCCTGGCATGGTGTGCTGTACTTCATTACTTCATTCAGTATTTAGTAGGCTACATCCTTTTTCAGCTCTCATAGGACACATAAACCTTATTTATCCCATTATTTATGTCCTGAGAGAACAAGAATATACCGCTGGTCCCGCACTGGTATCAAGGAGGGCTGGCTCTCCAGGCAGGAGAAACATGACCCAAACACCAGCATGCTCCATCACCCCCTGCCTACCCGGAAAACAGGTAAGTTTGGTATGGTCTTTTGGAGGAAACGCTTGGGGACCACTGTTCCTAAAAGGGTCTTATTGTGTTGTTTTAAATCAGACCAGTGTGTTTGTTCCTATCCGCTCACTTTGTGCAATCTTTTTTTCTTACAAAAAACACACTGGTCTGATTGAAAAGATAACGTGTCCTTCATGACACCAACTTACCAACCAACTTACTGCTCTGAAGCGCCCTTAAACTGCCAAAATCAGTCTACAACCTGCGTTTAGTTACACAAGATAAGGCCCACAGACACCAAATCTTCCCGTCTCTCAGTAAACGGTCTCCCTCTATAAAGCGCTATTTGTAGTTTCACTAAACTGAACAAAATCACACCTAAATGTAAATCTGTATTTATTTAGAATAAGTCAACAAAATGAACATCTTCATTTGAAAACAATAATAAATTGTTGTCACAGAGTTTCCGTCACTCGAGGCACATTCAGACTGTGTTGTGTTTGTGTGGAAGGAGCTAACACACAACGCCGGGGCCTAGTTAACAAGATAACTGACATCTGAAGTCATTATCTTGGCACTATAATTGTTGCTGCTTTAACACCATTAAAGTAAGTTACTCCTTGTCCTCAAAACAACTGTAATGTTGTAACCGGAAGGCAGGCAAGGAGACAACAAATAGTGCTCAAAGTCATTTGTTTACAAAAAAAGATAAACGATAAATAATGGAAAAAGATGCTTAGGACTTAACTGAAACAAACACAGGAGATAAACAAAGCAGCCTTGCAGCAAACTGCCCTCTCTCTCAAACAATTTCACAAATGGAGTACAAGTAGGAGCTCCACCTCACAACGGATTCACAATAATCCAGATCATCTAAGCAATAATCAAATAATCAATAATAATAATAATCAATCAAAAAATAGTCCTAGACAATATAAAGTAACAATACAAAAAGCAAAAGACTAGAACAAACAGATACAAAAAAGACCAATGAAAGGAGGGGTAAAAGCCACCCTTACACTAGCCTGGCATAAAGCCAGACTGACTATATGTATTTATAAATACATATAAAGACAGTCTGGAATTGTGGTAATAGCACATGATTTCCAAATCGAGACTCGAGGCGGGGCTAACGATCGCAGTTTGAACGAGAGAGAACCAATCCGCCATGTTTTTTTGTAGTCCACACAAACAGTCGAGTAAATGTTCTGGTGAAAGCCCTCAGAGCAGCTTCTCCTGTGGCTTTAAGGACAAGTCCAGCTCATTTAAAACAGAAGAAAGCACTGGTAAAAGATCGTTGTGTCGCGGCCGCCATCTTCACTGTTTTGGTTATGGCCTGGAGGTGCACAGGTGTTTGATGGGAAATCCTAACGCGGAAGATGACGCACTGTTAACTCCCGCCTCCCGTGCAATGATTGGCTCATCTTGGTTTTGCCGGAGTCAGTGAGATTAAAATTGCACAATTCCAGACTGTATCCCCATGTATCTCTTAACATGGAGGATCAGTCTGGCTCGTGCCAGGCTACCCTTACACAACAACTATACGGAAATCGTTAGCACTGTTGTCAATTGAAACAAAGTTGTAATTAAAAACTTTCTTTGGACGATTTTTAGAAATCTAACTTGATACAAATTATGTTTGAATTGAGAAATACCAAAAGTAACGGCAACAAGCACAGATCATAACAGTTAGTTAAATCCAGATGGCAACTTTTATATTTTAATCACGCAGTGTACGATCAGTTATTGACAAAATCCTTCAGGCACATTTTAGTACTGTAATATTTTAAAAGTTTAAATATACATTATAATGCAATCAACTACTGCTGTATCTCTATTTGACCTTTTACTATGTCGCATGATATTTGTTATAAATACCGCCGTCGTGGTTCCAGGGGGTTGATTGAACGTATACGAGAACAACTTCATTTACATCGGAATTAAAAATACATGTAGTTTTATGATAATGCTTTATGAATGCAGCTAAAAGAAAATGTTGTAAAAGTTGATCATTTTATGTCTGTAGCAATATGATTTGGAGTAGTACTGCAATCTTGTGTACTCAGTTTCTGTAATGTTGTAGCACAAAGAGTGAGTGGTTGGATTTCTTGACCCACAGCATGTGGCTTTGATTCCCAGATCATGTGTGACATTTCTGTAGAGGTTGCTATGTCCTTGGATCCCAGTGTGGTTTCCTCTGGGGGTTCCGGTTTCCTATCCTGTATTTTCGATGCTTTTTTCAAATCTTGTTGATTTTTATTTGTTTTCTCTTGTGTATCGCTGACAGGTGAATCCGCCTGTCAGCCATCAGAACTTGAGGAGTTAACTGAGACCCAGATTATACGGATTTGGTTACAGTATAACAGTGTGTATTCTTTTCCGGCAGCAACATACACAGAAAGGTTCATTCTCCTGCTTGGCACTGACCAAATTTACAGCACACAGGCCTGGAGGTGGGTCTCTGTATTTGACACCTTCAATGCCACTAAACCACAGCACAGAGTTTACTTACTGGGACAATAAAGGGAAGAGGGTTTGGTCTTGCATAGTTTCCATTGTAAACAAACCCCACAATGATCCGAACTGAACACAAGAAGAATTAATATTAAATTGCATAACTCAACATTGACAAATATTTGGCTTCTGGTTCTATGCCTCTATCGCTTAACTCAGTGGTTCCCAAAGTGGCGCCCAGGACCCCTTGGGGTAGTCAAGAACAGTCTTGTCTTCAAAATAAGTATGTTAAAAAATAATTGGCTTTGAGCGAAAATTTGTATTTATTTTTTTATATGTAGTTTAAAGCTGCCCTCAGCTATTCCATTATGCCGGCCCAGAATAGTTGCATTTCCACATTGCATCGCTAGATGTGCCACCTCTGAAACAGTGAGCTGATTATGTTCCTCAGAGGCAGAGACAAGCTCCACACCTCCCTCGCCTCTCACACTCACTGTCAACACAAACATGTGCAGGGATCGCAAATGTTTGAAGCAGCAGACGCAGCAACAGTTAGCGGCTAACACAGTCAGAGTTTAGCATTATGACAGAAGTTTACAAAGGAAACATCTGAGCGGCCTGTTCTGATGGAGCTGAAATGTCAAAGTCCGTTTGTTTAATAATCCAATGTCTACAGGGGGCTGTCGAATCAGTTTCCTCCTTACTTGTAAGAGTGTGAGGCGTTTAAGGGTTGTGGGAAATACTGTCAACTTAGTTCTGGAAGTATTATGTTCTAAAAGACACAGACGTACATAAATGTTGCAGTTTAGCAAATAAATAATCTTCGCTCCATATATTATTTATTCTGCTGATGAATGTGTGTTGCTCACAAGATAAATGAGATTTTCATATCTCATTGAATCCATCATCAGTGCAATGAGTGCATGGGGAGTGAGGGGAGAAAGCCAGGCGAGGAGGTGAGGGGTGGTGGCTTCAATACTGACACCTACTGACAATAAAAATTCCAAAAGACATAGCTGCAGGGCTTTGGAATGGCTGGCTTAACTAAAAGGGGGAGCCTCATGAGCATGATGAACTTTATAAACACTGCAAAGCACATAAAAACGCAAAGTAGGTAAGGTTTTCATCCATTATGTAACCTTCCAAATATAGGTAAAAATCTCATCTAAAAAGCGGGCCCTCCGTTATAACTGGAAAGTGCAATTATGTTTATTGTCTTGTATAATGACTTTACCGAGGCAATAAGGCAATAAGGCGGCGAGTCTGACGATGCACAAGCTTAAAGTTAAAACAGCGGCGGTGAATGATGACAAACATGTAAAAACAGGCCCCGGCAGCTCGTTCGGGGCTTTATTGCTCCGCACAGAGGACTATAGAGTGTGCACGACTGCCATTTCCAGTACAACAGAATTAAAGATGTATGAGATTACCCGACGCTAAAAAAGCCGGCAGTGGAGTGAGAGAGGTGATGTAAGAGGAGAGAATATATGAATTATGTTTGGATTGCAAAGTAGTTTTATTTATACACACAAACTATTTCACTGATAAAAATGAACTCCTTCATGTCTCATAGGTATCTTCATTAACTCGGCCCAACCATATAAACGGAAATGTGGTCTTCCAAACAATTCATCAAGTGTTTTTAACATATGCAACTTTTTGTTCATTGTTATGTCCAAATACAATCAGAGAACTGCATAGTTAAGATAAGATAAGATAACCCTTTATTGATCTCACTATGGAGAAATTCACTTGTTACATTCAGCTCTCAGAAACACTCGGGGTGTGCAGGATAGACAGGAAATGTGCAAACAGTTACATAGTAAATAGAGGTATCTTATAGAAATGACTACCAAAAAACTTTAAGGGGACAAAAAGTATAAACAGTAAAAAATTAAATAAACAGACATATTGCAAAAAATGTCAGTATTAGCAGTGCAGGTTTACAGTCATAGTGCCAGTGGTTGATGAAGTGACGCAGATACAGAGATTATTGCACGTAGTTTTGCAAAGGGGATAGTGCACATGTTATGTTAGAATTAGTTACTAAGACCCTCTCAAATCCTTTGACATTCAGAATGAACTTCATTACTTCTCTCACCTGTCATCAACGTGCTTTGGGGCTCAACAGTTGATTCGGCAGGATGTGGCGCTGCTTCTCAATATACTTTTTAGCCGTTATTTTTCTTATATGTCTTCATACTGTGGTAAGCCGCCATTTGGAACCATAGACCGTACAAAATAATCGACGACTCCTCCTCACTCCTCCCCGTTTGCCACAATGACTACGCTCGAGGGGGAAATCATGGCGGATTTACAGACTCTCCCTCCCCAGCTCTGACGAAGCATGTTCCTAAAAAGGGCATAAGAGTGGGATCTTCACTGTAGACTCGGCCCTTGTGTGACGTGCAGCTCCAATGCTAACAGTCCGACCCTTATTAGTATACGAGATTTCTACCTTTTTCTTTTTTTTTTACAAAAAACAGCCGGGTTTCTTTAATTCTACCTAACCCAGCATTATCACAAGAGGAATATCTAGCTTTAGAAAGTTTAAGACATTTAGAAACCAGACTTTAAGTTGTTTTTGACGTGTTTAAAGCGCAATGCATTCCAATGGGGGACTAGTGGCTATATGGAGGTACTACAGCAATGGCGGCCCCTAGTGTCGTCGTCACAAAGCAGAGCAGCCAGCGGCCATCGTTTGGAACGCACCCTGGGTTTCTCTGACTGTGCCGGTCAATCACGCCCTTCGGAAAACTATGGGTTCCAGCCAGCATGTCTTTGACGAGAACAGGGAAAGCGTCTGGTCTGACTCTGCCTATAGGCTACATCGGACTGCTTTAGAAGAAGAGAAGACGATGAAGGAGAAGATGAAGGAGAAAAAAAGAACATGCAGGTGATGAGGAAGAAGAAAGAGATGAGGAAGATGAAGAAGAAGCAGCTGAAGAACAATAGAAGAAGAGGACGTTGAAGAGGAGGCAGATGAAGAAATGTATGAAGATGAACAAGAAGCTGAAGAACAGTAGAAGAAGAGGAAGTTGAAGAGGAGGAAGATGAAGATGTGGAAGGAGATGAGGAAGATGAAGAAGAAGCAGCTGAAGTACAGTAGAAGAGGAAGTTGAAGAGGAGGAAGATGGAGATGAGGGAGATGAAGAAATGTATGAAGATGAAGAAGAAGCTGAAGAACAGTCGAAGAAGAGGAAGAAGTGGAAGTTGAAGAAGAAGAAATGAATCCTGAGGAAGGGGGAAAAGATGATGAAGAATATGAAGAACATTAAAAGAAGAGGAAGTTGAAGAGGAGGAAGATGAAGGAGATGAGGAAGAGGAAAAGATGATGATCTCACAATGGAGAAATTCACTTGTTACATTCAGCTCTCAGAAACACTCGGGGTGTGCAGGATAGACCGAAGACAGGAACATGAAGAAGAAGCAGCTGAAGAACAATAGAAGAAGAGGAAGTTGAAGAGGAGGCAGATGAAGAAATGTATGAAGATGAAAAGGGGGAAGGAGATGAAGAAGAAGCTGAAGAACAGTAGAAGAAGAGGAAGTTGAAGAAGAAGTGAATCCTGAGGAAGAAGAAAAAGATGATAAAGAAGATGAAGAACAGTAGAAGAAGAGGAAGTTGAAGAGGAGGAAGATGAAGATGTGGAAGGAGATGAGGAAGATGAAGAAGCAGCAGAAGTACAGTAGAAGAGGAAGTTGAAGAGGAGGAAGATGGAGATGAGGGAGAAGAAGAAATGTATGAAGATGAAGAAGGGGAAGGAGCTGATGAAGAAGTTGAAGAACAGTCGAAGAAGAGGAAGAAGTGGAAGTTGAAGAAGAAGAAATGAATCCTGAGGAAGGGGAAAAAGATGATGAAGAATGTGAACAGTAAAATAAGAGTAAGTTGAAGAGGAGGAAGATGGAGATGAGGAAGAGGAAAATATGATGATCTCTCAGAAACACTGGATAGACAGAAGACAGGAATATGAAGAATATGAAGAAAATGAAGAAACTTATGAAGATGAAGAAGAGGAGGGAGATGAGATGAAGGTCATTCAGCGAAGACGAATACTACTCTAGATATTTTTTGATGAGGGGACAATGTTATAACATGATTAAAACACAAAACTGTTGATTTTGTATGATACGCCTCCTGCCTCTTTGACGATTACTCACTCACACATTCATGTGAGTGCGTTGCCCAAAGGAAGGCAAGGCAAGGCAAGTTTATTTGTAGAGCACAATTCATACACAAGGCAATTCAAAGTGCTTCACAGTTGCATAAAATTACAACAAAACAGATAAAATCAATGAATATTCATCAACATAAAGTTACTCAGTTACAGTAAAAGGCAAGAGTGCAGATAAAATACTTTCAGTTTTCATATGCACGTGTAAAAAGAGCTGTTTTCAGCCTGGATTTGAACATTGTCAGAGTTGAGGCCTGTCTCACATCCTCATGAAGACTGTTCCAGATTTTAGCTGCATGAAACTGAAACGCAGCCTCACCGTGTTTATTATTGACTCTGGGAACCACCAGGAGACCCCTCCCTGAAGTTCTCAGGGCCCGAGATGGTTCATACGGCTCTAACATGTCAGAGATGTACTTTGGTGCTAAACCATGAAAAGACTTGTACACAAGCAGAGCTGTTTTAAATTCTATTCTCTGAGTGACAGGAAGCCAGTGCAGAGACCGGAGCACTGGACTAATATGGTCGTATTTCCTGGTTCTTGTCAGGACTCGAGCAGCAGCGTTCTGGATGTTCTGCAGCTCTAACAGCTCGTTTAGAAAGGCCAGTGAGCAGCCGTTACAGTAGTCTAACCTGCTGGAGACAAATGCGTGGATGAGTCTTTCTAAGTCTGGTTTTGACACTATTCCTCTGATCTTAGCAACACAAACAGTATGCACTGGCTCTAATGCTTGTGTCGCACTGAATTAATAAACAACACTTTAATATAATTCAAGGAAAGCCTGTCTGCTTCTGCATTAGGGCTTTTGTATTTAACAGTGTATAGTGCCATCACATTAGCCTTCTTGATTTGCTGCCAAGCCGTTGTCCCCCGCACAGAGAAAGGAAGGGCACCCAAGCCCATTATCGCTGCCCCGGCTGCTCCCTGAGACCCGGCACCGAGAGGTTTATTGTGTTGACTGTAGCCTGTATAAACACACATATATTAAAACATACGGTGGCGCTGAATCACTCGCCTCCAGGAGACTTAAGGGCCATTTACTTTCACAATATGTGCCAGATGATTCACCCGGGCAACAGTAAAGGGCCGACTCACACGCAGACAAATAATGCAGGCAGAGGACTGTGCATGTAATATTCACCATCATTCTTCATGTACCCCAATGTGTCAGCTTGTTTCAAAATTTGAAAGGTTATTTTTTCTTCCATGTGTCTGCCTCCAGCCTCTATGGGATTTTGCAGTTTACCTTTGGTAGTAAGAAACTGCAGGTATGAAAGACACAGGAAATTAGCATCAGGTGTTGGAAGGTGCAGAGGTCACATGATTTTTTGACCATTTCTCTTGTGAGAGTTTTATTTTTGTTGTGATTTAAGGCAAAGATGAACACAATGAATCCATTTTTGGTAACTTCACTGGACTAATTTTGGTCATTTGGAAGAAACGCAAGCTTAAACAGCTTCTGTACACGTTCAACTAATAGCGGCTATTAGCTCAGGGGAAATCTGAGAACATAATGATCCCCCCCTGTTTTTTTATAGTGGGATCAGTCTGGGACCCACACCATCGGTAGCGGCACTAGAAATTCAATCAGGTTTGCGGTCACGTGTTGTTCACGAGCAGCGTCACTCGTGGGACGCGGAAGTCCCCTCAGTAACAATCTACGGGCGGTGCACAGGAAGGAGAGATGTTTTCCAATCGGCAGTAAATGACCAAAAATACATGGACAGGAGGTGAGTTTCGTGATTCATAATCTTGTGCGAATATTAACGCAGAACCGCTAATAACACCGCATCAACGGCAGATGCCTGCCCTTCGCTGATTGGTTTACTCCACTTCCTGTTTGCTCGAGTATGTTCCGCTCTGGAAATGTAGCTGAGGCCACGGTCACTCACCAGACTCAATCGCAGGTAGAGCTGTAAGTCTGGTTTCCAGGCAACAATTTTGACACCATAGTACCTAGTACCTATTACTCTTGGTGGGGAAACATGGCTAATTCTTTATTGTTCGCACAGGATAAAAAAACCTGCAACTTTTCCTTTTCTTGGTCAGCCACTCCTAAGTTCAGTTCAAAATTAAGAGCATTTGGGACGAGGGATTACAAAGTCTCTGCAACCAAACCCACCCAAAAATACAAGAAAAACTGCATAAAATCCGCAGCCATATGGCACAGCTAGAATTTCCACTGTTGTTTACAAGTTTACAGAGCCCATGTGCTCCTACTATGATAAGAAACCTCCCCTGTCTCCCTCTCTCACGCAGCAGCTCTGAGTGCCTTGAATTTCAGATTTTGTCATTTGAGATAGGTTTTTTTCACCTGCGGCAAGGCTTAAAACGCCGCCCAGTTTTGTGGACCTGGCGACCCTGTTTGAGATCGTTTATTCAATATCAGTATTGATCCAATCGCAGGTGCACATTTGTAACGCATCGCACAGGAGACTCTCTCAAATCCATATAATTAAGAATGAACTTCATAACGTCTCACACATGTAATTGTGTCTTTGTAAAAACACATAGGAATAGCGTAGGTAAAGTGTGTGGTCTGGCTGGCTTTATTTACAGACTTCTTTCTTGGTTAGGGTAAGTGTTATGATCAAGGTGTGAGTCCCACTTCCATGAAATTACCCTATTTATTTCATTATTCTATTTCAGTGCAAGAAAGATTGCTACAAAACAGAAGTAAATTGATTAACAAAAGAATAGATGAATACAGAAACAAATTAGAGATGCTGGCTCTAGCCCCATCTGAGAGAGGAACATCAGCACAACCTGAAAACAACTACTGCTTTGTGGTACTGCAGTATTCCAGTTCTTACCGGTCCTATATAGATGCAGTTATGGTCACCTCTGCTGCCTTCTCTGCATGCTCATTGCCTTGTTGAAGAATGATGCCCGGTGCGTGATTGCAGAAGCCCCAGTCTCCAGTGGAAGTATTGCCTTGCTCCGTATCTTATAGTGGATCTCCTGCACATCTCATCCATCATTTATGCATGGCTCTCCATTACAGGTTCATTTGAATGAGAGGCCGCCGGAGCCCTCGCGTTTTGCTAAAGGTCATTGATTGAATATCGCTTCTGTGTTCAAAAGTAACCTGATTTTCAGACTCATATATGGTACCTGTGCCTGCAGTGCTGCAGTGGCTTCGGCAAATACCGCTTCCAGCTATAGCTTAGTATGGGCCGCCACAGAAGACCTGCATTAATCTTCTGGCAGGATTGGTGGGCTTCCCACGTCAATATGCACTTTCCGGTTGGTTTCGTATTTGAAGCAAAGGTTGGCTGCACGTTCCAGAATATCTAGTCAGAATTGGAAGTAAAGATGACTGTATATCGCTACTTAATTGAAAGATTTCTTGGTAGCACTTATCTGTTTTAGGATAGGACATGATAAACTGCATTGTCCCATAGGGACATTTGTCTTGGACTTGCCATGCTGTGGTTCATACAATAACAATATATGACAGTGCTTATTCAGCAAAATTTCAACAGTGGAATATGTGCCATAGCAATCACAGTACAACAGCATGTGTTACACACAATGGTCGCTGGCTGCTCTGCTTTACGACCACGACACTAGAGGCCACCACTGATCCGCCATTGCTCTAGTACCTTCATATAGCCGCTAGTCTCCCATTAGAAACCATTACACTTTAGACACGTTAAAAACAACTTTAAACCCTGGTGCCTATTTTTTTAAACTTTGTACAGCTAGATATTCCTCCTGTGATAACACTGGATTAGGCACAATCAAAGGGACCAGGCTGGTTTTCGCAGGGTACATTTTAGAAATCTTGCATAATTAATAAGGTCCTGACTTTGATTGACAGGCCATTAGCATTAGAGCTAATGGTGCGGGTGTGGCTACGAATGAACTCCATGCCCCGCGAGAGCCGAGTCTACAGTGAAGATCCCGTTCTTTTGCCATCTTTAGGAACATGCTTCGTCAGAGCTGGGGAGGAGGAGTCTGTAATTCCTCCATGATTTCCCTCTCGAACATAGTCATTATGGCAAACGGGGAGGAGTGAGAAGGAGTTGTCTATTATTTTTTATGGTCTATGGTTACACATTAAGGCCAAAATGTTTCCCAGAGTTTCATCAAGGCAATAGGAGAACATAAAAGACCCGGACACAAACTGCTATCTGCGCTTATTAAGAAGAGCAATCGATACAGGAGTAAAAGAGTGTTTGTTTCAGTTGCTTGTGGCTCTTACAGCCCGATATCGTTTCCCCGGTGGTAGAAGCTCATATTCATTAAAGAGCACATGAGAAGGTTCTTTGAATTCTTGGTCCTGGCACAGGCAAAACACATTCACAAAGAGTGATTGTAAAGAAGGATACTCTTTCCTGCCAATAATCTTCATGGCATTTCGGACCAATTTCTAAATTTTGGTTTTATACAGGACAGTAAGAGGGCCAAACCAGGAAAACATGCTGTATCTGATTAGGCTTTCCAGAACAGCATTATAAAACCAAGACATAATTTTCGTGCTCACGCCCAACAATCTCAGTCTTCTTAAAAAATGAAGCCTCTGAGACAATTTGCGACACAGAAAATCTACATGCACATTCCACTTGTGAGTAGGTTGTCAAGATAAACACCAAGATATTTGAAGGACTCAACTTGTTCTATTTTGCTGCCACCAATAAAGATCGGGACATGTGACATAAGTCTTTTGCACATAAAAGTATTTTCCTGTGCACAGCAGGAGTTAATCCCATGGCTTGTATGTCTAAAAAGTAAAAGTATGGTCACTAGACGGGTCAACACAACACGAATGAACGAAGAATACACTTCTTAAATATCAATCGTCAGGGTGAAAAGTTGCAAACCTTAGCTAATTACCTTTAGCTTGAGCTGTTAAATGATCCATAGCTTCCTCTCTCAGGCAAAATCCATCTTCATTCATATAAAATCGATGCTACATAAAACGTATCTGACTAATGTTTAACCAGGAATATTCCACTGTCTCTTGAATCGGTCTTTAGATGATGTAGATGTAGTGCTTTCACTCCGCTGCCGTTACAGACATGGGGCTCTGTGGGCTTGATCAAATCTCCATCCGTCGACTGCGGTTGGTTCAAAACGCTGCGGCACGTTTGCTCACGGGCACGAGGAAACGTGAGCAGTCAGCTATAGGATTAGATTTCAGATACTGTTTTTGGTTTTCTAATGTTGGAATGGGTTGGCTGCACCCGACCTTTCTGAGCTTCTGTCGATCCGTGATCCAGGTCGTACCTTGAGATCAAGTCTTTGTTGAAAACCCATATTTTGGGTTGGGGACCACTGGTCTACTAAGTGCGGGCCTACATCGTGAATGAGGGTTGAGGGACTAGGATGAACATTCGGAAATAAGCCATGGTAATAACTCATAGAAACAGGATTATTTCTTTTCGTGATGAGTTTATGGTCTAGTTTTTTTTCTCTGCATGGTTCCGAAATTGTTAAGAAGTTAAGAAACTGCTTCTTGAACTACATCATGAGAAATTAGTTGTTAATGACTTGGAGGATGTAATTAAACGTTGTACCAGTTTTGGCTCTAGTAGATCTCAATGATCATTAGAGTTATAGCAGAGATATCGACCATAAACCAGGCGAATACTAAAACTCATAACTGGTTGTTTCACACTTTTTCAGTTGGGTTTATTATTCAGAGAAATGCAGCGTTTTCTCCTCTGCCGGGTGTTTTGTGCATGTTGTTGCTTATTTGATTGGGCACAGCGTGAGTCCGGGCTCCTCCGGCTTGTATGGGTCCGCTGTCTACATGGCCAGCTGTTGAGTGGTGAAAATGAGGCCCCTTTTAATGGTAGCCCTGTGGTTTTATGCACCTGGCCACGGGCTTGTAGCAGCGTCTTTCAGATTAACTTTGGACTAATGTCTCGGAGGCGTCCCACGGCTGCAGATACTGTGGCTGACTTTTACTGTTTCAGCCACAGATGGAGGAAATACGGGCAGTGTCTTTGCAAAGTGCCAGGGACAATTAACAGAGCAAGGCCGATTCACCTTCCAGCAGGACTTTGGGCACAGGTTTTATTGTGTTGGGAGTTGTGATCGCGAATGGTTTAAGATTTGCCATAAAAAAAGGAAAATAAATATTTGCTTTAAAGTCCAGGGCTGACAGTGGATCAGGTGGTTGAGCAGCTGCCTTGTTAGCAAAATGAATTCGCTCCCTGCGCTGGTAAATGTGTTCTGTTTTACTGTCCTTGCAGAGACAATTCGCAGTTGTCAGTGTGAATGTGCTGTGTGCAATGATTGGTGGTGGGCGCAGAGGCCATTGACTCAGAAAGGTCTCTCCAGGGGAGCTTGGACAGAGCCGTGGGCAGCTGTGACTGCAGACGGATACCACCATTGAGTCAGGAGGGAATAGAGAACGGCAGGGCACTCTTACAAGAAAATGCAATCAATAATAACATTCAAATGAGGAGAGGAGAGTTTGTTTGGTCATTATTTAGGTGTTTTTCCCAATGATTAAAATATGTGTAATACATTGCTTGTATTTTATTCTATGTGTGTTCTATTGTCCCTGTAGGGAAATGTGTCCTCTACATTGGACCCATCCTTTATTTATGTATTGTTTTTTTTGGTTGGGACAGTGCATGCTAATGAACATTACATGGGTCTCATGCATGTCAACAAGTCACACCGGAGTGTAGCCTTGGGCTAATTTCCATCTTTTGTCCCCCATGCGCTCTCTCAAACACACTCTCATTCATCCTGGCCTATTGTACATGTTTTTAGTGGTAGAGGAAACCGGTGTACCCGGAGGAAACGGGGAGAATATGCAAACACCACACAGAAAGGCCTCGTCCAGGTGGGAATCGAACATGGGACCTTCGAGCTGTGAAGCACGAGCGCTAACCGCTGCGCCACCGTGCCGTGCTTTAGATCAGACCTGGGCAAAACATGGCCTGCCAGGTAATTTAATCCAGCCCGCCGCTCTTTTTACATAAAAGTGTATTTTTTCAGCATTTTCTGCGCGCTCTGAAGAAGCGTTTGTGATGGATTTGCGGCGCAATTGCCCCGATGTGTTGGCGCCCTGACCATTACCTGCTACAGCAGGCTCAACATGGCTCTGACAAACGGAGTACGAGGCTAAACTAAGAAAACAGGAGGTGTATCGTTGGACAGAATGAGATGTCACACACAAGGACCATGTGCATTGTGTTTTTAAAGTCTGCACGAAGGATTCGCTATTGCTGAGCAGTGTTGCCACAGATTACTTGAAAAAGTAATATATTACCGATTACTCCTTTGAAAAAGTAACTTAGTTACTTTACTGGTAACTTGATTTTAAAAGTAACTAAGTTAGATTACACGTTACTTAGTTACATTCAGCACAACATCTCCACTGTCTCAACACACTAATGACAAACCCTTTTACCAACACTCACTTTATTGGAAGTGCATTTTAACAGTAACATCAACAAAGCTGATGTAGATTCAGAAAAGTGATGCATTTCCATCTCTCTCCCCGACCAGTGTTAGTGTTTTTAGGCTGAAAACGTGACTTGTCACATTATGTTACGTCACTCGCCGAGATGCAAAAAGAAATGTATTTTTCCCAAAGGAAAATGACAAAATAGTAACTCACAGTGATTTGGAAAAGTAACTTAAATCTGATTACTTGTTTGGAAATAGTAACGTGTTAGATTACTAGTTACTGAAAAAAAGTAATCTGATTACAGTAATTCGTTACTAAGTAAATAGTTACTGGCATCACTGTCGCTGAGGCAGGACTCCTCACGGGCCATGGCGATGGACAGCGCATCTGTCTTCAAAGTTTAAATGGGGCTAAGCAGCGACTTAGGTAGGGACAGGCGTTGTGAATGTGTTTGCTAAGCAGATGAAATAGTGTTTTTCTAATTAAGTGCATGGCTTCCTTTCCCACAAACTCAGTTTGAAGAGAAGCACAGATCTGTGTTGCTAGAAGTTAACGAGGATAAGAAGTTGAATAGTCTAAATAACGATGCACACACGTGCATGCTTCCCCGCGGAGTGAAGACCTTCCTCCCCTGTAGCCTTTGTCTTGTTTAGTTTTGTCGTAGACCTGCTTTTGGCCTGGTTTACATGTGGTTTTAGCCTGAGTTGGTCTTCATTTCATTCATTTTTTTCATTTATTTATTTATTTCAGGCAGAGGGCAACAAAAGAAGAATATACAGCAGAAAACAAAACAAAACAAAAAACAAAAAACAATCCACTTCCACCTGAAAGGGAGTGGGAAGAAGAAAACGTATTTAATCCCACCCCCAGTTCCCCACTCAGAGTTCAACAGACTCACTGTCACTTGTTTAAAAACTTTTTCTACAAATTATATCATGGTGGCATTACCACATGTGGCAACAATTTATCACATTGCAACAAAAAAAGTATACCAACAATGTAAAGAAAATTTAACAATACCAACAATGGTAATGAACAATATACCAATAATGGTAAGGAACAAATTAAACCAACGATGGCAAGGAAACATTGAGCACTTGTTAACACTATGAGACAACAGCAATTTAAATTAAAGACCCTCATCTCTATATTTTGACCAGACCCGATGTTTATATAAGAGTTTGAATCGATGGACAGTTTGGCATTGCTTGTATTGTAAGTCCAGTTTGTTCCAGAGTTTCACTCCGCATACAGATACACAGAAACGTTTACGAGTGTTTTGAGCTCTCGGCAATGAAAAATATCCAAAACCTCTCAAGTCATAAGCTCTTAGTCCTGACTCCTGGTTTACATGTTGGTTAGTACTTGGCCTGATATTTATAGACATCGATAGTCCTACTAAATAACAGTATCAGCTATTCAAAATACACAATTTAGCGCAACGTACAATAAGATAAAGTTGAGCGGAATAAGTTTGAGTTTTCGTTTACCCTCTGATTCTATTCAAGCTTCTTATGTCGCCTAATTGCCCACCCCTGCTTTAGATGATCATTTTAGTCATAGTAATATCTTTGACTGACTAAAATTAGACAAAACCTAAATTAAAAGTTGATAATGAGACTAAAACTATGACTAAAATGTCCAGATATTTTCGTCGACTAAAATATGATGAAAAAAAAATGAAAAGAAGAGACTAAAATCATCCAAACTTCCAATGTTTGAAAGAGCCTCATATCATTTAAATCCACTGCCAAAGGAACAGGTCTGTGCTTTGTTCATGAGGAGAAGAAACATGAAGCAGAGGACCGCAATTAAATATGATTACCGTATAATAAATATTATTAATGTAAAGTTGAGTAAATTAATCTTAGATTTAGTCAACTAAATTCACATGCAATTTTAGTCGACTAAAACTAGACTAAAACGGAAGAGAATAATTTGACTTAATCTTGACTAAAATTACATGACATTTTCCTCAAAAGACTAAATTACTTTGTAGTACTGTACGACTACAAGTTTAGATTTATTTATTTACTTTTTCAAACGCACCTTTTCAAGTCATTGCAAAGTAAAGCACTTTGATACACTGCCCACTGTTTTGCTAAAACCAGATGGTGTTTCCTCTTTCCTTTCTTTCCTTATTTTTTAAATTATTTTTAAAGGGGATAACTAAAGGGAACACATGGGCTCAGAAACGTGCTGCAGCCTTATCCATTACACAATCTTGCCGCACTTCATTTATTTTTACCGGGGTCTGTTGACATTCTTGCAAGTCTTTCAAATGAACCTTTTCCGCCAAAGACTCCCACTGTGATACTCTAATACCCGACTAACTAAAGATACAATGTCTTAACAAAGAGCCAGACTCAATTAAGAGCGCAAACCCTATTCCCCTTACAGAAAGACTAGACCAGAGTCCATGTATCCTGCCCTTTCACTGACACGGCTGATACTTTAAGTGCCTGGTCCTTACTCTGGAGTCTCTGGCCGGCATTTTATTAGAAGCAGCTCACTCATCTCAAAACCATAATGATTTTTTGCACTGTGGAAGCGGTCAATAGACAGTGATGTGAAGCCTCGGATGTGTTCGTACCGTGGGTCGATACCATTGAGATCTTTATTATTTGTGCCACAATAGACGCTATATTATTGGCAAACATTGCATCTGGTCACATATGAGAAGCTTATCTCCTCTGTGCCCCGTATTCACCGACAATATGACGGGAACTACAAAATCTGATAAAAAAAAAGAAAGAAAGTGCAAAACTGAAAATGTAGATTGTGCCAAGTAAAATCATATTAAAAACGTGCTGTATGCCCATTAAAACAGATAGTCCTTTAGATAATGCCTCGGAGCAACCTGTCAGGAGCTGTACCACTGCAGTGCAAGCAACAGGGACCAATCTCCTGATCTTATGCCATGGATTTTGACTAGGATTAGCCAATACTGTGCTCATTTTTAGCGGTAAAGGGGTCTTTGGAGTCATTGGCCTATGTACTGTACCAAATGTAGAGGACACATTACCCCATAGGAACAATAACCTTAAATCTTATGTTATAGTATCTTACAATAATGTAGTCTTTTCTTTAATATCTTGTGTGTCCTCTAAGGTACATTGTTCCATTCGGTTGTAAAAAAAAAAACATAAAAAGATAATTACACTTTTAGTCTTCATAACCTGCAGTGAACCTCGGCCAAATTGCCTCGATTACTTGTTTTCTCGTCACACGTGTATGGCTTTCATTTAATTAGGTTATGTTCAAGAAAACATTGTGCACAAACACAAGCCGTTTACCCTGATGCCCCGGCTGCAGAGATTGACCTTCTCCGGCCCGTTCTCATTACCCGGGTGTAATGGGCCGGTGTCGGGGCAATGGAGCGTGCCGACCCACTAGGAGGTCAATGGGGCTGGGGAAAATCTGCGGATGTTTATTGTTGTGTCTGAGTGGTAATTGCAATCACGGTCAGTGGTGTGGATAGAGGAAGGACGTGTACAAAATTAATATGTAGACAGATTGAATAATATGATTAAGTTGAATTTAACTTTTACAGGTTGATATGCCTGGTATTGTATTTTGATTGATTCATGCAGGTTGTAATTTTTGATGAATAAATATTGTTGTCCCCTCCTAGAACCGCCACCTTAATGTGGTGAGCGCCCGAATGATCCTGGGAGCTCTGTTGTCGGGGGCTTTGTGCCCCTGGTAGGGTCTCCCATGGCAAACAGGTCCTAGGTGACGGGTCAGACAAAGAGCGGTTCAGAAGCCCCTTATGAGAGACCAACAGGCCCGGTTAGAATCGTAAGGCCGTCCTTCTGTGGACCCACCACCTGCAGGAGGAGCCATAGGGGCTGGTGCAATGTGATTTGGGCAGCTCCAACAGCTGCCCCCACGACCCGGCAACGGAAAAGTGGAAGAAAATGGATGGATGGATGGATAAATATTGTTGTCCTCAAATTAAAGCCACTACTGCAATCAGGTCTATCGATATCATTTAAGCAATATCTCGCAAACACATACGCTCTTGATTCTAAAACTGAAATATACAAGGTATTTTTGGTACCTACCAAGTGTGCCGACTCTTCCTATTACCCAGCAATGAAGGATGGACCAAATGTAGAGGACTAACTTCTTTATAGCTGTACGTTATGAAAATATGACCATAGTTAGCACATATAAATAAAGTCAAAATTGTTTCATTATCAATGTTTATTCACAGCAAATTGTCCACTAAAACCAAAAACTGTTGAAGCTAGTGCTTAGCTTTAGCATAAAGTAAACATTAGCATTATGGCTAGCATTCACTGTTATATGTAGTTGTGGAGTAATAGGTAAAAGAGTTATTTTTCCTCTTTGTTTTCTCCCTCGAATGTGACCATTTATGGACAATTCCCAAAGATGCCATCTGTATCTAAAGGAAAATAGTAGGGGTGTAACAATGCACCGTGCCACGGTGCACAAATCTGACGATATGCACCTTACGAAAGTGATAGTGCAAGTTGGTGCCAGTCATGTGTGTATTGTGCACACGTAAACACAATGCATGTGTGCATGTGAGTCATCATCACTTACCGCTGTAGACACTCCACACCTGTATTGTTACATCCTCCAAAAACACATGAAATCTGCGTGGCTTTGTAAAGGTTACCCGTCCTGCAGAGTGCAGAGACCAGGTTGCGGTGCGTGATATATCCAGTGTGCCAGATTATTGCGTAATGTCCAATCTTGGTCATAATCCGCCTCAAAAGCTCTGTTTCCAAAAAAGGCCAAGCGTAATGTTGTCCAGGAACAGCCCAAACATACCTCACATTAAATGCGCTGCTGTGAGTGTTTTAGCTCCGTGTGTGGAAATCAAAACTGAAATTTATCACTTACAGTAACAAGAGCATGGCCTGCACTGCACTGCTATTTTTATTTTATTTAAAACATTTTAGCGCATTACAGTTTTTTTTTCTATTTTGTTTTGTATTGTGAGCTTTTATTGTGAAGCAGCTTTGAAAAATTAGAAAGCATTGCCTATTTTATTCTGAGACTATAAATACTGCCAAAGGATGAACATTTGGCTATTTTATTTCAAAACCAACTTTTTTTATATATTGTACTTATACCGTGATGCACCGTGAACCAAAACGAACCGTACCATGAAACAGTGGAACCGTTACACCCCTAGAAAATAGTAAAGAGGATATGCACATTTTAAATCTAAATTGAAATAGATCCTTCGACGTCACAAACTGAGTGACAAATCAGACATCCTTTGGTTCCCGCTGTGCTTTTAGACTAACAAAATAACCTCCAAAATCCAGTGTCTTCCTTTTTTGTGAGCAGATCCCGAACAGGACACGTTCGCTCCACACTGTCCCCACATGTGCGAGGCGTCAGGGCTCTGATAACAGCGGCAGCCTGGTGGTCCGCGCAGCCGGGGGTCTCACATGAACTGCGTTATCTGTCGGTGGTGCGAAAAAATCCTCTACCCTCCTCCCTGTGTCACTTCATCACTCCCTGCTCCCTCTGCCTCCTCAGCCCTCACATTTCAGCTAGTTACTTTGGGGCTTGGGACTGCACTGCTAAAAGAGAGCGGAAAAGAAATACAGAACTTAAAGATGATTTGAATTGAGGAAATGAATTTTGTAGTTGTAGTGCATTGCGCCGTACGTCTAGAGCAGGGTTGTCCAAACCTTTTCTTTATTTCTTTATAAAGCACCTGAACAAAGAAATGTGCATGGATTAATTATTTAAAAAAAAGACAATACTGAAAAAAGAAACATTACATGGTAAGCCATAGACTGTTAATGACTTGCTTTGACTTATAAGGACATTTTAAAAGTCTATGAAGTGTCACTGTGATCACTTCTGTTGCCACTATTTATTCAAATAACAATTGTTTTTCTTGCCTTTGACTTTTTTGTGTCATTTGAAGTGTACAAGTGTTGTCTCCATGACGGCACGTAAACAAGCAGCATCTTCCCTCTCCCCTGGCAGAGCAACATGTCTTTGTAAAGTTCAGCTAATTTTCTGCTGCAGAGAGTAACTAGCCATGAATGAAAGGAACTAGCTGATGAGCTAAAGGTCTTTGAGTGGCATTTGAAAACTACAAATCCACAGATTTCTTCTTCTGAAACACAGAAGCACCACGAGCCCCCCACACCTGCAGCACAGTGGAGGCATCACAAGAGGCCTGACCAGTGAAACAGGGACACACCCAGGAGCGTTGCACCGTTTCAGAGGAGCACTGAATGCGGGACTCCGGTTTCCGCTCACTCCAAAAAAACATGGAGTCAGGTTGGCCCACAATGGCGGGGCGCAGAGTCCCAGGGCTCAGGACTAGGCCAATGTCTGATACACAATTTTGTTGTACCATTGCACAACGACAAATAAAGCACTTAAACTTACTTACTTGAAGTAAATGCTTATTATATTAAGCTTATATTAAGCAAAATAATTCTTGTTCCATTGGCATTCTCATTTAAACAGTCCATATCTACTCACTTAGCAGGAGACAAGGGAATCCATGATGGGTAGAGGCTGTGATGAGGTGGAGGTGAGTTGCAGCACAGAAGGGTCAAATGTAGAATCCTGGTTGACGATTGGCTGCGACGAAGGTGCAGCTGTCGAGTACCAAGTGTTGATGGGATGAAGGCAAGTGACACTGTAATGAGACTTCCAGGCTTAAAGCAGTACTAAGTAACGCGTTTACCTTAATCAATCCTTTTCGTAGTCCCTCTGGGGGTAATACAAGTGTTAATGGGATGATTGGGGGGTCTTTCATCTCCCCCTGGTGTCTCTGGCAGGAAAACCATGCTTGCAACTTGACTGCCACCGGGGCGGAACAACCAATACACACTAATAGAATCACGGAGAAGAAGCTAACAGGCTAACGGACAAAGCTAACTGCAGGATAGCGCCAAAGTTTGAGTGAAAACAAATATTTCCATTGTATAACTGGATGTACAACACCTCTCTCTCCCTTCACCTTTTCTGTCAGCATAGTATTTACTCTCCAAGACATTTAATAAGTTAAAAAATCGTAACTTGCTAAGACACCTGCAGTTGCGCTTATGGCCTCTAGGGGCAAGAGTTACTTAGTACTGCTTTAACGCCGGGATTCCACATCTTCCGCCTGTTCGCTCAGCTCCACTCCGCTCCCCCCCCCCCCCCCCACCTCTGGCTGCGACATCAATGCCCACTACCTCCACTTCAGTCCGCCCCGGTCCTCTCCGCCAGTGCTCCAGCTCCACGAGGAGCACGCGCACAAAGCAACGACTTTGAGAAATAAAACTCCAAATAAAATCATAAACAACTATTTATGAGCAGGTGAGCTATACTGCAATGAAGCATGAAGCCTGTGCCCCCCCCCCCCCATGCGCGAGGGAGAGAGAGGCAGAAAAATAAGTTACGTGAATGAGAGCAACAGAAGCTTAATTGGGTCGTGTGATTGCTTTTGTGATAACAAACTCCGCAGAGGGAAATATCGAGGTGACTTTGTGTGAAATAGTGACATTTTCGTTAAAATAAAGTCTGCTTGGAGGGTCTTTACTTTGAAAATCCGGATATTGTTGCCGTTCTCTTTCCCGTTTGGTGTGGTCTGAACTGTGGAGCTTGATCCGGCCGGAGCTGATGGGGCGCAGACGGAGCTCAAAATAGAGTTGATCCATATTTCTTTCCTTCAGTGTTCTCTTGGACACTCCAGGATCCATTGTGTGGTAGGTTTTCACTGCCGATGGAGCCTCTCACCAGAAAATGGACCCTTTAATGATGAAAAAGTTGAGCTATCAAGACCCGAATAAATATATCAAATTTGGTCCAAAGAAAATATCCCAGTCATTTCTGTAGTGTGCGTATTACTGTGTCTCTTTCTCAGCTTATTTTGAGGCACAAAGGTGGCCGTAACTCGCCAACGTTCAAATCATCTGGCCCACACTTCATAATCTCCACTCATCGCATGAAAAAGCCGATTTTCTGATTTGAGCTAATAGAATTTAAACACATTCTCACTTCAATCCCCCGCAGAGCTTTTTAGCTAACAGATACGGACGCTGGCTGCAGAAATGTTCGCCAAAAAAAAAGCTATAATTACGTGCCAAAGATGGTGCTTTCATATCAACAAATTAGCAGGTGCACAAAGCCAACGCCGTGGCAGAGAAAGCGGTGAAGATAAAGAAAAGGCCGTTCTTCAATTTATTTTTATTATTTCTTCTTCCCAGTGTTTGTCTCTTGACGCTAATCCCATCAAAGGCTCTCTCCTGTTTTCTTTTTTTTTGTCTTTTAGCTTACAGAATGCTAAGATCCAGTCGGCGTGTTGCCTCAGGATTGGCACTCGGAGTATGCTTACTGGTGATTAGCGACTCGGAGACAAACATCTGGGAGCGTAAATACGGCTAATCCTCGTCAGCAGCTCAGACGCGTCGGATCACTTCCACCTAAAGAGCAAAAGACCTGACAGGAGAGAGGACTGACGAGAAGAGAAAGGCATGTCAAAGTAAGCCCCGCCGCGCCCGCCGTAGCGTTTGAATACATTGAGAAGACAGCTTTGTTTGCAAACCAATGTTATGTAAGAAGGGGATCACAGCAGAAGGATGGATGCGCCTCGGGGCAACCAGTCAGACGCAAACTGGGAAATGGGGCCCGTATCCAGATCTCGAGCTGTGGCTGGGGTTCCCAAACTTATCAGGCCGTGACGCCCAAAATATATATGGGAACAAGGGACAACCACTTAGCTCTTGGGACCAAAAGTGATACCGCTTTTTGTATTGGAATCTATAGATTTCACGCTTTCAAATGAGCCCCAGGGAGCTGCGTAACAACATTCTGATAAGAGAAGATTGTTATAAAATTGCAGAGCTGTCAACTGTCATGCATTAAGTGTGAGTATCCCACTTTCGTCAGTTATCTCACACTCTCACGCTTTCATGGAATTTCTCACGCTAAATTCAGCATTTTTGGATGTCAACAACAGAAGTTGCTTCAGAAATCCAAAACGACATCAGCATGGCGCTAAAACAGCTGTTAGATCTAATAAGCCATAATACAATGTGCACCCCGAGATGGGCATTCACCATCTCGGGGTGCACATTGCATTATGGGTAAGGTAATTTAACCAAACAATATCGATAGTTAGCATTTGGACCATATCAAACACTGGGAAGTTTATGATTTAAAGCCTTTTTGTAGTTGCTGTGGAGCTTGTTACAATATTAGCTTAAGACTAATTTTAAAACCACGATAGTCAGAAACGGAAAGAACTGAACTGCCGTTCATACAAAGAGAGATGCTGTCAAAATAACACCAGTCCTTGTTCACATAGTTGGAGGCAACTGACAGAAGGTTGGTCAAAGTCCAGGGTCTGAAACTGTGGCCTTGTGTCGCCGATATTCCGAATATTCAAACAGGGATGAGAAATAAAGACAACATAGAAAACGTTTTTGTCAATTAGGAGGTGGACAGTAAACAAAATATGTTTTAATTGTCGTCATACTAGATCCACATACACATATATGCCATGTATTTTATTTGTATTTTATTTGTATTTTTTCATGAGTGAACGGATGGCGCAGCAAATCGATTGCCAATTTACCCACTATTTTTAACATCAACACCGTTTTGAAACTTTTCTCTGTGATTCCAGGATGAATGGGCCTGTCCGCTATGGCCCGCTATGGTTCACAGCTGCCTGAGCCTCTGACTGTTTCCTTGGTTTCAAGATATTGACAACATAAATATGTGCAAGAAACGTCACTTGAGCGGGGTTAGGCAGAATAAGTCTCGACTTTAGCCTAAACCAGCGTGGTTAAAAATATTTCACCTACCCCAGCGTTGTCACATGGGTTATAGCAATTTTTAGAAAAAGAAAAACTCTTTGGACCCAGGCTTTTAAGCCGTTATTGGGAGGTCTGAAGTCCCATTAGAATCCTAAAGTGTCTCTTGGTGTCGCCCCTGGCCACAAGGGGGTGGTATTATAGCAATGTCAGCTCCCCACCATGAGAACCATAGAGAAGCACGTTCCTCACCCATTGGTTCTATACTTTTCCATTGTACTGCACACATTTGTCAAAAACACAAAAACTATTGTCTAAAACTAATTTAGCTGCAGTTCTGGCCAAAATGTTACTGTTTTTCTCAAAACTTTCTGGTCCAATGTGGCTTTAAATGTCCAAATCTTCCCTCATTCACCTGTTTGTGCAAATTTGATGAATGTGGTGATGAATATATAGTATTTAGACATTGAAATGCCATTAAAAAGCATTAAATTTGACTTGCTGCCACCTGTAGAAACAAACAGACAGACGGACAGCACTCGCTATAAGAAAACCTCATCCACCCACTGCTCCTCAACACACTGTGAATGTAACCAACTATTTCACGAGAGTCAGAGGTTATGGCCTACCCTCCCGTCCTCATAATGTCCCCATTAGACACTACATTACGTCTTGTTTCTGTGAATTCAATTTATATTCCCAGAAGTCAGAGGAAACAGAAAGAAAAGCTGCCCTTGAAGCCTCGCGCACAATTGGCTCTCCATTTTAGAGTGAGTCAGTGTGCAGCAAAACAAGCCTCTTACTTTAAAATATATTACAATATCATTTTAGAAGCCAAACCATGTATTTCATGTGTTTTCAGTCTCGTTGTTTTAAGGCTATAGTGTACACTGCACATTTCTCTCCCCATCGTATAAGATTTTTAGATGTCACTCTGCAAAAACATCAGATCGTACACTTGTCTCCACTGTGCGATGGTTCAAAGACTGCATCCCATCGAGTTTCAGGCTCTGGACGTCATGAAGACAGCGGTGCTTGCTAGCGCTGTTTCTTTTTGAGGAAATGAAAGTAAAACGCGGTCCCTTTCATGGCTGGGCTCTGTTGGTTGCGACTCTGGTGGTGCTGTTGTATTGTGCTTACGACATGCAGCTGCAGCAAGAGGATCATTCTGCAACAAAATCAGACACTGCTCAATATCTGTTGTTGTTGTTCTTCTTTGGTCATGCAACGGTTCTGCTTCTACTCTTTGTCCCTGTTTAACCTGCGTTTTTGAGCTACAACATAAGATTTTCCTCACGATGCTTGACTTTTCGTCTGAGGCAGCCGAAACTGTGCAGCGTGCACTCAGCTTTTGTTATGTCCTTCATGCTGAGGCCATCTCCTGCTCAAGAGCTAAAAAAAAAAAAACATATCCTCACCTCACCCCTTTAGTTCACACCTGCTATAGCCTCCTAACTACCAGCAATGCAAATAATACTTAATTAACTCATTTTGGCATCCACAGTGGACATTTAGAATTCATCAGTGGTACCAAATGTGAACCGGTGAGGTTTTGGTAACTTCCTTTTTTTTTTTCATCAAGGAAAATCAATGGTAACACATTTTATGGGAAGAAGAAAAGCACAACACATTAATACATAGTATAACTTATTTTAACTGTATTTTAGCACAGTATTTAATAGGGATGTAACGATTCACTCAAGCCCCGATTCGATTCGAATTAGTGGGGCACTAATAACACAATTAATAAGAAAAAATAAATATAGACCCCCCAGTTTTTTAAATAAAGACCTCTACCAAATGGTTGAGATGTGGCTTGATGGTAAAAGTACCTAATACATAATTATATATGTATAATAGCATTAAATTATAATTTAATACCTACAAAGACAAAAACAAAAAATGTTTACAAAAATGTAAAAATTCCAGGAAACAACTCATGTCAAGTAAATTTTATTTCAACAAATGACCTATGGGAACCATGGCGATGTTATTTTCGATGGTATAGTGCAAAGAATTCCCTCTCTCCGATCAAGCACAGGAAAACATTGCACTTCCCACATTTCTATCTCGACACACACTTTGGGCAGAGGCTGCACCGCCCCTGGTTGTCAGTATGAAGTGGCAAATGCCCATAGTTGTTGTAGCAAACTGGTTACTTCTTCTCACAGGACATTTGTGTTGGAGAGGTAGATGATGGTCTGCTATCTCTGGGTGCTGCCTTGTTGACTTGTTTCAAACTGTGGACCTGAGCCAGGCAAAACCTTTTGAGAGGCATTGTTTTTTTCTTGAGTAGGCCAGTTTGTTGACCAGCCAGGTATTGTAGATGCACAGGCCAAGGCAAATTCAAACGGGGGAAGAACCAGCGTCATGACTTGGAGGGGTCTTGTACTGGTGGACCAGCTTGTCAGAAAGATCAATGCCATCCATATGCTGATTGGCAGCAATGGATGGTGCGACTTGAGTGCGCCACCACTAACCTGACCAGCATGTTTTTGGAGGTAGAGGAAACCAACTGAAACAGTGCGGGGCCTCGTGGGTTTGTCCCTGTTTCAGAGCGTGGTGTCCCGCACTGGTCAGCTCCTCTTCCTTCCTCTTCCTCCTCCGCAGCTCCCTCCGCTCCAAAACAGTCTTTCCCCATATTCTGAAGAACGCAGCAGTTAAGCTTTCTTCAATGAAGGTACTTGAGTCATCTTCTGTACTCAGTAGTTGAAGTCTAGTCACCAGGAGGAGTTGGGGTTGGCCCGGCTCCTCCCCTCCTCCTGGTGGTCTTTATCTAAGCTGCGGGTTGAGCGGGACTTTAGTCCGCTGACGAAGCCTTTTGGATGAGAGGCGAAACGTTCGAGACTTCAACTATTGAGCACAGAAGATGACTCAAGTGCCTTCATTGAAGATGGACAACTCCTGTACGACTGAGAGCTTACACAGACATTAGCAGTTAAGCTGTTTTCACTCTCCAGTGAACGTCCATTAGCCAGAACAATAGAAGGCATGTGTGGCTTAGCTGTGAGTCTTGCCCGGATACCTCTTCGTTTGTCCCTTCCTTGTTTCCTGTAGCTCCTGTACAGTGTGTCAGGAGATGAAATCTGTAGTTCTCAAATGTCTTTAGCTCATAAGCTTCTTCTATCAGGTGTGCTCCACCAATGTGGTTTGATCGGGCTGTGCCGATGCACTTGATGCCCACATTTGCATGCCTATTAAACCATTTAAGTATAATAACACTATTATTGTAACATATTGATAACAATGCAACTACAGCAGTGTTTTTATTCCATGGAAAATAGTGAATTTGACTAAAATTAGCATAACTTCACCAAACTGTTACCATACGGTTGAGCTGTCAATCCATGCCAAGGTTTACCATGGAGTGCCAACTCAACCGTATGGTCACGCATGTTTAAAAAATGTATTTGACCACTATAACATGTTTCTGTTTTGAATCAAGTTACATAATTATGTTAAGTAACGTGTTAGATGAAATAAAATGTTGACAAAACCAACTCATCTTTGAAAATGCAGCCAAAAATAGTCCACATGTCAGAGGTGATTTTTCAGTTTTGAATTTGCTTGCAGCAAGATGAATGAAAAGTGCTACTGTCAAAAAATAAAGTGACCTCTAGTGGATGTTTTAAGCATAGCATACCTCAACCAAGTGGTAGAGATGACCCAACCAGTTTGAGTTCAGTTCCACACATTTTTCAATAAGATATAGTGACTCAAAAAGTGATCTGCCAAATGGTCGAGCAGAACAAATGGTCGAGCAGATTTCGATTTTTTCCGATTTTTTTAACACGTTTTAAAAGAAAAGAATATGACTCATTCATACCAATGTTTCTTTTGTTTTAACATCTGCATGTTTGTCCTTGTAACAAACGGCAACTGTCTCAGTAAGAGAACTTTATATTATAAAAAATTACAAGACATGAAAATGAACTATAATCATTTTGACATGAGTGCTTGTAAATTTACAAGTTTTCAGCATAAATAAGATGTGTAGCAAAGCAAACATTTTGAGATTATATTTATTTTACCAAACCTTTTATTTATTTTTTTCAGTTTGAACATAATACTACCATTTAGAACTAATTTTACAGTGCAGTTTTTTTCACCCTCGAACGCCTCACAGCCTCCTGTGCAGCCTTTGTAAACATAAGGAGGAAAAAGACCTGACAGCTCCTGTAGGTATTGGATTATTTGACAAACGGACATTTGATGAGGATTTCAGCAGAATCAGAGCAGGTCGGTCAGATGTTTGTCAGTTTACGATCTTTGGTAAACTTTTGTCAAAATGCTAAACTCTGGGTTAGCCGCTAACGCTAATCTCGTAGCCGCTAACTTTAGCTGCGTCTGCTGCTTCAATGCCTACACGTGTATGTGTTTACATGGTGTGGCTGTGTTGGGGGTGAGGCGGGGGGAGCTGTGGAGCTTGTCTTGAGAAAAAGTTTTACGTCGTTAGAAACAACGAGCTATGTTCCGGTCTATTTCGGTCGCGCAAAATGGAGTAGCTGAGGGTGGCTTTAAAATCGATTCTTTTATTTTTTACATCGATTCACATTTTACGCATATTAAAGTGTGTTTAAAAAGTGTCTTCTGTCGTGGACATAGTTATTTCCTCCATTTTCATGGAGGAAATGACAGAGATAATGACGAGACTCCCCATGTCAAAAGTGGAAACCTCAGCCATCAAAGCTCTGAGACACTATGGTCCATCCATCTTCCAGAGATGGTGGACGAAACATGCATCAAGGTGTCGCAGATCAAGATGCAAAATCAAATCATGTACACAAGGCATTCCTCTGTGTTTCCAAGAAGAGGAATTGCTTTAATATCATTTCAACAAAGCAAAAGGAAAGTAATAGTAATTCAACCGGTCGACGCGACATGCAGAGCCAAGGTGAGGCCAGGCGGGGGAGGGTGGAGGAGGGTTGCAGCACGGCTGGGAAATGGCCGAGTGATTGACCGGGGAGCTTAAGAAGGGGATCCTGGGCGATGAGCGGCTGAAGCAGGATGAGCAGCTGCGGCGATTGGCCGACTCGAAGGTGCGGCTCGAGATGGGGCCGTGAATGGATGATAGGATAATGAAGGTAGGTCTTCCAGGTTGAATTTGCGCTGAAGCTTCATTTAATCATTATATGTGTATTGGTTTATTTATAATTCGTATTTTGCTTGTGGTCTTTAACGTAATTTGTAAATTTATAAAGTTAACATAACTTTTTTTAATTTATTTTTTAAGTGAATACTGTTGTGAATACCCCCTTAAGTGAGCTTTCACAACCCCCTTGTGAATAAAATAAACCTCATAAAATAAACTCAGCTTTCTACATACTTCACAACATATGTAATTATCAGTTTAAGTTAAAAAAAATGCAATCCCCAAAAGTATCTTTAAGGACCTATATAATGTACAGTATTTCAGAAGCCAAAAAGTTTTCTCGGATTCGCAAAAGGAACAGCACCAAACATTAACATGACCCTGACTGAATAGACAACTGCTCTTTTATTCCCAATCATAATATTCATGTATTCACAAGCACCGCCACAGAAACGCGCCGCCGCGAATGAAAAGAAAAGGTGCATTTCTTACCGTAATTTCCCTGAAAGGATAGGCTCTTTATTGCGGCGGCTTTTGCTGAGAGCATCCACTTTTATTAGTTCAATTATAGAAATGGCTCGTCTGCGCGCATATTCCTGCCGCCGTTTCCCGCTTCGGTTGATGAGATGGGTCGGCCTACAAAGTGCTGTAATGAAACACATATTCAGTGATATGGCCACCTCCTTTTGGGGGAATAAATTGTCATTTTCAAAAGCCGCACATGGGCTTAAGCGATAGTTTGTTGCGCTGAAGGACATACACTACTGCTGTATATGCAAACAGTGTAAAGAGAAAATGTTTGTTCCTCGTCCGATGTTACGACGTTCAATCTAAGTGGAACGCAGCATAAGTAAGGCCCAAGCCACCATTTTTTGCTAAAACAAACTGATAAACGCAGAACGTGATACGGCGATGGTTTATGTGCTTTGAAAATGCGGCAAACACTTCCAGGTTCTATCTGTTACACAACCAAACTTTCTTTAAACCCCTCGGAGAACAGTAGTGTGCATGAAACAAAATATGATGCACCATAAAACTGCTTTCCAGCACATCAATCGCAATACCCACAAACTCATAAAAAGCAAGGGGAAAAAAAGTAAGGAAGCGCTACGTAAAAAACATAATAAAAGTCTACCCACCAGTGTTTAAAACCAAGCACTCACAGAGGGACTTTTAAGGCCTAGTAAATTTACTCCTGTATCAATAAAAGAGAAATGCTTTCAAAAATGGCACTTTCTGGTGATAGTTTTCTGAAGGAAAGGCGGGGCTAAATGCTAGTTCTAACTGAGCAAGTCGTGTTCACTTATGAAAGTCATACTTCTCAGTTTTCCTCTTAACGTCTGAGAGCACGAGCATGAAATTCAACAATTCACAATGTCACAGTGTAAAGACGTTACAGAACTGAAAACAAGCTTGGGTTTGGTCAGTGCTATGAAACGTATTAATGTGATAAAATATTAAGTTGAAATGTTCCCATTCAGTATTAATAGGCAAGAGGAATTTTTAGCATTACGTTTGTTTATGAACTGTTTTGTTTTTAAACCAGTTCTTCCAAATCTGAATAAACCTCATTATGAATGTTAAAGACCAGGGGTCTCATTTATAAAGCCCACGTACGGACAAAATGAGGCCAAAACCTTCCGTACGAACTGTTCTGCGCCAAAGGTGGTATTTATAGAAATCAAACTGAACGTGAAACATTACGCACCGCCACACTAGGTTTGTACCTGGCGTACGCAGTCCGCACTTTTCAGAAACGCTGCAAACACACGAGGAGAGGCGAGGGAAAGCAGCAAGGGGAGGTCGGATTGAGGAAATGAAGTCTGGTGGCACATTTTAAACTGCTCATTTCTTTATTTTCTACAGGAATGATTAAGATCATTACAAATAAATCTAGGAAATCAACCGTTGGCTTTGTGTAGTGTTTCAATCTTTCGTTTATATACTTAATAAAAATATTGTAGTAATGTGTGACACTCAAAGACGTGCACGCTCATGACGCTCATGCACGGACACCGGAGCGCACTGCCGCCGGCTGCGAGCGAGAAGCAGGAAGGATCCGAGCCGCTCTGTGCTTTTAACCAAAGTCTGACCAACTCCTGTGGAGGCCGTGCGGATGGCTGGTCCAAGGCACAAGTCCATTCAGAGACGCTGCGTAATTACGCGCTGCAGCTCCACAACCTCTCTCTTTCTCATACCACCCGGACTCTGCTCCTCATGCCCAAAGCGAACCGGTGCCTCATCCCCACTGCACGTACAGCGAGCTAAAAAACAATAGACTATCTGAGTGATTCAAAGCCCACCGAGCTTATTCTGTAGTTTCAGGAAATGTGAGCTCCGTGAACAGCACTGGGAAATATCACAATCAGCGTCTAAAAGGCTCTTCTTTACGTTCTAAAAGTGTATTTCCAAAAGTGTTATTGATGAGACTCTGCACTCTGCCAGTAGGTTACTTGTGATCAGAGAAACAGCGGTAACATGTCAGTAAAGATCCACCTCGGCCTCTGCCGTCACTGCTGCGGCGTGTGGCCCCTCCCTCTCTGCTCCCGGGGTCTCGGTAAAACCCTCTCATTATCGCCTCATGTTTAGGTAAATCTCATTCATAAGTTACTTTGCATATCCTTATATGGTGACATGGAGGCGTGCAGGGGGCGTGACGTGAGGAGGGGTCATGTGCGCACATTTCTGCTCCAGGTGGAATTTGTGAAGGGGAGTTTACGTGGTGCTGCGCGTACGGAGGGTTTCATAAGTCCCAATTTTTTTCTCCGTACGTGAAGTTTGGGTTTTGCTCGTACGGACTCTTATAGGCAGATTCTCACGGACAGTTTCATAAATGAGACCCCAGGTTTTAGCTCTCTTGGGAAAATTTGTAGACATATTAATTATTTAGCAATGAATCGTGAGCAAAAATGTTTATGCAACTCAATGAAAAACAAGAAATTAACAATCCTGACTAAAAATAATTAACATTTAGCAATCCAATGCACTTCAATGTGACTAGACACACTGCTCTAATTTCATTGAGCTACTGTGACTCTGTGCCATAGACCGTTAAAAAGAATAGACAACTCCTCCTCACTCCTCCCCGTTTACCACAATTCGAGGTGGAAATCATGGCAGATTTACAGACTCCTCCTCCCTGCTCTGACGAAGCATGTTCCTAAAAAGGGCATGTAGCTCGTGCAGTCCGACCCTCATTAGTACGAGATTTCAAAAATGTTTCTTTCGAAAACCAGCCTGGTTTCTTTAGTTGTGACTAACCCAGCGTTATCTCAGGAGGAATATAGCCGTAGCCGTAGAAAGTGTTTAAAAAATAAAAACCAGGCGTTAAAGTTGTTTTTAGCGTGTCTAAAGTCCAATGCTTTTCAATGGGAGACTAGCGGCTATACAGTATGGAGGTACTATGGCGGAGCAATGGCGGCCTCCAGTGTTGCGGTCGTAAAGCTCTGTGCCCCGCCATTGTGGGTGACCATGTTATGGAGATTTGGGAAACTGGAGTACCAGGTCATCTCCTCCACCTCCTCCTTCCTTTTCGTAGCTCACTTCACTCCAGCCGCCTCCTCTCGCTCCTTCCTATCTTCACCTTTGTCCTCCTCTTTCTCCCCAGCTGTGACGCCGTTCTTCACCTGTGAAACTCTGCCTGACAGTTGAGCCAGGACTCAGTGGATATAAAACACATCAGTCGTTCATGCCCCATTTTTGTAGTGATGTGACCGACCGGCTCTTTTGAACAGCTCTTTAAAAGTGTTCGGTTCGAACTGGATCTCAATTGTGAAAAGAGCTGGATTTTTTTTTTTTCTGTCAATTTTACCCAGAACTCCCCCGAACGAACACAAGATTCAGCCCAACAACGGAGCAGGCAACAAGGGAAAGCTTTTGCATTGGCGGCACGGTGGCACAGCGTTTCATGCGTGTGCTTCACAACTAGAAAGTCCTGGGTTCGATTCCCACCTGGACGGTGCCTTTCTGTGTGAAGTTTGGTTATCACTTTATTTTTTAGTACCTTGATACATTGTACCTAACTAATTTAAGTACAATGGAATCTGATCTGTAATAACTTGTTACCTATGGGTTAGATACACAATGGAATAACTTGTATTAGTACTTTTATAGGTACATAATGTAATAGGACACAAGACCGTTAGGGTTAAGGCTTAGTGTTAGAGTTATGTCTTATCACATTATGTACCTACAAACTACAAATACATATTATTCCATTGTGTATCTAACCCATAGGTACAAGTTATTACACATTGTTACAGATCACATTACATTGTACCAAATGTAGTTAGGTACAATGTATGAAGGGTACTGTAAAATAAAGTGTTACCGAAGTTTGCATGTTCCGTGTGTAGGTTTCCTCTGGGTACTCCGGTTTCTCCTACCACTAAAAACATGTACAATAGGTTAATCCTCCAGCCAGGTGTTTCTGACCATTAGCCTGGCGCTTGGGAACACATCTCCAGGTGTTCCAAGCGCCGACTCACACTGGCTGCCCACCGCTCCTACAGGTTGCCCCACAGCGGCATCGAGGATGGGTCGAATGCAGAGGATGAATAAAGTATAACTTACATTAAAGTGAAAGCTAAATGCACTAAAAAAAAAATTTTTTTGTGGTACAAGTTTATTGACAATCACGTCAGTCCTATGTAATTTTCAATGATTTAAATAAAAAAGTGTGCCTTTTATTGATCAAATGTTAGATATTGTGAGTTATCTGGTTGATGTCATTAAAATTGGACATAAAAAAATCTTTTGAACAGCTCTTTGAAATGAATGCATCCCAAGGATATAACATACAAGAGATTGATGATTAGCCATTCAGCCCCATTAGTAATGACCCGTATGGCCTGTGAAGGGCAAAAAGCCGGCTACGAGCCTTCACAGAGCTCCAGAGCCTGCAATCACAGATTTAGGCTTAAACTTTTTTATTGCTGATGTACAAAAACCAGCGTGGTTAAGAATATGATACAAAGGTCATAGCAATTTTTTTTAAAACTCTTTGGAGCCAGGATTTTAAGGAGTGCAAATGAGGTCCAAACCTACCTGTTTACCAAGTGCACCATGAGAGTCAGAGAGAAGCACTTTTCTCGACCACTGACGGATCCCAAAGACTCGGTTCCAAGTAAAGAGCCATAAATCCCATCACTACCCTTTTGTTTCCTGTAGCGCCTCTTGCGTCGCCTTCACTGCTGCAGGTGTGGGGGACTCTTGGTGCCTCTTCAGTGTTTCAGAAGAAGAAATTTGTGGATTTGCAGGTCTAACATGCCGCCCAAAGACCTCTATATCATCAGCTAGCTCTTTGTTTACTTCTAATCTGACTGCAGTCGGCCCACGCAGGTCGCAGATCGGCACAGGGGAAAGTCGATTCGCGTCTCCCGGGTTTACATGGGTTTTTTGCAAATCCTGTTCTAGTCAGACTAGGCGAAAGATCCGTCTCTCCCTTTGTTCATGTAACCACGGTGATTGTCCATTGCAGCAGTCACAAAACAGAAGGGGAAGTTTTCTGAAAATGTACTAAAGAGTGCTGCATTGTAAACCGACAGTATATCAGCCTTTATGTGTTTCAAACTGCCTGACTATCCTTGAAGGAACCCTGAGCTGTCCTGGAGGACTGTTTTTTTTTTTTTCCGGCTGCGAAAAATGAGTTTTTAAAATCAGCCTGATTATCTTGGAGTGTGTCTATATTTCTGCTGCGCTTTCAGATGGCAATAACACCGGGATCTTTGATGAGCGCGAGGCTATGATAAGAGTCAGACTGTGTTTAAGGGAGGCTTATAATAAATCCCCTCTCACAATACACCCTTATAAAAGAGAAGTACATTTATATGCAAATCGGGGCCCGGTGATAGCGCAGTGCCAACAGGTATTTGAAAATAAGGAGGTCTTAATGAAATGCCTTCTGCTTGCTCTGGCCGATGCTTTATAGACTTACCTCTGCATAAAAAAGCTTCAATTGTGGTTTTAATATTACTTGCTCACCTTTGGTCAAATTGGCTAAAAGGAGAACAGAAGGTGTGGATTTGGTGAGGATTTTTTTATATACCGTTGGAGCAAAAGTAGAGCGTAAAATTGCTTAAAGAAGACGTGCAGAGTGGTTACTTGGAGATGTTATTTAAAAGTGTCGGCAAATGGGTAAAATTATAGCGTTTCCAGGAACAGAGCAGAAAGAGGAGGCGTGTCTGCATTAGAGAGTCGAGAAACCTTTAATTTTATTGTCTTCTTTCTCAGTCAGAGGCTGCTTTCCACTTATGCTTTAGTAATGTGGAATGTGTTAAGCCTCGTAAGTTCGGTAAGTAGTGGGACAATCTATTGACTTATCCTTTACTTTTTCAGTGTAAAACTTTGGAGTTTGGATTTATTTTGGGAGCCAGCGAACATGCCAGGGACAGGATTTTAAATGCCAGAATAAAATAAAAACTAGTTTTCTTTTATGGACACATCCATGTGTCTTTTGTCGGTACTTTAATTTCTTTATATGTATTTTATCATGCCAGTAGTTTATGTTTTGATATCCTGCACATTTGTAACTGGTTACATGAATGCATACCATACAGGAACAACTTTTTCTTTCTCCATTTCTCATGACAGGTTGTGTTAACGTGACATCACAACCCGTTAAACAGATACAGACGGCAATGTGTCATAGAAGGGGGTGTGACTCGTCACAGACTCGTCTCGCACTTTTTCTCTCTTTTTAGCCATTTTCTGGCGGACTATAAACATATTTATCACACACCAATAAAGTCAAGCCAATATTGGGTCCATGTGGATGTTTTTTCAGGAAATTGTTCAGTAGAAGTAGAAAAACAAAACCCAACACTCGTAGCTAAAGTTAGCATGAAGCTAATGGAAGCTAATGTTAGTATGAAGCTAACATTAGCTTCCTGGTTACCATTGTCTGTTTTTTTATGAGCTGTTGAACCACTTTGCCTCTGTATCTTTATTTAGCAGAAAATGTGTTCATAATTCAACATTTGTTAAAGTAAGGATGGAGCAATGTTTTGCCTCTGGCTGCTTTGAACAACACCATATATGGGCAATGCCATGTCTGTATCAGCTGCAAATTCCATGGTGGTAACTATGGTAACAGTCAAAATGCAGATTCTTTTGTCTTAGTTTTTGGCTAATATCTCTGAAATTACTGGGACTATCCACATGCAACAAAAGTTCACTGTCTTCTCTGTCAGCACATCTAAACTCTGAAAGAAGCTCAAGAGTGGTGGTAGTATTTAAAAAACATGTGCGTGATGTTGGCCAGTAGAAAGGGACTTTCAGCCACAAAAATAATCCAATCACTTCCAAATAATGATCAGGGGAAAACATTTGTCATTTTTCTGTTTGGGGATTTCTTTTAAAAACTGTTTCTCTCCCATAGGGTTGTATTGACCCCTGCCCTCCACCTGAGATGATAAAATCTTCAAATTCTAGAAAGTGAACACTACCTCCAAGCAGCATAAAAGGATTGTGGTCACTGTGAGTTGAAAATTAATTCATGAGTCATTATGCATTAGAAAATATTAACTTTGTCCTCAAAGACCTCTTCTTCACAGTATTCATATTCATTCAGACTGATGCGTTTATTGGGTAACCTT
Organism: Neogobius melanostomus; assembly: GCA_007210695.1. Taxonomy (NCBI): domain Eukaryota; kingdom Metazoa; phylum Chordata; class Actinopteri; order Gobiiformes; family Gobiidae; genus Neogobius; species Neogobius melanostomus. The sequence continues at coordinate 966,642 of VHKM01000449.1, read as the reverse complement.
GATGTTAGTGGTTTAAACAGAATTCGTGACTTAGGATAAAAACAAGATAAAGAAAAGTGCCCCGGGTTCCTGAACTATAACATCGCACATCAAACCTGCTGCCGGCTCTTTCAATTTTTAAACTGTTTCCTTTCAAACACATTGCGCTCTCTCACACATTTTTGCCTCGAGTGGTGCAACATTTGAGCAAAGATCAATGCAGAATCTGGGAATACGGAATCAGTGTGTCCCATTATGTTTGATGTTCCACGCATTAGACTGAGTCAAGGGCAATGTTACAGGATTTTCAAAGTTTGTTTTGATAAAATCAGGCCTTTTGTACATCAATCAGGACTTTGTACAAATGGAAGGTGAACGTCAACAACTTCAAGCTTCCTGTAAAAAGCGACAATGTTTTTGAATAGTAAGGTGTTTATGAATAATGTTGGGGGGGAAAGTGAACCACATCTAGTATAAGCCTTTTGAATGTCTGTTAGTGGTCTAGAAAATGTACCTTTTTCATTTAGCCTAGCTGTTGGTGTTGCCTACCAGGTGATCCCATTACAAAGGACCATATGCTGTTGTTATGACAAAGCCTTCCCAAGCTACAAGTCTGCCTTCTGTAACTCCCACCATCCAAACGCTTTCAACATTAGCCATCACCGTGTGGCAACTGAAATGTCTGCGGTGCTTCCGTCGGTATCTGCTCTCCGACTGTCACAGCTCCTCATTATTAAAGCCGTCAGGGGTCAGAGCAGAGGAGCAGACGGGAATATCATTTCCATAATTCGGTGCAGAATAAAGTAATGACTAATAATAAAAGATAGATATGCATCTTCGCTGTAGCAGCAAAAGACCCGATGTTACCAGCTCAGGTGTGTGATAATGCATCATTGTTGAAAAGGAAACGGAAATCCAAAATGGCCATGGTTTTTGCTGTAAAAAGAAATTGCAAATGAAGTGGAAATACATTCAGATACGCCCTTGGTCATCATGAGTCACCATAACTTACTGTACCTGTAGTTTTCTGACAAAGTCTTTCACCAGATAGCCTCCAGGGCGCCGCAAACATCTGACTGGTGTGGGCAATGAAATGTCTCGGCGGTGACTGAGTTCTATGTGAACTATTTATATTGTACAAGGAAAAAGTAATTTTACCCCGCTGTGCTTCTAAACCTCTTTATTTTGACATGTATTGTTTACACGTCAGTGCCACTTATACAAAGAACATTCTACATGAGTTACACACTCTCCACCATGATCATTATGACAATTACTGTAATGTAATGAGCTGACTTTGAACGGCTTTAGCAATAGTGATTCATATTTGACTATGAATTGAAATAATGTACATGGGAACAATGGGAACAATTCAGCCAAAATGTCAATGAATAGAAAAGGCGGATTGAAATGATGTGGTGAAGGAGTATTGGCATTAAAGGTGCAATATGCAATGTTTTATGTGATGAAAAAAATAAATAAATAATGGCCTTAAAGGGATACTTCGGGATTTTTGACATTGGGCCTCATTTCCTTGTTATCCAGAGTGTTGTTGACGTCTGGAGATATTTTTTTCTTAAATTCATGAAGTTCTTATATTTGAAGAGTCTAGTTGCGCTAGGCTAGAGCAAGGCTAAAGCATTTCTATGGTATCAGCTAGCCTGCATTAAAAACAGTCTGACCCACTCCACAGTGCACCTGAGGTAAATCACTTATAACACCAGACTAACCATATAAATGTCTGTGTCGATAGAATAATTTTAACCATTTTGCATTTAAAATAACTTATATTTGAGCAGCATCAGTTCGTGGCTGTAAGCTAAGGCAGCGGTGGAGTGATCTGCGAGAAAATAGTCCCTCAAAATGCGGTAATTCATGTGATACAAGGTCAGTTATATTTCAAACATTATTCTATTAACACAGACATTTATATCGTTAGTCTGGCGTTTTAAGTGATTTACTTCAGGTGCACTGTGGAGTGCGCCAGACTGTTTTTTAATGCAGGCTAGACTTTACCATAGAAATGCTTTAGCCTTGCTCTAGCCTAGCGCAACTAGACTCTTCAAATATAAGAACTGCGTGAATTTAAGAAAAAAATATCTCCAGACATCAACAACACTCTGGATAACTAGGAAATGAGGCCCTATGTCAAAAATCCCGAAGTATCCCTTTAATTGGCCTTTTTATGCCCCAGTGGCTGAATGGGTTGTTAAATGGGTTGTTAAGATGGCGCCTTCACTTTCCATCACAATAGATGTTCTGGTGAGAGGGTCCGTCAACAGTGAGAACCTACCAAACAATGAATCCTGGAGCATCACAGAGGCCACAATGATGGTAAGTAAAGACGCCACTCATACAGTGACTGGGTCACTGAAAGGTCAAATAAAAAGTTGCATAATTCACCTTTCAGGCTTCAGGTAAAAAAAAAAGAAGAAAAAAAAGATGAAACTTTGGGTTAGGGCTTAAGGTTAGGGTTAGAGTGAGGGCCTTATGTCCTACGTTATGTACCTCCAAACTACAGTGCCTTGCGAAAGTACTAATACATCTTGAACTTTTGCACATTTTGTCATGTTTACAACCATAAACATCAAGATTTTATTTTGAATTTTTTACTGAAAGTTCACACACCAACCCCGTGAACTGCTACCTTAACGTGGTGGGGTTGTTTGAGTGCCCGAATGATCCGAGGAGCTATGTTGTCTGGGGCTTCATGCCCCTGGTAGGGTCTCCCATGGCAAACAGGTCTTAGGTGACGGGTCAGACGAAATGCAGTTCAAAGACTCATATGGACAGTACAATATCAAGGACCGTGACGTCGCCCGGTATGGCGCAGCCGGGGCCCCACCCTGGAGCCAGGCCTGGGGTTGGGGCTCGAATGCGAGCGCCTGGTGGTCGGGCCTCTGCCCACGGGGCCCGGCCGGGCACAGCCCGAAGGGATGACGTGGGCCCGCCCTCCTGTGGACTCACCACCCGCAGAGGGATCCGTAGGGGTCGGGTGCAGAGAGGACTAGGTGGCAGTCAAAGGCGGGTGCCTCGACGACCTGGTCCGCGTGCGCAGCTTCTGGCGTTCGGGACATGGAACGTCACTTCGCTGGGGGGGAAGGAGCCTGAGCTTGTGCGGGAGGTTGAGAGATACCGGCTAGATATAGTCGGGCTCACCTCCACGCACAGCCTGGGTTCCGGATCCCAACTCCTGGAGAGAGGCTGGACTCTCCATTTTTCTGGAGTTGCCCGCGGGGAGAGACGGCGGGCTGGGGTGGGTTTGCTTATAGCCCCCCAGCTCAGCCGCCACGTGTTGGAGTTCACCCCGGTGAACGAGAGGGTCGCGTCCCTACGCCTTCGGGTTGGGGACAGGTCTCTCACCGTTGTCTCGGCCTACGGGCCCAACATCGGTGTAGAGTACCCGGCCTTCTTGGAGTCCCTGGGAGGGGTACTAGATAGTGCTCCGACTGGGGACTCCATTGTTCTACTGGGGGACTTCAACGCCCACGTGGGTAACGACAGTGAGACCTGGACGGGGGTGATGGGGAAGAACGGCCTCCCCGATCTGAACCCGAGTGGTGTTCTGTTATTGGACTTCTGTGCTAGTTACAGTTTGTCCATAACGAACACCATGTTCGAGCACAAGGGTGTCCATAAGTGCACGTGGCACCAGGATACCCTAGGCAGGAGGTCGATGATCGACTTTGTAGTTGTGTCATCTGATCTCCGGCCGCGTGTCTCGGACACTCGGGTGAAGAGAGGGGCTGAGCTGTCAACCGATCACCACCTGGTGGTGAGCTGGATCCGCTGGCAGGGAGGGAGGAAGCCGGTCAGACCTGGCAGGCCCAAACGTGTTGTGAGGGTCTGTTGGGAACGTTTGGTGGATCCCTCTGTCAGTAGGGTCTTCAACTCCCACCTCCGGAAGAGCTTCACCCAGATTCCGAGGGAGGTTGGAGACATGGAGTCCGAGTGGACCATGTTCTCCTCCTCCATTGTTGATGCGGCTGCTCGCAGTTGTGGCCGTAAGGTCTCTGGTGCCTGTCGCGGCGGAAATCCCCGAACCCGGTGGTGGCGCCCGGAAGTAAGAGATGCCGTCAAGCTGAAGAAAGAGTCCTACCTGGCCTTGTTGGCTTGTGGGACTCCGGAGGCAGCTGAGAGGTACCGGCAGGCCAAGCGTGCTGCAGCTCGTGCTGTCACAGAGGCAAAAACTCGGGTCTGGGAGGAGTTCGGAGAAGCCATGGAGGAGGACTATCGGTCGGCCTCGAAGAGATTCTGGCAAACCATCCGGCGCCTCAGGAGGGGGAAGCAGTGCTTCACCAACACTGTTTACAGTGCGGGCGGGGAGCTGTTGACCTCGACTGGGGATGTGGTCGGGCGGTGGAAGGAGTACTTCGAGGATCTCCTCAATCCCACTGTCACGTCTTCCGATGAGGAGGCAGAGGCTGGGGACTCGGAGGGGGGTTCGTCCATCACCCAGGCTGAAGTCACTGGGGTGGTTAGAAAGCTCCTCGGTGGCAAGGCCCCGGGGGTGGATGAGATTCGTCCCGAGTACCTTAAGTCCCTGGATGTTGTAGGGCTGTCTTGGCTGACACGTCTCTGCAACATCGCGTGGCAGTCGGGGACAGTGCCTCTGGATTGGCAGACCGGGGTGGTGGTCCCTCTCTTTAAGAAGGGGGATCGGAGGGTGTGCTCCAATTACAGAGGGATCACACTTCTCAGCCTCCCCGGTAAGGTCTATTCCAGGGTGCTGGAGAGGAGGATCCGGCCGATAGTCGAACCTCGGATTCAGGAGGAACAATGCGGTTTTCGTCCCGGTCGTGGCACACTGGACCAGCTCTATACCCTACATCGGGTGTTCGAGGGTTCGTGGGAGTTCGCCCAACCAGTCCACATGTGCTTTGTGGATTTGGAGAAAGCGTTCGACCGTGTCCCTCGTGGTGCCCTGTGGGGGGTGCTCCGGGAGTATGGGGTGCGGGGCCCTCTGCTAAGGGCTGTCCGTTCCCTGTATGACCGCAGCAGGAGCTTGGTTCGCATTGCCGGCAGTAAGTCAGACTTGTTTCCGGTGCGTGTTGGTCTCCGCCAGGGCTGCCCTATGTCACCGGTTCTGTTCATTACCTTTATGGACAGAATTTCTAGGCGCAGCCAGGGGCCGGAGGGTGTCCGGTTTGGGAACCTCAGGATCTCATCTCTGCTGTTTGCAGATGATGTTGTTCTGTTGGCTTCATCAAATCAGGACCTCCAGCGCGCACTGGGGCGGTTTGCAGCCGAGTGTGAAGCGGCCGGGATGAGGATCAGCACCTCCAAATCTGAGGCCATGGTTCTCCACCGGAAAAAGGTGGCTTCCCCGCTTCAGGTCGGTGGGGAGTCCTTACCTCAAGTGGAGGAGTTCAAGTATCTCGGGGTCTTGTTCACGAGTGAGGGACGGATGGAGCGTGAGATCGATAGACGGATCGGTGCAGCGTCAGCAGTGATGCGGTCGCTGTATCGGACTGTTGTGGTGAAGAGAGAGCTGAGTCAGGGGGCAAAGCTCTCGATTTACCGATCGATCTACGTTCCCACCCTCACCTATGGTCATGAGATCTGGGTAATGACCGAAAGGACAAGATCGCGAATACAAGCGGCCGAAATGAGTTTCCTTCGCAGGGTGGCTGGGCGCACCCTCCGAGATCGGGTGAGGAGCTCAGTTACCCGGGAGGAGCTCGGGGTAGAGTCGCTACTCCTTCACGTCGAAAGGAGCCAGCTGAGGTGGCTAGGGCATCTGTTCCGGATGCCTCCTGGTCGCCTCCCTCGGGAGGTGTTCCAGGCATGTCCTATTGGGAGGAGGCCTCGTGGAAGGCCCAGGACACGCTGGTGGGACTATGTCTCCGAGCTGGCCTGGTGTCGCCTCGGGGTCCCCCCAGAACAGCTGGAGGAGGTGTGCGTGGATCGGGAAGTCTGGGCATCTCTGCTGAGACTGCTGCCTCCGCGACCCGGCCCCGGATAAAGCGGAAGAAAATGGATGGATGGATGGAGTTCACACACAAGACAACTGACAGACTAACAGACAACTGTGAAGTGAAAGCAAAATGATACATGAGTCTATTATTTTTCAAAAAATAGAAAATTGAAAAGTGGGGCATTTGCCTTTATTGCCTTTGTTTGTATAACATTCCTAATGACTGCATTAAATAGAGGCCACCTGTGTGTAATCTACTCTCAGTATAATTCCAGCTGTTCTGTGAGGGCCTCAGAGCTATGGTCGGAGTGTATTGGTCACTAAACAACATCATGAAGGCCAAGGAGCACACCAGAGAGGTCAGGGATAAAGCTGTGGAGAAGTTTAAAGCAGCGTTAAGTTATACAAAGATTTTCCAAGATTTTGTTTATTCGGAAATGGAAAGAGTATAGCACCACTGCGAACTTACCAAGACACGACCGTCCTCCTAAACTAACAGACCGAACAAGGAGAGCACTGGTCAGAAATGCAACCAAGTGCCCCAAGATAACTCTGGAGGAGCTGCGACGTACTGCCGCTGAGCTGGGGGAATCTGTACATGGGACAACTATAAGTCGTACTCTACACAAATCTGGCCTTCATGGACGAGTGGCAAGAAGAAAGCCATTATTGAACGGAGGCCTTAAGAAATCCTGTTTGAAGTTTGTGTGGCAAGGCGAGTGGGGGGACTAGGTGGCTGTGGACCCACCACTCAATTTACTTCATACACATCCTGAGACAACGCCAGGGGCATTGCGCCCCAAATAAAAGATGATATTTACCCATAGGCAACGAAGGTTCGTTAAAATTGACAGGACAAAGGCAAGTTACAAAAACATGGATTTATTCTCTTTTAAATTAAGTTAGGTAGTTTAGTAAAATATTTCTTTAGATAAGTTCAGTTCAGTTCATAAATGTTCACAAGCCACAGTCCGTTGATCCCGAGGACAAGTTTGTAGAATCCAGGAACAATGAAGCGGAGTTATCACAGTAGTATGAAACGAAACAAAAAGGGGGAGTGGGCACGCCATCAGGACCCTACAACAGTAAATTAAATTTAAGAGAAGCTGCATAACGGGTAGGCTGATATAGCACAGGCCACGAGCTACATACCAGGTGAATGTTGATTGCGTTGCGCTCTCCGGACGAGCCATTCCGGGACCCCGAGCATCCGACCTTGCCCAGCTACAGAGAAGCCTCCGGACCAGCGCTAGCAAGCTAATAATAAACAATGACCATCTTTTAACGACCACCCAATCATTACGGCACAAACGCTGTCGCACTAGCTTACCAGCAATGCACCGTGGAAGTTGACTACGACTCAGTTGCTGGCTTTACGCCTCCAGCCGCCTTGACGCTCCAACACGACTTGAACAACGCGTAAACCACTCATCCACTGCACGCCTAGCCAGAGTGCTGCATGGCGGATGTGACGTCGGAGAGAGGAGAGGTCAGGTATGGGTGAAAGGGCTCCTTTTATAGCGCGCCACCTACGTTGGATTGGTTAACTGCAGGACGCTAAACCCCAACTCACTACATTTGCTAGAAGTCATATGGAGGACACAGCTACCATGTGGAAGAAGGTGCTTTGTTCAGATGAGACAAAAATTTTACTTTTTGGCCCAAATGCAAAACGTTATGTATGGCGCAAACCTAACACTGCTCATCGTCCTGAGTACACCATCCCCAGTGTCAAATATGGTGGGGGAGCATCATGCTATGGGGCTTCTTTTCCTCAGCGGGGACTGGGAAGATTGTAAGAATAGTTGGGAAGATGGATGAAGCCAAATACAGAGACATTTTGGAGGAAAACCTGCTGGAGTCAGCAAGAGAATTGAGGCTGGGGCGGAGATTCACCTTCCAGCAGAACAATGACCCTAAACACAAAGCTAAATCTACAATGGAATGGTTTAAAAACAAACATATTAATGTGTTAGAATGGCCCAGTCAAAGTCCTGACCTAAATCCTATTGAAAATCTGTAGAAAGACCTGAAAACTGCTGTTCACAAACGCTCTCCTTCCAATTTCACAGAGCTTGAGTTGTTTTGTAAAGAGGAATGGACTAAAATGTCAGTCTCTAGATGTGCAAATCTTGTAGGGTCATACCCCAGAAGACTTGCTGCTGTTATTGCAGCAAAAGGGGGTTCCACAAAGTATTAAGTCATGCTGTATGCATACTTATGCACGCCCCACTTTTCACTTTTCTATTTTTGAAAAATAACAGAAACATGTATCATTTTGCTTTCACTTCACAGTTGTCTGTTACTTGTGTGTGAACTTTCAGTAAAAAAATTCAAAATAAAATCTTTACGTTTATGGTTGTCAACATGACAAAATGTGCTAAAGTTCAAGGTGTATTAGTACTTTCGCAAGGCACTGTACAGATATTATTCCATGGTGTATTAACGCAAATTGGACAGCATATGGGCGGTGTCATGTGCTATTCTCTGACCCTGTTTGACTGCAGTCTCTCCGACCATGTCCTTTAGAGAGAGTGGAGACGAGGTACCAATTACCTTTCCCACTCTCTTCAACAGCTCAGTTATTTGTGACTTAAGTTTAACAGACAGATTTCCACAGTATTATCCCACACGTGACGAGGGCACATTATAGCACAAATCACGGAAAATTAAACCATCCCTTCATCAATCAATTATGTATATTTTTTCCTCATTACGGATTGACCTTCGCTCCCGACAGACAAGACATATTGATGAGAACTATCTTTCGAGGCGTCAAATCCGACACCCATCTTGTGCTGTGAATCTCGGCACCATCTGCTACAACGCGCGGTAGATAGCACCGTTAGCTTCGTCTCCTCCTCTTCCTCCTTTTTCCTCCATGCACGAGCCTTCAATCTGCTGCCTGTGCTCATCATCACCACAGACTCAGGCAACGCTGGCAAATTATTAATGAATCTATCTTGTCAAACATTACACGAGTGGACACAGACATGACAGCTGCGTGCAAATGGCTGCTGTAAATGCACAAGTGAAGTCGGAACGTACTGTAGATGCATCTGCGGAACATAAAGGGATTTCTTCAATTCACCGGCAGTGTCTCGCCCAATATACTGCACCGAAGACGAATTCCACCACATTTTTGCGTGGTCATAAATGTCAGAAAGTTGTTCTCTCGTCTTGTCCAGCCAGAATAGAAACCTTTCCTATTCTTTACAAAGACGTGTCGTCTGGGATCAGGGGTGGTTTCTTCAATTTCCCGATGGGCGTATTAAGGTATTAACAAGCGTATTAACCAATCGGAGAATAGCCGGATATGACGCATACAGCATGACGCATATTTTGTAAGGAATTGACAGTATTTCTGTATAATTGCAGTACTTTAACAAGTGCTTATACCACTATTAGGTGTACTTATAGCTGATTTCTCATAATCTTTAGTCCAGGGGTTATATGCTCTCGGGCCGAATCTGGCACCTGGGCCGGACATTGCCAACCCATGATTTAGTGAATGTCTCTCCACTGCTCTTCACCCCTGCACTGTCTTATTCAAGTCCAATAAGCCAAAATCCTTAAAAATGCGGTTGTTTTTTTTGTTTGTTTACTTGTAGTTTCCCCGCAAAAACTCAAGAGATCTGTCTCTTCCTTTGACGGGCAGATCAAACGATGCTCCGCTTCAGTTATCGCAAACCCGTGATGCGCTTTGTCATGTTTCCTTAAATAGTTGACTTTTTGAGGCGCAGAAACTCCTAAGGATTTACTTGTAAGCTCGGAGCGCGCCCCACTGAGCCCAGCGTGGCACTACTTTCCCCTTTACCTCCCCAATCACACGCTGCGAAAGCTAGAGGCACACACTCCAGACATCCTGCCATGCTTCTGCGAGAAAAAACAAAACACATATTTTTTTCTTTTTCTCGTTTATTTATTTATTTTTTTTGCATCTTGTCGTCTTTTATTTACCGTGGTATTGCCTACAAACAGCATGCTAGTTTTTTGGGGTTTTTTTTGGGTGGCAGGGATCAGGAGCTCACGACCGTCACCGTAGCTTTTCATGGTTTAGGGCTTTGCCGAGGGGTGGCTTATGATGTTTGGACACAAGGCTTTCCCATTTGGTGCAAGTGTCTTTGCACTGGAGGGAGAGCGGTAACAAGGGGGGTGCTCCGAGAAAGACCACAAGAAGAAGCTGAAGGTATAAAGCATGAAATATTTATGAGCGTATATCCACAACAGAACCCCTGGCAGCCTGTTACGGTCGATTGTATATATGCAACATTTCCGAGTCTAGAGGAGAGAAAGGCATGACACTAAAGAGGAGGCTGCAGCCGCCTGTCGCTGTGTGTGTCGAAAGCGCCGCTGTGTCCGACCCTTCACCTGCAAATAGAGATCTCAGGTGGTTCACTGGCTCCGGGGATAACTTCGCTGTTGGGGAGAAAGATGTTGTTAAAGGCACACAGAGGAACATGTCAGGTTACATTTTGAGACATCCTACAAGCACGTAAAACTCAAAACACAAACATGTCAGTGATACATAATGTAATAGTCCAACTAGTCAACTACACACTGAAAAGTGCAGTGGGCTATAACTATAAAGCGATTTGAAGAGAGATTTTTGACTATAGTTATCTTCTATGGAAACTTAGTTTCAGTGCCAAAGTAAAGAATGGACCAGTCTCACCCTTTCCGATGTGTATTTGATGTCATATTTTTCTTACTTGCACTGTGGGATTTTGTCCTAAAATCTTTGGAAGATCACTGCAATTCGTTGTCTCCTCTCCAGGTTCGTTCACAAAAAAACATGACAAGCTAGACGTCCTCACAACACGTTCAGTATCGCAAATCAAGTTCTTTTGTTTGACTCAATATCAGTAGTTGACTCACAGGGCTGCACCAAACATCAAATCAGTGAAACAAATAAACGTTTTACTATAATGCCCAAGCAAATGTAAAGTGTTTAGCAAATGTAATGTCCAAACAATTGTAATGTCCAAGCAACTGTAATGTCCAAGCAAATATTATGTCCAAGCAAATGTTAAGTGTTTAGCAAATGTAATGTCCAAACAAATGCAATGTCCAAGCAAATATAATGTCCAAGCAAATGTAAAGTGTTTAGCAAATGTAATGTCCAAACAAATGCAATGTCCAAGCAAATATAATGTCCAAGCAAATGTAAAGTGTTTAGCAAATGTAATGTCCAAACAAATGCAATGTCCAAGCAACTGTACATTTGCTTGGACATTATATTTGCTTGGACATTAAAGTGTTTAGCAAATGTAATGTCCAAACAAATCCAATGTCCAAGCAAATGTAATGTAATGTAATGTCGGTACTTATTTTCCCGATAATGACCGGCTTTCTATACATTATCCCGCTTATTATACGGCTGTTTGCCAACTGTACACACACAAATCAACTTCATACACTTTTATGAAGGCAGAAAGGTTTATTTAATGATTTCTGCGGCAAATAGTTCCCAAAAGTTTGCGCGTTGCTTGGCAACGTTTGTTGATTCCAGGCAGTGTGGCGAGGCTAGTAGCAGCACGGCTAGCTACTTATTGCTAGCCTAGCTACTTAGTTTAAGGTGCAGTTCGAGAGGAGGAATGGTGGTGAATCTCTGGGTAAGTTGAAAGTCGGACTCCCGTTAACTTCACAAGCGATTCCCCCAACTTCTCTCGCAGGGACGGGGACAGAGATAGTGTCCGCCTGTCCGCTACTACTACTCGCGGAGTAATATGAAAGACCTGTATTACAAGCACGAACTCCGTTGCCATTGGCAGCGGTCATTATTTTTTTCAGAGGTCTTCTATCAAAAAATAATGACCGGTAGAACGTTGGGAAATCACATTCAAATCAATGGAGCGTTCTACTTGCATTGTGAAGGGCCGTATAATAAGCAAATATAATGTCCAAGCAAATAAAATGTCCAAGCAAATGTAATGTCAAAGCAAATATAATGTCCAAACAAATATAATAATAATGACACAAAACATTTTTGGAGATTGTTTCACTTACATTTCACTCAGCTTCTGACATAGATAGAGGCAAAGTTCCATAGCAGTTTGACTCACTCATTTCCCATTGACATAACATGGTTGACACGGCAACAGTTTAAAATGGTTGTTGTTGCTTCTATCTGTCACTTCCTGTCAATGTCCAATAGACCCTTTAATTGTTTGTAAACATTCCGGGCTTAGCTGGAGGCAGGAAGTTGGATTCCTATCTATTTCCATTGTAGCTGTTGTCATAGTAACGATAAACAAATGTCTAACTGTTTTTGGAAATATCAGATAAACCTTATTTTATCGTCTCAAATGTCATTCCTCTTGTTCTTACGCCTTAAGCTACAACAGGACCACATGTTTCATTTGTAGTTTTACACTTAAAATCGCTAGTTTTAGTTTAATCTTATTTATCTTGATCACTTCCTGCCTCCAGCTGATGTCACCGATGATGTCAGCAGTTAAAGGGTCTATAAGGAAGTGAAACTATAAACATCACAAAAACTGTCAAAGTAAATCAAGCTGGGTAAATTTTGTTTGTGCAAAATCTTAAATATAATTGTGTTAACTAATTTATGTTTTAGCAAAAATTGTTCTTTAAATCTGTTTTATTTAATCGCTGGAAATATAAGGTCATTTATTATGCATTGAATTCTTTGTTTTACATACAAACACTGAATAATAATAATAATAATAATAATAATAATAATAATAATAATAATTATTATTATTATTATTATTATTATTATTATTATTATTATAAGTAATCAATAGTTTCAAATGTATATATTTTTTCCTCCTTTTGTAGGGTCATCCGTATTTGATCAATGGCTTTCCACGTGGCGTCTCCCACACTTGGATGGATGTGACGCGCTGAATGTGGCTGCACAGATGGGCCGATGGCAAATGTTAGTTTTCAGACAGATTGCGCAGTAAGTACTCTCACCATGTGGTCACTGGCAGAAGCAAATAATTCCAATTAAAAACAGAAAGAAAAATGGACTTGAATGCAAGCTAAAATGCATAAAATATTGTGTCCCATGTGTCTAATTACAACAATGCGTGGACCTTGTTTTGTGTAAATTTCCTATGAAAATACAATGAAGTTGATATAGTAATTCTGGCTCCTGGCATCAGCACATTCAACAATCTGAAATCAACCTTTAGGACAGTCCATTTTATATGCATTATTCAAGGTGTGTGTTTATCTTGATGCTATAAAGCGCAGGAGGGGAGGAAATGCAAGTGTACAGCCCTTAGCCAGCAGTAAACGATACACACAGAACCATAAAATACTAATATAAAAAGTAGCAGGAGAAAATAAAATGCTTGGACTCGGCATTTAGCTCTCGACAAAACATTTGCTGTGAACCGTTCTCCATAAAATACAGTATTTCTTTTTTATTGAGAACAGTGAGTGTGAGTAGTAGGGATGGGAATCGAGAACCGGTTCTACAAGTAGACCCGGTTCTGTTTGAGCAAAGCATCGGAACCGTACGTCTACTTCATTATCGATCCCTCTTATCGATGCTCCCGCTCTGAAAACACTTCCCCCCCCACCCCCACCCCCTTTTCGGACACCATAGCTAGACGCACGTGCGTAATGATGTTGTTCTCCGAGTCTGTTAATGCTCCTTCGAAGTAAGCAGGGAAACATCGGCCCAATCTCACTTCTACCCCTTAGCCCTCCGCTAAGCCCTTCCCCTCCGTTTTACGCGTTCACGAGAGACGAGTCGTCAATTAAAACAGCCCATTGCAATAAACGTGTCAGTTCTACGTTTTCGCTTTGCTGCTGCGAACGCTCCGCTGTATTGGCTTGGAGTTTCTTTCCAAACTTGCGATACGTCGATATTGTCATGACACACGGGGTTCAGTGCCTCGCTGCTGCGCCTACTGCCACTGTGCTCTGAGCGCGGGTCCGAGGCGGTCTGTCCCCGGTCTGAGCGCACCTCTGCAGCCTCCGCACAGGCCCGGGGCTCAGAGCGGAGCCTGTGGCTGCCTGTCCCCGCCCTGAGTGCACTGTGAGCGGGGCTACCTCTGCCCGTCCCCGCTATGAGTGCGCTATATGAGCGCTATATCATCTCTGGCAGCTTTGGCTAACGGGCTGCAGCCACAGAGACCCGCGGTAGAAGCAACAACACACGGACGGAGGAAGGAGAAAGTAGCGCAGGATGAAGCAAAAATAGATGAAAATCTGTAGGGTTTGGGCTGAGACAGAGTCCTGTTGTTTAGGTGTTACAAAACTGCATCAGTCTGTTATAAGTTACAGACACTTGGTGAAAAAGTACAAATGTTACCATTATATTTTAGAGGATGCGAGGCAGGCTGAGTGCCAGCGGAGCCACAGTATATTTGGAAACTTGCTTTATTTAATAAATGTCTTTTTTTATAGAGTTTATCAAAAGCACATTCATTCCTTGCTTTTCCCCAACACACAGACAAGTCAGGTATCGATAAGAGAATCGATAAAGAATCGCATCGATAGGTAAAATTATTGATGGTATTGATATCGATAAAATCTTATCAATTCCCATCCCTAGTGAGTAGAGATGTTTGCTATCCCAAAGGTTCCCGGTACAATTCCTGCCACACTGTACATGAGTAACTTTTTTCAGAAATTGTACTTTTACGACATTATTTTGAAATATAAAATGTTTGGGAGTGAGAGTAAATCTGTTAGTGACAGCGTAAGTGACTTGTATCCGACGTTTTCTCAAAAATCATTTATTGTATGTAATTAAGGTGCCACGTTGGAAATACCTCATTTTGGATGTTATTTTTATAATAAAACTAAGTTTCACACTCAAACTATAACTCAGACCTCAATTTGTCAAAAATACCATTTGCCCACAGATGTACGTATTTTTCTTGAATCTTCAACTGCGCTCCAACCTGTATGTCCAGGATATTGTTGTGCAATAAAATTACTAGGCCTGTCATGATAACAAAATATGTTGTTTGATATCCTGAGGCAGGAAAATATTGTGATAAACGATATTTTTGAAGACCTTTGAATGCCACATAAAAACACTCAAAAGCTTTAAAATGTCAGTAGAAATTTGTTCGAAAAGTGCTTAATCTCAAAAATTCTACAATAAACATGAAATACTTTGGGTAAAATAATGTATTACATTACAAAAATGTGGGGAAAATGCAAATAAATATACAGACAATGAATATTGAGCCCCCATTTTTTTGTTTTGTTTATTGAATTATCATTTATTGAACGATAAGTCACTATTGTAATTATCATGACAGGCCTAATAAAAAATTTAAAAAGTGCCCTCTACACTTTCAAAGCCCAAAAATCAACACCGGACCCGTTATGCACTCAAACTGCGTACATCACGCTGCCGTTAATTTGCAGGCATGCCTCTGGGAACAAATAGTCGCTTGTCTCTTGTGTTTAGTCATCAGCAGAAGAGCTGTCTTACTCACACGCACTCACATTAACTGAAATTATAAAACGTGAAATATCAATGCAAAGCAAGTTTATAAGCCAAACCACTTTATGGTTTTACAAAGGGGGACACAGCAACAGTATTTGCTTAGGCTGGGCTCAAACAGGCAGCGTTTTGGACTATGATAGCCCCCTACATCTTACAGTGTTCATTTTGACAGTAGATTTTTATGTAGTTTTGGTCACAGCCTGATGAAAAACAAAATTTCTGGCTCTTGCCATTTTCAATCCTTCTCTTCATTAGTTTACAAAATATCAGGAACTGCATACATGAATGTAAATACAAAGAACAAAGAAGAAAAATATTGACAAACTATGCACACGTCACCTCAGCCAACGTTCAAAATGTCCACTTCTTCATCCAAGAGATAAACTCTATTGTTAATGACTGGTGATAGAAAATAACAAGAAAAGTTTATTATTTATATTGGATCCAGACAAGCCATTAACTACCTATCCAGGTCTGTATTTATTTCGGTCTCTGCATTTATCACATGTCACAAGAAAAAGCTGTTAAAAGATAATTAATTGAAAACAACACTTCTATAGGCATCTCATAGTGTGGGTTTGTATTGTGCATGATTTAACACTGAAGATGATTCACCTTAAACTTCTTCTGCTACTTTTCGCAAATGTTTACCTCAGTTGAACACCAAATAAGGGAACAAAGAAGCATGGCTTTGCTGTGAGCGGCTCGCAGACCTGACTGTAACTTTACTGGGAGCAGGACATTTCCAGCTCGTCTCCATGGAGAAGTGGAAGAAAATGGAAGAAAATGGATGGATGGATGGATGTATTGTTGAATCTCAGATAAGATTAAAAAAAATGCTGAAGCCAAATGAACAAGCAGAAATCCCACTTGAAATCAGACAAATTAACTTACATTTAAAAAATAGTTATTTTTTCACTTCAAATGATACAAAATAATCTGAATTAAGAAACTGCATTTTCCATTAGCAGTAAATGTTTTTAACTTATCTTGGATGAGACCAAATTATTCAGACCAAGTTATTTTATGTAATTTCTTCCTAAGTTGATTATTATTTTTCCAGTGTAGGAGCATGTTTAGATTTCTTTAGTTTATCTAATCTAATATATTTGACAGGGACCATGTACAGGAGCATTAATCAGCAATCACTGTCCGTTGTCCCACACTCGCACTCACAAACACTCTCATTCATCATGGCCTATTGTACATGTTCTTAGTGGTAGCATGAAAGCAGCGTATCCGGTTAAAACTTACACTGACACGGGGAAAATATGTAAACTCCACACAGAAAGGCACAGTGTTCGAACCCAGGACCTTTGAGCTGTGGAGAACGAGCACTAACCGAGGCAGCACCGTGCCGCAGCATTCTTCTCTGTTCGGATGAAACAAATAAAGAAATAACAATTACAAAGGGTCAAAACTCCATGAGCATAAGTTGT
Source organism: Neogobius melanostomus (assembly GCA_007210695.1). Lineage (NCBI taxonomy): Eukaryota > Metazoa > Chordata > Actinopteri > Gobiiformes > Gobiidae > Neogobius > Neogobius melanostomus. The sequence goes on along the minus strand of VHKM01000449.1, from coordinate 949,862 downwards.
GAAAGTGTGAAACTTCAGTTGGTCAGTCGGATCACACTCATTTTCATGATCAGCGGGGAGTCAGCATCAGACAGGAGTTTTAGGCCAAAAAGCTCCATTTGAAGTTTCCCTCTGATGCGCACACACCACATCAGCTTCAGAAACGCTCCCAATATGTTTATGCTAAATTGCTAAACACTGAAGTTATAAAGCTTTATATTGCATGTTTATTGCATGTATGCAAAATTCAGGGAATTTTCAATGTTGAACATTTTCCAAGGGAATTTAAGGGAATTATAGGGAATTAACGCAACTGGAGGTTGCTTCTTTACGGACAGATATAAACTGAAGCATACACATTTGATTTGATAGTTATAGATTGAAATATCTATCACAGCAGAGATGAAAAGTCTCAAAGAAATCATCTTCGCCGTCTGACACCAGAGTTTGAAGAGGACAGTGTTTTAGGTTATGGTTGATACAAAGAGCTTTTGGAAATGGAACAGACTCATTCCATGTTTCTATCCATCTTGCATCAAGTGTGTGCAGTATTATAATATTATATTGTTTCAAAATTCTATAATTTTGGTCTGTTCTGTTTAAGCAGCTGTGTGTCAGACACAGGCCACGCCCACTCCTCGTAAAGTATTAATCAGAGTCGGTCATGATCCGAGTGATACAGATGAATTTAACAAATCACAGTGTGATAAAACAAGACCTTTATATAAAAGTTTGTCGTTTATCCCATTCCAGAGTATTAAGCAGAATGTAGGTTTATGTTTTGACCTGACGATATGGTCCTCACGCTTTTGGTCTGGGGTGTGACATCACTCAAATGCATGTTTTACGGTTCAAAAACATCATTAATGGGTAGCTTTATTTCATTTCCTTAAGCAGCCAATTGAGATTTTTTTGATTTTTAGATTTGAAAATAATTTAAATATATGAGGTTGATGGTTTGAGCTCAGGCCCGTTCTTTACATGTTGTCAATGTTTTGATTTGTTGTGGAGAATGTCCTCATGGGGACAATCAATTTTCAATCAAACTACTACTACTACTACTACTACTACTACTACTACTACTACTACTAGTAAAAATAATAATAATAATAATAATAATAGTAATCATAATAAAAAATCACCAAAATAATGCAAAATATCGTGTTTATTTTAGCATTTTGACAATTTGTGAAAATCCCAAAATTTCTGAGCTAAAGTTTTAATTGAAATTATCCGCTTAATTTCTGAACATGTATATGGACATTTCCTTTGTAACCCGAATTCCATGTATTGTGTGAAGGAAAATGACCCAAAATAAATCAAACTAAAATTGGTCTCAGTTGTAGACGTCTTTTCCATTATAGACAAAGGTTCTTAAGCCATCATCTGTACTGGGTCATTTTAGAAGACACTTTAGCAGAAGACTGAATAACCATCAATCCATCTACTTACCATCTCTCAGCAGATATGCCCAGACTTCCTCATCCCCGAACACTTCCTCCCCGCTCCTCTGGGGGGTCCCAAGGCGTTATCAGCCGAGACACATTGTGCGACACTGTGTCCTCCAGGTCTACCCCGGGGCCTCCTCCAGAGTCGAGAGGAACTTTTTCAGAAAGACAACAACAACAAAGAATATCCCTCCCAACTAGATCATTATATATTTCATGTGGTTTAGTGGATTTCAGAGTCCTTTTTCACCCTCAGGCTAATTTTCAGTATGCGCTGGGTCTGGGAATAAGGAGCAACACAAAAGCATCAGATCAACAAGAAGCAACACAGACAACATGGAGGAACGACTGTAATTGTAGGTGATTTAAAAAAGCATTACTTTAAATTATGTAATAAAGTAAGAGTTCAAGGTTTCTACAGCTGGTAGCAAGTCAAATGTAATGTTTTTTATTACATTTTAATGACTAAATACATTTCCCCCCCTGCTTTTTTCATTTTGTATGATTTGCAAACATTCATTCAAACAGAGGAATAAAGGTTAAATTCTGATATTCGAAATGAAATTGGACACGACGGGGAACTTCTGAGCAAAAGAGAATGTAACGTTTCAGTCAGAACTGAAAGTTCTGACATTTTGTGTTTTTGACAAATGTATGCAGAAAAAATGAATTGAGCAATGTCACTGAGAGGGTTCTGTCTCAAAGGAAAAAATCATATTTTGGTGTTTGGTTTCCTGAATTTGTAAGGCAAACTTGACCAACCTTTCAGTGGGTTTTTTGTTTTGTCAGCGGAGGTTTACCCACAGAATATGATCCAACTCCCGGTCCTGTTTGGGGAGAACTGAAAGGATCATCAGGCGACTGCAGATTCATTTCCATCCAGTATCTTGATGGAGTATTGTCCTACGGTGCATGTTTAAGGTTTAGAGGAGAAACTGGAGCACCTGTAGGAAACCTCTCCAGACAGAGGACTTTCTCGCTGGTAGGTTATTATCAGGAGTTTTTGATATTCTGGTTTTGTCTTTGATCATATAAACTGTTTCCCGAAAATAGCATTTTTCCGGTAATGAGAAACCTGGATTGGTCATTTCCCGGTTATATGCAACTTCCCATTTTTTGTGCATGCAAACATGCCTGTAGCGATTCCGAAGAGCTCCTACTTCTGGAGTTGAGAGTTTTGTTGTTGTTTTTTTTAACCATGAACGAACTAAAAGTAGTGAATATTTTAGATGGAAAGAAGCATCGTTATGTGGATTTGTGCAAAACTGTCGCAGATCGTGGCACTGTAGAACAGGTGCGTTCATGACAGAAAACCTTGGAAAAAAAACAAAACCAAGAGACTCTCTGTGAACTCCATCAGCTCCACTCTCCCCCATCAGCGGCTTCGAACCTTCACCCAGCGCTCCCTGGTCCGTATCGGTGGCAAAAACAAACCCAGGACGAGAAAAGGTGAAAAATTCCCTACAATCTGCCAAAGCTGTCGTCTGCCATATCTCAAGATGTAGTTACCTTGCCAACAAGCTGAATTATTGTGGTATTTAAGTTCAAAAACATATAAGAATCCATCTTGAACCGCTCCCGCCTTCACCGTTCGGAACCAAACCAAAATTGGTTTGGGCAAAAAATATACAAATTTACAACTTTTAAAAAACAAGAGGTAGTTAGTTTAGCTTTTAGTTAGTTGTATTAGTTTATTTGAGTTATCACAGAAAAAGGAGAGAATTTGCACACTCAAAAGGAGTAGGTTGAAGTTCACAGAACTGGGTGCATACCTATGTTCCCCGGGTGTGATTTTTTTTTTCCGTAGGTGAGTTGGTACTTCAACCAGCCACAAGTCATGAGAGTGAAATGTCATACAGTATATCAAGCAGCTTAACCCTGACCCTGCCCTAGCCACTAACCTTAAGGATAGTGGGCTGGTGCCTAATCTTAATCAATAGAAGTTGGGGAACATAGGGCTGACCCCCACAGAACTTACTGTATGTAAAACCTACCCCTGACTTGACATACATTTTCACTTTACAAAAGTTGTTTACTGTTAACTCTTGATAGACACCAGGTACAAGTAGATGCTAGCGTCTCTTTGTACTCGTGTATGATCGTACAAATTTTACATTCGAAAAGTTGAAAGGAATACAAAAACATTTACCGAGCATTTTCTTAGTCCTTTGATAGGTATGCCGCAACACATAACACAAACATAGATAACTTTTTTTCAAAACTAAACATTTACTGGATTAGCGACCCGAACGATTCAAGCCAGCCCAAATCGATGTCAATGCAAATGTTATTGGCACTGTTATATCAATTTGGCTCTTACCAGTTTAGGATGCAGTGGCTAATAAAACATTTACCCCAAAGTGGGCATTCAAAAGAACAAACCCCACAATAAGCCGCAGTGGTCACATATGCTTTTCATATATTATGCTCATAAAATATTACTTAAATGCGCAGAAGTAGCCTCAATATGAGAAGGATCCTTTAGTTGATCATGTAAACAGGGGATTTGAGTTTCCCGATTCATCAGTTACATATAAACACCAAATCCCCAAAACTACCCTAACCAGATTATGGCTAATAACCAGATTACTGGCGTGCATGTAAACACACTCATTTTGACTAACCACCCTGTTGTCTTTCCACACATAACTATTGTCAAACAGGATTATTTAGACGACAATAAACTGCGACAGCACACCAAAAGGACTGCTTTCGATTTCAAGCAGTGCTGCCCGTCCACAGCGGGAGAGAGTGAAAGGAGAGGTGCTCGCAATCTCAGGGGGAAAGCATAAAAAGGCATAAATAACTCACAGTGGTCCGCTCTGAAGTGCTGCCTGTACATCTGCCTGACATTCAGATCCTCTCTCCGCTCTGTGTCCTTTGCTGCCACTCAAAGCTCCTTCCAGGGCAGAAACTGGGACAAATCAACACCATCATTGCAAAACAGGAAAAAAAACGAAGCAAAAGAGTGTTGCGTTTTAGTGTATACCGCACAGTAATAGCGTTGTAAGTTTCTGGAAACAACTTTGAATCGTCAGGTCATGTATTTTATAACCCAACCATAACATGAACCACAAGTCTGTTGCCTGTGGGGAAAACATACTTTATTCATTCATAGCTTAATAAATACAATAATACAGTGGCTTAATAAAGAATTTAAAGTTTACTGCGAGGCCAGCACCTTTCAATCAATCAATGGTATAGCCCAATATCACAACAGGAGTTGCCTCATAGGGCTGCACCGAACATTAAGGCAATAAAACAGAGCAGTAAATAAGACAATGTAAAGTTCAGGCGAATCAAGTATCCAGGCAAACATAATGTCCAAATAAGTGTCAGCAGTGGGTGGCGACGAGCGGCGCGGGTGTCCCCTGTCCTTAGACTCTCCAGCACGGCAAGGAAAAACTCAAAAACCCGGTGGGAGAAACGAGAAACCTTGGGGAGAACCACAAAAGGAAAGATCCACTCCCATGGACGGACCTTTCCACCAAGTGAAACTGCAATGGGATTGTAATGTGGGTCACAGAAATATTATGGCATTTTCTGAATTTAAATGAGTGTTGATGTAAGCACATGACTCGCTAACGACAAAATCCCTAGAGCCCCACATGCGTATGTGCTAGTGCTGTCATCCACGTTGTTGAAAAAATAAAATAAAAGTAGGTGGAGCTGTGGAGTGATGAAAGACCCAAACTGCTAGCCTGGCCAGTCCAGAATGATACCTCACTGTATTTGTTTTATACACAGTCATCTCCCACCCACTCCTTCGTTGACTGCCTGTGCAATCAGATTTGTGTATTTGCCATCACGTGTTGTTTGCGAGCAGCATCACTCCTGGGACGCAGAAGTCCCCTCAATAACAATCCACTGACTACATTCCTCAATCTGCGGTGACTGACCAAAAACACATCAGCAGTAGGTGAGCTTTGTGATTTATATTCTTGTTTGAATATTACTGCAAAACCGCTAATAACATAGCAACACGTCCGCCCTTCGCTGATTGGTTACTCTGTTTCCTGTTTGCTTGTCACCGATTGAGGTGACTTCACTCTGGTGCCTTCAGATGAATGGTCTATTGCAGAGTTCATTCATTCGAGCACCATACAGATTCAGCATGATCCCTACAGCTGCAGCAAGCACCCGACTGCTATTAGATGCCTGGTCACGACAAACTTATATAGCGTAAAAACATCTGCGTAAAAATAAATTTAAAAAAACTGCCAAAGAATCGGACTCCCTGCTCATTCATAGCAGCCATACAAATCTAATTGGACACTTACATTTATATGCACATAACTTTTGACAATCTTGTCGCTCACTCCGCATCTTGCCTCTTTGCTGTTCAGCTGCTATATTGTTGCCATCCCATATTCTGCACTTTGCGTTTTGCATAAGTGCTTAAGTGCTTCTTTTTATTATTCATGTTTGGTAATGGTTCATTGTAAATAACAATATTTATTCATCTTTGCAAATGTAATGCACTGCCTGCCTTTTTTTAATTATATTTTATGTGTTGAACCGGAAGCGCTATATCACGTGACTTGCCCGAGCTAGTTTTAAAAGCTAGGCCCATAGCCTCTCATAGTAGGAGTTGTGGCGCAGTAGTCGGGCCGTGGCCTAAGCCTCTGTACACCTGTGGGATGTGTACGTGTTTCATTTTATCTGTTTCTCTACACCCGTGATTTAAACTTAATCCTAAATATTCTAAAACCTTTTACTGTTTGTTCACAGGGGACCTATGTTTGCCTATTGTAACGTTTGAGCTCAAAATAAACTTAAAAAACGACATCTAAGTGCCCTGGTCATTTCGAGGGGGCAACAAAATCTCCAAACAAATCTTCTATGTCGTTCTTTTGCCGCGTTCGCCACATGGCCTTGCTTGTGTTGTTTGTGTGGAGGACGCGGAGGGAGCAGCGGTATTGCTTTATAATAGGGTGTCCTCATTAAGTATGAATAAGCATTAGAATTGGGATTTGGGTAGGCTATGAAAAAGTATATTATTCATGGCCAGATACAAGTATAATAAGCAGATAATTTATACTTTACAAGAATATTTGTAATGGCCTATTAATTACTAATGCTTATTAATACCTTAAAAATACTTAAAGAGCACACCTTAACATAATGCGTTACCAGAGCAGCTGCAGCACATTTGAGGAGGCAAGAAGGGGACAGGGGCATCACGCTGCTCGAAGCACAAGGCGGAAAAATAATTTATTTTCAAATGGTTCAATGACGTATAAGGGGTCTAAAAACATATTTTCAAAAAGGTTTTTCAAAACTGATGCCGTACATATTTTGAGTCAATAATTCTGTGTTTAAAGAAGTTATGTTTGTTAAATAACATTTAAAACTCAGGTTACACTCCCTGATGAAGGCCCCTAGCCGAAACGCGTTGGAGCACTTTTTTACCTTTACAGCCATGTGATTCAATAAAGGCTTTTTAATATTTCTAGATGAGTGCCTTGGCCATTTTTTTCCCTTTATTGCCTAAGGACTTAGCCCTTTACCAAAGAGCACCATCGATTAACAAGAAATAAGATAAGTAAAACAGTTCCAAGCAGCACTCCTACCTTCTGTTTTTTTTTTTTTTTAACATTTAAAACTATTTAAATGTATTTGTAGCTTCTCTGTATAAAAAAGTGTCAGGTGGCGCAACCAAGTTTTCCCTAAAATTTAAATAGTTTCCAAGAATGTGTATAAAGTCAAATCTTTGCCAAGTATATCTTAGACAGTCTTTCTCCTCTGAACATTTCATCTGTAATTTGTAACTGACTGATGCTGTAATCAGCAATAAAACAAGAGGACCATGGACTGAGTGCTCGGTGTCAGCCCAAAACAGTTATCGGTTCAGTATCGGATATTTGAAACCAATATCTGATATATTTTTTCTAGTATTGACTCTGATAACCTATACCAGTATTGGATCAGTGCATCCCTATCATTTTTAGATGGTAATTTGACATTTTTTGCAGTTGCACCACTTGACTGTCTGGTTGCACCACCTGACATTAGCAACTAAATTAAAATGGCTTTTATGTGGACTCTTACATTAGCTTTAGCATTTGTAAGCATGGGTAAACATGTACTTTTAAAACAAATTAAGACTTTTATAATAAAATAATATTTTCCAATATTTACATCGGTTGTACCACCTGACACCAAAAGTGTGACAGTTTACCTATGAGTCGGAAAAAAGCGGTTTTTTTCTCACTTCTTGAAAGAGATTTTCAAACCTTTTCACTCAGCCATAAAGACAACTTGTTCTTCTGGCTGATGTCATATCCTGTTTGCTGTTACTATTCTTTATTTCAAAATAAAAGCCCTGTTCTTACAGATGTGCCACCCTGATATTTTAAGATCACAAATTGTCTTACAAAAGTTTTTTAGTGATCTCAAAATCTTTAAAACTATTAATATTCACAAATGACGGTTTATATGAAAGATATTTAACATACAATTATGCCATGATGTTTTATTTTTTTAATTGTTACCCTGAAAATACAATTTTCAGAAGGTTTATAAGTCTAATCATTTGCTCGGACGGTTGCACCACCTGACATTTTAGGGGTTTGAGGTGTGAAAACATTTAAAAAAAAATATTATTGAAATGTGATGAAAATGTGTTTAAAGTAAATAGGTTTTGTAGAATAAAGTGATACATGTAATGAAAAGATCAAATTATTTTTTTAAAGAAATATAACACTCGGACACAAAATATGCATGTCATGTCAATCACCCAAATATATTACAGTAATATTAAAGAAAGAAAAGAGAATACTTAAATTGAAAATATCGATATTTTAGCTTGAGAATTGATGTGTAGAATTGAGCCGCATGGATTGAAATATGGATATTTTCTGTTTATCCACACGGCCCCGGATAAAGCGGAAGAAAATGGATGGATGGATGGATGGATATTGATGATGTAGCCATGAGCTCATTTGCATCCGTGGTGCCGCACTCACAAACCCGCTGTCATTCATCCCAGCCTATTGTACATGTTTTAAGTGGTAGGGGAAACTGGAGTACCCTGAGGAAACCTTCGCAGACACGGGGGAAAACATGCAGACTCCACCCAGAAAGGAGGAACCGAGGGTTTTGAGAGCATGTATTAGGAACTGAACTAATCTTGATTTGGCTTATCCACCTCTAAGCTATAGCTGTCCTTTCACAGCTTGTTCCCTGGTCATACATTTTGGATACGCAACCTTCACTCTTGCTTAAACATATAGTTTAAAATATGATTACGTGCAATATGTGGGCGCCACATTCCTCAGCTGTTCGGCCTCATGCTATATCCTTGTCCATACGCTTGTCCTCTGCTCTGGGCTTGTAATGTTGTGGCAAAGTGCAACTGAAACATCCCCTCCAGAGCTGCAGCCTGTCAGATCAACTCGAAGGGCGAATAAGCTCGGTCATGGATAGCCGGTCCGCTCCCTGGCCGGCCTTTGTGCACGCTGAGTGATGGTCCATAATCTATTAAGAGGATTTGAGCTGGTCTGAAATTGCAGGCGGCGGAATTAGCCGTCTTTGCGTCGGGGAAAAAAACGCCGGCCATCTTGGACGGGAGGTGAGGGCAACTGGAGCGTTGGCAGAGTGGTTAGTCCCGTCCGGCTGGATGTGCACTGATAAGGGCTGAGTAACCTCTGGACATAACAAACTATCAAGAGACGTCAACACAGGATTAGGCCTTTCACAGCGATTGGGAGAGGACAAAGTCGTGCGAACAACAGCTAGGACGTTCTCGTGCAGCGTGTGGAATTGTTTGTACTTTTCTTATGAGTAGTATGTCATGAATAGCAGTTCAAATCCCACTTTGTTCTTGAGCAAGAGACTTCACCCAGCTTGCCTGTGTAAATGTGGTGTACGAGTGAGTGGTTGTTTGTGGTCAGGTGGGTCAGTGGCGCAGTCACCCTTCCGTCTGTCTACCTCGAGGCAGATGCTATCAATGTGTTGGGCAAATGAATAAGGTATATAGTAGTGTTTAGAGATACAGTACTTAAATAGCTTCTGACGCACCAGAAAAATTACAAGGATAACTGGCTTGTGGCGACCAAGCCTTCATTTTTTTCGTCTTTTTACCCATTTGACAGTTTCACGTTATTTGCATAACTAAGATGAACACCTTACAGCGAACATATATTATACGCGTACAATTTAGGTCATCTAAATCCAAAAAGGGTAGATTGAACATTCTAAGACAATGCCGATGCAACAGAAGACATACATAAACATACATATATATACACACATAAATAAATATATATACTGTACATACATACATACAAACAACAACAAAACAGGTACTGTCTATGTACATATCCTTCTCTATGTTTATTAGCTAATTTGTTTGTGCATGGTGTGGGAGCGGTTGGTGGCTCCTCGGAGAAACGAATGAAAAATAAAAAAATAAGAAAATATGTGTTAAGAATTAATAAATGTAATAAGTGAAGAACCCACAGAAAATGATGCATTTGATGTACATTCAACCAAGTGTTCATACTAGGGAAGTTTTTACTGCAGAGAGTCCGTATTAGCCATGAAGGACACAGTTTTTTAAAAGTAAACAAACAGCTAGCTTATGAGCTAAAGAGATTGAGACCTACATATTTCTTCTTTTGAAACACTGAAGAGGCACCAACAGCTCCCCACACCTGCAGCACAGTTGAGGCGTCACAAGAGGTGCTACAGGAAACAAAAAAGAGGTCAAACGAGGAGAAGACGGTGAAAGACTGTTGTGGAGCGGAGGGAGCTGCGCAGGAGGAAGAGGAAGGAGGAGGTGGAGGAGCTGATCAGTGCAGGACACCACGGTCTGGAACAGGGACAAACCCAGGAGGCGCTGCACCGTTTTAGAGGAGCACTGAAGGCAGTACTCTGGTTCCCCCGACCTCCAAAAGCATGTTGGTCAGGTTGGCCCACAAGGGCGGTTCAAATTGAGACATTTAAACTAATATAGTTATTCATTTTTTGCAGTGAGTCATAAGCAACAGAGACCAGGCATGCCTCCGCTAAGCACACGGCGTCTGGAGCCTGAAAGTTGCTGCGATAAACTTTGGTCTCTCTTTGAACCATCGCACAGTGGATTCGGGAGCAGGCTCACGATTTTACAGTCCCCACGCCTTGCAATGTGACATCTTTGTGAAGCAGAATTCAAGAAGCACTGGATTGTCCGTCCACTAATAGGGGATGCAAGACGGGTTTAGCTCATTTTGAGACAGGTTAGCTTTTTCCCCACTGATAATGTGGCGGGTTGTTGGAGAGGCCATTGGCGCAATGGTCAGTCCACTTCAGGGCAGAAATGCCACCATCGAATAAAGAACTACTTCCATCCATCCATCCATCCATCCATCCATCCATCCATCTTCTTCCACTTGTCCGTTGCCATTGGAGCTGCCCAAATCACATTGCACCAGCCCCTATGGCTCCTCCTGCAGGTGGTGGGTCCACAGAAGGACGGCCTCATGGTTCTAACCGGGCCTGTTGGTCTCTCATAAGGGGCTTCTGAACCGCTCTTTGTCTGACCCGTCAACTAGGACCTGTTTGCCATGGGAGACCCTACCAGGGGCACGAAGCCCCCGACAACAGAGCACTCAGGATCATTCGGGCACGCAAACCCCTCCACCACGTTAAGGTGGCGGTTCCAGGAGGGGTAAAGAAATACTGAATAATGCAAATAAATAAGTACTGATCGGACGAAAATAGCAATGCATTTTTATTATCTTCATATAAGCGTACCTATAGATACAGTATCTGCGCAGATAGACCAGCAGTTAATACTGCAGCAAATATGGGAAGCGTTGTCTTATTTGGCTTACGTTGCTCGGCTGTATAACAATCTAACACCGAGATAAGGATTAAGACACACTGTACTAGACATAATTTAGCCCCATTTATTCAATCAGAGTTGGTAATGTCTTGTTCAAGGAGGATTAATACGAGACACTGCATGTGAGTAGAGAAAAATATATATATTTAGGGATATATCAATATAAATAATGAATAGACCCATTGAGGAAAAGCCGGCTTTGCGAACCGATGTTAAACTTCTGGGATATCTCCACCTTGCTAGCAACAAAATGTCATAAAATAAGCATTGTACAGGGTAAGTTTTCACCTTTTTATACAATAATTTGAAAACTAAGATGTCAAGGAAGAAAATTAGCTAAAAATCTCCACATTGACCGCTGCATGAGAAATCGCCCTAAACCCAATAACCTTTCCCGAGCTTATTTGCGCTGCTAAACGTGTATGTTTTAGCTGCACAAACCACAACACTTTCAACAATGTCACAGGATACAAAAAACAAACCTCCTCCTCGCCTCGGTCTATGATATGGAGCCTTCCCCCTTTTTTTTGTAAACCCCAGTGGAGACATAGTCATTTGATTTGCCTTTTCATTTGCAGCATCGTCAATTAGCTGCAGAGAGGGAAGACGAGCTGGTTCTGTGGTCCACGCTGGCTCTCAGATGACTGACCTTCCCAGCGTGCATTTGGGTTTGGGACAGGAGCAGTGAAGCTTTAAGGCCTCTCTCCCCCTGACACACACACACATGCACGTCCTGAGCTCAAACGAGGAGAGGGAGGTGCGGAAGGAGGCAAGTGTGGATGCCTACTGCCCCCTAATGGTGGAGATGTGATCATAACAAGTGCACTTTCCCCATAGGGAGAAGTCATGCTTGAAAGAAAGAGACAGCAAGCAAAGGGGATTATTAGAAATCTGCAATGCTGTGTCGAGAAAAGAGTCTTTGGGAGTTCAAGTCATGACTTTGATGAATTTAGACACCGTTTAAATGGCATTAATTTGCTTATGCTTAAATCGAAATAAAAATGGGACCTTCAGCAGTGCAATTTTAGCAGCGAATCAATGAATAACAATGCAGACTTTCCACTCGATTTCTCAGCCGTTGCCGTGAAGGAAAGCGAACTGCCTTGCTGTTGCTATTTTATGACATCACATGCATAACCTTTATTCGCTCTCAGTCCTGGTTTAGTCCTGGCATACTTCATACTCCAGCCCCTGATGATTTTTTGTTGATTTTTTTCTGGTCCAAGCTGATTGAAATCGTGTTTTTACTCTTGGTCATAACTTAGTTTAAAGTTTATATGACAGGTTTTTATCCTTTTGAAAATATGGCTTTTTCTAGATGCAGATGGATGGATGCATCTGTTGTAAGTAATAATGATCATTTTATTTTATTCCTTTGTCATCGAACAGCTCATGTTTAGAAAACTAGCTGAAATAAAACCATGTCACGATGTGGATCTGGTCTGTCCCTGCAGCTTAGGAGGTATTAAAGTCCTTTCTCTCTTTTTATCACTGCTCACATGAAGTCACATGTGATGCTGCTGTCTGTTTTATGACATTCTGAACAATACTTTTTTTATACACGTATTTTTAATTGAACTAAAATAACATATTTTGAAAACAGTACTGTTTAGGCACCGGTATTGAAAAGTTGTGGTATCGGGAAACGGTGCCCAGCCCTACTGGTTTACTGGTTTAATCCATGTTTAGTAGATTTAAGTGTCAGAGGTTTGTGCTTCTTGTATTTGTGCAGCCCTGCCTTACACCGAACAGACAAATGAGAGAGCTGAATAATTTATTTAATGGATAAACACTGGCACTAGATACTGCAGGTAGCAGAGAGAAGGAAGAGATTGATACCTTTGTTTTTGTTCGGGAAAATATCTCCTCGGTTTCTTCACACTGGTTATGGGGGTAAAGAGATGAAGAGGCTGAGGAGGCTCGTGGTTGTGCTGCTTTGTATATTCGGCAGGGATAGTGCAAATATGAGACACCGGGATGTAAACAGAAGTCGCGTATTCACATTCACAAACCGCCGCATTCGAGTCATCCAACGCCGACCTTTTGGACACTCCTTGAATGTTCGGCATCACAAATAACTTGTTACTCATGATCATGTTTCATTTGTGTTTACAAATCAGAGGGAAGGCAATCATTCACTGGAAAAAAAGTCCTGTGTTTAAGCCTCCGGCGTTCATGGCTCGTCTGCTTCCCAGCTGTGCTGTGACCCACCTCCGCCCCTTTTGTCCGTCACCGGTCTCCCATGCCATCACCAGTGTCCAGGCTCTAGGGCGGAGACGGGTAGTACTTAGTTACATTTACTCAATTACATGTACTTGTACTACCAAACATATCAGTAAATGTTTCTATTCGCTGCTTTTCTATCCAGGTTGAAGGTAGTTTGACTGATTTCTAGTGGCATCTCTGGTTGTTCCATTGGCATTAGCATTATTTTTTTCATCTTATATTAAATTAGTTCAAACTGACTAAAATTCTACATAAAGAACCTTTGAAGTCATTTTAATCATTCAATATGGTCAGTTTTCTATTGTTGAATCTGATTTTGTTATAATGAACCCAAACCCCAAGACTGTCGCTTGTTATATCTTTATTTCCCAAAAAATAAATACAAAAAATCACCAAGGTACTTGTGATACTTTGGGAGACCTGACCTTTTGGACATGGGTGAATGCTCTAACCAATAAGCCCCTGTCCGTAGTAGCTATAACAAACAGAAGGGAAAGTGAGAACAATTACAAGAATCGATTGATCACCAAATGTCGACTTTATATGCTGCAGCTTTATTTTGATTTGTGTGTTGCTAATTATCCGGGTCTGACTCCCGCACTAACAGCCCACAGTCCACTGCCCATGTTTTCCCTGATGGATTGTGGGTAATGACCAGAGAAAGGAGAGAGAGAGAGAGGAGAGAGAGTCGGTAATGGCGGCCTGTTAGAATTCAATTTTCTGATTATTTTGTTATGATTATAATTGGAGTATTCGCACGTGGTAAATGGATTACATTTAACACGCTGCATTCATGCCCCGACATCAGAGTCCGGAGTAATGACCTGACATTTACATAATGGCTCACTGTAACCACCACCCTCGTGTTTTTTCTTCTTCTGTTAATCTTTTATAACGCTTGTCATTTCCCGCAGCTTCTTCCTTCGGCATACGAATCCATTATGGCGCCCGGAAAACCTCATAATTCATAAGCTCATTACGACGGGTGAGAATTAAAAAACGGCGCGTGCATCCGTTGTGTAATTTCCCAATCAAGGAGCGGCCTACATTTCATGAAAGTCAAGAGCAGTTTGTTCCTCTAAACTTTTTAAAGATTGTTCTCGGAGTGACTTTGAGCAGATCGCCGCTGTCCTCGAGTTAAAGAGTTCGGATCACATAAGTGGTCCGAGGGAGCGGGCGCACTTCACTTAACCCAGAGTTTGGTACAAAAAGAGATAGGGCCGTGAGTCAGCTACCCTTTAGCTCGGAAGGATAACTTTAAGTAGAGTCTTGGTAAGTCCCGATAAAATGTCTGAGGTTTAAATTAGGATTTGTTTTGAATCATGGGCAAACGTTTTGTGCCATGTGCAGCTTTTTCACTCAACTAAATCATGATTCTTTGGCTGCCTAAAGAAAGGTGATTTAGTCTGGTTTGGACATGCTTTAGTCCAGTCTAGATCTAGTTTAGCCCTTTTTCAGTCCTCCACATTCACCATAAGCACGCAAATTAATAGCGGGTGATGTTGTTTAAAGATATGGTTTAAATTTAACATCTTGAACAATTTAACAGAATAACCTAATTTTGTAACCAATATACAGTGCCTTGCGAAAGTATTCGGCCCCCTTGAACTTTTCGACCTTTTGCCACATTTCAGGCATCAAACATAAAGATATAAAACTGTAATTTTTTGTGAAGAATCAACAAGTGGGACACAATCATGAAGCGGAACGAAATTTATTGGATATTTCAAACTTTTTTAACAAATAAAAAACTGAAAAATTGGGCGTGCAAAATTATTCAGCCCCTTTACTTTCAGTGCAGCAAACTCTCTCCAGAGGTTCAGTGAGGATCTCTGAATGATCCAATGTTGACCTAAATGACTAATGATGATAAATAGAATCCACCTGTGTGTAAGCAAGTCTCCGTATAAATGCACCTGCTCTGTGATAGTCTCAGAGGTCAGTTTAAAGCGCAGAGAGCATCATGAAGAACAAGGAACACACCAGGCATGTCCGAGATACTGTTGTGGAGAAGTTTAAAGCCGGATTTGGATACAAAAAGATTTCCCAAGCTTTAAACATCCCAAGGAGCACTGTGCAAGCAATAATATTGAAATGGAAGGAGTATCAGACCACTGCAAATCTACAAAGACCCGGCCGTCCCTCTAAACTTTCAGCTCATACAAGGAGAAAACTGATCAGAGATGCTGCCAAGAGGCCCATGATCACTCTGGATGAACTGCAGAAATGTACAGCTGAGGTGGGAGACTCTGTCCATAGGACAACAATCAGTCGTATACTGCACAACTCTGGCCTTTATGGAAGAGTGACAAGAAGAAAGCCATTTTTTAAAGATATCCCTAAAAAGTGTCGTTTAAAGTTTGCCACAAGCCACCTGGGAGACACACCAAACATGAGGAAGAAGGTGCTCTGGTCAGATGAAACCAAAATCGAACTTTTTGGCAACAATGCAAAACGTTATGTTTAGCGTAAAAGCAACACAGCTCATCACCCTGAACACACCATCCCCACTGTCAAACATGGTGGTGGCAGCATCATGGTTTGGGCCTGCTTTTCTTCAGCAGGGACAGGGAAGATGGTTAAAATTGATGGGAAGATGGATGAGCCAAATACAGGACCATTCTGGAAGAAAACCTGATGGAGTCTGCAAAAGACCTGAGACTGGGACGGAGATTTGTCTTCCAACAAGACAATGATCCAAAACATAAAGCAAAATCTACAATGGGGTGGTTCACAAATAAACATATCCAGGTGTTAGAATGGCCAAGTCAAAGTCCAGACCTGAATCCAATCGAGAATCTGTGGAAAGAACTGAAAACTGCTGTTCACAAACGCTGTCCATCCAACTTCACTGAGCTCGAGCTGTTTTGCAAGGAGGAATGGGCAAATATTTCAGTCTCTCAATGTGCAAAACTGATAGAGACATACCCCAAGCGACTTACAGCAGTAATCGCAGCAAAAGGTGGCGCTACAAAGTATTAACTTAAGGGGGCTGAATAATTTTGCACGCCCAATTTTTCAGTTTTTTATTTGTTAAAAATGTTTGAAATATCCAATAAATTTCGTTTCACTTCATGATTGTGTCCCACTTGTTGTTGGTTCTTCACAAAAAATTACAGTTTTATATCTTTATGTTTGATGCCTGAAATGTGGCAAAAGGTCAAAAAGTTCAAGGGGGCCGAATACTTTCGCAAGGCACTGTATATTTGCAGTGATGTGAGATGTCTGTATGAGACCAAAACTATTTGCGTGACAGGGGAATCACAGTCTTAATTTTACATATTACCATGTCTGTAGTACAGTCGTAACCTTGATTCCACAATAAATAAATAGGCTAATCACAACGCATTCACTAATGCTAACGCGGCTAGTGCTAACATCCACAGCAGCTTATAAATACTCTCAGTGGGGAGGGTCTGCACCTGCTAAAACATCATTATTGTTAGGAAAGACTGGCCTTTGCAGTGCCTCCATGTTGCCTTTAGAGCAGACTCAGACTCTGGAATTGTATCCAGGAAGTACAGAACGAAGTGCCGTCACCGTAGAAGAAGAAACATGAAAATTAAACAGAATTATCCGACGATTTCCAAACTGCGTAAATGAAGTGAAATACTGCTCCAAGTAAGTCTTTGACAGGGAACAATTTGGGGTGAATGTAGTGTGTGAGTGAGTGAGTTGGTGGTGGCTTGAGGGGCCGATGGCGCAGACTGGTGGCGTCGCTTCCGTCAGTCTACTTCAAGGCAGCTGTGGCTAGAATAGTTTCTTACCACCACCAAGTATGAATAATGTGAATGAATAATGCAATATAAAGCATTTTTGAGTGTCCAGGAAAGCACTATGTAAAACCAATGCATTATTATTATTATTATTATTAACAATGTTATAAAATGGTTTAAAGCTAAAAAAAAAAAACATTTTGAAAAAGATGGACTCAACAATCACATTTAAATAGGCTCGTGTGAAGCAATAATAGTACATACTTTATATTTCATATCTTATGGAATCTATTATGGTATCCCCAAAAAGTTAAAATAAAGATTCAAAGACCTTGGCAGTAAAACTCAAAGTTAAAGGTCATATCTCTTGTGCTTTTGTTGGACTCATTTTGTACAAACCTGATCTTTCCGCAGCAGCAGCGGTGTCAGAGCTGGCAGTCACTCCACTTGGCCTCAGCCCATAATAGATCCTGGAAGACAGTCGGGCCATAGTATCACCCAATGTACCTGAACCTTTGCCGAGAGAGAGAGAGAGAGGGAGAGAGAGAGAGAGAGGGAGGCAAGTATCATAATGTCCTCATAGCATCAGCAGCTCATTACTGCCATCACACATCCATTTTTTTTAAATCATGGGGCCAATTACAGTCACAAATCAGCCCGTCAAAGAGAGGTGGATATTTATATGCCATAGAGCAGAGATCTCCAACCCGTAGATCTCCAGAACTGTCTCATATAACTCACCAAAAACTTTCTACAATTCTACACACTTGATGAGAGAAGTTTTTAGGTGCACTTTTTGATTTAAAAATGTTGCAGACAAATCTGCTTACATTTGGGTCAAAACAGTTACCAGAATGTTCGGGCCATTGAGCACACCTGAACATAAGAACAGACTAAATTTATTGATGCATCGATCTGTTACTGGTATTGGATATCTGAGCCGATACTGGGAAAAATATGATATTGGGTATCAAATATCCGAGACTGAACCGATACCAGTTTCAAATGCAAAGTCAAAGTTAAACATCTTCCATTTCTAAACCAAATTAAACGTACCAACCAGGCAAAGGATCTTTTCCATTTCATTTTCCATATTCAAATTTAAGTTGAAAGGCCGAGGTTAGCAATAGCAATGGCAACATGCTATTTCTACCAGCAACTAATCATGGTTGGGTCAGAAACTATGATAGAAATACCTAAAGTAGTCTAGTAAAATAAAATAAAATCGGCCACAGATGTAGTGGCCAAGTGTTTTGTATGTCAGTTTATGAAACAGTTTATCTAACAATAGTGTAATAATCACTTTATGGAAGTTGTTATATTGATGTGACCTAAATTGTCATGTGCCAAGGATATTTAGGGTAGAAAAGTCCAATGACCCTTGTTAAATGTGGTTCTATTAGTTTATTAACAGATAAATGTATGTCTTATTATTATTGATATCTTATCTTTTCTTGTCATAATGTTACAGATCAGTTAAGACTTTATTGATCTTAAAATGGGGAAAAGTCTGGGAAAGTCCACGTGGTTGTTCACATACATTTTCCATTGACTAACATTAGCTAAAAACAATATAAAAAGTGGAGAAAAAAGCCGCAGAACAAATCTGTTAGCTGTCAAGTCACTACTGGTAGAAGCCGCAGGGTTCAAAGTGATAAAAGTAGCTGCTTATGGTCAGGAAATTAAATTTTTGACATTGAGCCGAATTTCCTAGTTATCCAGAGTGTTGTTGATGTCTGGAGATATTTTTTTCTTAAATTCATGCAGTTCTTATATTTGAAGAGCTTAGTGGGGCTAGGCTACTGCTAGGCTAACGCATTTCTATGGTATCAGCAACTCTGCGTTAAAAACAGTCTGGCGCACTCCACAGTGCACTTGAGGCAAATCACTTATAACGGGGGTCAGCCCTATGTTCCCCGGTACCTATGTTCCCCCACTTCTATTGATTAAGATTAGGCACCAGCCCACTATCCTTAAGGTTAGTAGCTAGGGCAGGGTCAGGGTTAAACTGCTTGATATACAGTGGGGGAAAAAAGTTTAGTCAGCCAACAATTGTGCAAGTTCTCCCACTTAAAAAGATGAGAGAGGCCTGTAATTTTCATCATAGGTATACCTCAACTATGAGGCACAAAATGAGAAAAAAATCCAGAAAATCACATTGTCTGATTTTTTATGAATTTTTTGCAAATTATGGTAGAAAATAAGTATTTGGTCAATAACACAAGTTCATCTCAATACTTTGTTATATACCCTTTGTTGGCAATGACAGGTCAAATAAGTCTTCACAAGGTTTTCACACACTGTTGCTGATATTTTGGCCCATTCCTCCATGCAGATCTCCTCTAGAGCAGTGATGTTTTGGGGCAGATGCTGGGCAACACAGACTTTCAACTCCCTACAAAGATTTGCTATGGGGTTGAGATCTCGAGACTGGTTAGGCCACTGCAGGACCTTGAAATGCTTCTTACGAAGCCACTCCTTCATTGCCCGGGCGGTGTGTTTGGGATCATTGTCATGCTGAAAGACCCAGCCACGTTTAATTTTCAATGCCCTTGCTGATGGAAGGAGGTTTTCACTCAAAATCTCACGATACATGGCCCCATTCAGTCTTTCCTTTACACGAATCAGTCGTCCTGGTCCCTTTGCAGAAAAACAGCCCCAAAGCATGATGTTTTCACCCCCGTGCTTCACAGTAGGTATGGTGTTCTTTGGATGCAACTCAGCATTCTTTCTCCTCCAAACACGACGAGTTGAGTTTTTACCAAAAAGTTCCATTTTGGTTTCATCTGACCATAAGACATTCTCCCAGTCCTCTTCTGGATCATCCAGATGCTCTCTAGCAAACTTCAGACGGGCCCGGACATGTACTGGCTTAAGCAGGGGGACACGTCTGGCACTGCAGGAATTGAGTCCCTGGCGGTGTAGTGAGTTACTGACGGTAGCCTTTGTTACTTTGGTCCCAGCTCTCTGCAGGTCATTCACTAGATCCCCCGTGTGGTTCTGGGATTTTTGCTCACCGTTCTTGTAATCATTTTGACCCCACAGGGTGAGATCTTGCGTGGAGCCCCAGATCGAGGGAGATTATCAGTGGTCTTGTATGTCTTCCATTTTCTAATAATTGTTTCCACAGTTGATTTCTTCACACCAAGCTGCTTACCAATTGCAGATTCAGTCCTCCCAGCCTGGTGCAGGTCTACAGTTTTGTTTCTGGTGTCTTTGGACAGCTCTTTGGTCTTGACCATAGTGGAGTTTGGAGTGTGACTGTTTGAGGTTGTGGACAGGTGTCTTTTATACTGATGACAAGTTCAAACAGGGGCCATTAATACAGGTAACGAGTGGAGGACAGAGGAGCCTCTTAAATAAGAAGTTACAGGTCTGTGAGAGCCAGAAATCTTGCTTGTTTGTTATTGACCAAATACTTATTTTCCACCATAATTTGCAAATAAATTCATTAAAATCAGACAATGTGATTTTCTGGATTTTCCCCCCTCATTTTGTCTCTCATAGTTGAGGTATACCTATAATGAAAATTACAGGCCTCTCTCATCTTTTTAAGTGGGAGAACTCGCACAATTGTTGGCTGACTAAATACTTTTTTCCCCCACTGTATGTATGACATTTCACTCTCATGACTTGTGATTGGTTGAAGTACCAACTCACCTATAGAAAAAAAAATCACACCCGGGGAACATAGGTATGCACCCCTTATAACTTTAGCCTAACAATATAAATGTCTGTGTCGATAGAATAATTATAACCATTTTGCATTTAAAATAACTTATATTTGAGCAGCATCAGCTCCGTGGTTGTAAGCTAACGCAGCGACGGAGTGATCTGCGAGAAAATAGTCCCTCAAAATGCGGTAATTCATGTGATGCAAGGTCAGTTATATTTCAAAAATGATTCTATTAACACAGACATTTATATGGGTGTTATAAGTGATTTACCTCAGATGCACTGTGGAGTGCGTCAGATTGTTTTTAATGCAGGGTTGCTGATACCGTAGAAGTGTGTTAGCCTAGCATTAGCCTAGTGCCACTAAGCTCTTTAAATATAAAAACTGCATGAATTTAAGAAAAAAAATATCTCCAGACATCAACAACACTTTGGATAACTAGGAAATGAGACCCAATGTCAAAAATCCTGAAATATCCCTTTAAGGTAAGTATCAAGAAAGAACAAGTGATTGTGTTGAAATACTCTTCAGAATGAGCATCGAAGTCCACCTATGCATAGTTAGACAGATGCCATCAAAGCATAAGTTGCTCACTGCCATTGTTTTTAAAAATAAAAGTAGCTCTCACGATTAAAAAAGGTTTACATATCACTGCTGTAGACTGATTTAGAATGTGACAAGGCAAGTTAACACGGAAAAAACAAGTGCAATGAATGATAATAGAAACCAATCAACCAAACGTCATCTCCATGACAGCTGATAAATGAGATAATAGCGGAGTGTAATTGTTTTGCATAGTTGAGTTGCAGTAAAATATGGTATCTATTACTACCGCTGTCATATTTATTCTTACATAAGCAAATTAAATACATGAGTGATTTGGAAAGGTGAAAGGTGTTAATTTGTGAGGCTGGGAACTTAGTTGTTAACACTCAGTTTGTCAGACCCGGCGCCTCTCACTCTTCCATGTTACTTTCTTTTCTTCTCACTAACACTGAATTTAATCATTGTCTTGTGACATTGATGCAGGTGTTAGAGTAAAACAACCGCAGGGAATAAAAAAATAATGATGTCTGTCCATGGAAATAAATCTTTCCTTCAATATTTATCCTTCAGGTTTCTCTTTCCTTTCTTCTTTCGGGAGAAAGCGTGCTTATAGGGTCTATAACATTATACTGGACATATACAGTAGTTGAGTGGGGCACAAGAGTGAGCACTTTACATCAGCATCAGCTGTGATGCATACATACAGTACAACCCAGTGGTGGCTGGTGATGTAAACTCTGTGGGGCTGTTTTGTTTTTCTTTTTTTTTGCTATCGAATGTACTAAGCACATTTACTGCTGCATGTCACAGGACTAGCATTACAGCATCAATAACAAGGCAAACGTTTACTCTATACGGCATTCAGTTACATAACGTAATTTAAACAGCAGACTATTACCTAACAAATGCATGTACACAATGATATGAGCGCATAACGGATTTGGTTAAATCCTGCTAACAACAGCGGACAGATGTGAACCGTGGTGTAAACATAGATTCGCCCGTAGCTTTGAGGACCATCGCTTCTTTACGTCTGTTTCGCCTTATTCAAACTTCATAACCACACGGCAGCTTCCACACTTCATCTTGAGTCACCAGCAAAAAGTCCCGTTGCAAAGAGTCGTCCAAAAAAAAAACAAAGAATATCCGTATAATCCACCGGTGTTTGCTAGTTTCCGTGTTTACAGAGACAGCGTGTGCAACTTGTGAAAGTATCCAATGAGGAGTCTTCAGCCTGGTGAGCTGCTCTGTGATTGGGTCCGGGGCTCAGTCCCAGAGCCGAGTGTATGTGTGTGTATGTGCTGGAGGCGGGCTTGGGGCCACAATAACTGTGCCCCAAAGCCGTCTATTGAGAGCAGTTTTGGACATGCGCACTATGATTTTAGTGGCTCATCACTTAAAGGGATACTTCGGGATTTTTGACATAGGGCCTCATTTCCTAGTTATCCAGAGTGTTGTTGATGTCTGGAGATATTTTTTTCTTAAATTCATGCAGTTCTTATATTTGAAGAGTCTAGGCTAGAGCAAGGCTAAAGCATTTCTATGGTAAAGTCTAGCCTGCATTAAAAAACAGTCTGACCCACTCCACAGTGCACCTGAGGTAAATCACTTATAACACCAGACTAACCATATAAATGTCTGTGTTAATAGAATAATTTTTTAAATATAACTGACCTGGTATCACATGAATTACCGCATTTTGAGGGACTATTTTCTCGCAGATCACTCCGCCGCTGCCTTGGCTTACAGCCACGAAGCTGATGCTGCTCAAATATAAGTTATTTTAAATGCAAAATGGTTAAAATTATTCTATCGACACAGACATTTATATGGTTAGTCTGGCGTTATAAGTGATTTACTTCAGGTGCACTGTGGAGTGCGCCAGACTGTTTTTTATGCAGGCTAGACTTTACCATAGAAATGCTTTAGCCTTGCTCTAGCCTAGCGCAACTAGACTCTTCAAATATAAGAACTGCATGAATTTAAGAAAAAAATATCTCCAGACATCAACAACACTCTGGAAAACTAGGAAATGAGGCCCAATGTCAAAAATCCCGAAGTATCCCTTTAAACAGGCGCTGACGGGCCGGCCCTATTTCAGGCGCGTTGAGAGAAATGAGGCCTTGGCAAAGCCTTTGGATTATGCATGTTTATAACGAAATTTTCTTGGTAACCTATAATTGGTCTTCATTGAATATTATTCTTGATAAAATATGATTTATAGATTATTACTCTATAAAGAAGACATATTCTATTCACAATTATTTTGAGCCAGCACAGCGCCACCTGGTGGGGCCAGGCCCCACTGACTCCAAATGCAGAGATGTCACTGAGTACATACTATCTGTTGATTTCTAAACTGTTTTTCAGTTTACATTGTTAGAAAAGCCTTGTGAGCAGCAAGATGTCGGCAGCCAAACCCGACTAAAAATATCGGAAAAACTGCGGTCAAAATGTTATGTTTTTACTGGTTTACGACCGAAAAGGACACGAGCTAATCAGCAATGTGCTAACTCATGGACATAACACACACAAACAAAATCTCCAAACTGATAATCTACATGTTGAACCTGATCATTATTTGCAAGTGACTGGATTCACAAACATTAATGTCATATCTGAAAGTCCTTTCATTTGACCATTATGAAGCACATCACTTTAAAGTGTGTCACCACTTTTGTAATTTGATCTTTGTTCCTATGTGCCAAGTAAGAAGACGTTGAACTTTGTGTTTCATGTGGATAAGTCCTGACATTACAGAGATATTAACCATAAACCAAGTCCAAAATTCTGCATTTTGATGGTTACCATAGTTACCACAGTAGAATAGCTGTTAACAATATTGTGACGTCATATGAACGCAAGCTATTGACAAAAATAAGAAGCTGAATTGACTTCAGACAAAGATGTATAGCACAATGGTTCTCAAACATTTCACATTAAGTACCAACTCACCAAATATTTGACCTTCCATCGAGCTCAAATCAGGGCAAAACTGAATCAAAAAAGCATCTAAAATAGACGTACTAAATTGTATCTAAACTGAGTGTAAACCATGCTTTCGAGTCAAATCATACTTCAGGAATAGAAGCTTTTTAAGAACAACTGTCCAACTGATGCCTTAATCTCCACCCTCCACCCTAGACTATCTTTATACGTGCTTTTTCAGGCAAGTCCCCTGCAAGTGGTGTCTCTTTTCATCCCTAATCTGCACTTCACCATCAAAAATAGAGTCGGCTCATTACCTACGCGTGTGTGAAAGTACAGATGCGCACAAAGTATCCATCTGACCATCTTCCTTGCATTCATACTCAAGGGATCAATCTCCGAATCTCCAACAGGTGCACGGCAGGTGACAGAGAGACGAGCGGCCGATCAATACAGGAGCAGGCAGTTAATGGCATCTACAGAGCCAGATCAAACAGCGTCGGGAGGAGTGCAGTGGGAAAGGAAGAGAGAAACGGCGATCCATGCGCTGAGATGAGAGGAGCTGGCTGGTGATCGTCTGTCTGGAAAGTTCATTATGTATCTAAATGTGAAATGTGTTTTACTTACTCATGTGAAGTGAAACAATAATGATGAAGGAATTGGAAAGCATGTGCCTGTCACTAAACTAGAAAAGGCCATTTTGTAAGTTTTAATAAGTTTACTTGAAAATGGGAACGATCCTTTGCACGGATGGTATGTTTAATTTGGTTTAGAAATTGAACATGTTTAACTTTGACTTTGTACAACACGTCTTTCTTCAGCCACTGCAGTGAATCATTTGCCAAGTTATTTCTTTCCAGCGCTGGTTCAGATACTCAAAGTGAAATATTTCTCCTGTAAATATTGCCCAGTCGAATAGTTAACTAAGTGAAAGCAGCATAGCGGCGCAGCGGTTAGTGCTTGTGCTTCACAGCAAGAAGGTCCTGGGTCTGCATAGGTTTCCTCCTGGTACTACAGGTTCCCCCACGTACTGTACAATAGGCCAGGATGACTGACGTGTGCGTGAATGAATGGTGGTGGTCAGAGGGACCGTTTGCGCAGATGTGTGCAGTCTACTCCAGGGGAAACTAAAGCTACATACAGTACGTAGGTCACCACCGTGTGTGGAGTGAATAGAGAACAAAATCCCCTACACTGTGTGAAGCACTTTGGGTGACTTGTGTCAAGTGAAAAGCACTAGGCTATACATTAAGCTTCCATTCCATAAAGTATTTTAAAGTATTCAACGTACAAATTGTGAATTATAGCGTCCGAATTCAGCAACACTACCAAACCATCTTTTTTGAGTGGTGAGTTAGCGGCACAGCGCCACCTACTGTTCTGTAAAATGCATGATAAGGCCTTCAAATTAGACAAAATATCTGGCACGCTACATACTTCTTACTTGCTTAACTTTTATTTCACATGGATTTTACATGAATGAAGAAAACAACTTGGATTATGACCTTTGTGCCTGAGGGAGGAAGCTACCCCCCAGGAGGCACTGCACCGTTTCAGAGGATGAGAGGAGACAGAGCGCAGCCAGCCAGGTTTCTTCCGAGTGCTCCCGACCTCCAAGGTCATGCGGGTCAGGTTGACACACAGTGGCAGCGCGGCTCAGTCACAGCAGCTCAGGACTAACACCTGAACACTATTTCGTTGCACAGTTGTACAATGACAATAAGGCACTTACTTACTTACTTACAGTACTTACTTACTTACTATTGATCATTTAACAGCTCGAGCTAAAGGTAAGCAGCTAGCGTTAGCAACTTTTCACCGTAACGATTTATATTCCATCCATCCATTTTCTTACACTTTTCCGTTGCCGGGTCATCACATTGCACCAGCCCCTATGGCTCCTCCTGCAGGTGGTGGGTCCACAGAAGGACGGCCTCACGGTTCTAACCGGGCCTGTTGGTCTCTCATAAGGGGCTTCTGAACCGCTCTTTGTCTGACCCGTCAACTAGGACCTGTTTGCCGTGGGAGACCCTATCAGGAGCACAAAGCCCCCAACAGAGCTCCCAGGATCATTGCGTTTACTCATTGTACATACAGTACAATACCTCTTCTTACTATTTAACCGTTTGCACATTTCCTGTCTATTTTGCACACCCTGAGTGATCTTATTGAGAGCCAAATGTAACAAGTGAATTTCTCCATTGTGAGATCAATAAAGGCTTATCTTATCTTATCAAACCCCTCCACCACGTTAAGGTGGCGGTTCCAGGAGGGGACAATTTATATTTAAATTGAATACGATTTATATTCAAGTAGTTTATTCATTTTTTTAAATTTTGTAAGGGACTGCTTTTATGTGCAAATTTGAGTTTCTCTGATGCATGCAAAAAAGTGCTAAATGCAAATGCAATTCAACACTTCAATAAAATAATTGAACACAAAAAAAGTAGTTTATTCATGAAACATATGCAACAGATGGTTAAAACAGCTGTTTAGTGTTTAGTTCAAAGACCTCTCTCTGTCTGTTCTCCTCTGACTCTCGCAATGCATTGTGGTCTATATTGACTACTGATTACTTTTCAGAATGCTACTTTTTTCTCTCTGGACATTCGGACACCCCTACAACGTGGCATGACCATGATGTAGTGCGCTATATTGGGAATAGTGTGAACATTGGGACACAGCCTTTGACGTAGGAGAAGTGCTCACTAACACAGATCAAGACAGATTTGTGGCCAATATTTGGATGAAATGGGTCTATTGTGTGCATAGAAAAAGTTGTATGTCTTTGACTTCACCCCATAAAAGAAATGAGAGAAAAAACAGTGTTTAAATGTTTGAGGAGTGATCTATTGTCAAACTTTAGAACATATCACACACAGTGCATGCGAGGCTCAACATATCAGCGTATTACATATCGAATACTAATATGCACATTTTCTTTTCATTCCACTACCTTGAGGCTGCGTACTATTATGTGGTATTGTCTTAATGATTACACCCATATAATCACTGTTTTTTGGCAGACAACCAGCTAAGACGATATGTGCTCTGAACGCCCCATCATTCACTGGAGTGATGGGGCTGAATTCCTGTGCGTGCACGTTTAAGGCCAAGGCACTTTGCATAGAACTACATAAAACATGCTCGTACTGGCCAACCTATAGGCTACAAATGGATGAGACGTGTGGTTTTGCTGTCATTTGGAGACACACACACACGTACATGTAACAATCGTTCAGGGAAAGACGGGGAAGAGGACCAACCTTAGACAACTTCACTTTTGACAGTCATGAAGTTACTTGCTTATTTTGCGCTGCTTTCTCTGGCGCGTGGCGGATTGCTGAGCAAAAGGGAGACTTGCCAGCAGCTTTGCGACGCAAGCCAGTGTCCGATACCACCCCGGCGTGCTACTACGGACACGTGGCGGACTTTTGCGGATGCTGCGTGGTGTGCGCGTCAGGGGAAGGGGAGGACTGCGGCGGACTGGCCTGCGGAGATGGGCTGAGGTGCGAGAGGGGAAGCCAGGAGCGGCCGGGGAGCAGGGCGTGCGTGTGCGAGACCAAGGGGCCCGTGTGCGGGAGCGACGGCAGGACGTACCCCAGCGTCTGCCGACTGCGGGCCGAGAACAGCAGGGCAGAGATGGAGGGGGCGCCGCTGGTCACTATGGTGCAGAGGGGAGAGTGCCACGCTTCGGGTGAGTTCGGCATTTTGACATGACATGGAAAGTGCAGATGAAAATTCATTCACACGTATTTTATTCCATGGTTGTCATCAAAGTGTTATGATAACTTTATAAAATCGAAATTCCACTGTGCACATTAAAAACATGCCCAGGAGCAATAACATGAACAAAAACAGTGGGCAACAGGGGCTCAGATGGTAATCTCATCACTGGAAGATTGGCAAATTGATTCCAGGCTTTTGTTTGAGCAGACCGTTGTTGTTTCCTTGAGCTAGAGTCTAGACCAGAGGTCACGAATTAAATTTCACCAAGGTCCGAAATTAAAAAAAATTGTCAAGCAAAGGTCCGGAACATACGGGGTTAATTCACATTGGGATTTTTAAGACTTTATTAAATCTATTGCTGTGATTTGAAAATAATGAAATTAAGTGAATCCTGTTATTGTTTTTTTGGCTCTAAAAATATGTTTTGGCTCTTAAAAAGCAAAATGCATAGCCTCTATTATACTCAATGTGCACATAATATATGACAGTGATGTGTTTCTCCTCTGCTCAGTTCAACACACTGAGTCCTGCTTAGTCCTGGTTCAGACCAGGTTTAGTCCTGGTTTAGTCCAGGTTTAGTCATGGCTTAGTCCAGGTTTAGTCCTGGTTTAGTCCAGGTTTAGTCCTGGTTTAGTCCAGGTTTAGTCCTGCTTCTGATCTGCTCACTGCCGATCGGGAAACAGCCGCGCTATTTGCGCATTACGATCGCGCGTGCATATTTAATTAAGGCGCCCTCCGCTTTTGTTTTTAGCGAGCCGTATTTCAGTCATTCCAAAACTATTTCTAAAAATGTAAAAAGTATCTTGGAGCTAAGATGTAGGACTTTCTCTTTCTGTACATCTGGGCTGTAGTTTACCGCTCTGCAGTCAGAGAGGGAGAGAGCGAGAGAGGGAGGGAGAGAGCGCACACGCAGCCGCTCGTCTGAGGGGATTCGGGTCGGGTCCAAAATTCGGATCCAAGGTTCGGTCCGGATGGGCTGGCGCCTGGGTCCGGATCCGGACCGAGGTCCGCCGTTTAGTGACCTCTGGTCTAGACACTTCACCCCCTTTCCCATCTTAATGAAGTGGGTGGTGTTTGGAGAAGCTGATGGCACAGATTGGCAGCTTCACTTTTGGATCTAAAGTAAAATCTCCAAAGGTCTGTACATTCATTAATGATTTCTAACTAGGCTTTGACCTAAATGTGGTAAATGGGTTCAGAACAGCTGAAAACATCTGTATCTTTCATAATTTGCGACGTTTGATGGCTCATGCTAAACGACTCTGAAAAGTCTCCTGGACTAGCCTACTTGCTAAGTTCTCGTTATTATTATCTATGGTCAGGATAACCTGGCTCGAGGATCATGAGCGTCGGAACCATTCATTGTGAGGGGGACGTGTCCCCCCCCACTTTTGAAAAGTGATTGTTTGGTCCCCTCCACTTTCACAACGTGAATTTTCATTGACTTTACATTTACTTAAAGTTTAGACTGGACCTTTTCAATGGCGGCCCGAGGGCAAACAATTAAATCTGACCCGCGCCTTATTTTCCATAAACAAACTATATTTTTGGCATTATCCGCGCCAGTATCGGGTCGCCCCGCGGCACATAGTTTTGCGTAGCTGAGTTTATGCGGCTCTGCTAACATCACCTCAGAGCGGCTGAAATGTAAACATGGCTCTGTAAACCGCTGAAAAACGGCTAAAGTGAGAATACTGGAGGCTTATCGTTGGACAGACTGACAGATTTGACCAAACCAAAGCACAAGGACACTCGTGCATCGTGTCTTCTGAGTTTTTCTCGGATTATCACATGGAGGAGCAGGACTTTTCGCGGTCCTCGGCAGGTGGACAGCGTGTTACCCTGTCTTCATCATTACAAAGGGCCTGACCAGTAACTTTAAGGTAAGGAACATCAGTTTTGATGTGTTTACAAAGCGGGTGATGAAGCTTGAGTGTAGCGTGAGTTTGGGGAAACTGCACCGGGCTAGCACGAGTGTTCAACCGGTCAATACATTTGTTAAACCTCGCTGTCTGGACTCTAACTTAACTAAAATAATATCTGAATTATTCATTTGACTCAATTGTATCTGCATTTGTGGGAAATGTGAAGATACAAGTGTTGAGATGTTTTTTTTTTGTTTTTTTTTGTGACGGCAGGAGTTAACGGGTGTGGCTGAAGCTGAATAAATGTGAATGCAAACACGAGCGCCCCATCTCATAAGAACGCTTAATTCACTGAGTTTTTCCCCAAAGCGTCATAAAGCCAGGGCTGGACAGGGGAACAGCAGCTCCACAGTTGTTTGGTTAGCCCTATATGTCCACCCAGCTGCGAGGAGGAGGTGCGCCCGAGTCTCATGTTTTCCTGAAGTAGCATACTTCTTTGGCCCGATTTGGATGTAGTCCCGCTAAAGCCCTAACATTGCCCTATTTTTGCCCTGACCTTGTCCCACTGTAGTTCTTAATTTTATGAAGTCGACCCCAAAGACCCCCCATCTTCCAAACGCTTCCGATGCCGCTGTCGAGGATTAACCTATGATTTATAATCTCTGAAGTGAACCTGCAGTTAAAGGGAAGAATGTGTCCTTGGACTTCACTTTATGGTCAAAGCGTTTGAAAGTTATAGCCAATTATTTAGAATTTCAAATAAAGATGCTAGGGGGTCATCCCTATGTTCCCCTGTACCTATGTGGTGCCATGCCATTGGTCTGACAACCCATTAGGTGCCATTAGTCCGACATCTTTAACCCAGTTGTGTTGTGGATTAAAGAGCCATATACAACCATTGGTCCTAACCTTAAGGTCAGTGGACTCTTGCCTGAACCTAATGTTATTTTTCAACCCCTACTCAATGGGACATTTTCGGAATAATGAGACGTCGGACTAAAGGGTTGTCGGACTAATGGGCTGACCCCACCTATGTTCCCCCGTCAATAGAAGTGGGTGGAACATCAATGTATTAAGATTAGGCACCAGCCCACTATCCTTAAGGTTAGTGGCTAGGGCAGGGGCAGGGTTAAGCTGATTGATATATGTATGACGTTTCACTCTCATGACTTGTGGCTGGTTGATGTACCAACTCACCTACAAACAAAATTACGATTGGTTGATGTTCAGTTCAGCTTTATTATCCCCATGGGTAATTTAGTTTGCAGCCAGCAGTCACATACAACGGACCATCAACACAGTACAAAAAGACATAATAATATATACATAAAACATACTAATTCATTTAAAAGACCAATAGCTCTTGGGATCATGGACTTCTTAAACCTGTTGGTGTTACACCATGGAACATTATAACGATGCCTGGATGGAAGCAGTAGAAACTGTTTGCTCACGGGGTGAGAAGGGTCAGAAATGATAGCCTTAGCCTTCTTCTCACATCTGACCTTGTACACATCGCTAAGATCATTTAAAGCAGTGCCCGCAATTTTACTGCACACTTTAGCAACATAATTTAGACGGTTCTTTTGCTTTTCTGATAGTGAACCGTGCCAACAGATAAATGAGAAGGTAAGAATCGATTCGATAAAACAGGAATAAAACATTTTCATAAAAGAAGTATCCACATTAAAATTTCTGAGTTTACGATAAAAGTACATATGTTGATGAGCCTTCTTGCAGACTGCATCTACCTGGGACTCAAAGCGCAGCTTAATGTCAATGACCGTCCCTGGGTACTTGTAGTTCTCTACCTGGCTGGCTGAGAGCAGGAGGAACAGGCACAGGTGGGCTGCCAAAGTTGATGAGCAGTTCTTTAGTTTTGTTCACGTTTATGTTTAGAAAGGCAGTTTCACACCACTCAACAAAATCTGATTAAACAGGACCATGCTCACAGTCTTTCTAACTCAAAAGTGAAACAATGAGAGAGTCGTCCGCAAACTTAACAACATGGCGACCTGGAAAGCTGCTCTGACAGTCATTGGTATACAGGACAAATAGGAGTGGCATAAAAAATTACGATTGGTTGATGTACCAACTCACCTACAAAAAAAATTGCGATTGGTTGATGTACCAACTCACCTACAAAAAAATTGCGATTGGTTGATGTACCAACACACCTACGAAAAAAGAAAATTGCACCCGGGAACATAGGACCTAGGTGCGTACCTATGGCCCTAACCCGATGATAGGCCCTTACTAGAGTCGTGTAAAAATGGGCAAAAATCCAAGGCACTCCGCAGATAAATTAAAAGTCCTTTATTAAAGAGGGACGCCTACGTGTTTCGATCCCACAGCAGGATCTTCGTCAGGGCAAGGGCATTAAGAATTTCAATCAACTACAGACCTTGCAGCTGTTCTCCTCATTCAACAGCGTTCAGATCCTATAATGCTAACAGTATAACACTGTCACTACAGCTTTCTGAGAGAGATGTTAATGTGCTAACGCAACAAGAAGGAGCCGCTCTAAAGGTCAGCAAGTCATTGGAAATTTCACCATGGTTTCTGTTGTGTGCTGTGAAATTGAAATTCAATTTTAATCAGCCTGGTGACCATGTAATGGGTAAGAATCGCATGTTGTTTTCTGGGCATATTGAATAATTGACTGATAATGAAACAAAAATGCTTCAGATATTAATTAAAAATGTCATTTTATCACACAGATCAGGCCTTAGACATTTTCATAAACCCCACACACTCACACACAGTCAATTATTTATAAATAATTTGGTTAGAGTTTCTGGCTCCAAGCACAATATTTAAAAAAAATTATACAGGGCCTTGTGTAGCTGCTCGTTATTATTATGTTGGACAAGCTACAACTTAAGGCAATTTTTATTAAAAAACATAATAAGATGTCCAAAATACCCCTGGAAAAAAGAATAAAATCAAATCAAAATGTCAACCTAACAATCCTAGTCAGAATTTCTTACTGAATAGTGCAGTATCTGAATGACGTCACCACAGATAACACATGACATCATTCCAACCGATAATGTTGTTATAAACTTTGAGGGATTTTATTGTCAGTGGAGCTGAGAGAAGACAACTTACTTGGGTAAACGTGGCTGGAATTGGGTCCGAATGCTCACAACTTAGTCCAGCTTCACCAACAAAATGTTTGGAATAGATGTACATGTCTTTTTTGACGTTTTCATGGGGGAGATTCGGCTGAACACAAGCACGAGTCCACCGCTTACAGGATGAAACTCATGACAGGAGCGTAAGGCTGGAATTTTTAAGTAATATGTGCGTTGTCAATTATATCGTCAAATATATTGTTATTGTGATATTTATTTTTTATATCGTGATAGAGATTTTAGGAAACATAGAAATGCTAGTTGATAGTAGCAACAGCACAGTGGAAATCAACGGAGTCAGACAGTTTGCCCGAATATAATGAGATATGCACGCATGCACGGTCAGTCGAGCTATTTTTAGCACAATCGGGAAAATAGACACAACCTTATTGGCAATTTTATTTATTTAATTGGTCGGGACAGTGCATGTTAATGAACATACATGGGTCTCATGCGTGTAAACAAGCCACACCAGATTGTAGCCTTGGGCTAATTTCCATCCGTCGTCCCCCATGCGCACTCTCAAACACACTCGTCATTCATCCTGGCCTATTGTACATGTTTTTAGTGGTAAGTAAGTGCTTTATTGTCATTGTACAGCGTACAACGAAATAGTATTCAGGTGTTAGTCCTGAGCTGCTGCGGCTGAGCCGCGCTGCCACTGTGTGTCAACCTGACCCGCATGACCTTGGAGCTCCGGGAAACTGTAGCACTCGGAGGAAACCTGGTTGGCTGCCCTCTGTCTCCTCAGATCCTCTAAAACGGTGCAGCGCCTCCTGGGCCCGTCCCCGACTCAGGGCACGGTGTCCTGTACTGGTCAGCTCCTCTACCTCCTCCTGCAGCTCCATCCGCTCCACAACAGTCTTTCACCATCTCCTCATTTGTCTCTTCCGTGTTTCCTGTAGCTCCTCTTGTGACCCCTCCACTGTGCTGCAGCTGTGGGGGCTCTTGGTGCCTCTTCAGGGAAGTGTGTAGGTCTCAAATGGGTTTAGCTAGCATTTGTTTACCTTTAAAAAGCTGCTTTCTCCAGGACCACTTTGGACTTTCAAAGTAAACAAATCCACCGAACCTCCACAAAAACACAGCAGAGACGTACAAAAGAATCCAGTAAAACCATGCGGAACACCGAAACCCCAAATTCAGT
Source organism: Neogobius melanostomus (assembly GCA_007210695.1). Lineage (NCBI taxonomy): Eukaryota > Metazoa > Chordata > Actinopteri > Gobiiformes > Gobiidae > Neogobius > Neogobius melanostomus. Next base: position 915,639 of record VHKM01000449.1, on the reverse strand, counting down.
CCGCAGAAAAAGGCAAAAAATTCAGCTGCACCAGGAGAGAGGGAGGTTGCTTCAAGGGAAACCTACGCAGACACGGGGAGAACCTACAAATGCCACACCGAAAGGCCCCGTCCAGGTGGGAATCGAACCCCGGACCCCAGACCTAGCTGTGAAGCACGAGCTCTAACCGCTGTACTACCGTGCCGCAATTTGTGTTTGGTAAAAAACCAAATTGCATATTGATACATCTTTTTTTTTATGTCATGTCAAGAATCCGCAGCAAAGGTTTCAAATGGATACTTCTGCATGTTTTTTCCCCCCATTCACCTGCAGCGTCTCGCCTTATTATGTGTTTGAAAAAAAAAAAGAAAAACCTTTTGATTTATTGCTTTGCCATAGCCCTGAGACATTACTTTAAACAGGTCCCTCACAAAGCAAGAAACAGCCCTGGAAAGAAACATGCTGTACCCTCCTCATTTTCATCCACATGAAAGTAAAAATCCCATTTAAAATCCTCCCGTGACTTTGCCTAAACCGTCCCTCGGCGCCGCTCCTCTCTCCTCCCCCCCCACTATGTGTTTTCATAATGCATTTTCACTTCTTCCCCGTGTCCCTCCTACACAGTTTTCTCTGGCAGCAGGTGCACACAATCACCGCGCCGCATCAAATATAAAAGAAGGGAGTAAAGTGGAAATGGAAAATCCCCCCTTTAGGAGCTGCATGCTGCGGTTGTCATGTCGTTTAAGGCGCCGCTAAAACTTTACCTGCGCCACCAGATCCAATAAAAATAGTCCGTATGACGCTTTCACCGAGGGGGGAATGATGATGTGGTCGGCTCGGTGCACGTCGGCAATAAAACCCCTCCGTGACCATGACTGAGGGGTTTTGATGATCGATGTACAATTGGAAGACAATACAAAACGCTGAATGTTGACTGACGGTTTAAATCAGTGCTTGCCATTTCAAACTACGGCCTCATTTGTATGAATAAACAAGGCTGTTGTGTTATAGACCTTACACCAGTGGTCGGCAACGTCCGGCCCGGGGGACAACTTTGGCCCGTTGCCAATATTTTTTGGGCCACCAGAGGATATAAAAAAAAAAAAAAAACTTCACAGAGACTTAATTGTTCTTTATCCACAAATGTTTTGTCCCTGATCTTTGCTTGTGTTTGGCACACCACCATTCCACTGTTGCATTTTAACTCGAAGCTTCTAGGTTAAATTGTGGTTTGTCCCGATCCTCATACTTTACCTCATCCAGGCGCTACAGCGCTGCTCACACAACTGCGGCGTGCCGGTGTTACGCCGAAAACTGCATGACGGCCTAAAATGCACCCCCTCTTCAACTATCACGCTTTCACCGTGAGACACACTCCTCATATAATTGTTAAGAGACAGTCCTAGAAACCTTCCTGTCGTTTCATCTGGGCGCGGTTTTTCGGCGGTCATGCAGTTTTCGGCATAACAGTGATGTCGCCGAATATTGTACTCTTTGCAAACGGAGATTACCTCGTTGCAGATGAGGCACAGAGGTTTGACATTCACATACCCAGGTAGGATGAAACCATATGTTTGTCGCCATTCCTCCCTAAAACACCTGTTTTCACTGTCCACTTTTCTTTTTTGTCCTTTGGAAAGTGACATGTTTGTGATGCTAACTTTAGTTTTTGCTAGTGCTGTGTAACCCGCGAAAATCCGACAGACTCTGGGATAGTATTGTTTCAAACAATATTTTATTTTTACATTAAAAATATGTATAGTTTGGGGTTATCTAGTATTGAATATCCATGCATGAATAAATCATTTTTTTTTAATCAATGGACCGGCTGGCCCACCACCTATTGGCATAAAAAAATATTGGCCCGAAGCCAAGCCAACTTGCCGACCCCTGCCTTACACAGTGTTTACAGAATGGGGCCTTTCTGGCTTTCGCTGTCATTTGGTCATTTCTAAAGCTGGACTGTTCCATGTGTGGGGAAACATACTCACAGTCTCCTCTCTTAAAGCCCAAAAGGATCTTACCAAAAAACAAGCTGTTCAGAACAAAGCAGCACAACTGTTCTTGGTTGTTCTGTGAAAACTAGCAGAAAACACATGACTTTTACTCAGTCATGGCTCAATTTTAAATCGAAACTAAAGAAAACAAGTCACACTGCGCAGCCTAACACAATGGGCCAGACCTTCCTCCTGGCACAACAAGCGTGCAATGATCGCCTCCCCTTCTCCCTCGTCGTCTTTACATTAACATCGTGAGGCCTCATGTGCTTCATTCAGCATTTTCAAGCTTTCACAGGACATACTACAAACTTTATCCCACTGTGAGTTCAACATTGGGCACGTCCCAAGAGAAAGAGAAAGAGAACAAGAACTGAGAAGAGTGCCGCGCGAGGCTTTACACGCCGCAGGAACGTGATAAACACCAGCATGTGCGCTTCCCACACCCACAGCCGCCCCCGTTCAGTGCAAAAATATTGTGTATATATAATATCTGTAGGAGGAAAAAGCTCACCGAGGGACTTCCGTACGTTGTTATACATAACTTTGCCCGGTAACACTATATTTTACAATACCCTTGATACATTTTACCTGCCATATTAAGTACAATGTAATGTGCTATGTAATAATGTGTAATAACTTGTATCTACAGGTTACATACACAATAATGGAATAATGTGTATTTGTATTTTGGTGGTAGATAATGCAATAAGACATACAGTAAGACCCAAACTCTAACCCTACCCTTAAGCCTTATCCCTAAGAGACTTATGTCTTATTCATAGACCGTTAAAAAGAATAGACATCTCCTCCTCACTCCTCCCCGTTTACCATAATGACCACGTTCAAGGGGGAATTCATGGCGGATTTACAGACTCCTCCTCCCCAGCTCTGACGAAGCATGTTCCTAAAAAGGGCATAAGGGCGGGATCTTAACTATAGACTCGGCCCTTGCGTGACGTGTAGCTCGCGCAGGTCCAATGCTAACAGTCAGACCCTCATTAGTACGAGATTTCAAAAAAAAATCTTTTGAAAACCAGCCTGGTTTCTTTAATTGTGCCCAGCGTTATCTCAGGAGGAATATGTAGCCATATTAAGTGTTGAAAAAATTGAAACCAGGCATTAAAGTTGTTTTTAACGTGTTTAAAGTCCAATGCTTTTCAATGGGAGACTAGCGGCTATATGGAGGTACTACAGCAATGGCGGCCTCCAGTGCTGCGGTCGTAAAGCAGAGCAGCCAGCGGCCATTGGTCTTATTACGTTATGTACCTCCAAAGTACTAATACCAATGGCCGCTGGCTGCTCTGCTTTGTGACCGCAACACTGGAGGCTGCCATTGCTCCTCCATTGCTGTAGTACCTCCATTTGGCCGCTAGGCCCCCATTGAAAAGCATTGGACTTTAAACACGTTAAAAACAACTTTAATGCCTGGTTTCAATTTTTTCAACACTTAATATGGCTACATATTCCTCCTGAGATAACGCTGGGTTAGTCAAAAAAATAGAAACCAGGCTGGTTTTCTAAATTTAATTTTTTTCGATTTTTTTTTTTTTATCTCCTACTTAACGGAGGTCGGACTGTTAGCATTGGAGCTGCGCGAGCTACACGTCACGCAAGGGCCGAGTCTACAGTGAAGATCCCGCCCTTTTGCCCTTATTAGGAACATGCTTCGTCAGAGCTGGGGAGGAGGAGTCTGTAAATCCGCCATGATTTCCCCCTCGAACGTGGTCATTATGGTAAACGGGGAGGAGTGAGGAGGAGCTGTCTATTCTTTTTAACAGTCTATGACTAATACACATTATTCCATTGTGTATCTACTACATAGGTACAAGTTATTACACATTGTTACATAGCATTGTACATTAGTTGGGTACAATGTCAAGGTAGTGTAAAATAAAGTGTTGCCCTTTGCCATTGGCCATGGATTTCTATTAACCCCCCGTTCAACCCACTTACTGCACCAGGTATGAAGCTGAACACACAGAGCGCACCTTGGCAGCGCGAACATTATAGTCTATAGCCTGCATTTAAAACCCAAGATTGGGCCCAATATACAGTATTGTACATTCATATCCCCTGCATAACAGCTAACAGTGATTTGGACGGGACTGAATCAGCGTCCGTGCCATGAGTGAATTTGCTCACTTCACGTTATTAGAGCTAAGAAAATAAAAACCTACTCCACATGCACAGACACAAAAAAGTTACTACCATCAAGTGCCTATGGGGCGCAAGCCTCGCAGTAGATGTTCCTGTCATGCTGTTCAAGTGAGGACAGCCCAGTCACATATCAGACTTTTGAACCGAGCACTTTCTAAATATACAACAGGTCATTTTGTCCAAATTATGGGGATGCTTTCATCTTCTTTTGGTGCTCCTTGCTGATTTTAATGATATTTAAGTGCTGATTAATAGCCTAAATGTAATTGTTAAACTGGTTTAGGCGAACATGTATACTTAAGTATTAAGAATAGACTATAGTTTGAGCTTAAGCTTTTTTGTATGACGTTGTGTTTGTAGTATTGGCACGGATGAAATGGGCTTTTCGCTTGTAGCAGTTCGATTAGTGCAGTAGCTCGTGATCCTCGGCACACAGATGCTCCAAATTAGTTGACTCTTCCAGTTTAAATTTGTTGGTCTGTCAAGCGAATATTTTTTTGCCGGTGGATGTCTTAAAATGTTGTTCGAGATATTAACGAGGTTCTGAGTGGGCTGTGTCGATTGTGGAGCATTGTGGAGGCGAGCCTTTTGCCCTCCGGCGTAGTGCGGGATCACCGACAGTAAACAATAACATTCAACATGCATATATGAATCCGGAACTAAGGGAATTTGTGATCTTAGAAATAAATAAATATTTAAAAACCTTTTGAAGCGTCATTTGTTGAAGGTTATGGTTAAGGTGCTTTATTTGTCATTATACATCAACCGTACAACATTTTCATTTATTTTTTTTCCATTTCATTTATTTATTTATCAGGACAATGTACAGTTACATTATGCTCGGGAGCAAAGATGCTTGTACCAGACTGTAGCTTTTTCAAGATGATTTCCATCTGTAGTCCTAGGACAGAATTACAATGTGAATATATACAGTGCAAATAATCATTCAGTCATCACCATCACATCCCATGGCATCACATTCATAACACAGGCTATGACACATCATTCCTTTTCATCTTCATAAATTAGACAACCATTATCACACGCTCATCACGATCATCACATATATAGACACACAGCAAGGCAATGCTCTCAATCCTTACCTTACCAAAATCTAGAACATCCTGTCCTTGTAAAAGAACTTTGAGCAATAATTTGACCCATCCTTCCACACCGCTGGGATGACACGTGGGAGATGGAAGGGGCCCGGAGACCCATCTCCAGATGTGGATCCAGGGTGATGGTCAGAAACACCTGCTGCATGATTCACCTATTGTACATGTTTTAGTGGTAGGGGAAACAGGAGTACCTGGGGGAAGCCTACACAGACACGGGGAGAACAAGCAAACTCCACACAGAAGGTCCCCATCCAGGTGGGAATCGAACCTGGATCTTCTAGCTGTGAAGCATAAGGGTAAAAAAGGAATTTGCACTTTAAACCAGTGTTCCCAATAGGAGCAGGATATTCCACGGTCACAGCAGTACACGAGGCGCCGGGCTCATTTTATAAAGTACACCACATTCACGTGGGGTTTCTAAGGTCGCCGTTAAGGCTACTCCATGGTCACCGGAGCAGTTATTTCAGCTGGAACTTGGTAAATTGGTTATTGCTTCTCAGTAGAATTCTGCAAAATATGAGGAAGAAGCAAACGTACGGCTTTAAAAATGAGAGAAAAATAAAAATGTTCATACAAATTGAGACCTTCTAGTTGTAAGGCAAGAGTGCGTAGGACTTTGCCGCTCTGTCCCTGTACATGGGTTCAAGTTGAGGTGATTGTGGCTGCAGAAACACTTTTTTTTTTAAATCTCACCTGTGATTGGTCCAAAAGCAAAGTATGTGTTTTGGCTGTCTGTGATGTTGGCTACCACATGCCCATCTGTGATTTAAAGAAGGTGATAATCATTGCATCATTTTAATTTTAAAACATGGATTGGATTTTATAAAAAGTGTTTGGTCTAAAGCATCAGCTGTAGCCCCAGAAGAAGGGTTCAAAACCAGCGAATCAAGAGGCTTCAATTCTAAAAAACCCAGTCCGTTTTTTGGAAAAGCTTTGTAAACATCTGTAGTACTACCGAGAGCTTTACACAAACGTGTCTACTTGAACAAAACCCACAAAAAACAAAGAATAAATACATTTCACACTGTTTTGTTGCACTAATATCCACCGAAAACTCATTATTACAATTATTTCGCCAAATCCTGCTTCACTCTGTGCTTGTGCTTGACCTGCCCTTAACATGAACCCCACAGCAGGCCGATGCATTGTGGGTAAAAGTGCCCCGTGACTCTGTGATCCTGTGGAGGTGTCAGACCTGCCAGACTGTTACATCAGGACCCCCACACTCAGTGGGAGGCAGACAGAGCAACACTGAATAATGCCTATGTTTCTGTAGAGGACACATATCATGCAAAATGTGTTCTGTTTGCAACAAAAAAACAGACCACCTGTTGTGTGTCAAAATACAGCACATTTTCCTGCACGAACCAGGAAGTCAGAGGCTAGATTAGCACAGTGTTAGCATTGGCCGTCCGCCTTGTTCACGTCTCAACTTTGTCTCACTGTGAACTCCGGCTGAGACAAGCTTCTAATTAACTCGAGTAAACAATCTGGATGTGCGGAGGATCTGTGAGAGCTAGCTTAGAGATTTTACTCAACTACTTCCGACTCTCACGGTTTGATTCAGGTAGTACAGCTTTAAATCATGTTTTAGGGGAGATCCCTGATCACACAACATATCTGAAGTAGTACTTTACTTCATTGGCACAGTTGAGTAATCCTCCTCACTTAGATTGTTTCCTCATGGTTTCTGTTTCCCGCTGTAGCCGTAGAAATCATAGAAACGTCGTGAGCTATACAAGCCTGTTCCTATGCGTCCTTCTGTTAGTCTATGTTTTGCCTATTTTAATTGCATGAAGTGGTGAAGTCAGATCCTATATTAAAGTATGGTGAGGTATGACATGTCTGTTTCATGACATGTATTTTATGTCTGTGGTTTCTCTATCATTTACATATCATAAATGATGTTTAGTGGGAATTGAATGTGTATCAGACCCCACAAAAAGTAGAAATGTAATGAATATGATTTAGCATTTAGCTCAGAGAACACTTTCATATGCTAATTCTTATCTAATATAAAGTCTGTAACTAGGCTTTGACCTCCCCTGAACATGGTCGATGGGTTGACAACAGCTGAAAACATTTGGATCTTTCCTAATATGTGATGTTTGATGGCTAATGCTAACGGCTATAGGAAAAATACATTGAACAGGCCAACGGAAGCTGACAAGTTTCCCGAAGTAGCCAGCTTGCTAATTGTCCGCATACGTTAGGATCGAACGCTGCTTCAAGTCTGTCGCCATAGAGCTGCTCGCCACGTTGTTTGATCAAAATGAAAGCTTGTTTTTTATCCAGTTGTTCCCACTGCTGCCTGCGGGGGAGCTCCTGGCAAACTCCTCCCCACCCCAGGCCTCAGCATTTTAGAGCCATTCTAAACGTTATTTAAAAATTATAAAAGGTAAAGCATATACGCTATGGCAAAATAATGTTTTTAAGCCAGTTATTAAGCCTCACATGCCTGCTATGTCCTAAATAAATGTAAACTATAGTCTGTGCAATGCAATCCTGAAACGGCTTTCCTCTGACCTGGAAAGAGGCAAATTGATATTACAGTTAAAATAACATTAGCACAGTGATATTCATCTGGAATTGCTTTCATTTGAGGAGATCATTTGCAGCTAATTAGATCAAGCGTGTCTTGTTTTAGCTAAACACAGATAAGTCTTAAAACGACAAACTGCCATGATCCAAATCCATTTCGTTTGAACAAATATCGTTTTTGCTTTTAAGTGCATACTTGTTATTCAGAATTTTATAATACTGCGAGTCACCAACTGGCAGAAGTCCACGTTGTGCCGTAGACCCAGGTGTTTACTAATGTAATAGAAATTACATGTTTGTGCCAAAGGAGATTGTTTTATGGCCCTGATTATTTCTCAGCAATCATCCAGGCAACCTCAAACACACAAGTTAAGACGCAAACTCATTTGAAACAAAATGATCTGCAATAAATCTAGATCCAAATGACTTTCCTACCCTTACGGGCAACATTGCATTTAGAAACCCGGCAAGATCACTGCATCTGCGGCGTGATTCAGCGCTGAAACGGCTTAGTCATGTTTTAAGGTGACAGATTGAGGCCACGAGATAGGCTGACAGACAGTATCATATTTATCCTCCTTGCAATCGAAGTTAGTATTGCACTTGACGATAGATTTAACTTCTACTTATTTTCTTCTACATTTATTAACTGAAATGAGTACAGTCCAGGTGAATCACTGGGAGGGTGACGACGCAGTGGGTTCAGTGATTACAGAAGACATGGACCAACTGGAAAGCAGCACAAATACACAACCTTAACCTAACCTTAGTAAGCTCTTGTATCAGATGTAATTGACCTTTTAATGTAGGGCTGTGCTCAATATCGTAACGGAATACGTGACAATACGCGTATCATATCGAGGCACCTGTATCGTGATTTGTCTAACCATAGTCTTTATTCAGAACATATCACAACATGTGCTCTAACTACTCCAATAAAAGGCTTAAGTTAAATGCGGAGGTTATTCAGCATAATAAAAAAAAACTAAATGTTTTGCGCCTTTAAGAAAAAATGTGAATATATCTTGTGTTATGGACACGATACACACTTAAGTTGTTGGCAATATCAAGCACTATTTTTATGCCAGTTGTACAAGGTCAGGAGACAGCTGTGTTGTCCTGACATGTATTTGCATGGAAACCGTACCAGCGATTGAGTCTGGTGACCGTGGCACCAATTACATTTCAAGAGCGGAACATACGCGAGCAAACAGAAAGTGGAGTAAACCAATCAGCCATGTTATTAGTGGTTCCGCGTTAATATTCGAACAGGATTATAATTACGAAACTCGCCTAGTGTCGATGTGTTTTCTGTCATTTACTGCCGATTGGAAAAAAGCTCTCTCTCCCGTGTGCTATCTGTAGATTGTTATTTAGGGGACTTCCGCTCCTTTGAGTTTTCTACTGCTGCCAACGAAGGCAGTAGGGTCCAGACCAATGGCCGCTGGTTGTTCTGCTTTGTGACCGCGACGCTAGGGGCCGCCATTGCCCGGCATTGCCCGGCATTGCTGTAGTACCTCCATTATGTGGGCGGCAAAACAAGCTAGTTTTCCATTAAAAACGATTGCACTTTCCACATGTCTAAGAAACTGTAAAGCCTGGTTTCTAATTTTCAAAAACTTTCCCCAGCTAGATATTCCTCTGGTGGTAACGCTGGGTTAGTTAGAATTAAAGAAACCAGGGTGGTTTTTGTAAGAAACATTTTAGAAATCTTGGGCCAGACTTTGATTGACAGGCCGTTAGCATTAGAGCTAATGGCACGGGCACGGCTACAATCGAACTACGCGCCCCCCATTTTAGGAATAAGCTCTCTCACAGCAGGGTAGGAGGAGTCTGTAAATCCGCCATGATTTCCCTTTTGAACGTAGTCATTATGGTAAACGGGGAGGAGTGAGGAGACGGAGTATTTTAATTCTATACAGTCTATGGTCCAGACTGATATCCCTCTGTATAAAAAAAATACAGAGGGGTATTTTTCTGGTCTCGCCAGGCTGAAGTGGTATGCATATTGCTTCAGTTCATAGTCTAGTACAAAGCCAAACAATTCTTATTTCTACACTTTTATATTTTATTTCTACTTCAACAGTATAACTGAGATAGGACTCATGTGAATAGACTTTTCAAATCTTTGTGTTGACATTAAACAATTTGAGCAGAGATGTGTTTTTTTGTTGTTGTTACTCTTCAGGAATCCTACTCTTTAGGGGTCATTTATCAAGACAGCAGGTGCCAGATGAAAAAATAAAATATGCTGTTTTGTGGGCACCTAATTGACCATTTGAAATAGACAGTATTACAGTATTAAAGCCCCAAATTGGACATGTAAATTAGAGAATTATGCGAGGGTAAAAAATGCACAAATGACTCTGCTGCTGATCCATATTTGCACGTGCTACTTGTTTTGCACCGGAGCAAACGCTTGGTAAATAACCCCCATTGTGCATTATGTGACATGGTGCAGGATTAGGGCATTAGGGCAAACCCCAACCACCTGTGCCACTGTCATCCTCGCTGATTATGACATTAGTTTGAAATATGACATTAAGATAAACCTCGCCACACTTACCCACCTCTGGCTGCAGTCGTATCGTGTGTCTTGTGTGTCTTGGCACGGCTTTTCAAAGAGTAAGCGAGAAGGTAGCGTGCTCTCTCCCCCTGCACGGCTGCCTGCAGGGAGAGCGAGTATTGTTGATTTGTCGGCGGAGCTTTCAGAGGCAAAAAAAAAAAAACAGAAATAAAAAGCTTGGTAGTCTGCCAATAGCCGCTGGCAGTACCCACACATCATTTGTGTATAAGGCCGTCGCTGCCGAGACAAGTTTATTTGTACAGCTTAGTAAACACGGCATCAGTCAGAGAAGCGCCGGTTTCAGAGGAATTAAGTGGAAAAAATGGATTACACTAAATTCAATATTTGATCAAAACAGCTAATGCATCAAAGCGTTCATTCATCTGCTTTCACTTGATCACATTAGGGTTGGGAGCTGGGGACAGAAGTTGTAGTTTAGCATTTAGTTAGGAACTGTGGGGTCACAGGCTTGAATTCTCTCCAAGCACGCGCCTGTTGTCTCCCTGTTTTCTTCAATCACAGGAAGGACACCCAGATTAACAACCATTCAGTTTATTGGGTTTCTGTGTTCTCGAGACCAGGGTGCACGTTTTATTTGATAGAAGGCAGCTGTATAGATGTAATTCCTCACTTCTGAAATGAGAGAAACACAAGAGAGTCCTATGTTGGGATAAACATCAATGTAAATGACCAGAACTGTAGAACTATTTGAAGGACATTTTATAACAAATAAAACACCTACCAAAATTGATGTGTTTTTTATTTATTTCAAATTTTCCAGCCCTGGAGGAGATACAGAATATCCTCAATACCAAAACGACCCAGTACAGATGACGGGATCAAGAAGCTTTCATCTGTTGGTAAACCTTCATCAGCTATGACCCAAATTATCTTGAAAAATGACTTTTAGATCTTTTTATTATGTTACAATGTTGTTCTCTCATCAAAAACATACCTGGAGCTGTGTTTCAAGTCATTTACGCATCTTTGAGTAATCTTTGAATCTTCTTCAGTGGCTTTTTTCGCAGCTGCCGGTGAGAGAATGCTGCTCCTGTTCCCTTAAAGCAGTGGTTCCCAGCCCTATTTTGCTTGAAGACCCCCTGCGCCTGCTGTAGTCGGGCCGGGCCCCAGCCTAAAACTGTGGCCCCCGCAAATGTATCAAAACATGAAAATAATTGCTATTAAGTATTTATTTCAAAAAAATACACTGAAATTGGAGCGTTTAATACACATGTAGTCCTTACTCAGTCATGTTTGATGATTTTAGACCATTTATTTATATATATCATTTATTTATATATATCATTTATGACCTGACCCTCTGTTCAGGCAAAGCTCTGCCCCCCCCCCCCCCCCTTGCAATCCCAGGGGCCCAACCCCCAGATTGGGAACCACTGCCTTAAAGCTCCTCCACATTGAAACGACGTAATATTTTGTTTCAGCTGTTTTAGATCAATATTGCATTTTCAAACCCACACCGTGTCAAGACAGTAATAAAGATTTGTTTGAGATTATTACCACATACCTGCAATAAGCACAATACTCCCTCTTTAAACTTTTTTGTCCCCTTAAAAGTTCAAAAGTTCCCTCTTCAGAGCAATTACAAAGTGTCAACTGATACAATGAATCCATTCTGCATAAAGAGCAAAAAGGGCTTAACATTTCAGGAGTCCGACGGGTTTGTCTCTATAGAAACGGGAGGTCGGACGGGGCAATTAATGGTTTTCTTTAAAGGGCCTTGGTTTGGCTTCGATCCTTTTTAAGTGTGTCATTACGGCAGAGCAGTGACAGACCAATGCTCTTAAGCGAAAATGGCTTATGGCACGGCGACAGGACGGATGTAAAAGAGGCAGCTGCAGACTATCAATTATGTTGTCATTCGCTCAAAACTGGTCAATACCAATTATGACAGCCATTTTAGCACGTAATATAGGCCTCGAGTGGACCATTAAAGCTTGCAGCACTGTCTCCCCGAAAAGTATATATCTGAGGTAAAATGTGCCACTTAAAAGTTGGACCATATTTAATAATGTAGGAAGGGGACAATGAAGGTGAATCAGTAAAAGTCGGATTCTCTTGTCGTTTCATGAGCATAAATGAGTTCTGCAGTTTGAGCTCTGAATTAAACATTTTTACTTTGCAAAGAGAAATGGGTATCTTCTTAACACCAGGGTGGGCTGAAATTTTGCTACAACAACTTGGATAAGCTTGTCAGGCTTCACTTTACAGTATTGTCCCTGGTTAGGAAATCTGACTTGTGCATTCAGTTCATCCCTGGGACCTCATTTCGGCTGGAGTTTTAGCTCAGTTCAGAGGGTGTTAGTTTTTATAAGTCAAAGATTGTAGGATTGGTTCCTGCACGGGCCTGACCAATGTATCAGCTAGGGCTGAACGATTAATTCCATTTGTAATTTTATCGCAATATTAGACAACGCGATTTCCAATTTGCAGAGGCACACGATTTTGGCCCATGGAGTCGATGGCCGTGGCTCATAGAAGTGAATGTAGAAGCGAGATATAGTGGCGACGTGTGCTATTGTTTATACAGTATCTCAGCCTAGTTAAGGTGCGCGGTAGACTGTTGATGTATAGTGAAAATATCAGCGTTTATGATGCAGCCACCGTAAAGGACAATTGCTTTTTTCTCGGTTAACATTGCGTTAGCCGCAGCGCTAATCACTCCATTCCCTCGCTGCTACACGCTCTGATGCACTGATGACAGAAACTCCCTCACCTCCGACTGGATTCACATGTCTCTGCCTCCACAGAGATGAAGATGACACCTTTTAGAAAATAAAAGGAGGCTTATGTTTGGGAATGTTTTGGTTAACGATAAGAACTTGTCTCATAAGCACTGACTAAAACACAATTGAGATGCAAATAGCAAGAAATTATTTCGGCTATTTACAAAAAAATATTACCGTACAATTATATACATTTTAGATTTAAAATGATTATTAAGGACTTAAAAGTAAGTAATACTTTAAGTCAGTTGTAAATATTTTATGAGCAATAACATTGTCTCAGTTTAGGCTATATTTTAGTTATATTTGACAAAAAGTTATTAACGGTAAATGGGAGGAAAAAAATTGAAATAGAAACGAAATCGCAATATTGATTTTTGGCAAAATCATTCAGCCCAAATGTCAGCCAGACGATATATCAAGCCGATATTTGAGTATTTTCATGATCAGCTATTGGTCGACAAAAAGGCCAATATCTCAGGAACTGAAAGTGATAGAGACTTCCCGTTTTTGCATGGGAGAGAGCACCACAACCCCTAGGCTTTAAGGGAGCGGAGAAACATCGCTGTGAAATTGGTCACAAGTTTGTATACCTATACCTATTATATATTTTATGTTGTTGACTTTTGTGCATAACTTTGGAACCATAAGAGATAGAGACTGATCCTTTTTTGTTTTGGAATCTCCTGATTTTTGTTTTTCAAACAAGCTCCCTCTGAAGAACCTGCTGAAACATGAATGTACCATGTTCCCTGCTGTCACAGTTCAATACTGACATGTTTAAAGCTTCATATACAGGATTATAGATGAGACATTTAAAAAAATTAGCCAAACAATATCAGCAGTACATCGGCCTTGTCGGTCGACCTCTATTTGATATATTATTCTATATATTTCTATGATTAAAATCTATACTATAATAACAAATGGGACCAGTCACTAGAACCAGGCACCCAAGTCGGTTCTGGGGCATTTTGAGATTGTCACAGATTGTTAAAGTGTAGTCTCCAAGCTTTCCAACAATGTGTAACACATGGAAATCTGATAATATTTGGACCATTTTGTAGACACTTTTGAAATGAGTAAACGGCTTTCAAAGAATGAGCAGTTCTCACCTCTCTCTGCAGCTGGGGTGACAGTAGGGCTCATTTACATCTCATTTAGATGAGCCATACCCCCGTAAATAAATGTCTCTTGTCTTGCACAAATGAAGTTGGTTGGATAGTGGATATTCCTCGCTCAAACACACGCAGACAAACTCCTCTCACATTTGCCAGATTGCAGGATTTGCTGTATATCACAAACACACATACACACTAGTGATGGGCGGGTTCACACGCGGTCTCCACGGGCCGCTGTACGCGCATTCATTTTATACAGCCACAACTTATTATCTTTATAGCATTTATTTTCCACGTATGTGTGTCTCTGTGTGAGTTTGCCTTACGTCTGCTCTCTTCCCCTCTCATGCTCTGTACACGCCAGCCCATTTATGGACGGAATTAAAGTCCGCGGGGAAAAGAAAGCACTTTACGAATGCACAGCACATCACAAGAGAAAAGAAGCAAGCCGAAAAATGACACAGAGGGCTGAAGGAGCACAGAACAGGCTGGCGCTACGTAATCAGGCCTGGGGTTGAGAGCGAGGCGGCCAGGAGGACGGAGCGTCAGCCCGGGGCTGAGTGTGAGAGGCGGGACATCAGAGATCAACTCAAACGCAAAATCCAGCATTATAAAAAGATACTACTCACAGTTTGATGCTTTTGCGGGAAGCTTTTTTTAACGCTGAATCGGTGTGGCCAAAGTGGTGTCCTGTCTGTGGAGCAAAGCGTCTCTGTCCCGCTGTCGCTGCTTTGCTAAGGCTCTTCATGAGGAAGCGGCGCCACATAATCTGTGATTAATAAATCCACTTTGCAGAAGTACTTCCAAACATGTTCGTTGTAACGTCCACGGTTCAGTTTGTCTGCTACAATCTTTGCGGCGTCCATCCAACACGACCGGTGTTTACCCAGTATGTAAATACACACAAAGTCACGCCCCTACTGCACGCTCCAGAAACCTCCCAAATCAAGCCGGTTTGAACCTAAAAGTTTACACTTCTAAATATACCAATACTGCTAGCTTAAACATGGAGAGGCTTCTTCGTGACTTCAACTGAATTATTCTGCAAAAAGCGAAAATCACCAATTAAAAAACCAAAACGTCTTTTGCATTTTTTCTCGAAACTTGGGCTGCCGACTTGTGTCCCTGGAATCCATGACGGGTCACAAATGTTTAACTAAAGGCTCTTTGAGAGATTGTAAAATAAATGACATTATATTAAATTACTATTAAATTAATATCGGCTTAGAGTATATATCGGCCATCGGCCAACCCCCTTGATATCGGTATCAGATCCCAACAATCCATGTCAGTCGGGCCCTTCTTGCTCATGACAAATTATCTTTTCACCACACCTGTCAAGTTTTGGATTTGAAGCTACGGGACATTTTCCCGCGCCGTCTCACCAGCCCAATCAAGCTCCAAGACGGGTCAAAATCATAGATGTAAAAATAAAAATACAGGAGTTTCCAGGCCAAAACAGGAGACTTGACAGATATGCAACCTCGCGACAACTGCCACTTAGGCTTCTGCAGGTGGCATTTCTCGCGAGGCTAGTTAAAGAGTTCATTTTATATATTTCATTATAATATGGGAAATTTACGGGATGAAACTACTACGGGAAGACGGTGGGAAAGAGGGGCAAAATATGGTAGTTTCCTGGCCAAAACGGGACACTTGACAGCTATGCTTTACACATGGGCCGCTGCACACACAGTCTGAGCCTGATACATCTCCACAGTCAACACTAAGTTATATAGATGAAAATATATACTACTTATCCACTTTGTCTACATTGAATGCTAATGCTTTTCTTCCAATCTTCTTTTTTTGTGTGCCTTTTTTCAGTTCCCTTCTTTACTCACACAGACACCGTCTTCGCTGAATTGGACTGCAACTTGAACTAACAAGGAGGGGTGTTCCACGTAAAGACCCTCTCTGAGTTAGTTCAATGTCAAATGGTATCTCCCTGCCACCCAGTTTTTTTATTTTTTTATTTTGATACATCAAAGCGTTATTTGATAGATTTACATGACAAAAAATGAATTTTGTTATGAATTTGTATCTCAAACTGCAGCCAAGTTAAAGGCCTATAATAGTACAACTGTGATAATCCATTATTATTATTATAATTGTTTTATTTTCTGAAGGCCCTCCGGGAAACGTCTCGACTCTCCCGATTACCCAGCACACCATCAGTTCCTCCTTGGTGCACTCTTATATTGAGAGTTTGCCATCAAGTTGCTGGATGGATTGATTGAGCAGTGAAAATTACTTACAGCCGATGACTGACATGTCTGTGTAATCCCTCAGTCGTTGGGTCTTTCAGGGATTATAAGGTTTCAGAAAAAGAAGTCATAGGCAACTTTTCTTTCCCTTCTTTTGTCTGTACATGTGTAGTCTGTTAATCAAAACAGACGAAGGATGTTTTGGAAGATTGATTAAATAGCAAGATAAGAATTGCTTTTAGTCACAGTCTCAATTCCCGAGAGAGTTACTAAATGTTAAGTTTTAGCTGTCGACTATTGATGTTGAAGTTATTAAAAAAAAGATCGCCACAGCTTATGACCTCCCAAAAGCACTGATCATGATTTCTTAATGTCCCTCCACAGGTTTGCAACATCCTTTGAGCATGCGCTACAAATTCAACTTCATCGCAGACGTCGTGGATAAGATTGTCCCAGCCGTGGTGCATCTGGAGCTGTTTCAACGGTAACAAAACTGACTGATCGAGCAAAATTGATGGGATATGTAGACTAATGATCTGATGGGCCTATGCAGCCATCAGATCCATTAAGAGGAGTTAAGAGGAGGATTTGGAGATGCTGAGAATGCTCGTGGCTCTGCTGGTGCGGCTGAGAAAAAGTTAATTTATGTTGAAGTCTCATGAATTGAATGAGTTGAGAGGTAATTATAACAATGTGCTATTACAGTAATTGCTATTACAGTGCTTTTCCAGACACTCAAAGTCGCTTTACAACTTTTGTGCATTATTCATTCGCTCCTCACTCTCTGTGATAATAAGCTGTGTATTTACTGTAGCCTGTAGCCACAGCTGCCGTGGGCTAGACTGAGAGAACAAGTCTGCCAGTCTGGCACGGTGGTGCAGCTGTCAGTGCTTACGCTTCACAGCAAGAAGGTCCTAGGTTCAATCCGGGACGGTTTTCCGTGTAGATTTTTCATGTTTTGTCTACATAGGCAAGGCAAGTTTATTTGTCGAGCACAAGGCAATTCAAAGTGGTTCACAATCAATCCATAAAACATTTAATTACAATAAAAAGCAAGGGTGCAAGAGTTTCAGTTGTCATATGTAAAGGTATAAAGAGCTGTTTTCAGCCTGGATTTGAACATTGTCAGAGTTGAGGCCTGTCTCATGAAGACTGTTCCTCACTGTGTTTATTTTGACTCTGGGAACCACCAGGAGACCCCTCCCTGAAGTTCTCAGGGCCCGAAATGGTTCGTACGGCTCTAACATGTCAGAGATGGACTTTGGTGCTAAACCATGAAAAGACTTGTACACAAGCAGAGCTGTTTTAAATTCTATTCTCTGAGTGACAGGAAGCCAGTGCAGAGACCGGAGCACTGGACTAATGTGGTCGTATTTCTTGGTTCTTGTCAGGACTCGAGCAGAAGCGTTTTGGATGTACTGCAACTGTCTAACAGTGAGCAGCCGTTACAGTTGTCTAACCTGCTGGAGACAACTCCATGGATAAGTCTCTGTAAATCTATCTATCTCTATCTATCTATCTACCTCTGATCTTAGCGATGTTTTTCAGATGGTAAAAAGCTGTTGATGTTATTGCTTTGGTGTGACTCTATCAGGTCAGGTCTGGGTCCATGATTACTCCCAGATTTCTAACCTAATTTTTCAGTGAGTTTTCTGTCAAGAGACTTGAGGTGACTGATAACACTTTCTCTGTGTGTCTGTGGGCCAGAAACAATGATCTCAGTTTTGTCTGAATTTAGTGGGAGAAAGTTGTTTTGCATCCAGATAGGTTACCTCTGGATGCCACTAAATCATGCACAATGGGCTAATCCTCGAGCCAAATGCAGAGGACAAATATCTGGGGACAAATAAGTACATCTTGGCCTATAGGCCCCTTAAACGATCGCCAATTACCTACACGTCACATTAGTATAGAAAATGTGGATGAAGTGTCTTACTCAACGACACAACAACAGTATGGACGACAATACCACTGATCGAACGAATGCTTCAACTTCATTATCTCTGCAAAACACCTCCCAGCCATTAACAATCAAACACGCTGACTCCGTGTTTCTCTACAGGCTGCCCTTCTCCACCGTGGAGATGTCCGTGTCCAGTGGCTCGGGGTTCATTGTTTCCGAGGACGGATGGATCGTCACCAACGCTCACGTCCTGTCCAACAAAGAGCGGATCAAAGTGGAGCTGAAGAGCGGCCTGCAGTACGACGCCTCGGTCAAAGACGTGGACCAGCGCATAGACATCGCACTCATCAAGATCGAGCCAGAGGTGAGTGACCTTTGAGGAGGTAGACATCCAACATTATGGGCAAAGCCTGACAGCAACAGCATCTGTAATAGATACATTTACATCAGCTAAACATTATGCAAATGATGGAAAGAATGAGTTTACACATCTGTTTAAAGCTGTGTTTTAAGAATTGTTATTGTCGCGCGTCGCTGTTGTCAGTACAGCCACAGCTGACACTCTATTGCCTCGCAGAGCTGCAGGTTTGGTGTGAAAATAATGAATGCCAGATGGTCCCTAACGAAATTTGGCATTTTACATTTTCCACCGTGACTCAAGAACTGGCTGTTTTGTTCCGACATTTACCAGATGTTTATGCCTGAGCCATTTGAACCGCTCTGAGGCACAGACACATGCATTTCCTGGAGACAATAGCTGTCACACAGCATATACACTGTTAACATAAATATGCGTGAAATATTGGTAGTAGTCAAAGTTTCTCCCGTTTTTCATAGATTATAAACGGCATTCTCGTGATATGATATTCCTAGAAGCCAGAGTGCAGTATTAAGGTTGAGAACGGGGCGGAATAATGGTATAATTGGCCGTTTAACTCTCCAAATACAGATGTTTTGATGTAGTTTATGATTAATATTGGGGATACACCGATCCACTACTGGTATCAGATGGGGTATTGGCTACAAATATTCGATACTGAACTGATACCTGCTTTGGCTCTCAATGTTTTAAAAACAACTTAACTTCTGCAAACACATTTTTATTTTGCACACAAAATGTAGCGGCTAGCAACAGCATGCTAATGCTAACGTCAACTGATAAAGGCTGGGACAGAAACTATGATTGGATCAGCTAAAGTAGCCTAATAAAATAAAATTGGCCGCTACTGCACTGGCCAAGTGTTGAAATGCTGTTAAAGAATAACTTATCTGACATACAGTATTAGTTATGCACAAGTTGTAATGAGCATATCAATTCATGTGAGTTGTTCAAGTTAATGTAACCTAAATATACGGTTATATCTTTAGAGTAGGAAAGTCCAGTTATTCTTGTTTATTTTTTCATTACAGTTTATTAATAGATAGCCTGTAATTGATAATTGATAACATGTTGTTTGCACACAAAAATTGACTTTATTGCTCTCACGCTGGAGAAAAGACGACCAACTTTCTCACTCACAGCAATTACTTTTAAGAAAGTCTCTTTGTATTGGTTTACATCAGATATCGGCAGATAATCGAATCTCCAGTATCGGTATTGGTACCTGAAGCAAAAAAAGCTGTATCGGTGCATCTCTAGTATTATCTCCATAAGTACTTGGTCTGTCCCTGTGGTTCTCAAACACGTTACACAAGTGGTACTTGGGCATCTTCAGGTGTTGCTCAGGGCCATTTGCAATATTTAATAGTATTAATTTTAATATCAGCTCATTTAATTTATGCTTTATGGAATGCATTCAAGTTAGATGTCTTTTCTAGTTTATGCATGATTTATTTTCAGTCCAAGCCTGCATGGTGAAAGGTCAAATACGGAGGTGGTACAACTTGGTGAGAAAAGTTCGAGTCTATCCACAAGAAAACTGATATCAAACTTAAGTAAAGTTAAATAGTTATTTCCCACAATAAAAAACAATGTTGAAATTATTGGACCTACAGGCACAACCTTCAGTGAAATAAATCTGGCTCAAAATATAAACATTTCCTTTTGGGTTTTCATAGACCCACTCCCTCCATCTGAAATCATCTTAGAATCACTTATAATGTTTTTTTAGGTTGTTTCACATGTTGTCACTGTCGCAATCGTAGGTGGAAGCCAGGCCAAGATAAGAATTTTTCTCTTCTCTTGCATACTTGCACTGCCATTGTGACAAAGCGCTTAGTTGACCTTGACTGTATGATGTCGCATTCACATCAAAGTGTATAACATTGAAGGGATTACACACAGCACACTTAACACGGTGGAGTCTATAAGTTTCTTTAAGTAACATTCCTCAATTATAAGCCGAGTCTCTAAACACAGCTTTTCACCTGAGGACATGAGCTGCAATAAATCCTGAGTAAAACCTGCCACGATCACAAATGGGCAGGCACTGGCATGTGAGCGCTAACTTCAGTCTTATTAAGCTTTATGGGCAAAATTGGAAGTCTCTCAAAGAAAGGAGTCACGTTTTTATGTTCAACACCAATACAATTAGAAGAATTTTATTTTCGTACACATCTGTTCTGTATCCATCAAAATGACAAAAGTGTGGACTAAAATTCATGAGCAGTGTTGGGGGTAACGCTCTACATAGAAACGCGTTAGAGAACTCAGATTACGTTTTCCGAGTAACGAGTAAAGTAACGCGGTAGTTTTGCATCTGCAGGTAATAAAATACTAGTTTCTTTTTCAAATCAGTAACGCGTTTGGTCCTGATCTTTCCCTCAGCTCATTTCTTCCACGGCTCGCGAAAGCGCACTGTGTCCTCCAAAACTTTACAGCATGTCAGCAATATTGCAGAGTCTGGATTGAGCGTGTTCTCATTGTGGAAGTACTTTCATTATTTTGAACTTACTGGCGAAAAGGACAAAGGCGGCGAAGCTAAAGAGGAAACACGATGAAGCTCGCCCTAAACAACAACGCCTAGCTTTTGGCAGCATCGGTCCTTTCGATAATCAACAAACTCATAGCTGGTTATGTGGTTGAGGAAAGCTGTACAATTAGTCTAAATCAAGTTGAGTATGTTGTGTGTTTATTATTACCAATTCAATGCACTTTGTAAATAGTAAAAGCTCCTACAGACGTTCTTTTTGTTGAAAAACTGGCGCAGTTTCGGACAGAGCCGAACGGTTAAGATATAGTGAACGAAGCTGAGCGAAGCTAGCAGGCCTAACACGTCGACTATAGGCCTGTTGTTCATGTTCATTTTTGTTGCCTTTTGCTGTAAGTTGTCCACATACAAAATAAAGCTCAGAAGCAAATTGATTGTGCTATTATTGAAAACATTTACTGTAGGCTATCGGGCTGTTTGCATGAGGCTGAGCTAGCTTTGACGAATGGAGCATTACGCATCAGAAAAAAATGATCGACAAATGAAGGTTGTATAGATGTTTATTATTGGTAACAGATGAGTACTCTAGTGCGTTACCTTCATAATAAAGTAGTGCAGTAACGTAACGAGCTACTTTTCCAGAGAAACTTTGGTATACGTCATACGGATACTACCAAGACGGTCCAGACACTTTCTTCAAAACTTGTTCTGATCCTGTATATGTCGGTACATATATTTTTTAAGTGTTGTGTTTGCAAAGTACTTGTATATAATCAAAATGGCAGCATGCACTGATTGGAGTGGGGATCGAATTGTAAACCTTTGAACCCCGAATGACGACTGAGCCACTTCCGCTTCATAGCAGTAATTTCATCTACTGCACCATAAAACATTTAAAAAGACACTGATTCCAAAAGTAAAGATGAATGTTGGAGACTTGTAAAGTGCCAGGAAGTTGAGCAAAATTGTCGTGTTTGACAAGAAAAATGCTTCAGCCGTAGCCCTATTACACGATCTTTTACCATTATTCATTTTGAAAGCCGTGCATTGTTGAAAGGTGTTAACTTGTGAGATTTCTTCCTCTTTCTTCAAGAATAATCCGAGGCTAGAACATGAAATCCTTGAGTGAAATCAATCGAGAAATATGTCTTCGTTTTAAAAGCAAGGATTTTGCACATAATATACAGTTGTCCTTGGTGTGTTAAGACTATTCCACAGTTCTACTCAAATGTAAGCCTAGTTTGTATTTCCTATTCCTCCCTCATACTTGAAAGATGAGTCTACACTATAGTGGTGGCTGCTCTGTTCCGTAACATCACCTGTCCTCCCCCACTCTTCTCCCCCGCAGAGCCCACTGCCTGTGCTGCCTCTGGGCCAGTCGTCTGACCTCCGTCCCGGGGAGTTCGTGGTGGCTGTGGGCTCCCCCTTCTCCCTCCAGAACACGGTGACCACAGGCATCGTCAGCACCGCACAGAGGACGGGACTGGAACTGGGCTTCAAGGACTCCGACCTGGACTACATTCAGACCGACGCCATCATTAATGTGAGTCACAGGCATCCACTATTTGTATTTCATCTGCTTGGTAATCTTTACATTTAATAATATCAATAGGGCTGGGTACCGTTACACTTGCTTCACTACCGGTACTTTGAAGATACTTTTTTCGATACCTATACTATAATCTTTGTTGCCTAGAACCATTAAACAGAACAATAAGGTTCGAGCTAAAACAACCAAATAACGTTATTTAATGTTGTCCCCAGAAAAAACCATTGCCTGGCCTCCCAGACTATTCTTTTTCAAATATGTGATGTCTGGGAGCGTGCGTGATCTCAGCGATTTCCCGGTGGCCGTAATTGACAGACGGGATCAACCAATTAGAGAAACGGTGGATGTGACGCAGGAACAAGCGTTAGGAGGCCTTTTCAAAAACGTCCTTTTTCACAAGGAACGCTTCCAACGCTGTTTCTTGCTCCGGTTCGGGGGATTTTATATTTTCCAAAGGATTTAAAACAGATCAAAGAGCAGAAGAAAACAGGGTATTTAATGTTTTGGAAGAGTGTAGTGACAGCTTCCGTTTCTTGGTATGATGAACTCCCGCCTCTTGGCCTGTGATTGGACCGATAGTGGTAAAACTGGGAAATGATTGGCTGCAATCAGCTGTCCAGATGGTTCTTCTTTTGAACAGAAAGAAGGAGCAGCAGGCTGGCCAGGCAAGAAAAACAGGCATCAAAACTCTAAAGATGTAATATTTCTTTCAGTACCTGTTTTTTGATACTTTTAGTTTTTCGATACCAGTAGTACCTCAACCTTTTTGTTCAATACCATACTGATATTGTTTAACGGTAATATTATAGATTGATATAGATATCAAGCTATAATATGGAAAATATTTGTTCAAATTTCAATTGGCTAAAGAGCAATAAAAGTGTAAGCCATTGTTATTATTAGATACAGTATTTATAAGTAAAGCGTAAAGAGGTGTACCTGCTGTTCTCGCTGTAGCTCGTCTGCACAACACCTTACCATTATTTCCTGTTAGTGTGATGACAATTAGCACCTCTCAGCATCGCTTTCTCTTTGAAAACCACAGCCCTGTTTTATAGAATATAAATGTAGATACAAAGCTGTTTTTTGCATACATTTTCAAGTTTGTTGTTGAAGGGTTAGAAGAAACAGGAATGATGTTAGTTCAGCAGAGTAATACAGTTTTTGGTTGTTTTTATGATTCAAGCACCAAATTATGCACAAATGTTGCCTGAGACATTGAGTTTCACGCACGCACACACACATATCTGTGGAATGCTGTAAAAGGACAGGTTATCCCCTTTGACCTCAGTCCATTACCGCTTCATTTGAAAGACTTTGACACAAACTTTCTGACTGGTTTATGAAATGTACTGCAAAATAACTTGAGATGATGAGGATATTTATTTTAATAGGATCATTGTGTTTTGCCTTTTCTAACATTAACTATGGGGGAAAGATACATGTGGCGCTTGAGAAAGACTGTGTGAAAGATTTTGAGCCCACCCTACCCCTAAATCTACACTGTAAAAAAAAAAAAGAAGTTAATTTGACAGTAAAAAACTGGCAACGGAGTAGGGGTGTCACGATTTAAATTTTTTGAGACACGATTATTGTGAGAGACAGAGATAATTTTTCTAAAAGGTTTAATATATATATATATATATATATATATATATATATATATATATATATATATATATATATATATATATATATATATACAGTATATACACACAGAGAATGGGTTTTAAATTGACAGTAACAAACTGGAAAAAGTAAATATCAAGCATTGGCTTAAATGTCTTGAATTGAGGAAATGTATCTTGTTTTGAGTGTTTTTTACTCATTTAGACTTTTTTTCCAGGTCTGACCATGTTTACTTTGCTAGTTTGAGGACTTACCCCACTGGCAAAGAAAATTACTCGAAATAAGGACAAAATGTATTGAAACGAGTCAGAAACATTTCAGAACAAGTGAAATAATCTAGGACAAATTACCAGCTACATCTTACCTAGTCAAAACAACTCAAATTTGGATTATTATGCTCAAAATGAGACATTTATACTAATCTAATTCATGACTTTTTGCAGTGCACTACCCCTATAAATTGAAGTAAGTTTTTTTCTGCCAAAATTCAATTCAGTGTAAAAAAAAAATTAACAGTAAAATACTGGCAACTGAGTTTTATACTGTAAAATTGACTGTATAAAACTGTTAACTATTAACAAAGTAAACCTGTAACGTTAACAGCAAATATACACTCACCTAAAGGATTATTAGGAACACCATACTAATACTGTGTTTGACCCCCTTTCGCCTTCAGAACTGCCTTAATTCTACGTGGCATTGATTCAACAAGGTGCTGAAAGCATTCTTTAGAAATGTTGGCCCATATTGATAGGATAGCATCTTGCAGTCGATGGAGATTTGTGGGATGCACATCCAGGGCACGAAGCTCCCGTTCCATCACATCCCAAAGATGCTCTATTGGGTTGAGATCTGGTGACTGTGGGGGCCATTGTAGTACAGTGAACTCATTGTCATGTTCAAGAAACCAATTTGAAATGATTCGAGCTTTGTGACATGGTGCATTATCCTGCTGGAAGTAGCCATCAGAGGATGGGTACATGGTGGTCATAAAGGGATGGACATGGTCAGAAACAATGCTCAGGTAGTCTGTGGCATTTAAACGATGCCCAATTGGCACTAAGGGGCCTAAAGTGTGCCAAGAAAACATCCCCCACACCATTACACCACCACCAGCAGCCTGCACAGTGGTAACAAGGCATGATGGATCCATGTTCTCATTCTGTTTACGCCAAATTCTGACTCTACCATCTGAATGTTTCAACAGAAATCGAGACTCATCAGACCAGGCAACATTTTTCCAGTCTTCAACTGTCCAATTTTGGTGAGCTCGTGCAAATTGTAGCCTCTTTTTCCTATTTGTAGTGGAGATGAGTGGTACCCGGTGGGGTCTTCTGCTGTTGTAGCCCATCCGCCTCAAGGTTGTGCGTGTTGTGGCTTCACAAATGCTTTGCTCCATACCTCGGTTGTAACGAGTGGTTATTTCAGTCAAAGTTGCTCTTCTATCAGCTTGAATCAGTCGGCCCATTCTCCTCTGACCTCTAGCATCAACAAGGCATTTTGGCCCACAGGACTGCCGCCTACTGGATGTTTTTCCCTTTTCACACCATTCTTTGTAAACCCTAGAAATGGTTGTGCGTGAAAATCCCAGTAACTGAGCAGATTGTGAAATACTCAGACCGGCCCGTCTGGCACCAACAACCATGCCACGCTCAAAATGGCTTAAATCACCTTTCTTTCCCATTCTGACATTCAGTTTGGAGTTCAGGAGATTGTCTTGACCAGGACCACACCCCTAAATGCATTGAAGCAACTGCCATGTGATTTGTTATTTAGATAATTGCATTAATGTGAAATTGAACTGGTGTTCCTAATAATCCTTTAGGTGAGTGTAAGTAAAATGTACAGTTCTGTCTCAGATCAAACAAAACAGTTATTCACTGTAAAATTAACAATAATTTGCCGTAAACCTATTTACACAATCTTTCTGTGGGTCTCAGTTTTTTTCTGTATAATTTACAGACTTTTTTCTTAGTGTACCCACATTTCCCACATTTGGCTTGTTCAGCATTTATGTCAAAATAGTCACAAACAAACTCATTAAACATTCCCGCCCGACCTCCCTAATGCTCTTCTTTTTGTCTCCACAGTATGGCAACTCGGGCGGCCCGCTTGTCAATTTGGTAAGAGGATTTATGTCGTATGTCAAAGGGATAATACCATTCATTTGCATTTTGGCTGCAGCCTGTCAGTGCGGCTTGTTTTATTAATGGCTGCGAATGCTAAGGTCATGTTTCTTGTCAGTTCGAGTCTCCCTGGTCGCTTTTCTCGCCGCTGATTAGAGAGGCCGTTTGCATCTAGGCCGTAGTTTTGAATTACCCTCGCTGTGCATGTATTTATCAAGGTTGTTGCCTTGAGCGTTTGTAAAAAAAAAAAACACTCCTTCATGCCGCGCGGTGCGCTCAAGGTGCATTTGGTAACTCGTCCTTCACTGCGGAGGCTCTACGCTGCGGCGAGATGGACGTTGTTTCCAATGCATACCAAAAACAATGGTGTCGTTTTCAAGAACCGATGCATGAAAGCGTTCATGCTTATAAATACTTGTATAACACATGATTAACAACAGTAATTATAGCACATCTGACACCTCCATGTTGTGACAGAGATGATTATTTAAACAAAATTGTCATGTTATATCGTCATGTGCATCACCTGTTGTTGGTGCTCAACTCTCATTCTTTGGGCCACTTTTGAGAAAGACTGCAGACCATTGTAGACACGCCTAAAGAGCAGAACTCTACAATTTTTCACTCAAATTCAACTTCAAGCCAATGCACCAGGTGACCTCATATAAGCTGGTGCAGAGATTTGTTTTATGTTTTAAGTCAGTGTTTGATAGTGTTTTTTACCTTGTTCTGACCCGAAAAGAAATCCTTTTGCCGCTTTTATTGTTGCTTTAATAGCTTTTTGAGCTGCATTAATCCACATTATTTTCCATGTGTTGACAGGACGGAGACGTGATCGGGGTGAACACATTGAAAGTTGCTGCTGGAATATCCTTTGCCATCCCGGCCGACCGGATACGGCAGTTCCTGAGAGAGTCACACATCAGACAGCGCCGTGGTACGTTTTTTTTTTTTTATTCTTTTTTTTTCTTTTAAGATTACTCTGTATTTGTAATCCTCTTTATTGATTTTTTAAATGTAACAATACCTTAGGAAACGCTCCATCAAAGAAGTTCATAGGCGTTCGGATGCTGAAGCTCACACAATCGTAAGTATTACGTTGTTTATCCATTTATATGATGCATTACATGGAAAAGTCATTCAATTTGTGTGTTCTGACATATATATGGTAAAAATCTCTTTTTTTAGACTGATTGATGACCTCCAAAAGAGAGACACCTCTTTCCCTAATGTTGAAAGTGGACTGTACATTCATGAAGTTATTCCAGGCACCGCTGCAGCCAGGTGAGGCTGGCTAAGTATTTTAGTGTTTTATTTCGATAGTCAGCAAGTGATTATCTATTTCCTTCCATTGTTAAGCGTCTTTGCACAGTGCTATATACTAAGTACTATTATTATTAATAAATACGTCAATAAAATATGTATTACTATTGCCAAATACATATTTTTCTTCTATACTGATGGCACTTCAGACAGTGATTACAAATTGACGAACATAACTGCTCATTAATCTTTCTGGATCAAATGTTGTAAACATAACAAATAACGTAGAAATCTGCCATTTTCGCATGAACTAACATTATGACTAATATGTGTAAAGACAATACAGACAATAGAGACAAGAGCTGTGGAACAGCCTGAACTTCCGTTACAAATCCCAGAAATCTTTGCCGTTTGACATGACACCCCGATCTTTATTGTTTTGTGGTGTAAGATGACGGTCAACGGATATACCAGAAAAAAGAAGTAGTTATTACACAGATACCACTAATTTAGAATCAAACGCGCGACTTTCAGCTTGATG
The DNA here is from genome assembly GCA_007210695.1 of Neogobius melanostomus. Taxonomy (NCBI): domain Eukaryota; kingdom Metazoa; phylum Chordata; class Actinopteri; order Gobiiformes; family Gobiidae; genus Neogobius; species Neogobius melanostomus. Next base: position 887,325 of record VHKM01000449.1, on the reverse strand, counting down.
TAACGCCGCTGTTTGCAGACTCCGGCTTTGTTTATTCTGACTCAGAGAGAAACTTTTCTGAACACAACACAACGGTCTCTTTTATAAACACACATCAAACTCTGTGTCTCCTTGAAACATCTTTGCCTGTACTTATTTTACATATTTATTTTCTCCTTGCACTCCTGTTGCATCAGATCTCATTTGGAGGAAGATATTACCCGCATCTCCGACCGATGAAGTGACTGGTGTTCCTAAGCAACAAAAACAGAAATAAGATCAAACAAATCAAACCGATCGCCCGGGTTTGATATCATTGTTGATGCATCGTGTGCGAGAGTTCAGCGACATATTAATTACTTTTGGTCGAGCAACACGTTCGGCAAAGTGACAGTATTGCATTTAGCAGGTGACGTGTGTCTTTTAGCGCTCTGTCTGTTAGTGAAAGTCAAAAAGTCAAAACTGTCTGTTGCTAAGTCAAAAACTGTGGGCTAGTAATGTCACAGATAAAGAGTTTGGTACAGCGTAAGGTTGAGGTTCTCTCATTCATGATGAAGATGGATATAGGATCAAAAACGAGTTCGTCTGAGAGGCTAGTTTTGGAGATAAAGTCAGAAGTGTCGAGATTGAGCTGGTTTTGGTTTTGGAGGGATGGTTGAAGATTTAGGCAAGGCAAGGCAACTTCATTTATACCGTGCTTTTCGTACACAAGGCAACTCAATAATAATTTAGAGATTATTATTGTTATGTTTTTGCAGGTGTTTGGTACTAATCTCAAACACGTCTTTATCACTATCAGATTCCACATCTTCCGCCGCCTCCGAATGACAGCGACATTAACACCCACTATCTTCACTTCAGCAACAAGATTGTGAAATATGAGGAGCAGTATTTTTAGATCTTAAAAAAGGCTTTCGAAATGGTCAGCCACAGCCTGTTCTTATCCAAATTACCGTCTTTCAACATCTCTATGAGGCAAACCAGCTCATACCTTCAGGATAGAGAACAGTGCGTTAAAGTTGCCCAGTCCAAATCATCACTTATAAACATCAAAATGGGTATTACACAGGGCTCTATTCTGGGGCCCTTGCTCTTCAGTCTCTTCATTTGTAAATAGCACTGAGTCTGTGTGAATGTAGGTAAATACAGTGTGATTGACAGTTTTATACAAATGTTGTACACATGTATTTTATTATTGTAAATTGTGTAGAAAGGCCCAACCAGGGACATGAGCTGCGAATTAGCACTAGCTAAAAGCTCTTCATGCATCGCATCAGCTGCAAACATTAATTGTAGCTATGTTGACTCTATCGTCCCTGTTAAATAAATAAATAAAACTGCTAATATAATGAATAACGAGCTGTAAATTCCTGTTACAGAGGAGATCACTTTCACTATCACAAGTTTCATTCCCTCCTGCGTGCGAGGGACAGAGAAAAGTCACGTGAATGAGCTTAATTGTGTGACTGTTTTCGTGATAACAAACTCCTACAGAGTGGAAATATCAGGGTTATATTGTGTAAAATTGTGAACTTTTTGTAAAAATGTCTAAATAGAGTCAGTGCGGAGGGTATTTACTTTGAAAACCTGGATGTTGTCGCAGTTCTCTTTCCTGTCTGGTGCGATCTGAACTGTGGGAACTTGATCCGGCATTGAGAGTTGATCCGTATTTTTGTCGGGGAGGAACAGAGCGGTGGGCCAGCGACAGAGGCCCCTCGGAGCGGAGAGGGGGGATGTGGAATGTTGCTCAATAATTAAAATAGCAACGTATCAGCTGCAGAGGTCGGGGCGGAGTGGAACTGGGCGAACATGGAGAATGTGGAATCTGGGGGTTATACTTTGTTGGTTAGAAAGATTGATCTGAAACAGCTAAAAATAAATAATAAATAAATAAACTAAATATACAGTAGTTTCATTTCCTGAATAGATCATGTGATCTCCCAATAAGCTCCTTCCACCCCCTTTTTTGCGTAGAGGCTCGAAACACAGTTCCGGGTATGTTTGTGATGAGAAAATAACTTTGTAACATGGTAAAAAGCTCTAAAAAGTTGATTTGCCATAATACCCCTCCTTTAACTGAAAATATAGACCACAATGTAGCGTTGTGTTACTGTCACTCCTGGTTTCTGACTGAAACATAACTTTGAAGAGAGTCATTTCACATTTACATTGAGACGGTTGGAAGGGCGCCCCCTTGTGTCACCTTGCGTCCAAATGCCCGGACCATAACAGAGCCCATCAGAGCCGCACCAGAGTGTGTGTTACATAACAGAGTAGATTGCTCATAACCTCGGGCAACATTTGGCTCTGATGCAGAAAAAGTTATTTGTCAAGTACATTTATTGGAACATGGCCATAAAATAACATTCCTAGACGTCACACGAAGGCATGAATGTGTACGAACTGTATGTTGTGATAAGACAGGGGTAGGGAAAGCATGGCACAGGTGCCCAGTGCCACTGTTGGCACATGGGGGAAATTACGATTGGAACAATGAGCTGATGATGAATAAGTCCATGTCACTTCGCCTGATAAATTATTTGCTTTTTATCTTGGAGCGTGAAATGAAAACAAATGGAAATAACCTTTAAATAAATAAATGATTTGGGAAGTTGTTTTATGTTTATGTTTATTGAAAGGATCCCCATAAGCACAGCCAAACTGTCGCTATTCTTCCTGGGGTCCAACATTTAATTGTCCTATCAGTTTAGATGAAACTACTGATGTTCAGGTTGGGTCTGATTTTAATTTATTAATTTATTTCATTTAAAGGAACAGGCCACCGTTTTTACATACTGAGATATGTTCTTACCTTAGCTTAGACAAGTTGATGCGTACCTGTGTGTGTACACGTGGTGGCTTCTAGCAAACAGAAAACGGTATTTCTTATGGTTTTCTTTCAAAAATGCCACTCAGCCATAAGGCCAGATTTGTGCAGTGTACGACTAATAGTTGTCCTGTGTACAGTTTCCCCCACCTGAGCTGTAGCTCTCTGCAGTTCATCCAGGGTCATCATAGGCTTCTTGGTAACAGCTCTGGTCAGTGCGGTCCTTGTTCGGTCAGTAAATTTAGGAGAACAGCCGGGTCTTGGTAGGTTTGCAGTGATGCCACACTCTTTCTATTCCTGGATGATGTATTTAACTGTACTTTGAGAGATGTTCAAAGCTTTGGAAATGTTTTTATAACCTAACCCAGCTTTATACTTCTCAATAACTTTATCTCGGACCCGTCTGGTGTGTTATTGGACTTCATGATGTTGTTTAGTGACCAATACACTCTGACCATAGCTCTGAGGCCCTCACAGAACAGCTTAATTATACTGGGAGTAGATTATGCACAGGTGGCCTCTATTTAATGGTTAGGGCAAGGTGTGAACATTCTGCAGTCATTAGGAATGTTATAAAGGCAATTTAATGCACTCCGGAAATGCGGTGTGAATACTTATGCACGCCCCACTTTTCACTTTTCTATTTTTTGAAAAATAACAGAATCATGTATCATTTTGCTTTCACTTCACAGTTGTCTGTTACTTGTGTGTGAACTTTCAGTAAAAAATTCAAAATAAAATCTTTACGTTTAGGGTTGTAAACATAACAAAATGTGAAAAAAGTGAAGCGCCGTGAATACTTTCCGGATGCACTGTATATTTCCTTTGTTTTATCAGCAAAACATTAAGAACAAATATTTACAGTGTTGGCCTGAAGTGTTTAAAGTGCTCTTAAAGAGACCAGGAAGGGGACACAAAGCAAACAATTACAACAAACACAGTAGCCTATAAAAATGATTAATTCATACAACATTTAAAAGCGGATCTTATTAAATTAAAAATGTATTAAATAGCAATACCAAAAATCTAATAGAATTGTTGAGTGGTGCATGAATAAAGCTTATTGTGTAGGAGTATAGAAAGTAGTTTAGTTGTTGAGTGTCATAGAGGGAAAAAAGCTTTTGGATATATTGTGCAACTGCAAGGGCTGTTTCAGAAGGTCTATATTAGTTTTGTTGCCTCTTATTTATGACTTGCTTCCATGATTACTTACGTGTAGTTCATCACTGCCTCATTCTGCGCTCTGTCCCATGTCTCTGTCCCAGTCGCCGGGCTGCTCGCACTAAAGCCTGTCAGCTTTGGCCCCACCCCTCTCTCTGAATACCTGTTGTGTAAATGTTAGCTACGTTAACATGACCAGGCTCTGATCCCTCAACATGTACTGCGTCCCGCGGGAATCGTACCCTCAGCCAACCCCCACATGAACGGGCCCGTCAAAAAGGTCAGTGCTGTTTGCCTCCCACTGCAGCTAAACATCTCTGACCTACTACTGACAAAGATTGATAGCTCTGATCCAGGGGTGAAGTGATTTTACTATAAATTTCAAATGTCACAATATAACTGTACAAATTTTAGAAGCACTAATAATGATTACTTTGTAGAATAGAAAACGTATAGATGTTTAGGTTATAGAGATGTAACATTTAGTTTGCTGGGTGACATGTCCATAAACTGCATTGGCTGACTCTGCAAAAAAGTAATGTTGGTGAGTTGAAATAACTAAAATTAAGAGTTTTCTTTTTACCTTTTCAGGTGCATTGTGGAACTTTTTATGTGGAAAAAAATTACCTTTTTAGTATGTGTGTATTGAACTTTCAGTGACCCAGAAGCTGTATGAGTGGTCCACATGGCGCTTTTACTTTCCAGTATGATGCTCCAGGATCAATTCTTTTTACAGTTTCTGGTAGGTTTTTCACCGCTGACAAACCCTCTCACCAGAAAACCTACAAAATAATTGAACCTGGAGAGTTCTAGAGACCACTCATACAATTGTTGGGTCACAAGTACGTTTTTGCCTATGTTTTGTTTTTATGGTTAAAAAGTCCCATAATGCACCTTTTATTCAAGTAATTCTGACCTAACTGTGCAATAATTAGAGCAAAAGAAGTGAGACTTAAAATATGAAAAAGTAAGTTATTTCAAAAACAATTTAATGAGCAAACGTAGTTATTCCAGTGGGAGATATCAAGGGCAAACACTTCAAGAAAATTTGACTTATTTAATGTTCATGTTTTGCAGTGGGGGTTGTTGGCTCCAAGCAGTACATTCTTCAGCTGTGTCCTTAAAGCTATATTCTCTAAGTCTAAATTAATTACAAATTTAACAGCATGTGTATAATTGACCTTTTGCAAAAGTCCTGCCCACTTTGTTACTGTTGCTAGGTCCGTCAAACTTTCTGATGCCGCTGCTAGAGTGACTCGTGTCAGTGACTCTAATTGCAGCAATGAATGCGCAGTATCCTCCAGATCGAGGCAAAATGGGTTTCAATATGCAGCAGAGGCATGTATTCAAAATATTAGGCAAGGCAACTTTATTTATACCGCGCATTTCGTACACAAGGCAACTCAATGTGCCTACTGTATAGTACACTGTATTACACTATCTAACGATGGGTAAAGCACAACTATTGAGACTAAAGCACACAGATCTCAAGCAAAATCAGAGAAACCTCATAATCTCTTCCTTAAATGCAACAGCACAGCCTTGTGGACCAGTTGTGCTCTCTTATTTTTGTAGTATTGCTAAAAATGTGAGCATTGCTTCGGTTCTCTAATGTTAGCTAACACTAGCTAAACCTACAGGTACCACAATAATAAGCAGCTTCAGCCAGTTATCTTAGCGCCGTGACCAAATGCACAGTATTGTTATCATACAGTGAGACTGTAGGCTTGTAAAAGTTCACCACCGCATTACAGCATTACAAGTTACAGCTCCTGTTTGTGTAATGTTATGTGACTGTTGTGTCTTTCGCTTTCCAACCCACTTGCACCATGATCCCGCCCCCCACGTTGTTCTAACTCTAACCAAATCCTTTTTCCTAACCCTAACCCTAACCTTAATCCTAACCTTAAACATTTGTAAAACGACAATATTAACTTAATAAATCCAACTGATAAAGCTGCATTTGGAATGACATCCAATGAGAATTTGCAGGGAATGGCTTAACTCGGTTGGAAATCGGAATGAGGCGTGACTGTCAGTAGCTAGATGTTAGCTCGCTATGGGGGGGGTCCCCATCTCTGAATTGTTGCGCAATACAGAATCAATTTTCTCAACATAGCGACTCTTTTATATACAGTCAAAATCCTGCGTGCTTCTCCAATAGCTTCTCCCCAGTCCCTCTGCTGCTTGTGTCAGCTCCACCTCCATGAGCTGCTGGAGAGAGGGTTAAAGACTCCAGACATCACTGAAGTTATAACTTAAGCCAGGACTCCTGTACTACGTTTGTAATGCACTCATACACATGAGAGGAAAAGGCCGACATTGCAATGTATCGCTGCTCCGTGCGTGATCGCATTATCTGCTTTTCCTCCAGAAACCCAGCGTAACTTTATCTAACTATAAAACCGAAATATGAAGCGGATCTCTCTCAAATAAGAAGTGGCTGAAAGCTAGGGATGCGCTGACTACATTTATGGATTTGTTTAAGTTTGTAGAGATCTTGATTTTGTGTAAACAGCAGGTTCATTCCTTGCGGACGGGCTGCGCCTGCAGAGTTCTCCTTCGCCCTCTTCCCCCGATCCCATTCTCTTTACTCATTTAGTCTTTCTCTATTTTTCTCAAATGTAGCAGAGAGCGATGCATGTGGAGCTTGATAAACATGCAACATGCAACCGTAAAAAAAAAAGTACAGACTGTTCGCTACCGACCCATCACTAACATACACCGCCGGCAAGAGTGCAGAGTGCGCTTGTGTCTGCACCTACATGCATTAGCCTACCACGGGCCCAGGGGTCTGATGGGTTAATCAGGGGGTTCCAATCAGGAGGGAAGGCGGATGGAGCTAAATTGTTTATCTGTTAAGCGCTCTCCACCCCCCTTCTCTCCTAATCTACTTCAAGATTTCCCCCATTATACTTATGTTTTCTTTTTAAGAATTGTGATGCATGTAAGCGCAAAATGGCAACCAAGCTTTTGCAAACAAAATCAAGCTGCTCAGTTTAGCCCGACACACCAACTCACTAAAGCAGGATTTGAACCAATTTTCCAGTTATAAGACAACCACTATCACCTCTATCATTAATCACCATTGGGACTACCTCACAACCGAGGGGTGAATTAATAATCCATGAAACTGTAAAGCAACAGTTTACAATGCTACATAATGCATTTCCTCTTCTTCTTTAGGGCTGGTGTCCAGAACCGTGACGTGATAGTGTCCATAAACGGGCAGGAGGCCCGCACCACGCAGGACCTGACGCAGATGGTCCAAAACGCTGCGGCGTTCACTGTCAGAATCAGAAGAAAGGACGAAGAAATCGCGATAACTATTGTTCCTGAGCAAGCTGAGTTTGTGGACAGTTACTTATGAAAACAATAAGGAGCTCTGTAAAAATTGAGATGTGAAATTTGTTGTCTTGCGTACTACAGTGGATTTCATTTTATGCTTGGTCAAAATATCTGCAACTGATGTCCTCCTTTTTCCTGTTTTGTGACGTTTATTTAAAAAAGTATAGATGATGAATCTATGGTCTATACTCACTCGGGATACATACTTGTGTAAATAGTGTTGTTTATAGGCATTTTAAGCCAACATGGCCATCATTTTTAACTTGAAATTTTATATGTACCTTATAGTATGTCAGTGTAACTGGTTTGCTATACTGAACAGGGATGTATCGTTTCTTTTATTCTGTCAACAAGAGCACTGGTTTGTGTACAAAAGCACTTCACAGAATGTAAATACAGAATTTCATTGAGTAAAAGTGTTTGTCTTTGTTTCTAATGTTTCATTTTATAAGGTTAGACCCATAGACATATTATTAATAGCCGTTATACTCACTCCTTCCCGTTTACCACAATGACCACGTTCGAGGGGAAATCATGGCGGATTTACAGACTCCTCCTCCCCAGCTCTGACGAAGCATGTTCCTAATAAGGGCATGTGTAGCTCGCGCAGCTCCAATGCTAACAGTCCGACCCTCATTAAGTACGAGATTTCTAAAATGTATCCTACGATAACCAGCCCGGTGCCTCTGATTGTGTCTAACCCAGCGTAATCACAGGAGGAATATCTAGCTCTAGACAGTTCCAAAAAATTAGGCAACAGGCATTAAAGTTGTTTTTAACATGTCTAAAGAACAATGGATTCCAATGGGGGACTAGCGGCTATATGGCGGTACTACAGCAATGGCGGAGCAATGGCGGCCTCCAGTGTCATCGTTGCAATGCAGAGCAGCCAGCGGCCATTGGTTAGACCACATGCCTGAAGGGATATTTGGTTTGGTTCTAGTAGTAATTCTTAGCTTCAAGTGATCAGGGCTAAATTTGATTTGGGTTATGGTAATACTGTAATAAAGTATGTTGACTGTTTCAATTGACTTTCTTGATACCCGTAAGTAGATTTGATTTGCAGCGTTGCACGGAAAAATTCCAAATACTAAAAACGTGACAGCAAATTCATAATACTGTATCACTAAATCAGGTAAACACTGACTGCTTAAAGGGTAATGGCACCAAGAAACTAAACCACTCTAAAAAGCCACAAAGGAGGAGGGGCGAAACTGTTTCTAAAGCCTTTGTTCCTGTAACTTTGCTCCTGAAGTCTTTGGCCTGAAGGTAGAGTCACATTTTATAATATTCTGAGCAATCGTACAGGGAGTCAATGCTCAGCTGTGGATCCTCAATCTGCTCGGTGGACCACTGGATAATCTGACTGTTTCAGTCTCTGCTTGTCACGCTTCCAACTCACGCTCCCAAAGAAAAAGATAAAACGCTCTATGAAGGCATGAGCAGTTATCATGTCAAAATACAGTGTTATGTCACAGAGTTTGGGTCATTCAAGCTGCAGTTTTTGGTGACATCCTAGTCTTGTTCTGTGGCCCAATTTCGAACCACTGCTCTATGTGAAAATCAAATCTCCAAACAGTTCAGACGAAAGTAGAGGGTCAAGATAAACAATATTTCAAGAATAATAATAAAAAAACAGAGCACATTTCAAATCGTCTTTGTTACTTAATAAACACACTCCGTTAAGAATTCAACAGTTCAGTGGCAGAGGGCACAAAAGAAACTATTGTTTTCTGAAAGGGTACTTAAACATTGTCCAGAAGTCATGAGCGAAAACTCTTAGGACAGAGAGAGGCTGAGCCAAGATACATTTAGCTTCTTTAGCGCCTGCTCCTCCCATAAAGAATGTAAGTCTCTTTGTTTAACTCCAATGGCTTTAGAGCAGGTTTTGACAATGTCTTGCAGTTTGTTTTTATCTTTCACAGACAAGCCCTTGAACCAGCAAACAAGTTAAAAGATTGAGAGACTCTATTGTGGCAAGGTGGAGCGGTATGGTATTTCTAAAACAACATTAAGGCCAAAATAAACTAGAATCGACAATGCCACCGGAGAAAAGGCTCCGGTCCTCTAAGGTTAAAGTTAACAGAAAAAACACGAATAAAAAGTATGGCAAACCATGTCAGGTTCAATCCATTTTTGAGACCTTGCCCCCCGACTATAAGGCACACAGGTTCGGTTTTGATTGACAGACAGACAAGTCCATGCATAGCAAAAATCAATTTTTATTTACTATATATTTTGTTTCAATAAATTACCTTTTGTTTTCATTTTTTGTTAAAAGTTCAGTTGGTTCACAATTTGACAACCATTTGATAACACTATGAATTGCTGGCATAAACATTAACGTCCATTTCATTTTGGCAAGAATTTATTAAAACGAACGAGTCCATGAGTGAACCAATATAAAAGACAAGGCAACAACATCTTCGGACAGCGGCGCCATCGCATCGGCGTGGGCCAGATATCACCATCGGACGCAGGGCACAAACACGCGGGTGTGGGGCCATGACCAATGGCCGCTGGCTGCTCTGCTTTGCAACGACACTGGTGGCCGCCATTGCTCCGTCATTGCTGTAGTACCGCCATATAGCCGCTAGGCCCCCATTGGAATGCATTGCACTTTAGACACGTTAAAAACAACTTTAATGCCCGGTGCCTAATTTTTTGGAACTGTCTACAGCTAGATATTCCTCCTGTGATTACGCTGGGTTAGACACAATCAGAGGCACCGGGCTGGTTATCGTAGGATACATTTTAGAAATCTCCTACTTAACGGGGGTCGGACTGTTAGCATTGGAGCTATGCAAGCTACACGACACGCAAGGGCCGAGTCTACAGTGAAGATCCCGCCCTTATGCCCTTATTAGGAACATGCTTCATCAGAGCTGGGGAGGAGGAGTCTGTAAATCCGCCATGAATTCCCCCTCGAACGTGGTAATTGTGGTAAACGGGGAGGAGTGAGTATTAACGGTCTATTAATAATATGTCTATAGCCATGACAGCGAGACCCACAAGGAGCATCTGGGGTTTACATCGTAATGCCGTAACCACGCAGAGCTGTCCTTCGGAGGAACGAGGAACGCACTGACACACCGGCTGGATCAGGAAGTGAGTGACGTCAGTGGACGAATGAATTACGCTTGGCAGGAAGAGATGCTACAGGCGCCATAACACACTATGAAACAGCAGTAAGTAAGTATCTCCTAAATGCATACATTTAGGAGGCTCTCCCCAAAACTTTATGAAATTAATCTCAAAAGTTAATAATCGTCAAATGCAACAACTACTCTAATGAGGAAATCATTCAGAATGACTTCTCACTTGAATGGTTTTGAACACTTGATATTCATGGAGGATGTTTGGGGATCTTTGGAATTGTCTTTTTCTTTTCATTAAGAGTTCTTCGGTCCCACAAAGTTTAACAACCCCAGCCATAGAGCCTTATACACAGTCTGGATACAGTCAGTAATTACAGGCATTGCTACTTATTTCATAGCTTTCTTTCTAATCTATTTTAATGTAGATTTGCCAAGCGCCTTATGGAAAGTTCTCCTACCAGTTACCTGTCTCATTAGCAGGTCGCCCGCAGCAGCATCTCTGGGCTTTGTTAAATGAGCTACAGCAGCGCACTGAACTGGAGACCATTAAACATTACCTTTTTAGTCTTGTCTTTAAATACATATAATAAACCTCATAGTCGCATACTTTTACTTACTTTGTGTTTTGTAACTTGGTTGATTATGCCATGGCCAACTATAGTTAAAGGTGATGCAGTAGTGTAGCTACCAGACATATATTTTTTCATGCAAAATTAACTTTTTTACTACAGTATGTTATAACGCTCCATTGTACAAAACAAAACTGGAATAGTATTTTCATTCATTTCGTTCACGCAGTTTTGAGTTATTCAGTCTGGTGGCATGTTCAAGGTCCATACTTTAAAATGCAGTCGACAATGCCCAAAGTGCTGCACAAGTTTCAGATAGAATAAAAATAGAAAATATGCAAAGGTACAAAAATATATATAGGTTTAAATAAAGAGCAATAATGTGAAATATTCAGCTCAGCTTGTGTTGAAAGCCAATGTATCAAGGCGTGTTTTTAAGAGTCATTTAAAACTTCTTCAGCTCTTTATTCATTCAAAACTTTCTTTTTGAAAAGCATTTTAAAGTGATGAATGTCTGTACATTCCTTGAGGTCTCCTTTTAAGTTATTTCACAGTTTAACTCCACTAACCGATACACAAAAGTAAAACTTTTATTGGTTTTATGAATCTGGGGCTGTTTAAAAATTGTGTTCCTGCTACGATTGTAGCCCACTTCTCTATTACGGAAAATGTTTTAAAGATTGAAAGGCAGCAAAAATGTATTTGCTTTATACACTGCCCCTCCTTGGCCAATGTATGCTAGCTCCGTTAAGAAGTGGTGTTTATCATGTATCATAATGGGGAGATGTGCATGTACAGTAGGTGATTCTATTTGGTGCAATACCAGCAAGATATCATCCATATTGGGTTGCAATGTGCAGTGGAGGAATATATTCATAATATGCAACAAAGAGGAATTTTCAACTCTTGTGGCTAAAGCACCAGTTTGCATGAAGAAATTGGAAAATATCCTTCTTATGTTAGTCCAGTATTGATTAGAATATGTCCAGTCTGGGGTCTGCCACTGCTTCTCCTGCTATAAAGGAGAGAAGGGCTGCAGTGGCTTTGTCTCCCCCGCAAAGTCATTATTCTCCAGCTGTGATGTAGAGACCTGCACTGGGTGGGAATTCTCACAGGACTTGCAGGACCCGACACAAATGTCGCGGGAATAGACGGGATTCAACTAGCCGGGCGGGGGCGGGCAGACAGACCGAAACACGTTGGGTCCCGGTTCCCGCAAATGTCCTGAATAGAAGAGACAACAACGTGTAAGACACAGGTAGACACAAGCTCAGCCTTTTACGCATCACCACCAGTGGACACCGGGACTAGATCCCAGAGCTGCGTGCACCTTCACTGGCTGCTTTTGCCTCGCACTGACCAACCGAATACAGCTGAACGACACTCAAACCCGCTGTTACCTCCTGGTGTAGGTGAATTCAATACTTGTCAAAACCTTCCTCAGTCCGTGCGCTGCGCTTTGGATAAGCCATTAAAGCCAACGCACACCAAGATGCTTTGAAATGCAGCTTCATGACATTGTTATGAGAAGTGGTGCGCGCCGTGGAGGAAAATCCCGTCCCGTGCATGTCTCTACTGTGATGTCCCGTGTACTATCAGTGAAGTGACAATAAGAAATCCACCCCATGGCTGTAATATCAAGGCTCTGCTAAGAGACAACTAAACACTTCCATGTGCCAGATATTCTAGTGTTAGAAACAGCTTTTTTGTGACGATGTCCAGCAATGACAGCTCATGAAACCCTTGGCAAACAACAAGATGGATGGTACACGAGTATTAGCTGGCTCTAGTTAAAGGCCGTTATTCATTTAGCTCGTTTATCGGCTTTGAGTGGCGAGAAATGGGTCCCGCGCCATTAGTTTCAATATCAGGATACGTCTGGTGGCAACAGTTGCTATGAGGTCCATATTGTCTTTCACAGTAACTTATTGTAGATCGCCGGCCTGCATAGCATCATGGGTTGTAAAGTAAGCCAAACTAGTGCTCATATTGCATGGGTGTCTACAGTCTGAGTCGCTTCAATAGTCAGTCTTCGAAAATTTCCTGCAACAAAACATGTTCAAACGCCACAGAACTAAGCTTTATACAGTAGGTGGCGGCATGCACCTTGGTTTGGCTAGCAGTCCGCCATTAAACTGGAAGAAGAAGAAGAAATTGCTGCTGTTGGGGCTTGTGCAAATTGGACTCTAGATATCCAGACCGGTTGCAGGAGGGAACATTTTTATTCCATTTCCAAAGCCCGGTAAGAACCACAACAACATGACTCAATTGGAAAGAGAATGGGCCAAACAAAAAAGGCAAAGAGGTGGCAGTATTTATGTGGATGAGTCAACAAACGTGTGGAGCAGATAAAGGGTCAAATGTATATTTGTTCTCTACATTTTGTCAGTGGGAAATGTTCTACGTTCGAGAGTGACGAAGCCGATACTAGCAATGCTCTCAGATGTGGAGTTATCTAGGAAGCAACAATGATGTAAAAAAAAAAAGGCCCAGCTGAACGTCTCGACCAAACAGCGTGGCCACACAAACAAAGAGTGAAAAAGGCTTTTAATGGATCTAAGTCACGAAGAAGGGTCATCATTACAAGATCCTGTGGCTCTGCTAAGTGACAACGAAATTGTGTATGATAGCACATCACCTGAATGCAAGTCTGTGTAGCCCATCTATTTTATCTGTTGCAAAACAAAATGTAGATATCACTGTTAACTTATTATTGGTAAAAAAAGTGTTTAAATTATCCACTATATGATCAAGTACCCGAAGATGGGTGGAGTCCAGTAGTGGGGCTCATTCACAAAAGTGAGTTGCCCACGCCTACTCAGCGTAGTAAGTGAGGCCTGTGTGTGCACTATGGTGACGCTGGTCCCAGCGTGCCTCAATATGTTTATTGAACTGGACTAAATAAAGTTGCTAAACTTTCATGTTTTTGCCTGTTCTGTTGGAGAGTGCAACATTAGCATACTGTTGAGTTAAAACATGGATGAAAAAGAATTCGTAGGCTCGTTCTACATGTGCAATTTGTTTGTCTAGCTTGAGATGCCAACTGTAGAGTTGGCTATTGAGGACGCAGATCGAATGCACCGAAGTTGTTAGTTGCCACCCACCATTAATAATCAATCCAAGGAAGAAGGGTAATTCTGCTTATTGATTGACTGCGGAATCTTCCGCAGTCAATCATTGGTTTTCATGTTCTTTAATATTATTCCATCTTTTTCCTGATTTTCTGCAGCTTTCAGCACTTTCATGCTTTGTGCAATTTCTGCAAGTTATGCATCAAAACGTTCCGCATGTTGAGGAGAATCCTGCTATTACTTTTGGGACTTCTGCGATTTACGGTTTTCCGCAATCGGACGAAATACCGCACATTTTTCCCATTGACGCATAATGGGCTCCCGCAAATTCATGCTTTTCCGCATTTTTTTCCGCAATTTCTGCAATTTCTGCAACTTGTGCATGTTCAGCTTCCGCAACTTGTGGGATTTGAGAAAAAATTGGCCTTCTGCAGTTTTCCAGTTTTTTTCTACAGGAATTTGAAATTTTGCATTGGTGTGTATGTGGTCTCTGCTCCATTAGTGTGTATGGCGAATCCAGCCAATGGGATTTCTGGCTCTCCATGTGTTTCAGCCATTTGTGCAGCTTCTGCAATTTCAGCATTTAGACGATTTCAACAGTTTGACCAGTTTATGGAATTTAAAAAGTTTATGCAATATAAACAATTTATGCAAATTAACCACTTTATGGAATTTAACCAGTTTACGCATTTTAACCAGTTTACGCATTTTAACCAGTTTATGCAAGATAACAATTTATGCCATTTAGGATTTATGAAATTTAAACAGTTAATGCAGTTTATATAATTTATGCAAATTAACCAATTAATGCATTTTACAGTTTTTTTTGCAATTTAACCAGTTTATGCAACATAACAGTTTGTGCAATTTAAACTGTTCATGCATTTTACCGGTTTATGCAAATTAGATTATGCAAATTAACCAATTTATGCATTTTACAGTTTTTCTGCAATTTTACCAGTTTATGCAATTCATCCAGTTTATGAACATTAGATTATGCAAATTAACCAATTTCTGCAATTTATGCAATTTCTGCATTCGATTCCCGCAGTTCCGCAGTCAATCGCAATGGCGCAGCCATTGCTGCATTTCTAGTGTTGTTTGTTTCTTCATCACTGAGGTGCTCCGATTTGTAATCCCTGAATTTTGCTGTGCAACAGAACCTGAAAGTGTCCTCTGCAATTTGAAGTCCATAGTCACCTGACCCATTCTGAGCACTCAAACTGCATGTATCATGCCACCATCGGAATGCTGTTAGCGAAAAATGATGGCTTGTATCAGCTGAGGGCATTCCAAGCAGACACATCCTCTCTAGTAGTCCATGCACACACATTCATTCATTAAAGAGCAACTAAACACCAAATCAAGTTTTTTTTTACTGATAAACTGTCTCAATGGGTGTCTCATAGTGTTGTCTACTGGTCCCTGACATCATTCTGACATTATAGCGCAAACATGTGTAAAATCCTAACTTTGGCCTGAAAACGAATGGGTTGCGCCCCCTTCAGGGTAAACTCTGCTACTAAATTAGAATTTCCTGATTGGCTGGAGACGTGTCCACGGCCTCCACAGAACGTCATAAGCTCCACACATTGTCATCAGGTGCTGCCAATCGTTCTGCCCCATGCACCTGTGGTATATAACCAAGTCCCTCCCACGTAATCTGTCTGCTGTGATTGTGCCAATGCAAAGGCCCACACACCGCCCACACACTCACATGTCACCCCCAAACTTCAAAGACCGCCTCTTTCACAGCAATTTTTGACTTTTGTTTGTGGGTGGGGAAAGGCTTTGGCACGCCCGTTTAGGTACTCTTTAAAATGACCAAATGTCAAAAATCAATGCCGAAGTGCCCCCGAAAAAATAATGCATATGTCCAAACGACCTGCAGATTAAAAAGTGTACTCCCATCGCTCAATGAAATAATAAATAAATTGAAAATCAAGCTTCACAACTGCAAACTTTCTGCGAGATCAATATTATATACAGCCTGTTACAATAAAAGCAAGAGCATGCGGCAATAAAGTGTAATCATTTTGGCTTGAATAGCTTTGGAAAATCAATAGAATGAAAAAAAGTTGTTTTAAGAAACTGCACAAACTGGAGAAAGTGCAAGTGAGATGCACTGAGTCGTTAAAGGCCTCGGCATAAACACCTATCTGAGCCTTATTTGTTATTTTTTTCTTCAAGTGGCGGCGTTTTTTTCAGTTCTCCTCTGCTGAAGTGGATGAAAGGGTGAAATGTCTTCAAATCCAAACAACCCGGCACAGGCGACGACTGCTTGAAAACCTCGCAGCGATCTTCTCCCCCCCCCCCCCACCATCTTTATGCCACGTCCTCAGCCTTTCACGAATCCTCAGATAATGATCCCTGCTCCCTCTTCGAGAGAGCACATAAAAAAGTTCGAGAATCGTAGGCGAACGCTTGAATATTTCATGCCCGACCCGCTCTGACATCCGCAGAAGTCGCCCACCGTAACACCAAATCAAAATACGCTTTAGCTGAATAAATGAGGCTCGCTCTGAAGCATAAATGTGACAGGTAAAAGATCTCGAACGAGGCAACGCTTCCGGGTAACAGGAATTTACTGCGGTGCTTAAAATGTTCTTTAAGGGGCCACTAAATCATAATTATGTCAGCGGCGTCCACAGTAGAAGATGGCGAGTGGCTCGGGGCAGTTGTGCAAAGAGACGAGCGCGCTGACTGATGGGAGCATAACCAGTGGCTACAAATCTGGCCTCCTCTAAAAGCGCAGAGAGGGTCAACACTGAGCCAAAACAACTTTGTGTCAGAGGTGAAAGCAAGCTTTTGAGGTTGTTATTGAAGACGGTTAAGTAAAGGGAGCTGCGGTTAGTTGGATCAAAATTGCTATATTTAAATCGTGCGGTTAGAAAATCATGAAAGTTTCCAAAAGCTGAGAGCTGAGGCGAGACACTGCAGGTGAATAGTAATTTAGAGATAGCAAACGTTTGCTGAACATTACTGATATAAATATGAGGAAAGCATAGCACGTTTTTTTTTGTGCCATTTTCATTTAAACATAAGGCATTTTGTGCATTTTCAGCGACTGCAGGGAATTACAAGTGACAATGAAGTGACTGAATATGAATTAATAACAATAATATTATAATAATCAATAATGATAATACAATAGTAAACAATATTAATAAATACAATATTAATAAATCATATACTATGGTCATTAATAACACAATACACAATCAATAATATTGTGTCCATTAAAAGTATTTAATTCATAACAATAAGGAACAAATGATCAAATTAAACGATCGGTGACTAATTGTTACTGGCAGTGATGATGGGAATTTGTAATTATTGAAGAGAAGGTTAAAGAGTTTTCTTTCCTTGTCTTGGGCTGCAGCAGAATGGCTGTAACGTTAATATTGCTGATTGTCTAGTCACTGGAATAGGAAAGAATAACTATGTGTCATATGTCTTGTTGATTATGTATCTACTGTTCAAATGTACACAAGGGGAAGGCGCTAACAAGCTTAAGCTTCTGCCTGCTACTTTTGAGCATCATATCCATGTTATTAATGCTTACTGTGCTGAACTGTGTTCCTATGTAGCACTTTTGTTCAGCACTCAGATGCTCAAATAAAAAAGAATTGAATTGAATTGAAGTCTAAATAATGGACAGACCCAGATTTAAATTGATGGTTTTATTGTAATGAAGCCTAGGCGTTAATTCAACCTGGTAGACTAATTTTCAGCATCACCGACCTCCAGCCAATGATCACTCCCGAGAGGGCCACACCTCCTCCTCAGCATCAGCGCAAGAGCCGCACCTGCGTAGCAGCCAATCATCGCCCTCTGTCCTGCTTTTAAGCCCCAGCAATCACCTCCACCCCATCTTCGCCTCTTCTGTCACGGCTTCTACCTACGCCTCTTCGCAGTCTCCACCCATACCACCACCAGTGTCCAGGCTCAAAGCTGTTTAGCTACATTGACTTATACATCGATGTCTACCGCTGGGGTCTGATCGCCAAAACTAATATACATATCAATAAATCTTTCTAATCACTGCTTTCGTCTGTTTGAGTCTATCCAGGTTGAATTGACATATTAGTAACAAAGGTTTTTTCAGAGGGATTTTGGATCTTTTTTTTTTTTTTTTTTTTTGGGGGGGGGTGGTTCAAAGCTGTATAAATCAGGCGGGGAATTAGATATTAAAAATACCTCTGAAGAAATCTTCAGAAAAGCTCATTTTGAGAGTTTCGGCTCTAAGGTTTGGCTGCACATGCACGACACATTTCTCCGCTCTTCCGTAGCGTGCGTCTCCCAGAAAGGAAAATACCATATTTGGATTATAGAGTCCCTTAGCAGGACACGTGGATGTAAAATGTCAATATTTGTGAATGAATACATGAGGGAAAGCCGGCTTTGCGAAGCGATGTTGTAGCTACTTCCGGGATATCACCACCTCGCTAATGAAAAAACACCATAAAATAAGCAGCGTACGGGGTAAGTTTTGTCTTTTTTATACTCTAACATGAAATGTCAATAAAATAAAACTATACATTTAAATCTGGGTCTATCCAGTATTTAGATTTCGTCACTGAAAATATAGGCAATTTTAGCAAAATAATTCCTTATTTTTGTATAAAACATAGAATGATAGAGAACTTGCAATGCATTTTCTTAATCATATTTATATCAGTAATGTTCAGCAAAGGTTTCAAATTGATATCTCTAAAAAACATTGTTTTTCCCCCATTCACCTGCAGTGTCTCGCCTTAAGCTTTTTTTAAAACAATGTAATTTATGCTTTAGTAATGCATTTAGTTGGACATAATTTAGTAAAATGTTGGTCTATTTTAGACCCACCGTAGGAAGGAAAGTCAGATATTTCATGAGATGGTAATTGGAGTGAAAACAAATGAACCAAATGATGTATAAAACCAATGGAACTCAGCAGTCCTGCCCACCGCAAGATTATGTAAATGTACCATTCAACAGTTGGTGGCATGATAGAGGCTATGCAACATTAAACAGACCATAAAATACGCAATTTGATTTATTTTTCTGCAACTTTACAAACCAAACTGTTGTAAAAGTATGTTGCTGTATTTCAGTTCTTAATTATTTGAGCAGTGGTCAGTAACTGATAAGCCTTTAACCTTTGATTTCCCCAAAAGCCAAAGTGAATAACTGAATAGAGTTTGAACACAGCCACATCTAAACACGAGAAATATCCAAAGCAGAGACTAACACAGTTGTACCTGGCCTGTGTGACTCTGACTCATCCGATGTGCGTTGTCACTGCTCCCGGTGACTAAGCGGAAAACCTGACGGCGGCACCTTACACGACCCAGTGGTTTTCATTTCCAGAGATGTCACGAAGCGCTAAAAAACACCCCATATCTGACTGAACTTTCCAGTGAGACTCGTGAGTTGTGCAAAGGATTTATATGAGATCACTGTTTCTCTTTGACTTCAGACGACTTCATAGGTCAGTTGGGGATTGCTGACAGGTAGGTGTAAGTCTGTCACACTTCCGCCAGTGCCAGGAGCCATCTGCAGGGTCTTCAGCTGGGAGTCATCCTTCACTGATGTTTCGCCCCTTTAATCACCAGAACATGTCAGGATGGTCTCCCTGCCGCCCCCCTGCAGCTCGTCTCTAAGGTCACGTCAGCGGCTTCTTGGTCCACAGACTTTATCGTTTCTCCGCAGCCGCAGCCAAACAACTATCCTTTTCTGCCTCTTGTGCTCCCTCTTTCAAAGCTTTGTCCAGCTTTCAAGATGTAACGCCCACATCCGTCCGGAAAGGCTTGGAGGACAGGCCTGAACGAAGCCGCAGAAACGTTTTAAGGAAATGGCCATATCAGAACTTACTTGGTGACATAATGGGGCGTTTTAAAAGAGGAACATTCTCAAATAGGCCGCTAAAGTTATTGACTTCTTACCACTGACATCCTCAAGCCATCGGACCTTTCGTCTCCATTCCCCTATAATGATCCAGTCTTGTCGCGCAAGTTTATGCATTAAAGTTATCTTATTTGCTCCTGCGTCGTACACTCCCCGCCTACAGGGACTGGGACAAGAAGAACTGAAGCTCCAACAAGGACTTCACGTTCTTCTGCGGTCTTGGTCCCTGTCTTCTGAGGGACTCCATCGGCCCTGGGTCTATCTACTGTATAGCCTGTCTGACTATGGGAGTGTTTCTCTCTTTCTGTGGTTCTTCCCTAAGTTTAACTTTTCTCCCACCGGGTTTTGGAGGTTTTCCTCGTCGTGTCGGAGAGTCTAAGGACAGGGGACACCCATGCGGCTCATCACCACCTGCTGCCGACGCTTATTATGGACATTATGTTTGCCTGGATACTTAATTTGCCTGAACTTTACATTGCCTGGTTAATGTTTGTGCAGTCCTGTGAGGCGACTCCTGTTATCATATTGGCTATACAAAACGATTGATTGATTGATTAATTAGAGAAATAGCCTGTTTTTGTCTCAGCCTAGTCTCACAGAAAACTGTAACATTCTGAAACTGTATCCATTTCACACTTTGACCTTTGAAACTGTATTCTATCGATTTTTTTTGTTATATTGGTTTTTATTAGAGTAACGTGACCTTTTCCGAATCTTCTGGGAGAAACACCGGGACAAGTAGAGGTTGTTGAGCATTAAAGCTGTATTTTCAGCATGTATTGGTTTAATAGGACAAACGTGAAGAGAATAATATAAATAATACTTGTTTTGGGAGAAAATGCGCTGACAGATGGGCAGATGAGCACCACGTCTCAGTTTGCCCAGCTCTGTCATATAAAGTTCAAGTTTATTTGTCATATGCGTCAAGTACAAGGTGCCAAAGCAATGAAAAAAGTTTTGCCCTGGCGCTCCCTCCGCTGAACAAGAAGCTAATCTATATATAAAAACCTATAATCTATATACAACACAACAAAGCATTCCAGCGATAAAAAACGTAAAATCCTCAGCTCTCCTTTAGACTAATGTTCATGAGCCTTGCCACCTGAGGATAAAGCTTCTCGGAAATGAGATTTCTGAGTTTTGAGGCTCCGCACACATCTTCCCAAAGGGAGGTAGGAGAAGAGGGAATGTGCGAAACGACTCGGGTCCTCCATAATACTGAGATCCTTTTTCTCACACCATAATCCAAGATGTGGTTTTAACTGTCCTTTTCAGAAGGGTGTGGTCATGTTATGTAACATTGCTAAACCACACCAACAAACTTCCCGTTAAAACACTTTCGATCGTACATCTGTAAAAATGATGAGTTTCTATTGACAAACCATATTTTTTGAGACACCTTAAAAAATAAAGTCTCTGCTGAGCTTTTTAATTGCACAGCTGATGTAAAGAGACCAGGAGAGAGTTTCACAAATACAATGCCCAGAAACTTCCTCACAATTTCATCAGGAGTGCTATTAACTTGGGCAGGCATGCGAGGTGGTTTCTGCTTCGTGAAGTCTAAAATGAGCTCTTTATTTTTTCCACATTCAGGGCCAGATTGTTTTTTTTTGCACCATGTGATCAGGGAGCTCACTCAAACCTATGACCGTAGTATCGTCAGCAAATGTAGAAATGCTGTTTGTGGGATGTTTTGCCACATAGTCATAAGTATACAAACTATACAATAAGGGACCAAGACAGCATCCTTGTGGTGCCCAGATGTTTAAAACCACAGAAGATGAATAAGTGTTGCCCACCCTCACAGTCTGTGTCCGTCCTGTCAGGAAATTTTGTATCCACTTACAGATGGAATAGCCAAGGCCAAGGGCTTTTTAGCTTGGTTACAAGGATTGATGGAATAATTGTATTAAATGCACTGCTGTAATCAACAAATAGCATCCTGACATATGTATTTGGAGGATCCAAGTGTTGTAAGACTGTGTGTAGGGCCAATGAGACAGCATCATCCACAGTTCTGTTAGCTTTATAAGCAAATTGTAGTGGATCAACCCAGGCACATACTGTATGTTGTTAGTTATGTGCCTTTTCACAAATTGCTCAAAACACTTCATTATCACTGAGGTTAAGGCTACAGGCCTGCAGTCATAAAGGTTCTTCATTGTCCCACTTTGACAGATACGGACCAGAGGAGACCGGGAACTTCACACTGGAGCAATTTACCAAACTCTTCTGAATCCTTCAGCGTTCCTCCAAATTTCTAACACATCCTCGAGTACAAAATGTTTATCTGCTGCTGGCTATATCCCACCCAAACGCCCGTTATGCGAGAAGCTTATCGTCGTAACTTCTTATCAGAAAAACAAAACTTTCCCAGACTGTCTTTTTAATTAAAGTTTGTCAGAAGATCATTTGATAGAGATCTGATTGATGCGTTTTGAGCTGGATCTTATTTCAGCGAGTCTTCCTTTTCTTCCGGCTCTCATTGAAAATAAACAGGTGTCGCCTTTTATGATCTGAAGTGATAACATCTGTGACTACCGAGTGGCAAAAAAAAATAAAAATAAAGATTATTTCTGAAAAGTACACTCGGTTTGTTATTCAGAGTTTGTTATTGCTCTCAGAAATTAGGTCAAACAAAATGAATTCTCAACTAACACCATGTTTCTGCCTAAATACGAGAGTTTTGTCAGTAACGTGAGTCTTGTTTGTGTGTATCTTTTGCTAAGGAGACTATAGGGTAAGCCCGGTATAATAATTCCCCATGGGAACAGGGATATTGTTAGGTTGCAGAAGATATGACAAATAGCAACTTTTGTATCAGTAGAATTGTGGTTTCCGTCTGATTGTGCCGAGTTTTTCTAATTATTGCGCAAAAAGGAGGGAATCCGAGGCACTAGGATTAATTAAAAGTCCTTTATTTAATGGGACATATGCCAATGTGTTATGGCCGCGTGACCAACTTCTCTCAGGGCATTTAATTGCTCAGTTTAATGGGATAATGCCAGCGGTGACTATAATCATGGTTTTACGTCAGTGAAATGGCCGCCATTTTATAACGTCAGTGACATTAGAAGTGGCAAGTCAGATTTAATGCTTTCTAATTTTATATATCCATTTGTTTTATTGGCAGCGACTGTGCAAGAAAACGTTGACACCGACTATGATGTTAAATAAAACAGGAAACTGGTTAGTAAAAAGCATCATACAAGGAAGAGGAGAAGGAAGAGGAGAAGATATATGGTCAATTCACATCACGGGTTGCGCAGTGGTTAGTGCTTGTCCTTCACAGCAAGAAGTCCCTGGGTTTGATCCCCGGCTGGACAGGACCTTTCTTCAAAATGGACAAAATACACACATTGAGTGCATGTGGGGCCCTAGCACATATAACTTATGTAAGAAAATGGTAAATGGTCACATTTTATATAGCGCCTTTCTACCTGCTTTAGGCACTCAAAGCGCTTTACATCAAGGAACCAGTCACCCATTCACACGCTCATTCATACACCAGTGTACGTAGACACTGGAGGCGAGGTGTCTTGCCCAAGGACACAACGACAGTGTGCATGTGCGGGATTCGAACCGCCGACCCTCAGGTCACAAGACGACCCGCTCTACTCTCTGCACCACCGTCGCCCCAAGAAAAGAAAAAAAAATGAAAAGAAAGGGTCTGTTCTTCTGGACCCCTCTTCAGCCCCTTCTTAACCGTTAGAATTGTCCTAACCTTCCACTCCCCATTCAAGATTCAAGATTTTTATTCGTCAAACCATGTGAATGATTTGAAATGATATTTCTCTCATCCTTGATTGTGGAGGGCAGGGACTTCAGCTTCTCGATGGCCTTGTGTATGAAACTGTTCTTAAATCGACTGGACCTGGCCCGTAGATTCCGCAGTCTCCTACCTTAAGGCATTACCTTGAAGAGCCTGTGTGATGGGTGCGTAGGGTCCCTGGTCATTCTGACGGCTTTGCGGGTGAGACGGGTGGAGTACATGTCCTTAATGGTGGGGAGAGGGGCTCCGGAGATCCTCTCTGCTGCTCTCACGATGCGCTGGAGGCTCCTTTGACAGGAGTCCCTCTGTAGAAGTTGCACATAACGGAGGCTGGGACTCTGGCTCTTCTTAACTTGCGGAGAAAGTAGAGACGCTGATTACTTTTCTTGACCAGTGATGTAGTGTGCATGGTCCAGGAGAGTTTCTCTGTGATGTGCACACCGGGAACTTAGTGCTGGTCACCCTCTCCACTGCAGCACCGTTGTTTGTCTTCTCCACATTTAGAGAGAGATTGTTCTGTGTGCACCACATGGCCAGACTGCTCACCTCACTCCTGTAGTTTGACTCGTCTCTGTTGTTGATGAGACCCACCACTGTTGTGTCGTCTGCAAACTTGATGAAGAGGTTTGAGTCGTACTTTGGAGCGCAGTCATGGGTCAGCAGAGTGAACAGGAGGGGGCTCAGCACACAGCCTTGGGGAGCCCCCGTGTTCAGTGTGATGGTTCTGGAGGACTTTCCGCCGACACGTACAGCCTGTGGTCTCCCCGTCAGAAAGTCCAGCAGCCAGTTGCACAGTGATGTGTTGATCCCCAGGTGGAGCAGTTTATGTATCTGCTGTGGGATTATAGTGTTGAATGCTGAGCTAAAGTCTAAAAACAGCATTCTAACGTAAGAGTCCTTTGTTTCAAGGTGAGTGAGGGCTGAATGAAGCGCAGTGGAGATGGCATCTTCAGTTGAGCGATTGGACCGATAAGCAAACTGGTATGGGTCCAGGGTGGGAGGGAGAACAGACCTGATATGTTCCATGACGAGCCGCTCGAAGCACTTCATAAGAATTGGAGTGAGTGCTACTGGGCGGTAGTCATTAAAGCAGGATGGTGGTGACTTCTTTGGCACCGGAATGATGGTGGTCGCTTTGAGGCACGTTGGGACCACAGCTTGCTGCAGAGATGTGTTAAAAATGTCTGTAAAGACTTCAGTGAGTTCATCAGCGCAACCTTTCACTACACGACCTGGTATGTTGTCTGGACCCGATGCTTTGCGTACGTTGATCCTGCTCAGAGATCTTCTCACACTCTCTGGAGATAGCTTCAGCACTTGGTCTTCAGAATGGGGTGTTGACTTTTGTACCGGGGTTCTGTTCAGTGCCTCGTAGCGAGCAAAGAATTCATTTAGAGCGTTCAACAGAGAGGTGTCACTGTCACAGGTTTGTCGAGGAGGTTTATAGCCTGTGATGGTCTTTATCCCCTCCCACAGACTCCGAAGGTCCCTGCTGTCTCTGAAGTGATGCCTTGTTATCCCCCTCTGGCATTTGCATGTTATCCCCGTGTCTGCGTTTCTTACCCGTTTTTTCCTACAAGTACTTCGGCCAGGATGAATCGTGTGTGCGTGAATGACGCTTCTGGGTGACTTGTTGTCCGTGTTTGGAGTAAATGTAAAATTGTCCCATGTAAAGCGCTTTGTGTCTTTTCTCAGTCATATTTGATGATTTTTTTTTTACTAACTTTCTCTAATAATATCATTTATGACCTGACCCTCTGACCAGGCAAAACTCTGGGCCCCTCCTGCAATCCCAGACGCCCACTTCTGGGGAGGCCCGCGCCCCAGGTTGGGAATCACTGAAATAGAAGAATGAGGGTTAATTTCAATATTCAAACAGCAAATATAAAAGATGTGTACAATTGCAACTACAACAGTTGTGAGTTTTAGACCTTTTGACAGCATGTTTGACAAACTAATGCACTAAAATAGAAAGTAAGTATTTCTAAAGTGCTTTTCACAGGTAAGTTCACAAAGAGAATAGTTAAAAACAAACAATATAAAATGTGTATACATATGTAAAACTAGTGAATAAAACCAAAAGCTTTCTTAAATAAACATGTCTTCAGATCATTTTTTTAGATAAGATTTAGATAAAGATTTTGAACATTTTGACCGAAAAACAAAGAAGCAAAAATAATGATAATACAAAAATGAAAATAATAATAATAATTTATAATTAATAAAATAATTTAAAGGGGAGGGGGGTGGAGTGGGCAGATTTTTAAAAAAAGAGTCAACAGCTTCAGCCAGACGCAGAGACAGGGGCAGGGCCAGAGGAGTACAAGCTCAAAAGGTCCTGGATGTTCTGTGGGCCTGACAGTTTAAGGCTTGAGAGTCGGCACTAAAATCTTAAAATCAATCCTGAATTTTACTGGGAGCCAACAGAGAGCCGGCAAGATGAGAGTGATATGAGACCTTTACTCAAACCATTACTTAAATAGTTTAGTAAAGGCCTTATTTTTCAAGAAATTTGCCAGTTGGAATCCGATTTAATACTCTTTAATAACATTTAAAGTCTTAATTTGGGCACACTGAATACAGTGAATGCCTTAATGCTTTTTAATTCCCTAAAGGGAAAGCCCTAACTCTGACTTATGCTTGGCTTTGTTTGTACCCAGTGATCGATCATAAAGATTTCCACCCAAAAAAGTCAAGATGTTTAGCAATCTTATATTGTGTCAGCTCTCTTCTGGTGAACAACGCTCAGAAACAAAGCAGAGATTCTCACACGGTCGTCTGCTCGGCGTACAGAAATGTCCTGTTTAAAAATCACTCGTCATCCTCGCTGCCTTTTCCAGTTTGGGTCTAATTTAATCGACTTTTCTATTCTTATCCTCAAACCGGGGACATTTCAAGTGATTAAACGGCGAGCGCCTGGCCCCGCTCTGTCCCCGTGGAGGGCCCCGGAGCTCCCCTGGCTGCTCTTTCACAGAGAAGCTCTAAACTGCACAGATTAATGGCTGAGCGAGTGGCTGAGGCCGTGTCCCCGCAGTCCTCCCAGAGACGTCCCGCGCCATCTGACTGACAAGCAGATCGTCTCTGGGTAAATTGTGACAAATGCAGTGCAAACTTCGAACTTTGTCAAACAGCTATAAATGCACTTAAATTGGGTGAAATATGCAGTGTAGTACACAGATGGGGAAAAAACACACAAAGATATCGCGCAACTTGAGCAAGAACGCACAGTGCTCTCACTAAGATGTACATGTTTGAGTTGATCTCTTTAATTCATTGTTATTATGGCTAATGTTGATGATGATAATGATTATTATTGTTACTGTTATCTCACTGTTTGTTGTCACTATCAATAGATATGTTGTCATGGTGGCTGGGGGTATTACAGTTTTTGCCCGATGCTTGAGCACATTTTGCAAAACTTTGCTCATTGTGCCAAAACTCTACACACAAGTAAACATGACACAACACTGGGAAATATACCATTCACATCTGTGCCAAATTGAAACTATACCATCAAAACCTTACATTCCTTTGTCAAAATGTAACTGATGACAAAATGACACACACTTGCATCATATGCATAAACTTTCAAATCAGGGGAACACACTACTTTATATAAAACACTGCAGTCTATGATTTTCAGTTTATTCAGAAGGCACATTTTCAAAACAACCAAAAAAGCCAACTCAATATTGTACATTGCAGTAACAAGAACTCAGATAAAGCAACAAAAAAAAAAAAAACTAATAGAAAAACACTATACTGGAAACACAGAAAATCATGGCAATTGTGCATACGTGGGCTCATGGATCCATGGATCTGTCTGTTGGGGTCTGGCCACAGGACCTCATCGGCATCGCAAGCAAGCTCTTCTCTATAGGCACTGGGGAAAATATCCCCTTGCATGTTGAAACCATCCATGCTTGCAAAGTTGTTGAAATGGCTAAACTGAGGGCTTTTTGTAGCTGACTTATTGGTGTTCAGTTTTGCAAGTCAGTGCCTTCAGGTGTTTATTTGAGTAGTTGCAATTACCCGATGTGTTTTGTATTTTGGATACATGTGTTTCCCAAATGGCACCAAGTGTGTTGCATAAAGGACTAAGTGTGTTGCAGAATTGCAACTGGAGTGCAAAGCAGCACTTTTGTTTAAGGTATGGGTACATGTGTTTGAGGTATGGTAACAAAAGTTGTGTTACTTTAGTCTAAGCATGGGTCTATAGTGTTCAAGCAATGGGCAAAAACTGTAGTATTATAATTATGGTTTAGTTTTCTTTTCTCTTCTTTTTGTTGCTTTTTACTGTTTTGCTAAATATAGTCTGATCCGTCCTCCTTTCTCTGTGCCTGTCTTTCTTTCTTACGGTTTCTATCCGTTTCTTTCTCTCTCTCTCTTTACTTTCCTTCTTTCCTTTGTCGCTAGTGCTCCTCTCTCTCCAGATCACTGGGCAGGATGGTGGAAAAAACTAACTAGAACACATTGTAAATAAAATGTATACATCTACGATAACAACATAATTGGGTGAAGTGTGTCCACCAACCTTAAAGAGTAACTAAACACCAAATCAAGTTTTTTTTTACTGATAAACTGTCTCAATGGGTGTCTCATAGTGTTGTCTACTGGTCCCTGACATTATTCTGACATTATAGCGCAAACATGTGTAAAATCCTAACTTTGGCCTGAAAACGAATGGGTTGCGCCCCCTTCAGGGTTAACTCTGCTACTAAATTAGAATTTCCTCATTGGCTGGAGAGTGTCCACGGCCTCCACAGAACGTCATAAGCCGCACCAGCTCCACACATCGGCTGTTTCCCAATTGCGAGGATCCATCCTCCGTTTGTCCACTTCGTTGACGTCCTCGGTGGTGGGCTCCTCCCAAACGGAGGCAAGTGTCCTCTCACCGCCGCATTTGAGCTCAATTGGAACGGCCTCCGGAGAGAGCGGCTGCGTCATGTCACCTGTCAAATCATATAATAAAATGTCAATCTATGCTTACAAAATCTACTGGTTTATGAATAAAAGCTGTTTATAAACTGGTTTTGGTTGGATGTCTTACTGTTTGAACATTTTGGCCTGAATAAAATAATAACATTTCTGCAAGGATTTGTAAGAAATTCAATTAAAATATCAAATATATTTAGCAGGTCCAGTTTATCACTAATCGCCTTCAAGTGCAGACTTACGTTAACAACCATAGGCCTGATTTATCAATAAATATGCCTATTTATTAGGCCTTTCATTAACTTTATATAAACCTCTTTTTTACATCTTTACTTGCTTACAACACTTCTACCAATGATTTTTCATTACAATTATTTTTTTGCACAAATGTGGAACAAAACTTCAAACTAATAAAGTTTGCGAGAAAAGGGAAGGGAAAAAAACAGTGTTGCAGTGCATCATGGGTAATATTCAGCTCTCCGAGGCAGCGGAGGATCCACCGGTGCATCCTTCATAAATGAGCCAAACGGAGGAGTCGAACTGCGAGGAGGCGAGTGGTCTGAGTGAATTGGAACACCACTTGGCGGCGCTGTGATGACGTGAATTACGTCCGAAGTGGTCGAGACGCCGAGGATCCTCGCAATTGGGAAACAGCCATCGTCATCAGGTGCTGCCAATTGTCCTGCCCCATGCACCTGTGGTCTATAACCAAGTCCCTCCCACGTAATCTGTCTGCTGTGATTGTGCCAATGCAAAGGCCCACACACTCACCCCCCGCATGTCACCCCAAACTTCAGAGACCGCCTCTTTCACAGCACTTTTTGACTTTTGTTTGTGGGTAGGGCTTTGGCACGCCCGTTTAGTTACTCTTTAAACGTCTGTTTCCCATAGATTTCTTCGGAAATTATTTGATCTATTTTTGGATGTTTGCTATAGCGAGTATCCCAGACTGGGCTGTCTATATTTTTGTGTCCTTTACTGTTAAAGTACTAATACTTGCTTACGCAAATTAAATGCAGAATTGATTATCAAATATTGTACACATAAAACTGTAGCAGCACAAAAAGGTCCCAATTTTACATCAGGAGCTATTACTGGATGTGACGTACGCACGCATTTTCATGAGCGCAAATTTACACAGCTAAAGCTACGCTTGTGTTTGGGTCACTGCTAATGTTTACTTACCGTCATGACATAAACTTGTCATGGTCTTTGTAAAATTTGTGTTGAGCATAAAGTACGCTGTACTTTACCTTGACAATGAACTTTTCGTCACCCATCACAAACACAAGGATGCTGTGCGAGTTGTGTACTTTGAAAAATCAACAGAAAACTTAATTTTGACAGGGTATCAGATGCACCTATGCTGATCTGTGTTTACGCGCTGTAATTCTGTAAATTCAGCATTAGTAAATAAATTCCAGATTTTCAATGTTGTGATACTTTAGATTGGAGAGTGAACTGAACAGATCATGAAAATTGTCATTT
The DNA here is from genome assembly GCA_007210695.1 of Neogobius melanostomus. Classification (NCBI taxonomy): domain Eukaryota; kingdom Metazoa; phylum Chordata; class Actinopteri; order Gobiiformes; family Gobiidae; genus Neogobius; species Neogobius melanostomus. The sequence goes on along the minus strand of VHKM01000449.1, from coordinate 857,188 downwards.
ATATCTTTTTATTGGAATACACACTGCAGAGACAATAGAGACTTTTATACAGTATGTTATAGGTCTTCCTTGCAAATGAAAGATGAGTCTAAAGAGACCAACCGGTACAAATAAAGAATGAACATAGTAGATGTATTCCGTTTGATTTGTCCAAGTTCATCTTTACGAACCCAAGTCTCTCTCGTTCGCTCTCAGCATCGACATCAGAACCATGATTTACGAGTCTCCATTTTGTAAAGTTTTTTTTGGCCAACAGGCTTTATCAGACAGGAAAGCACAGAGTGAAAGAGTTTAAGAGCAGGGAGAGACTCTCAGCAAATTGTCAGAGAAGGGAATCAAACCCAGGACGCGTAGGTCAGAGCATTGGCCCGTCATCTGTGCAGGTTCTTCCTCAATCGATCAAAATAAAGAGGTGGACTTTATAGTACAATGTGGTATGAAAAGCGCTTTGTAAATAAAGTTTTGATTGATTTTTAAAAATTTGTATTTATAGATGTAAGAATATTTCTCACAATGTTCTTGAGGGGCCAAAGGTTCGATGATGGTGAGATGAATGTTGGCCCCAGGCCTGACGTTGCTTACCCCTGCACTGCATGACAAAAATAAAAAGGCCACACTCTCTAATATGTGGTGGTAGCGCCTTTAGCTTTGATCACAGCACACATTTGCTGTGGCATTGTTTTCATAAGCTTCTGCAACGTCAAAAGATTCATTTTGTAATATGCCCGTGCCGTCAGGGAATGAGTAATCTATTGATGGAATAAGCTGGTCATTCAGGATGTTCAGGTCGTCAGCTGATCTTGTTCTTTGGCACAAAGTGTTCCTGAACCCGGGCCTCATTTATCAAACTGTGAATGAGACTGACTTTGAAAGTGCGTAGCAAAGTAACAAAAATTCTGTACGCAAAGTTTTTTCCGATTTATAAAAACCAGCGTATGCGCCAGTACGCACACCTGACTGCAATCTTTCCTTCGCTGATTACATGTGGAGCAGAAAGCTGTGGACATCACGGCACGCCTTCTGCCCGCCTCCATTTGACCATAAAGGCAATGCAAATTGACTTATGAATGAGATTTCCCTAAACATGAGGCGATAATGAGTGAGTTTTACCGAAGGCGAGGGACACAGAGGGAGGGGCTGATGCTGCTGCAGCTCGTGCAGAGACGACACGTGCTCGGCTCGAGGAGATTTAATGATGAGTGAGCTCTGCTTCTCTGATCACACATATTGGCATATTTATTTATATTCCAGCAATAAAACTCTTCAAAACACATGTTTAGAACATAAAGAAGAGCCTTAACCGTTGGCTGGATTTGCCAATTGGAAGGTTTGGGTCTGCCTATAACCACATGGTAAACTGTGGGGCATTTCATTCATTCATTCTTCCTGCTTCCAGTTTAAAAGGCTTCAGTGCCAGTGCGCATCTGGGCACGGGTATGAGCGTTCACGAGCGTGCACGTATATGTGCACCAATAAGGACAACAACTAGAATACACAAGCAAGTTGCATACGTTTTTCCCAAATATCGTGATAAGTTGCTCATTTCATTCTAATCTTTGTCATTTCTGAAGAAAATAAAGTTCAAATTAACTAGTTCTATAAAGTGACCTAACATGACTTCCTCAAACTGACTTCCCCTCCCTCTCTCCTCGCCTCTCTTTGTCTCTCAGCACTGTTTCTAAAAAGTGTGTACCTCTTACGGCAGCGATATAGTTTGCGTGGAGGAGCGCAATGTTTCACGTTCAGTTTGTTTTCTATAAATACCACCTTTGGCGCAGATAAGCGGCTACGCAAAGTTCTGGCCTCATTTTGTGCACAGCAAGCTTAATAAATGAGGCCCCTGAACAGGTCCCTGCGTTCGCCCACTGCTCCCCAGTGGCATCAAAGAGGATACATTTCATTGCACCTTTGTATGACAAGTAACCTCAGAACTGACAAGTACAATAAATACAACATTCTCCATATTTTACATCTTAAAGTACGAACTTGCGTCCACTTAATCAGTCTTTATACAAAAATGAAAATGTCCCTTCAACAGTTGGCAATATTTACAGTGAAAACCCAGTAAACTCCAAACCTACAGACATTTGAAAAAGCAGCCTTTCATACACTTTTAAATATTAGTGCTACTAAAGTGTTCCCCATTTATGTTGAGGATGGTACAAATAAAAAAAATCTTCAAAAAACAACTGAATATTAATGATTGATAACATTTCCGTAGCACCAATATGAAAAAGTGCAGTATTCTGTTAAGTGTCGCGTGGTCAGTAGTAGGTGCACCAGTTGCTGTAGTCGCTGGGCATGAGGCCTCCGGTGATGAGAAGAATCAGGTCCACGAACCACCAGATGCCCAGGCCGCCCAGAGTGAGCAGCTTCCCCACAGCGGTGCCGGTGTGGCCCAGACAGAAACGATCCACTCCGAAGCAGCCCAGGAAGAAGGAGTACAGCAGCGTGGTGATGAAGTAGTGACCCGTGTACCTGCCAAAGAGAAAGCAGGCCAACGTGAGCAAATGTGCCACTTCAAAGCATGATTACATTCATTCACGGATTCCTTGTATACAAGGGGTTGAATCACTGATCACTGATTAGGTTTTGTCACAAATAGGTGTGTAACAATGCACAAGCCTCAACTTGATTTGTGAACCGAGGTCAAACGATACAAATCAAATTGCTAAACCAGATTTTAAAAGCTTTTTTTTTTGCTTGATATCTGTATTATTAATTAGTTTTTACATTGGGTGTCCTGGATTATTTACATTGTAACTTTGGTGGTCATGTTCTGAAAAGTTAGGGAACCCCTGCTTTACACACTAGAATCTTAAGAAAATTAACAAATGCATGATCCTACAGGCTAATAACAATAATACTAATAATAATAATAATAATATAATAGGGCATTGGTTATATACTATTAAGCATTTTTTCCGCACACTCGATGATGCTTCATTGCATTATTCATTCACTCCATACTCCGTGGTGGTAAGCTAGTATTGTTTCTACTGCCCTGGGGTAGACTGATAGTAGCAGGCTTTTTTGTTTTGGTGGATCCATATTCCATATTTTGGGGTCAGTTTAGGGGTGATGTGAAAATAGGTGCTATATTTAAAAGGCCATTGTTTTGTCCTTCTTCAGAAGTGTTTTTTGAAAAATATAGCCCGTGTAATTCTAAAACATCATCAGTGATTGTGAGATTGCAGGCTAGCTTTTGTCACAATGACCCTAGAAGTTGTGAAACGTATCAATAAACTGATTCCTGTGAAGAATTGGGACGTTGGAAATAAGTTAGGATTGTTGAAAATGATTTTAGACACGATTAACTCATGGAGCTAAACCAGATATTTCAAGGACCATGCAAATAACTGCACACACACATCCCCTCCCTCACCACGCCCCAATCCCTATGCGTCTGCATTCATGACCTTTTCTCAACTCTCCCGTCCTCGTGTGACCTTGTATCCGGTTCATCTTCCATGTCTTGATGTTATTGTGTAATGTGTTTTGTCTTAACTTAACCTGGGTTAGGCATAAGTATTCACTTCAGCCTAAAGCCTTGGTCGTGTTATACACGAAAAATGGAAATGTTTGTTTAATGTTTAAAATAATGAAATGACCAAATAAACTACTACTACTAAAAAACTTTAACCTGATTGTAATTTCACATATCTTCCTGTGTAAGGCGCATTGAGTTGCCTTGTGGACGAAATGCTCAGTATAAATAAAGTTGCCTTGCCTAAACGTTCTTTTATTGTTGTAAAAATAAACGGTGTAGGTCCTTTAACCTCTCAAGGGCCTTTAAAATCGTCTAACCACCGGCTAGACGATTAGAGGATGGACGTCCACACAGTATATTACCCCTGCCCTGTCTTGTCAATCACCAGAATAAAGCTTCACAGAAGGCAGCATTTCCTCTAAACTGGCTTCAGACCTGCTTTTGTCCAGGTGTCTCTTTGATATTGTCCATCCGGCCCCCGTCTCTCACCTCTACGCTTTTTCATTTCAGATTAACCCCGTGAACTGACGACTTTACAGATGCCAGGCGACAACACATGGAGGGTTTGGCTCGGCGTAGAGCGACTTTCACGTGTGCAAACACTGCCCCCTGGTGGATATGGGCAGAAGGTGGAAAACTATTTAGAGACGTCCAATTGAAACTTTTGCTGTAAAATACTGACATGAATATTAGAAAAAACGTTCTGCTGCTTCAAAATTTCCAAGATATATATATAATTTATAAGTTAAAATGACCAAAGTTGCATATATTTTGTGGAATAAAATACAAAACATAGGGGATTGTGGATAACTTGTTTAGTCTTTGAATGTAGTTGTAGTAGTAGTAGTAGTAGTAGTAGTGTATGGCCATATGAACATTAAGAACACCTATTTTCACAGATCTTCTACATTATACATTAAAAATACATGCATTTATGTGAAGAGGTTGTCCATAGAGCCAGACGGAAAAGCATTTTGAGACAATGCCCTTTGAAATTTAGATTCTCAAAATGTAGAGGAAACGTTAACCCAGTCAAATGACACGTTGTGTAGATTAGATGATTGTTTTCAAATGAAATCTTACATGTTAGAAGTGCAAACTGAGCCAAAACCTGATCATTGAAATGGTAAGTTTGGTCGTAGGCGTTGTCTACCCGTGCCCAGTAATCTCCCAACAGAGACTGAACAGGCGTATGACTTTCAGCCCTCGACTCCCTCTCCAAAATTGATATAGTATAATTTTTTTGTGTCATTTTCCACGCTGAAATATGTAGCAGTGTATCAGAGGCACGATGACCATCCCCTCCAGAACAGGCTGAAACAGCTCTAATTATATATATATATATATATATATAAAGTAATAGTATTTATTTTTTTCATTCAAAAGTGACATAAAATATAGGCTACACAACAAAACTACCAATTTAATGCAGTTTGAAAGAAAAGGAGCAAAGAGAAGAGCGTCTTATGACATCTGCCCGTTTGTTAACTTTACAAAGTAGCGTCAACGTAATGATATTGTTATAGTCTTCACACGAGTTCTGTTATTCTGCAATGGGAAAATGCTGGAGAATTAAAGCAGTACTAAGTAACTTGTTTACCTTAATAAATCCTTTTCGTAGTCCCTCTGGGGCTAATACAAGTTTTAATGGGATCACTGGGTGGTCTTTCATCTCCCCCTGGTGTCTCTGGCCAGAAAACCACAATTGCAACTTTGTCTGTACCGGGTCGGAGCCGCAATACACACTAATGGAATCACGAAGAAGAAGCTAACGGGCAAAGCTAACTGTGGGCTAGCGCCACTTAAACTGTATTTACAGCCAAGTTTAAGTGAAAAAATGATCTCCATTGTGTAATTGGATGTACAATATCCCTCTCTCCTTTGTCTTTTCTGTCAGCGTAGTATTTACTCTCACGGACAATTAATGAGTAAAAAAACGCAACATGCTACGACACCTGCAGTGGCGCTTATGGCCTCTAGGGGCAAGAGTTACTTAGTTCTGCTTTTAGGTTCAAGTTATTGTTGGTGCAGCTGTCCAAGTCAATTCAAATTACTTGTTTGGCCCCTTGTAAAAATGAATTGCCCACCCCTACACTAGACAGACCCAAGACCACTCACAATGCACTGCTCTTAAAAAGGGCCAAGACCCTTTATATCACTCCAGCACAAAATATACAACAAAGAACACTGTAATTAAACACTCCCCTCTAGTGACAATATTCCCCAGGCCAGTGTCTTGGCAAACCATCTAGATAAGTGCTTATAGGGAACTCCAGCGAATGTGAAATGTCCATAAAACCTTAAGGCAGAAAAGCATATCTTCTAGGCAGAATGACAAATGCACAGTCCATGGAGGAGTCCTGATGGAAAGGTAGGTGCATAGTTTAAGTGGGAATGTACTGCATAATGAGCTGCTAAAAGTAGAGCAAGAAAGAATGTTAAGATAAGTATCGAGTTAATTACATGGAGGGGATGACAGTTCAGATAAAACTGCTGCTTGAAATTGAGATTTTCACAGGTACGTTTTTGCCAACAAGGAAACTTAATGAAATTTCAAGAAACTAGAGTCAAATAGTTCAGATCTACAAATCTATGACGGGCAAATAGTTCTCCTCGCCAACAGATGGGGGCCAAGCCTTCCCAGTGCGGCCCAAACTCAAGTATGATTGTAAATTGTAAAGTTGTTCATCATAAGCAGGTGGTTCAGGAGTCTTCCCCCAAGATTTGTTTTAATAGGAATTGACAATATGCTCATTACAAAAGGAAGGCCAGGCAAGATGAAGATTTGTGAGGATAAAGCTAAGAGCAATTTTTTTCCTAATACAATATTCTTCAATTCATCATCATTATTTACAAACGTTACTAGGATATAAATAATTAGCCGTGTTTAGAAGATAAATAAACTGGTATACAACTTATTGAACGGTTTCTGGATTGTTCAAAAATATTTATTCGACGAGCGGCTACTACATCACACCGAAAGATAAATAAATAAAATTATAGACTTGACAATATGCTAGAATGAGCACATACATAATTTAAACCACAGCTTGTACACAGCAGCCTGTCTGTCAGTCTGTCCAGTGCCTGACGGGATCTCTTCCAAAAACTAATTGCCGGAGCGGACTCGGGCTCGCTGCGCCCTCGGGCTCCCCGCAAAAAGACACGTATCGATTTGAGTGACTAGTAGGTGCCCTTTTCTCATGGCGTCCGCATCATTTCTGACTTTTGGTTTTCTAATGAGCGGACCTCCCGCCTCGCTCCACCCCGAACAGGACGAACGCAGCCACAGAATTGATTTGGGGCCGTGAATGACCTTTTGGACCCTCCGCTGGTTCACTTCAGGTTGTACTCAGAGCACACAGGCTGCACTAACTTCAAACTATTGGATATTATTAGACTCCCCTCCAGCGGAACAGCGCAGTAACTCCCTGATGCATACAGTATATAGAAAACTTTCCACACTTTACCAGTAGGTAAATTACTGCGGCCAGCCCACAACACAACAAGGAGGAATATGAAGGTAGAAAGTTATCATCGTTCAATATCAGGATCAAACTGTGCTTTTTAATTATCTACTAGTGTACTCTGTGTCTGTGTGTGTCTGTGTGTTAAAGTCGATGGCTGCGAGTAGCACAGGTCCGTGACTACTGAGGACTGCATTGCTCTTTACATATGTTCAAAACACCCTGGTTCCTAATTATGTTAACTTTCTAAGCTAGATATTGCTCTTGTGATAACGCTGGGTCAGGTATAATCACAGAAACCAGGCTGGTTTTCATAAGGTACTTTTTAGAAATCTTGTATATTAAGGAGGGCCTGCCTTTGATTGACGACTGAACTACACGCCCCGCAAGGGCCGCGTCTATAGTGAAGATCCCGCCCTAATGCCTTTTTTAGGAACATGCTCGGTCGGAGCTGGGTAGGAGGAGTCTGTGAATCCAGCATGGATTCCCTGTCGAACGTAGTTATTAACCTAAACGGAAAGGAGTGAGCAGACACTGTCTGTTATTTTTTACACTCTATGGGCAGTGTTTGGTCCAAGTGCTTAAAAATGCAGTGCTGCCCTTACTTTTCTGACTGAATTCTTTATCATTATTAGCCTCCATTGACTGTGAAACTGTAGAGCACTGCAACCTCATTAATATGGCTGACATCATCAAAAGTATCGATATCGGAATAAAAAGTATCATCCCACAAAATATCACATATTGACAGGATGGGGCACACTGGGGGGCTGAAGTGCAAGTCTTACTTGATGCAGGGGACGTTTCCTCTAAGAAACTCTCTGCGTCCAGCACATTCAATGTCATCGAGAGCAGTGCAGATTACAGGAGTGTGATTCACCTCCTTCTGTGTCTGGCCTCCCCACTGGAATACAAACACATGACAATTACATGAACATACAAACATACAAAACTCTAATTTAAGGATGCCTTTCTATAGTTGTGCAGACATAACATAAAACACAAGTTTCAGTTCAGTGGATAATTTTATAGAGATCGGGAATGTGTTGTCAAAACAGCCACGTTTAATAGGATCGGGGCACATTCCAGACAAACAATAAACCAATGGAGATTTCAAAAGGTAAACTATGGGAGTTATCGTTCATGTTTAAAGAATGTGGGCTTGATGGTCTGTTAAATGTGCAACAGTAGTTCCACAACAGGAACATTTTTTTTATTCTGAAGCTCTGGTTAAATTATTAAACACTGTATTGGCTCGAATAAATAAATGGATGGTAACTGCTCACGTAAACAGTGCAGATTTTGATTAAAACATTATGGATGGAGTAGAGACTCACCCCGACACAGCCATGTCCCAGCTCTTGCAGGGCAGTGTAGTTCCCTGCGTGGTCCACTGGGTCCTGACAGAGGATGAACTCCTCAGGTCTGAATTAGGTGTAAAATATAAATATGTTAATACAGTGGTATTCTATGAGAGCGCATATAAAAGTGTCTTGAGAATACATTATTAATCAAATAATAATTTCTTTTGGTGTTGTTTAGGATGTCACTCTGTCTCTTTGGAGTCCGTAATAAAGTTGAATTGAAATGTTTTTTAAGCATTAACCTACATTATTATACAGCCCTTCACAACGCAAGTAGAACGCTCCATTGATTTGAATGTGATTTCCCAACGTTCTACCGGTCATTATTTTCTGATAGAAGACCTCTGAAAAAAATAATGACCGCTGCCAATGGCAACGGAGTTTGTGCTTGTAATACAGGTCTTTCATATTACTCCGCGAGTAGTAGTAGCGGACAGGCGGACACTATCTCTGTCCCCGTCCCTGCGAGAGAAGTTGGGGGAATCGCTTGTGAAGTTAACGGGAGTCCGACTTTCAACTTACCCAGAGATTCACCACCATTCCTCCTCTCGAACTGCACCTTAAACTAAGTAGCTAGGCTAGCAATAAGTAGCTAACTAGCCTCGCCACACTGCCTGGAATCAACAAACGTTGCCAAGCAACGCGCAAACTTTTGGGAACTATTTGCCACAGAAATCATTAAATAAACCTTTCTGCCTTCATAAAAGTGTATGAAGTTTATTTGTGTGTGTACAGTTGGCAAACAGCCGTATAATAAGCGGGATAATGTATAGAACGCCGGTCATTATCGGGAAAATAAGTACCGACAGGGCGAACTGGACCCCTGCGCGTCGGGGTCTTGTTTCGCCCTGAAGGTACATACAACATACTTTTGCTTACTTTTACATAAAAGGGTATTCAAAATGTCCTGATTGAGAACATACTTATTTTGGACTAGTCACTCTTGTAAGAGAGACTGTAAATGTCAATGAGTTTTTTTTTTTTTACCTGCTGAAATAAAGGTAAACATAAAAAAAAAAGATTCATATTTTTTTTTTCATTAGTGCTCCACAAATGGGATAACAATTAATAGAAATAATAGTTCTATGGTGGGTCAAAACAACAGAGCATTGAGTCTGTAAAAAAAATCTGTGATTTAAATAAACAGCTCTTTAATAATCAGCTGTTTGCTCACCATTCACCACAACAGCCGTTGACAATTGTGGAAATAAACAATAACAGTGATCATCCCTATACAATCAATCAATCAATCAATGGTTTTGTATAGCCCAACATTACAACAGAAGTTGCCTCACAGGGCTGCACTAAACATTAAGGCAATAAAACAAAACCGTTAATAAGACAATGTAAAGTACAGGCAAGTGAAGTATCCAGGCAAACATAAACATAATGTCAAAATAAATGTCAGCAGAAAATAACTTTTCTAACATATTTGTCATATCTCAATTCTTCACTGAGACCAATTTATCTCACAGGGTCACTTTTCAGGGTGAATGTCACAAAAATGTTAGTAAACATTTAACTGTAAATTATAGTTCCAAATGCTTTATAACTGCAGCCACATTGTTTTTCACCCAGAAATGTCTGAGTTTACAATATACAAAGAGGACAAAGCAAAAAGAACTGTATAGGAAAAAAATCATGATGTATAATGCCTTTAAACATTTTTAAGTTACATGTTTTTGGTTTAGGGTGCAAACCATTGTGCAAACACGTCAGTGACTTTGTTAAAAGGATGTTGCCTGTCACAGAATTCACATTTCTCTTGCATCATCATGTGCATCAGTATGTGAAAAATAAGTATGTCTTACTACGTAAACCAAAAGCCTAGAGAAAGTGCAGGCTCAACACTGACAACTTGACATCACTTGAAGATATGACCCCAGTTTAAAAAAATGAAGTGATTGCTTTTTTTGAGTTTCAACGGTGCTGTCAAAACACTAGCTAATAATGCTAACACTAGAACCCCCTCCTTCCTTTGACACTTCTCCGGGGCTTGTTACTCACAGATGGCTGCAGAGAACCACGGGGACGGGGGCCTGTACTCGTAGGTGTCCGCCTGGGTCGCGTTCTCCGTCGGTATCTCGTATCGGATCACCTCGGGGGGCTGCTCGCTGCTAAACGGGAGCATCGTCGCGGTCTGCCCCGCAGCGGTGGATGTGGAGGTTTGAGTCTCCGCCGTGGTCGAGTTTTGAGAGTGAATTCCCTCCAGACATTGTAACAAAATCACAGTCAAAAGCAAAAGGAACTGCCCGCCCAGGAGTATGTAGTTCAGCGAAATCATATTCGCCCTTATTTCAGCGCAGATTTACTGAAAAAAATATGCTCATGGCTAACAGCTGCAGTTGATTGTTTTGGTAGTGGCCGTCTCACATTTATGACGCAAGCAACATGCGACTGTCACGGTTTGAGCTAGCTTTTGCTGCCACCTGGTGGATCAATTGTAGACCTTCGACTTTTGTAGATAGATTTATGTGGGACGGCTTCAATCTGACGAATGTTTTTTAGGAAAGGAAAGGCAGCCAGGGGACAGGAACGTTTTCTTCTCGCCTTTTCAGGTGTAGACCAAGCTTGCTTGCTGAAGTAAAGCATCACTTTCAACAACGTGTCTGTGTAAGTTCTCAGTCGTGAAGACACTTTCAACAACGCATTCCCTCCGTGGAATGTGTTGTACATCATACAAGTACTGTATGGAATTTTGAGTGTTCTGCTAAGAAACTGTAAAGAAATTGACAGTATTTTTCTACATTTCTAGAATACTATAACAGACATTTGATCTTTGATCTTGGTAATAGTCTACCTTGAGGTAGATCATGAAACAAGTTTCACGATGGAGGGCTGGTTTTGGCACCCGAGCCTGGCATTGCCTGTCCCTGTTGTGTAGACACACTATCATAGTTCCTTCTGTGCAAGTTTTGTAAATATGTTTCATGTAATCATGTTGTCTGTAAAGCATGCAAATTTAATAAGATGTTTAGCGTTCAAAAGTATTAACAAATATGCCCATATCGATTAAGCCACACAATGTATAGGCCCCTGCTGTACCTTCGACACACCACTGCAGTAAGATATTTGAATTGGTAAAGCCATTTTTACATTAGAGACAGTCAGGAGCGCATTTGCTTATGATATTTTGAAAACCATTTTAATATTTACATAACTCAGTGAAAACAGAACATCAGGCATTTTATACATTGTATTATATTTATTGCCGTATTCTGTTGATACAGCAGTGTATTTGGCCGTAAGTCTTTTCCCCGTAGTAAGTTGGTTGGATTATTGACCACATTCAAAATGTTTCTGATATTGTCGCATGCAGTTACAGTGTAATTCATCCTCATTGGTGAATAAATAAGATTGCAAATGTTTTCTGTAGGACACAATTAATCATGACCGCAGTCTGTCTCTGATTCACTTCCCACGCTCTCCCTCTCTCGTGTTGTACAGGCGTGTGGCGTGAGTCGATCTGAAGCGGAGCATTTGAAGGCACCATCGGGCGTATCGCAGGCAGGAGCAGGAGGAACAAAGGGCCCTGAAGGTGACGCGGACCGCAGATAGGTGCAGTAATCCCAGCCGTGAACGCTCGGATCGCCCTTTAAATCCAGGGTAGGTCTGAGCGGAGGGAGGAGGTAGTGGCTGGGTGCCGCACACAGGCCGGGGTAGGGGTAGAACACGAAGCTGCCAAAGTGGGACAGGCTCAGCAAGTCCTACAACAGAACACAGAAAATAAATATATTACAGCCAATAAAAATACCTTACTCTTTTTATTACAGCAATGTTTGTTTATTGGTATTTTATCATAAATACCATAATTAAACCCAAATTAAATTATATTGAGGATGGTAATGACAACTGGGAAGTAGCAAGATCTCAGAGTATAATATGTATTAATGCACCTTTATAACATAAAAGTAGCACATTCTTTTGTTCTTTATTTTGCTGTTGTTTTTATTTTATTTTGGTTCATCATTTATTGTTACTTTGCCCTATGTTCCTTTGTTTATGATTTGCTACCTTGTAAATATTAAATGTAATGTTATTATTTTTATTTTGGGGTGGGCGCTTATAAGCCTTTGGCTTCAGCCCACTCCCTTTGAGCAGGTCAACTGCTCAAACAAATAAATAAACTAAACTAAACTAAACTATCAGCCTGGTTTAGAAGGAGCTTAGACTTGTTATAGTGCAGTTAAAGATCTGTTTCCGATCTAGCGGCACTTGAAATGTTTTGGAAACTCTTATATCAAACATCAGTCCTCTTTATTTTTATCTGGTACAGTCCTTGTATAGTCCTGGGACTCTTGGTACTCATAAAAATTGGTTGCAGCTTTTAACAGACTTTAAAGGTTGTTTTTTCGGGAAGAACTGCTTCATTAGATGCATGAAGTTGCAAGCCTCACAGGTGGGGCTTGGTGTGAAAAGACTTTTAACAGAAACTGTTTTTAAATCTTATCAATTTAATGCAAAATGAAGACAGTTTATGATGTAATAACTTTGTTATCATTGCTTGTTATGTGTGGAAAATGTACTTATTTTCTGGACTAACGTGCACTGCAGATCATCCTTTTGTTTTTGTTTTTGGGGAAAATGGTACATAAGACTATCTTCTTTGAGCTCCTTTTCAATTAAGTGATAAGATGATGAAAGCTTCTTCTTTCTTTCTTTATTCTTTCTTTCCTTCTTCTTGATCTTTTTCTTCTTCTTTCCCACCTTTTTCTTCTTCTTTACTTTTACTTTTCTTCTACTTTTTCTTCTTTGTTCTTTTTTCTTCTACTTTTTCTCCTTTTCTTTTCTTTTCATTTTTTAAATTTGTTTCTTCTTCTTCTTATTATTATTGTTATTGTTATTAAAAATGAAATAGACGACAACCACAGTTTCAACAACCACAGTTTACAAATTATAGTCAGTGGTCTGCACACAAATTACTACATACTTAATCCCCCAACCCCCCCCCCCCCCCCCCCCCAAAAAAAAGATGCTCATATAATAAAGACGATCTGTAGTGTTAGGTATATTGAGCCTAAAGTCTTGTAGACAATAATTGACGATAAATGTCACTGCCCTTCCAATGTATTTCTTTATTTAGTTGTTAGTTCCACAGCCTTGTATTGAAAGCCCTTTTGTAACATACCTGTACAAACATGTGCTGCTGCAGGCTCATGGTGTAGCCACCCAAAGTCCTCAGCGCACAGTTTGTATCCGCCGAGGGGCATCTGAAGCACGCGCCGCCCCCGGACTGAAGCCCACAGCTCTGGTCTGGTGTGTGTCTGTGAGAGCCTGACACCGGGTACAGGCAGTGGGGAGGTACAAGCGTCTCAAAACGATCCCCTACTCGCCGCACTGTTAAATCCTCCGACTCGCCTTTGTTTTCAGAGGCGATACTTTCTTCCATGTTTTGGTCACTGTCACTCCCGTGGCCATCTGCAATGGATCCAATGAGGAATAATAGATTCATTTGACCGATGTAAATAAAATATACAACATTAGAGCTGCAGTCTTAAAGCAATTTTCTTGACCAGATGAAGGTATTTGCTAGAAATGTTGTCAACAAGGGGACACAGGCTGCAAAGTCCTCAAGTTTGCAGAAAACTTGTGCAACAAACTAATGGTGGGGAATTGTGTAAGGGAAGGGAAGGAGGAGGAAGTAAAAAGTAAAAGTAGCCTGCAAGAAGTACACATTTTAGGTACTTACGCAACATTTGTGAAAGACATTTGTGCTTTCTACACCGCTACAGTTTAAACAACTGATTTAAATGTAAATTTGTACTGTAATTTCCGGATTAATTTCCACACACTCTGAAGACTGCGGCCTGTACAACGATGTGGCTGATTTACTGATTTTTATGTGCATATACCACATTTTATGCTGCATTTTACCTTGAGGGACACTGACAATCTTTAAGTGCATATTTGTGAATCACCTTGCGCTTTGAGACATGTGACTGTTCTGCTGTCTCCAATCACAGTGACTGACGATGTAGTCGTGTTTAGATGTTATGCCTGAGCCTGACCCGAAATTCGGATAAGTGCCACTAAACTCTGTTTGCGGTTGAAATGTAGCTGGAAAAGGCAAGCCATATTTATTTATACCGCACATTTCATACACAAGGTAACTTAATGTGCAAAAGGTGGTTCTTGTGAACTTTTGGTGATATAATGTTTTCAGTTTGTGTGAGGCTCGCTTAGGCCATTGATTAGTTGTTAGTGCCGCTGTTAGGACAGAGAAATTGAAAGGGAATGTATGTATGTCACTCTGTCATTGGCCTCTGCATTCTGTGTGTCACTTTCGGGACGACTAAATCACTCACGTTTCTCTTGTGTGTCCTGAATCGGGCGCAAAATTCAAAAATGTTTGATTCTCTGCAAATGGGGTTTAGTCTCGTCTTTCTGCCGCCCACATTACACCATTACACTACGAGACTCTCTGCGACTCGAGAAGACTCGGTAACTCCACAATTCTTCATGAAAACAATGATGATAATGACACTAAAATTAAATGCTAAGACACAACATTTGTCCCAGTACAAATAAATGATAAAAAAAAAATCGAATGGTTTCCTTGAATATAAGAATTTAGTTTGAAATCCAGGATAATTCAGTGAATTAATCACATTATTCTATTCCTGTCATTAAGGGGAAGATTTATAAACTGTAAGTAAAGAAAATGATGCTTCTTGCTACAAAAATAGACTAGTGATTGTTGTGCTCCGTTACCTGAGGACTTGGAGTTGTCGGAGTGGGGCAGAGTCCTCGTCTCTTGGCTGTCGCTCGTCCTCAGCTCTTTGCACTTCTCCGTGGAATGTGGCAGTTTCCTGTTAAACACAAGAAGGGAAAACTATCCACTCACAATCGCTTCCCAGATTTATGGAGAGAAAAAAAAACTTTCAATACTATGGCAACAAATGAGTACAAATGAGACGTCACATTTTTACGACGCCTGTCTTACCTCTTCTCTCGTCTCCCGTTGCCCGTGTCTCGGAATCCCTTTGCGAACGGATTGTTGTCTATTTTCAGCTGCGTTATCTGGACAGTGCACAAGCTTTGCATCAAAAACCTGACCATAGAAATGATTAAAAAGAAAAATCTCTTACACTGAAAAAAGTTTTTTGTTGAACGAACTTAAAAAAAAACTTAAATTGGGAACACCAAATTAGGTTTATTTAACTCCGCTTATAATGTTTAACAGACTGATATTTTAAGGTTGAATTTAATTTAAATCGTAATTTGATTTAATCCAATTGGCTGCTTTACCCTAAATCAAAAAGAAACAGAAAAACAACTTAATATTTCCTCTTTGCACTTTTCATCATGAGTGACAGTAACATGAGACTAAATATAATTTTTATTTTCAATAAAGAGGCTGAGGCCTCATTGCACTTCAGTCTATCACTGACCAACAGGTAAAGACACCATTTAAATTAAATTTGACTTAAAATATCAGTCTGTTAAACAACTTAACTTAATTTAATTTTGTGTTACCAGTTGAAGTATTTCTTTTAATTTGGTTCACAAAAAACTTCTTTCAGAGAATTCGTCTGTCCGTGTAGTTTATTTGAAGTCGGTCACCTTGTCGTTCT
The DNA here is from genome assembly GCA_007210695.1 of Neogobius melanostomus. NCBI lineage: Eukaryota > Metazoa > Chordata > Actinopteri > Gobiiformes > Gobiidae > Neogobius > Neogobius melanostomus. The sequence goes on along the minus strand of VHKM01000449.1, from coordinate 841,293 downwards.
GGTAGGCGGTGACTGCGATGAACTGAGTCTCGCTGAACACGTAGGTCCGGAAGGTGCTGTAGGGGAGCTTCAGGACGTCGTTGGCCTTCACGATGTGGAAGCGCGGCTGGTACTTGTGCATGGAGTTCAGTATGGTCTGCAAAAAGGAAGACCGTGAGTAAGTTTCTTTGTAATTTATGACGACCAACAATAGTCTAGAATGTATTCATGTGCAATAAACTGATGGACTGAGTGAAAAGGTTTACCAAAATAACACATCTTTACTCACTTCTAAACAGAGGTGAGTGGAGTAGCTAAAACATTCACTCAAGAAAGAGTAACGTTACTTTGAAATCATTTTACTGAAGTAAAAAGTAGTGACCCAAATGGTAACACTTTATAATAACTACACCTTAATTAGCCTTAATAAATAAAGAATGAACACTCTATTAATCATGAATAATTCATTAGTTAAATGCAACTAACACTTAATAACTACTTAACTAATACAGTTAATGCCTAACCATACTGTGAGTAACTGTGTGAGTGTAAAAGTCTGATATCTTTCAGATGTGACATAAATTGAGAAACAAACTTGTAATAATGTGAAAATACTAATATTTCCAAAGAAAATACCATACAAATGTATTAAATATATATATATCTGAAGAAAAAATGGGCACGAAACACAAACTACTTATATTTGAGGTAGACGTGAAGCTTTTGTAACTTTAAACTTTACTCACAGTGGCACAAGTAAATATTTGTATTATTACTCAAGTAAGAGTAAACACCCTTCATTACAAGATTACCCAAGTAAAAGTATAAAGTACTGAATTATATAACAACTGTAATAAGTACAGTTTCTTCAAAAAGTTATTCAAGTACTTGTAACTGAGTACTACCCACATCTGCTTCTAAATACCAATCAAGGATTTTTGTGTGTTAATATAGTTTTCATCAACATCATTTGGAAGCAATTCCATCCCAACAATGAAAGGTCCTGTTGTATAAACTGAAAGTAGATCAACTTTACTGCAAACTTGTTTGGCTAAAAAGAGCGATTTCTTGTTTCATATCCTTTTTATTTCAAATTCAACTTGCTATCATAAATCTCTTGTTCTCCTTTCTTGATCTCAATCCGCATACATCTAGCTTTATATCCAACACGTTAAATGAAATTTCTTTCTTTTTTTCTTCGTAAATAAGGCTGGGTACTGCTCCATTTTATTCGATACTGATACTTTACCGATACCTGAACGATACTTTTTTTTTTATACCTGTACTAAAGTATTTGTCGTCTAGAACCAGAAAACAGAACAGCAGTGATAATGCTAATTCATTCTACTTTCTTTTAAATTCTATCATTTGTTTGAGCTGAAACAACCAAGTCACTTCCTTTAAAGGTGCATTATGCAACTTTTTATGCAAGAAAAAAAAGTTCATTAGTGCGTCTTTGACCTTGTAGTGACCCAGTGGCTGTATGAGTGGTCAGCATGGCGCCTTTACTTTCCATCACAGTAGTCTCTACAACGCTCCAGGATCAATTATTTGTAGGTTTTCTGGTGAGAAGGTCTGTTAGCAGTGAAAACCTTCCAAACATGCTTCCTTGGAGCATCCTACAGAGCACTGTGATAGAAAGTAAAGGTGTCATGCTGACCTCATACAGCCGCTGGGTCACTACATATAAAAAGTTGTATAATGCACCTTTAATGTTGTCCCTGGACCCAACAGCATCAAAACTTGGTCTCTAAAGATATATATACTTCTGGTACCTGCTTTCGATACTTTTATTGTTTTGATACCAGTAGTACCTAAACTTCTTTTTTTTCCGATATCATACTGGTATCACTTAAGGGGCGGCACGGTAGTACAGCGGTTAGCGCTCGTGCTTCACAGCTAGAAGGTCCCGGGTTCGATTCCCACCAAGGCCGGGGCCTTTCTGTGTGGAGTTTGCATGTTCTCCCCGTGTCTGCGTAGGTTTCCTCCGGGTACTCCGGTTTCCCCTACCACTAAAAACATGTACAATAGCCAGGATGAATGAGAGTGTGTTTGAGACTGCGCATGGGGGACAACGGATGGAAATTAGCCCAAGGCTACAATCCGGTGTGGCTTGTTCATTAACTTGCACTGTCCCTACCAAATAAACCAACCAATAAGGGTACCCAGCCCTAGTCAGAAACACAGACAGTAGATTGTTACAATCCCGCATCTAAGTTACTCACAAATCCGTGTTTGTCGGAGATGTTGTTGGTGAGTTTGACTTTGTGAAAGTTGACGGTCTTGCTCATCCACTGCTGCCCCGTGGAGGGACTGTCCGGGTGGATGTACATGCGCTTGGGCATCTCCGGATCGGCCTGTCCCGCCACAGCCCAGCGCCCCTGGTGGAACTTGTACCTGCTCTCATCGGCCGACACTATGTCCAGCAGAACCATGTACTTGGACTTTGGCTCCAGACCCGAGCATCGGAGCCGGAGTGGAGGGAACATACGCCTGGGAAAAAAGACAAGGAAATAAACACTCTTCATCGTCCTGGCTTTGTAGACAGTGAACAATTTCACCGAATGAAAACCACAACATGAAGAGGGCTGTGCAAGTTTACTTATTGGAGGGACTATTTTTCCCTTGTCAGAAGAGTCGGGTCGAGCCTCTAAATGTGGCCCAAAGTCAAGCATCTTTTCTAAATAATATGTTAACTTAAAGGAGCTAAACCTGATTTTTTTTTCCTTTTTGTAAGGTAAAATTATTTTTGCCCCATTAATGTATGTTGTAAAAGTAGTAATTTGTGAATGATGCGTGAAGTTTGCGCCATATAATGATTTGTTGATGTTGTGTATGGTCAACCCAAATAGTCAATGTGTGACTAAAAGGGGTTTACCTTTTTTGTCGGCCGGGACAATGAAAATACCCATTTCGTCACATTTTGACGAAAAAGGTTCAAAATTAGGTATAGTCCCTTTAAGGGGGTCGACTGGAGTCTTTCCAAAAGAATATTTTAACATAACTGACAATATTCGAATCCAATTTGAGTCATAGCATAATTCAACAACTAAGGCAGTTTCCAAAGTGCTGCACAAGCAAGCAACAATGTAAGAGAATAGCGTAAAATAAGTAAAAACAAACAAAACAATAAAAAACAGCAGAAGGTAAGTAAAAGACCTGTGATAAAAACGAGATTAAAATGAATAAATAACATTAAAAAGGACACGCAACTCACGTGGTGTTAAAAGCCAGAGGATAAAAGTGGGTTTAAAGACGAGACAGAATTACAGAATTTCATAATTTACAATCATACTAATCACATTGATCACAGGGGACAGAGGATATATACAAATGCTGAGGGGTACTGACTGTGGACCCCTGGACCGACGTTGCCTCTGCTTTGAGGAACGCTGTGTGTGCATCATATAGGCCCATCATTTTGGAAGTCATTTTGAGCACCGAAATATCATGTACCTGTTTATAGTTGCTGAATTCATACATAAAAATTAAAATAAACGTTTAGGTTGTGGGCCTTTAATAAATTACCAAACCATTAGCCCATTAATAAACAATAAACAAGTCTTATACGTAGATTATTTAAAAATAATTAATTACATTTTCTATGGGCATTTTGATTTGTTTAATCTATTTATTCTGTCTTGTGGACTAATATAGCCTACTTATTTTGCACACTATTCCACACAACAGTGATAGTGACGTATACGCTACATGATAAACTACGCAAATCGCCTACCAGTGTAATAGTGTGTACATAAAGTTAATAATGTTTTTTTTTTACCTTCCAGATTTCGTTATAACCATTTCTGTCCCGCATTTGTGAAACTGCCTCCACAAATCCCCGGCCTCGAGATGAACCTTGGGCTCCTCTTCCTCCGGTGGCTGATCGTCTCTCTCGCCGAAACTCCCGAGGCGCTGGCGGCACTCACTGACGCTGCGCTCCGCCGGTGACCCGTGACACTCGGCTGTTGTGCCCGCGCTTCGGTCCGAACCAGCGATCGCGGGAAACAGCGAGAGTCCGGTTAGAAGCGTCCCTCCTCGTGCTGCTGGTGGTGGTTGTTGCACATCTCTGCTCTGGTAAGACTCAGATAAGCGCATGATGTCCCAAAACTTTTACGCTCGATTTTACGCTCGAGGAGAAGTGTTATAAAGTGTCATAACGCGCTTGGACGCCCGTGGCAAACGCGTCTGCATCGCTCCAAAGTTCTGCCCGCTCTCCTCTCACGAAGGCTGGTGTGGTCAGTTGCTCTTTGACACTTGGCTCCTCGCGTTGACAGCCAGCGGTGGGCGGAGCTCGTCGTCTGGCCTCTCTGAAGTTAATGCGCGGTGAAGTGCTGTCGTGTTGATTGTCTTGTCCAAGCTATTAGCGCACTCAATACTCTCCTCTTATCTAAAATAAGAATGGATGAGTAAATGGGGAGCAAAGTGAGGTTAAGCCAGAGATAAACACCGAACTAAACCGGTTCTATAATACCGCCTAATATGAGGACCTTAGCACAAATGTATCTGTAAATGGAGAGCGTGAGACTGGACCAAACGTGTCTGACTTAACAGGCTCTATGGGCAGAGTAGCCAAAATGTTTAGTTAACGTTACTTTGAAATAGAAGTAAAAAGTAGTGACCCAAGTAATGACTTAAGTAAAAGTAAATTAACTACTCGGAGAAAATGTTACTGGAATACTGTGAGTAACTGAGCGTAAAAATCTGATTCATGTTTCTGTTGTGACATAAATGATGAGAAACCAATATTGTAATAATATGAAAATCCTCATATTTCCAAAGAAAATACCATGAAATTATTATTAATGTTAACTACTGTATTAAAAATATATATTTCTGTAGAAAAAGGGTCACGAAACACAAACTAACATACATATACATACATAATATTTACATGAAGCTTTTGTAACTTTAAAATGTACTCACAAGGGGCAAGTTTTTTTTTTTTTTTACTCGAGCAGAGGCATAGTGCATGTTTTACAGTATATGTACTTCTTAGTTTTATTATATGGTTCTTTTTACTTCTACTTTGCCCTTAAAGGTATTGGCAGTAAAAACAGATTTTTATTTGTCTAAAAAAATCTTTGTGTGCCGTTCATCTAATTATAAAAGCTTTGGTATTATTATTATTATTATTATTATTATTATTATTATTATTATTATTGATTATGAACTACAGCTGTTGTTAAAATTGATTGCTCCCTTGAAGTTGTGAAATATATTATAAATATTGGGATGTTAAATGTGTTAGAAAGTTAGAAATTAGTTTGGACCACATTAAAACAAATTCACTTCTTCCCTCTTTCATTGTTCATATCAAACATAAGGGTATTTAAAACTCAGATGGGAAGAAAACAAAACTTGGCTTAAGAATATTTTAACACAGTTCAAAGTCATTTAAACCTTTAGAAGAGATGAAAACTTATTCATAATTACATACAATTTGAGAAAGTAAAGAAGTGTTAAATCACACACTGGTACTGCAAAATAAAAACTACAACCTGAACCTGAAAGACAATAATCCGGTGAGTGGCATGTCTTGTCCATGGACACAATGGCGGCTGCTGTGTTTGAAAGGCCAATGTTTGTTTGTTATTTATGCCACTTCATACTGAGCATTGAGAGGTTTAAATTGTTACAGAAATATTACTCATATCCGTGGATGGCAAAGACAGAGAACGGAGCCGTGTAATGAACACTCAGCGTTAGACCAACGTGCAGTTCAGACCCCCTCCTGGTACCATGAGCCGCATCCCGGGACAGTCTGCAGCCTGAGCCGCCCTGCCAGCCATTGTCCCGTTCGGATTATAGGCTCTGGGTTTGGTTACAGTCCTGTTTTTATGACTGAAAATCCCATAGTGTCAGGGATGCGGCCCGGTGACTAACAGGGACAAGTTTAGGACAAGTGACATGGGTGACGGGAAAACATATTATAGTCTCTGTATACTATTTCTATAATGTTTTGATTTGAGATTTGAAAACTCACCTCATGATTACAAAGTCTGAGCTATATCTTCCAGAATCCAGACTTATCTGTGTATAGCAGCAAAATTTACAATTACAAAGCCTGATCAAGATCTCTGCATTGTCATATGCCACTGCCCACGGATACATTTTATGGAACGTCAGTCACTCAACACATAAAGCCCTGAAGGAGTGTCTTGGCTGGTCAAGAAGAGTCAAGAAGCTCCAGCTGTTTAAATTTGAACTGGCTGATATGATCTGACAGTTGGTCAGTTCTAGGATTAGTAACACTGTATGTGCCCAAATAATGTGATCAGAACATCTTGAATGACCAGGTTATTCCATCAATGGATTTCTTCTTCCCTGATGGCACGGGCATATTCCAAGATGACAATGCCAGGATTCATCAGGCTCACCTTGTGAAAGAGTGCATGGTTCCGGTTCCTTTGTGCAGTGGTCACACTCTCCCATCATCAATACAAGATCTTGGTAAAAAAAAAATTATGCAACACTGGATCTTTGGACATTGCAGAAGCATATTGCTACACCGAATGTGTGCTGTAATCAAAGCTAAATGACGGTCCAACGAAATATTAGAGCATATGACCTCTTTATTTACTGTGTTTGTCAAGCAGTGCAGTATGAGTACCGACATAAGTAAATGATCCAGGTCCACAAACCCTTACTCCATTTATATTACATTTAAAGTGTGGCATTAAGGCTATGTACACAAAGACAACACACTTATGATTTCAGAAACTTTCCCTGTAAATACAGAGCCAGCTCTGTAAATGTGTCTGTTCACATCTCAATATAGTTAAATGGTCCACATGGATTGACTCAGGTCTATGAAAACGCCAACATTCATCTGCATGGCCTGTGTGTGGCGCTACCAAAGAAAATAGAACAAGACTGTAAGTGCATGCGCTATACACTTTCTGAATAAGAAGAAAAACCCATATGAAACTTCTCTATGGATTCACGAGACGATGAGGTGAATGTATTCTTCAGACGTGATTGGACTAAAGCAGAAAAAACTGTGAGCGACCGGACTGTCAGCGACCGTCCAAATACACAGGCTAAATGGAGGCTAAGGCTGCAGAGTTTTTTCTCCTAGTCACCTGTGACTCGCCGTGGGGCAGAGGAGTGGAGGATTGTGCTGTAAAAGTTATTATGAGGTCAGTAGATTATGGATAACAGACACTATGCTGGCGCTGTGATGTCATCGCCTTAAGAAAAGTAACAATGGAGCCGCGTAAACAGCATTTTGATAAAATATTTGTGTGTTTAGTCCTGAGCTTGACTTCGTGTGGGCAGGGCCTAAAGTGATCTGCTCCTGAATACCCTGACAATGTTTCAGCTTTCAGTACCATACCACTATTCTGGACCATCAAGTGTGAAAACATGCTCAAATAGGCATTATCATGTAACGGGTCTCCATTTCGACCGTTTAAAATTGAGACTTGGCCCGGTCTCAATCCATGAAAGATACCCGACTGTTTACTATCTCATCGCCGCTGCTGTGGTTCGTTTGAAATTTATCCGTGGCGTGCCACCGTTTTTGATTTCCTGCTGCCACATTGTTCTGGGAGCATCACACCGCGGGAGCTTAAGTTTCAACGAGGACCGTGCTGTGAAATCGGTAAATACTTCGCACCGCGGCCCTTTTGTCGGGACCGTCTGATGGGACGCCTGAGTAAGCAGACGCGAAGGGAGAGGTGGCCGCAGAAATGCAGTGGGCGCAGCGCGGCGGATGACCTGGTCTGGCTCTGGCAGAGAGCAGGGGAAAACCCTCCAAAGCTTCAAAGAGGACGGTAATCTGAAACAGTGGACACTGTGATGGCAAACAAGACGCTGGGTGGTTATTTGTGGTTTGGGCTCCGCGCCGTGTGAAATCTGCCATTGGAGTAAAGCTCAGACTGACACCGTGTTAGAGCCGCGGATCACACTCACTCACTTTATTGGAGGAGATAATCAAGAGACCTTTAACAACATCTCGTCTTCTGAATTAGTTCTTTAGAAAGGAAGGGAGGAGATATATTGTGCAAAATCAATTTTATTTGAGCATTTAACCAGCCTACAACGTGGCTTAGGCTTCATTTATGCTCCCATTTTGTACGTAAATAGATCTGTGCATTCCAAGCGCATTGACTGTCATTGCATTTATGCTTCTACACGTTTTATAATGTCCAGCATGCGTTATCAAAGGTTACCACCAGAGGGCGCTGGAAAATGTACCCAAACAGGAGAAGAAGAGATGGGAGCAAAACAATATGGCGCCACCCGCAATGTTTTTTACTAGTATAGTCAAGAAAATTAGGTAACACAGTAGTGGTTAGTTGCAAATGGTTCAAATAATTTTTTAGAGGTTTAGCCGTTTCTTCTGCTTCACCTCCCCTTCTGGAACCGCCACCAGAATTGAGGGGTTTGGCAAACAGGTCCTAGGTGACGGGTCAGACAAAGAGTGGTTCAGAAGCCCCTTATGAGAGACCAACAGGCCCGGTTAGAACCATGAGGCCGTCCTTCCGTGGACCCACCACCTGCAGGAGGACCTATAGGGGGCTGGTGCAATGTGATTTGGGCAGCTCCAACAGCTGCCCCCACGACCCGGCAACAGAAAAGTGGAAGAAAATGGATGGATGGATTCTCCTTCATCTGTTGAGCTGTGTACAGTAGTGCCCCCAACTGTTACGTTGCTATGACACTGGATAAACAAAGTGTCTGACGGACAGAATCACGCAGGAGACAGACAGAAAGCCTCATGTGTATCCGTATGTGTTTCGTACGGAAAGCATAAATGGGCTTTTACACATCAAAAAACAGTAGTATGTTGCTTCATTCATTCATGCAGTTCCGAGTAACGCTGTTCACGTTCTTTGGTCGTTTCGTCTTCTACTGCTGAAGCTCTCCGGTTTGTAGCTCCTGTATTTTTTTTGTATGTCACAGAGGGAAAAAGCCCATAATCTATCACCGAATCTCTCCAGAGTGATTCTGCGCTCAAAGTCTATTCATCACAGTGCCATCGATTTGCTAGCCTGCCTAAATGGCTGTGTAGTACAAACAAGACGGGATGTTTCCCTGCGAGTCATACACCCCATCTGTGCAGATTCACCGTATTCAGGTACTCACTCTTGAGTTCATGGACAATCTTTCCAGTGCTTATTGTTCTTTTCTTTTATGCGGCACATTATGTAGGGGTCTGGTCAAACTCCAAACGTCTTGTGTAAATCGCAGGTCACCAGAAGTCCCTCTCACTTCTCCTGCGTTTGGACACAGTGCCGTGTTGATGAATGACTCAATGCTAACAGACTGGTGTCAAAGAACATATTTGGCTTCTGAAGGTGGGAGGAATGTAGTTTAGCAGCTCAGAGGACTCAGTGGAGGTCCTACAGTGTGAGAGGCGACCCGAGGCTAGTATGCACGATAGTACGCACACCAAGAGGAACACGAAGCTCTGTGTGTCTTAAATATACATTTGTATTGTAGATGATGTGGGCGATTCTTACTCCTCACAGCAACAACGTCCTGGGTTTGATAGTGCTTCTGGGTGGAATTTATGCTCTCCTGGTTTCTGGGTTGATCTTTTTGGACAAGGCTGTAGGATCCCTGGTGGATAGTTTGCGCATTGCATGTAATAAATACACATTTTTTTAAAGCACTAAAAGAGTGTTTTTGAAGTCAATCTTATTCATCGGCACCCCCTAACAAAAATGGTCCCACAGCACTGTTTTTGGACCGCTTATAGAGTTGTGCAATACAGTATGTCCTTGTTTTAAGTAGGGCTGAAACAACTAGATCGGTGTGGCTTGTTTACATGCATGAGACCCATGTATGTTCATTAACATGCACTGTCTCGACCAAATAAACCAATAATAAATAATAATCAATCAACAGCTAATCGATTATTTAAATGCTTGACAACTATTTTAGTTAGTGATTAATGGTTTGCTGGTACACAGACTCAGAAAAATGGCATGAAAATGTTGTATTGTTGTATTTCTGATGAAAAACTACTTTGTTTGTAAAGTGAGGGTATGTTTTGTTAGCCTGGTAAACCACACCCACTAGTTTTCTCCGCGAAAGAATGTGGGTCTGGACCGTAGACATATTATTAATAGACACTCATTCCTCACTCCTCCCCGTTTACCACAATGACCACGTTCGAGGGGGAAATCATGGCGGATTTACAGACTCCTCCTCCCCAGCTCTGACAAAGCATGTTCCTAAAAAGGGCATAAGGGCGGGATCTTCACTGCAGACTCGGCCCTTGCGTGACGTGTAGTTCGGTCATAGCCGCGCAGCTCCAACAGTCAACAGCCTCATTAAGTACAAGATTTCTAAAATGTTTCTTACGAAAACCAGCCCAGTCCCTTTAATTGTAACTAACCCAGCGTTATCACAGGAGCAATATCTAGTCGTAGAAAGCTCCAAAAGATTACGCACCGGGCTCTAAAGTTGTTTTTAACTTGTCTAAAGTGCAATGCATTCCAATGCGGGACTAGCGGCTATATGGAGGTACTACAGCAATGGTGGAGCAATGGCGGCCCCTAGTGTCGTTGTCACAAAGCAGAGCAGCCAGCGGCCATTGGTCTGGACACACACGGTAAACAAGTGATTCATTAGCGGCTGAGGCCAAACCAGTCACAACCGTCACAGGGAATTGACAAGGTTACGTCACTCGCTGCACCACTATGTTGTAGTTCTATCAACACTGACACGCGCAGACGTTTTTAGCCAGGGAGTCGAAGATTTTGCCTCCGCACTCTCGTCAGTTTATATTCAGTTCATATTTTCTGAGTTGGACTACAGCTGGCGTTCGGCCCGCCCGTTCATACTGCTCCGTTACCAGACTAACTTCCCTGTGTGGAATGGACAGGGAATTGTATGGCAGAGTCAGGCAAATGTTTTGTACATTGCAAATCTGTGTCATGGGATCCATGTTCCAATCAGAAAGCAGAATTAGCTCCACTCTTATTGTTGCCAGATCCTATATTTTAAACCAGTTTGGAAATAAACGTCCTCATCTCCTGTCTCTGATAAAGTCTCATTCAGTGCCAGAGCAGCCTCTAGTCGCTAAAGCTTAGTGGCTGATCTCAACAGGTTCTTAGCTTTCAAGGGAGGAATGTCCTGTTCACAAACTTGTGCTTGTGTTCATGTGCAGCTTTGAGCACACAGCCAATGGGCTATATGAATGTGAGCGTCACATGACTTCTCAAGAAGCGCTGCTCTTCCTGTCCCGTTATTTCCCCATGAGTTGGTCGTGGTGTCTTGTCCAAAAATGACATGGCAGGAAGTGAGTTACTGGTGGACATTAGCGTCATGTTAAAAACATTGCGTCACGAGCAATGACTGCACTGGAGGAAACTTCCTGCTCATCACGACGGCTATCACTAAATAAAAAATTAAAATAGCATCACAATTTTCAACGAGCCGCTCAAAAACAAAAAAACAATGGGCCTGTTTTTAGTACTTTTTAGTTGTTTCATTTTTGTGGTGTTGTTTTTTGATACTAGCCGTTAGCTCTGAGATAAAACGTCCTACCTCAATGAACACAGACGTTTACTCCAGTCAAGAATTTACATCCAACGTAATGTTTTTTAACACGTAGCCAGTGAATTCCCATCAGTAACTCAATGTTGGTGATGTTCGTTGATTTGTGCAAGACATCGCTAAACCTTATTGGGAAAATAGCGAGAGGAAGGACTGCGACCTCCTGAGATCGCACTCAGAGTCGTGTCACTTGCGTACATAGAGCCTATCAATTAATTGTAAGAAAACATACATTTACAAAATAATCATTAGTTGCTGCCCTTAATTAAAGGATCACTTTGTCACACTGCCACAAAAGGTGGTGGCGAAACTACCTGTCATGCATCTTTAAGTCACGGATCTTAAAAAGCTCACCCTTGTGTCAGCCTTTTGCGGAGCTTGTTCTGCTCACACAGCACTAGGCACTGAAAAACAACGCTTTATGCAACAAAGAATAATTGGTTCCACAGTTCGTGTAAAGCCATAGATCAGGGGAATGTTCAGGTGAGGGGAGCGCGGCGGTGACCGATCGCACAGAGGAGGATGTGCGAATCGATGGTGACACATTAGAAGTATTAGATATTGAGAGGGGGAGAGAGATGGACGGTGCGCGGCCAGTAAAGCCGTAAAGAGCCCCCGAGGCACTTTAATGTGTCACTCATCTGTTTTCACACACTCCAACACTAAACTGCAGCTTTAGATACTTAATGTAATGCTTTGTTAGTCATTTACAGACTTGTTGCTTTGCCCATCAGTGGGACGATTGCCCATTGTGTGCACAAGTCCCTCAATAATCTGTGGTCAACACTTCTGGTCTGGACTTTACATGCTCTTCCTGGGTTCTCTTTATACTCCATAGTTGTAGTGGACATAATGAGGAAAAATAATCCAATACGAGTTTTTTGTCACTTTAAAAAAATAATATTATAATCCCCTGGTGGCACAGTAGCGCAGTGCGTTTGTGTTTCATGGCAAGAAGGTCCCGGGTTCAATTCTCACCTGGACGGTCTTTCTGCGCGCAGTTTGCATGTTCTTCTTGTGTCTGCGTAGGTTTCCTCCGGGTGCTCCGGTTTCCCCTACCACTAAAAACATGTATAATGGGTGAATTCTCCAGCCAGGTGATTCTGACCATCAGCCTGGCCCTACATCTGGAGATGGGTCCCCAGGCGCGGTACTGTCATCACCAACTGCTCCTTGCAGGTTGCCCCAGCGGCATCGAAGGATGGGTCAAATGCAGGGGACAAATATTTCTAACCTTAACCTTCCAAAAGTAGACGGCACTGCGGATTAAGGGCCTGTCTCACCGGAGGAGAGTTGTGGAAAACGTTGCAGAGACTGCAGCGACTGCGATTGATAGCGCTTACAAAGGTCATTTCTCACCGGCCTGGAGACTACTGTAGTTGGAGACTCGAGTTGCAACTGATCACGGAGATGTCTCCGAGACGTCCCCTGGAAAGGTGAGTCTCCAGGTAGTCTCGGTGAAAATGCACAGGTTCGAATTCAGCTGAATCTCCACATGGTCTCTGTGAGGTCTACATGGTCTCACGCAGCTGTGGCAACGTTGTGAACACTATTTGTTATTCTCAACCTGTGAGACGTTTCTGTGACGTTCTGCAATGTCTCTGAGACCTGTTGGATACCAAGAATATCTCAAAGACACATACATTTATGGAGTCTCTTTGAAATCTCCTTGGCAGAAAATCTAACCTGTTCGTTTTCACCGAGACTACCTGGAGACTTGCCTTATCTCCAGGGGACGTCTCGGAGACATCGCCAGCATCAACTCAAGTCTCCTACTAGTCTCCAAGCCTCCCTTTACCTATACCAGGGGTGTCCTCACTTTTTGGTTGTATTGAGGGGCACTTATTATGTGTATATGGTTCGGAGAGTCACTGGCTGTGGTCAATGTATTGAAAGATTCAACTAGTGCAGAGGTTTTAACCGTGTACCTCCCCTTTGTTTAGGTTTAGAGCTTACAACTGCGGGCTCTGCCTCACACAAAATTATTATTAGTTATTGTGCTTACAATTGCTCAGCTTGCATTGAAAAAGAAGATGTAGTTGTGTGCAAGACGTGTGCAAACTCAGTAAGAAGCCCGAGAGCCAACAAAAATGTGTCTGAGGAACGCATTTGCCCCCTGAGATCCAGTATCCACTGATTAACTGTAGGGTGAAGATCTGTGGCCAAAAACACTAAACAATTTTCTTAAGACTGATTTTACTTCCGAAAACTATATCGACTTCTTTGTGCAGTGAAAAACTACTTGAGAAAATTAGGGTAACTCTGCCAGCTTCAGTAAATTACCCTTGAAAGTGCTGTGTGCAGTTTGGGCTGAGTGCAGGCGGATGTGAATTTAGAGAAGAGACAGAAGAATGGATCGCTGTCCGTCACCTTCACACTTAAAAACGGGCAAAGTCAGACTCTGGTTTATATTTGTGGAAACATAAGAAAATGATCATGCTCCATGTTCCAACCAATTACGCACTGTGTGAAAAGAAATATAGACTCACTAGAATAACTTCTGCAATTGTCCAGTTTACTGTCAGTCACATTGGGTGGTTGCACATCTTTGTTTACAGAAAGCCCTAAAGCGTCTCTGCGGCGGTAGAATATTAGGGGTCAATAACACAATTTTGATTTTAATAATCATACAGAAAAAAGAAAAAAACAATAATAGGAAATGCATACAAGTTCACTACTCTGATATTTAAGTGTTAATTTTGCAAAAAAGACTTGTGCCACCACTAGGGCACCTCAACTTGCCGCCTGCGCTGGAAAAATAATAATCATCCTAAAGAAAAAAATGACACAAATTTACTTGAAGAGAGGATTAAATGTAAAGTTTTAGTAGATTTGGCAATATCTACCAATATTGCCAATAGAACAAGCAAGTTTTTCTTAATTGAGATCATTTCAAGTGGGATATATGCTTGTTCCATTGGCATTAGCATGTTTATCGTAAATTAGTTCAAACCGACCCATATTCAACTTAAAGAACCTTCATTCAAGCAATTCTAAGTCATTTATCGACCCCTGGCATTCGCATGTACGGACCATAGCTGGCAGATACAACTACTGACACTAACATGTTTCACATTCTTGTGTTTGGATGACACTCAGCAACATAATTATCCACTCCGATTTCAATTCAACAGACCCAGGCTCAAACAACAAGCCACCATATGCCAAACTGTTGCTAAACACATGCCTTGTCAAACTTGCAACAAAACATAGCCCTGCACTCACATTAGATTCTTCTTCATTTTGCAGTCAACGTTCTTAGTAAGGAGGTCAACACTTCATTTGCTACCAGGATTAGCCACGTACACTTTGTAAATGATAAGACAACCCTTAAAAAAAAATATAGCAATACTATACAGTCTTGAAAGCCATAATGGTTGAACTCAATTCCAAACTTTGGAATAGTGCAGGTGAACCACTGACGCCTCTAGATTCATTAATTTAACAGTATCTTCTATCATCTACCTCAACCGCTACAACAAGCTGCAGCAGAGCCGTGGGAAGACATTTTCGTTAGTGGGTGCTGAGGAACAAAATTTACCCAAAAAATGCTTTTTCTGTGCATATTTACTATTTATTAATATTGCCTGCAGTTAGCAAACTATCCACTAGGGGGTGCTGCAGCGCCCTCAGCACCCTGGGTTCCCACGGCCTTGAGCTGCAGGACGACTGATAAGCCAATGTATTATGATGAAATATTGTCATTTACAAACACAGTAACATATCACCTCAACAAACAGAAACCAGAGTGGCGTAGCTTCATAAATAACTTGGCTGTTTTGTGTTCACTAGCATGAACACAAAACACGCTAGTGATTTGCGTCCACTTAACGCATGAGAGTTTCAATTAGTCTGACGAGTTTTCCTCTGGTCAGCACAACAGGTGAAGAGCCCATTGCAGTGCATCTAACCCTCATCGATAGATCTTTGCCGTATAATTGACAGAATTTACCGCCGTGGCCGTATTCTCTCACCGATGGCTTAACAGTGTGACTATTTATGTGCAGAGGTGTTTATCCCGCGCTCTTCGGTCTGATCCACATGACGTTTACGAGCTCCTCTAAGTGCTGTCTTTCCCGCGGGCCCGTCCTGCAGAGGAAGCATTAGTCCCACTCGCATTTTTCACACAACAGCCACTTCACACTCTGAACCTGTGTACGGGCGTCACGGGAAAGCCACATTCACATACGATAGAAACTGCTCCTATGCACCATAAAAATCAAACATATTTTGAGAGGTTAAGGTAAAGAAAATGTGTCCATTATTGAACTCATCCTCCAATGCTCCTGGGACAACCTGTGCAAAGAACGAGCACAGTGCAGCAGTTTAGTCGGGACTATTGCTGGAGCAGTTTATTGTACATGCAGCGTTGATGGGGGAAACCCTGGGAAGTAAATGCAAACTTCACACAGAAGACAAAAGCTATAGCATTAACCTCTAGCATTTAACTGTTGCTTTAAAGCAGTACTAAGTAACGTGTTTACCTTAATAAATCCTTTCCATAGTCCCTCTGGGGGTAATACAAGTGTTAATGATATGATTGGAGGGTCTTTCATCTCCCCCTGGTGTCTCTGGCCAGAAAACCATGCTTGCAACTTGACTGCCACCGGGACGGAGCAAGCAATACACACTAATGTAATCACGAAGAAGAAGCTAACAGGCTAACGGGCAAAGCTAACTGCGGGATAGTGCCACTTTAAACAGTATTCACAGCCAAGTTTGAGTGAAAAATTATTTCCATTGTATAACTGGATGTACAACATCCCTCTCTCCCTTCACCTTTTCTGTCAGCGTAGTATTTACTCTCCAAGACATTTAATAAGTTAAAAAATCGTAACTTGCTACGACACCTGCAGTTGCGCTTATGGCCGCTAGGGGCAAGAGTTACTTAGTACTGCTTTAACGTTTTTTTTAACCTATTTACAAAGTCCTGCTTTCGAAGAGATACTGGCTAGGCAAGGGACACGTAAGGAGCGCAATCTATAGCAAACAGTGGCTAGATTAGCTCTGAATTAAATTAAAACATAGCGCATTGAAGTCCTGCCAAGAACCACGTTACAAAGAAAATTACTCTCATTTGTCGACCTATGATTGATCTGATCATTCAAACATCAATATCAGGCTATTTTTTGCAAATTTCTGTTACAAACACTGATTTGATTGTGTTGGCGCTTCCATCGTGTTTATGTGAAGTCGCAATAATAATGTTTGTCCACAAGAGGTCAGTGTTCAGACAGAATGAAACAGCTGAGGCTGAACCTTACAATACTTTTTTACCATGGAAGGCCTTGAAATGTTGAAACAGCCCTGCACTCACCCATCACAATTTTTTTTCCGAAAGTCCCTCCCTTTGCTGATTTCAGCAACTATCCCTGGGCTAACAGTGGAGGGAAGTGGGAGGGACTTCACTGTTTACTTTTGAAAGTTTGCTCTCACTCTCCTCATTTTGCAAACTAGGAGTGGCTTTCTGGTCCAATCAGGAGGGGAGGAACTTGATTGTTTACTTTAAATTTTTACTTTCACTCTCCTCACTTTGCAATCTTACAGACTATCACTTTAAAGGGATATTTCAGGATTTTTGACATAGGGCCTCTTTTTGTAGTTATCCAGAGTGTTGTTGATGTTTGGAGATTTTTTTTCTTCTTAAATTCATGCAGTTCTTATATTTGAAGAGTTTCGTGGCGCTAGGTTAATGCTAGGCTAACACATTTCTATGGTATCAGCAACCCTGCATTAAAAACAGTCTGGCACACTCCACAGTGCACCTGAGGTAAATCACTTATAATGCCAGCCTAACGATATAAATGTCTGTGTCGATAGAATGCCTACTGGATTCTTGGCCCAGAAAGAACGGTCTGCGATCTTGGCCCGTCTGCTGAAGGGACTCCCATCGGCCCTGGGTCTCTATAGCCTGTCCGTCCATGGGAGTAGATCTCTCCTTCTGTGGTTCTCCCCAAGGTTTCTCTTTTCTCCCACTGGGTTTTTGAGTTTTTCCTTGCCGTGCTGGAGAGTCTAAGGACAGGGGACACCCACTGCTGACACTTATTTGGACATTATGTTTGCCTGGATACTTGATTCGCCTGAACTTTACATGGTCTTATTTACTGCTCTGTTTTATTGCCTTAATGTTCAGTGCAGCCCTATGAGGCAACTCCTGTTGTGATATTGGGCTATACAAAACCATTGATTGATTGATTGATTGAAAAAATATCCTCCACCTCCTCCTTCCTCTTCCTCCTGCGCAGCTCCATTCGCTCCACAACAGTCTTTAACCATCTTCTGGAAGAGTGTAGCAGACAAATAGAATCCATCTTATTCTCCAGTGAACGTACATGTGTCAGAACAATAGTAAGAAGGCCTGTGTGGCTTAGCTGCGAGTCTTGCCCGGATACCTCCTCGTATGCCCCTTTTTTGTTTCCTTGTGTCACCTCCACTGTGCTGCAGGTGTGGGGGGCTCTTAGTACCTCTTTCGTGTTTCAGAAGAACACATTTGTAGGTCTCAAATGACTTTAGCTCATAAGCTAACTATTTATTTACTTTTAAAAATATATAGCTAGTACGGACTCTCTGTTGTAAATAATCCACTGAACCTCACAAAAACACAGCACAGATGTATAAAAGTATCTAGTAAAACAACGTGGAACACAGAAACTACAAAAGCAGTTCACAGAAAAATGCAAAAATAAAAACGCTGCTGTACCAAGAGAGATAGAGATAACAATCTTAATTTACTTGAAATAAGATTGTTGTTGATGTTTTTTTCTTGTCGTGTGATTTGTTTCAATCTAGCCTGTAAGCAAGAAAATCTAAATCCAAAATGCTACAAAATTGAACTAATGATATATCATGCTATTTTTTCTCCTATAGGCTATAGTTTTAATATGATGTTGTTCCGTCATCAAATCATTTGGAGAAGTATCGTGCTCCATTCACACAGTTTTGAGCGATCATGCTTACTTTAGTTGTTGTTTCTTCTTGTGCAGAAGTCACGATATGCTCAATAGGCCTGATGTCCGCCTACAATCTGCGTCCATTTAGTGTCCCTCTTAAACCCACAGCGTCACAAGCCCATCTCCACCACTTGTCATGGCATAAAACTGACACCTTCTCCTCTGGTTCCCCAGGGAGACATTGACTTTTCCACTTGTTTCCACTAAAACAGGTGCGGACGGCTTTATACGCGCTGGCCGGCCAATGTGCACATTAAAATATCCTGTGACCTTGCAAACGCGGATTACAGTGCAAGTCTGCCCCAGCGGGAAGCCTGCCCTGCCGCGGTCAATGAGCCCTCGGCCTGAACAATGGGCCGTATTACGAGACACGCGGGCGGAGGCGGGCGGCCATCCCGAGAGGCGCGAGCCGGTTTGGGTTTCGGCTCAAATTAGTTGTTTTCTGAGTGTGAGTGAATGATATCTGTCCCCGAGGTCATATAAAAGAGGAACAGAGGTCTTCGGGTCTCCATAAAATGCCATTATATTGGCTCTGGTCCCTGAAACTGCAGAGTCAGTTGTCAAATTCTCTAGTTGAGGATAACGATGCAAACGGTCATCTATATACTGGGTTTTTACCATTTAAAGTTGATTTATGACACTTAAGAATTGACCCTTGACAATACTTAACATCGTAAAACTAAATTCGGATAGTTTGATATGTCTTGAAAGAAGCAGAAAGAGATGGGATTAAGCTTTTAGAAAGTGAGACAGGGAGGAAAAAAGATTTGTTTAATTTTGTTGTGATGGAAATCAACAATAAAATGCTATATCTGTTCTTTCTTTTTCGGTCTACACAAACAAGCAGAGGTGGTTTAATAAAAACCATTAGGTAGGCCTATTCATTGTAAAATGTTCATAGCATTTGTTGAATATTTGATTTATTTCTTAAAGCAACTTTAAGTGTAGGCTATATGTGACCTAGTGTATCTATCTCTGCGTTGTGTTTTGCTGACGGTGCTCTGACCCATAGAAGAGAAGCCGTTTTATATTTGGGGGCGAGCAACGCTCGAAGGCCCATTTATTTGCCCTGGCAGAGGGAAATAAAACATTGGCGTTAGCCCAATCTCATGTGCCCAACGAGGCCTTTCTCTCATGTGTACAGGAACAGAGAACATACAAATGTACAATAACCGTACCTGGCAGAGGGAAATAAAACATTGGCGTTAGCCCAATCTCATGTGCCCAACGAGGCCTAAAAACATAAGGGGACAAAAACACGTAAGTACAAAATAATAACATGGATGACAATAAAACAACATAATAACATAAAAGACAAGATAAAACTACATGGATGCTAGTTTTAATAACCGATGCCTCTGGATACAAAAACCCGCTGACCTTTCTCTCATGTGTACAGGAACAGAGAAAGGGCAAGAGGCGGAGTCAGCCATTTATACCGGCCAAACCGGAATTGCCAACGTTGGGGACGGACTACCAAAACAAAAGACATACATGGGCTACACACACTGCCAGGTACACTAACATCACAATAAGACAACAAATAGGGACAACATACATACAGTCCCGACTGTTGCCACACTCTGCGTGCTATCTCACGCTGCACCACGCAGTGGCGCTCTAATCCTATTACCAGAATTTAACGTAACCTTTACACTCTGTTACATACACCCCCCAAAATTCTGAGTAATAGGGGGTGTAAAACCAAAAGACAGAAAGAAGGGGAAAACATTTTTTTGACCAAGAGCAACCCAAACCCGGTATAAACCCATCCCAAGGGATCGCACAGAATAGAGCCCTACCCTGCGCGGGTATGAGGAGTGCCGTTTACACCCCTCGTACTGCAGTAATACTCTAGAAAAAATTTCACACCTCTTTCTCTTAATGGGAGTTACAAAACCTCCCTAACACAAAACCAATGGGAGCTGGTAAGCCTTCCCTTGCGTGAACATACTATTTACAAAAGAGATAACGAATCTCACAGGCATTGAGGGTCCCCCTAACTCCACATTTTGTTCATTCATTTCACAAATTAACCGAGCGGGGGGTTAACCAATCTGCCTGCTCTGGTACGCACAGGTAACAGTTGCGCGTCAGCTACCGCGTCACACGTCACTACGTCTGCAGAGGCTAGTTCCGATTGGTTCTCAGGTGTGGTGTGGTCACCCACGCTAATTGGCAATTGAGAGAGCGCGCCATCAGATTCAGCACGGACAGAAGCGCCATCACACGGACTCAACGCCACAGAATCCACATCAGACTCAGCAAACGGATCAGACACGGTCTCTTCGTCGACTAAGCTCGCTTCTGCACTCTGGTAAGAACCATTTTCAGTGTTCAGGAGCCAATTAATCGTCCTAGTCTCACTGTCCTGTGCCTCAACAGGAATTTCTGGCTCGTCGTTCGCTAATGAGGAGCAATTAGACGCACATGGGCTCTCTACATTCGACGAAAGGAAACTGACAGGGAGTAGAAGATTTCTATGTACCGTTTTGACTTTCTGAGTGTCAGGGTCTTTGATGGAGTAGACATTTACGCCCGGTCTCACGGAGATAACTTCAAACACCGTCGAAACCCATTTGTCCGCAACTTTCCGCTTCCCTCTCTCTCCTTGATTTGCGAGCAAAACCTGATCACCCACGACGAGAGCCGCGCCCTTAGCTTTACGATTGTAGTTTTCTGTCTGACGGGCCTGAGCTGTCCTACTATTTTGGAGAGCAATGCGCGATGCCTCAGCTAAATCCCGCCTCAAAGCTGCAATAAACTCGTGGTGGTCAACGACAGTGTACCTTCGAGCACATGCTGGAAAACGATATCGACTGGCAAGCGTGGAACTCTCCCAAACATGAGGTAGAAGGGCGCAAATCCGGTAGTCTCATGTTCTGTGCAGTTGTAACAAAATGTCAGCATTTGCAACATCTGGGGCCATCTTGCTTTCGACTGCGGGGGCAAAGCACGGATCATGTTCCCCAGAGTCCTGTTGAACCGTTCTGTGATGCCATTTCCCATAGGATGGTATGGCGTCGTGTGCGATTTCTGGACCCCAGACAGCGTCAAAAGCTCTTTCATGAGACTGCTCTCGAAGTTTGCACCTTGGTCTGAGTGGATGCGCTTTGGGAAGCCATACACACAAAAAAAGTCATTCCACAATCGGCGGGCGACTTGTTTAGCCGATTGATTCTTGCAGGGAAATGCGTGTGCCAATTTCGAAAAATGGTCAGTGACAACCAAAACATCTACGCATTTCTTGTCGGTTTGTTCAGCAGTCCAGAATTCGATGCAAACCAACTCCATCGGCTCCGAGGTTTGGATGCTTTCCAAGGGAGCACGTCCGTGGGGTTCAGGCGTTTTACCCACGATGCATCTGAAGCACTTCCTGACGTGGTTGATGACGTCCCTTTCCATCCCTATCCAGAAAAACCTTTGCCTGGCCAGAGATAGCGTCCGCGCTTGGCCCTGGTGGCCCGCTGAATCGTGGAGGCCAGTGAGGACTTGTTGTTTCAAGGCGCTCGGTACAACAAACTGATGGAGCGTCACGTTCATTTTACTGTCTCTTTTCGACCGGAACAACAAACCGTCCCTGACAGACAACTTCGTCCAGTGTTTGAGAAGGTTCTTCACACCACCTGGTTCGCGTGCGCGCTCACGCTTGGTGGGTCTTTTTCGCCTTTGCACGTAATAGAAGACTCTATTCAGGGTGCCGTCCTGTTCTTGCATGGACACAAGCTGGCTCAGCGGAATCGAAGCACTGTCGGTGATACACGCTAGCTGCGGGACATCAGCACAAGTGACACGCAACGGACTGGCGTTCCCTTCACTCTGAGCGCTTAACACGGCTTGGACTTCGTCGAGTGACAGAGATGGCTGTGGGGAAAGCGAATCAGCGGAATCCCCAGACTCGTCTACGCGTTGGCAGTTGTTCGTGCATCTAAATGCGTCTTGGACTCTCTTGTCTGCTAACTCACTAACCTGGGCAAGCAGGTGTGAATACGGTTCGGAGACGAGACGGTGGACTACGCAGGACTTAACAAATGGCTCCCTACTAAGTGCGTCAGCAACTATGTTCTTAGGGCCCGGGACATAGTTAAGATCGAAGCTATACGCCGCTAACTTCGCCACCCACCTCTGTTCGCAAGCGTCAAGTTTGGGCTTAGTCAATATATACGTCAGTGGATTATTGTCAGTCCAAACAGAGAAGGTCCGTCCCTTTAACCAATGGCCAAATTTGTCGCACACAGCCCACTTAAGAGCTAAAAACTCCAGGCGGTGAGCTGGGTAATTCAACTGGGCTTGAGACAAAGTTTTACTGGCAAAAGCCACTGGTCTGGCGATCTTACTACCAGGCGGCAATTGCGAAAGAACAGCGCCTATCCCGTCGAAAGAAGCGTCTACAGCGAGGATAAAAGGAGCGTCAAAATCTGGATGAGCCAACGTCACACTGTGTATCAAATCATATTTGAGGGTCTCAAAGGCTACCCTACAGTCGTCAGTCCAGTCAGTGGGGGTCAATCTCACTAAACCTTTCTTGAACTTAGGCTTGGGAGGTCTACCCTTTTTCTTGGAAGTGGAGGGTTCTGACACGAGACTAAACAGGGGCCTAGCCTTGGCTGAACAGCCTTCAATAAAGTGGTGGTAATACAGGGCCATGCCTAAAAAGGACCTAATCTTTTTAGCGCAGGGGGTTTTACCGTCTGCCTCCATGAGGTCTGTTTCCCTAATGTCCCGATGGCCTGGACTTTACTGGGGTCGGTTTTCATGCCTTCTTCGCAGACGATGTGGCCCAAAAACTTTACAGAACGCCGGAGGAAATGACATTTCTTGGGGGAAAGCTTAAGATTGTTTGCAGCTAACCGCGAAAATACCATCTCCAAACGCTCTAGCGCAATCTGTTCGGACGGCGCAAACACCATCAAATCGTCCAGGTAACACAACAGGCTGGTGAAGTTTTTATCACCGAAGATCGACATCATCATGCGCATGAACGTCGCGGGGCTGTTGGTCAGTCCTTGAGGCATCCTGTTATACTCGTGCAGCCCGAACGGGGAGGAGAAGGCGGTGTATCGTTTGTCATCCTCGTGTAGCGGAACGTTGTAAAAGCCCGAGGTGAGATCCATGGTGGAGAAGAACACATTGCCCCAAGCGCCGCGAGCGCATCAGTCTGGTGGGGCAAGGGGTGTGCATCTTTAATCGTTCTTGCATTAAGCCACCGAAAGTCATTACAGATGCGTAAATCACCATTGGGTTTCACGACGAGGACTAGCGGAGACGCATACTCGCTCTGGGACTTCTTGATGATCCCGACTTCCTCCATCTCGTTCAAAGCTGTCCTCAGTTTCTCATAATGGCAAGGAGGGACACGCCGGTATGGAAGTCTGAACGGCTTGTCATCCATCAACCGTATCCTGTCCACAAAGTCTTTCGCCTCTCCACAATCCATCTTGTGCCTAGAGAATGTGGAGTTGTATCGTTCGATCAGGTTGAGTAGCTTATTTTTCCACTCCAAGGACACTTCACACGACGTGATATCAACTTCCTGGAGTCCCATGTCGATGAGGCTCTTGTTTATTTCGTTCTCAGTTTTCAAAACTGGAGTCTCTGTCGTGCGCTGGGTATTTGACTGAACTCGTTGTGGCTCCGGTAGATCTTGCACTGACAAACTAGGCGAAACATCCACCAGTTTGGCATTTTTCTTCAGAGTGAGTGCTTTCTCCGTAGGGTTCACTATTTTAACGGGAACCCACCCATCCCCATACAGAGTGGTGACAACTCTCCCCACCAAGATCTGCGCTGGTCTCGTTTAGATCGAGTGGGTTCTACGATGACAGAGCTCCCCACTGCCGAAGCGTCTACAGATGGTAATTTAGCCCACACCAAATGTTCAGTCAAAGGCTGTAACGTGACACTTCTCTTTAATTTCGCAGTCCCAAAATCCAAGGGCGAGGTGTCAGTACGGTGCACTGTATGGGACAACAGTGACAGCAGCTGGGGTAGCTCTTTGCCAAAAGCGCCCATTTTACTCGAGTCTATTGCTCCATTTTCGATCCGCATCATGAGCCATTTCAAGACGTTGCTTCCCAAGATCATGCTGTCGGACTGGCCTGGTACTACTAGGACTGGGACGATGACTTTGATACCGTACACTAAAACAGAGAGGTCGTACAGAGCGGTAGGCATTACCGGTTGACCTCCGCAGCCCACGATGACATACTCATCCGCTCGCTTCCTGTCAATCTCCGGATAATCCCTCTTCAGTATTGAATCAGTCTCTTCGCTAATAGTGCACGCCATAGATCCACTGTCCACTAAGGCCTTGATTACGTAACCATTGTCCATGATAACGTCCGTGTGAAATAACGAGTCGGTTTCTGAAAGTCTTTGTAATACCTGTACAACTGGTGTCTTGCCCAGTGGCACTTTGTCGTTGTAAGCTGCACGCCCGGAACCAAGATGTACCGCACTGTCCATTGTGGGAGGTGAAGAATCCCCATCTACGCTGTCCTCCCCTACGCGCAGACTGACTAGTTTCCCTTGAGGCCCGGAGGGAGAAGTGTTAACGCCCCGGGAACAAGCGTGGCTGGAGTGGCCCTGCGCGTGGCACCGAAAACACAGTTTATGCTTCCAACAATGCGTGTACGTGGTGTGGGAAACATCTCTACAGACCGCACACGGCATGCTGTTTAAACCGTCTATTTTGGGATACCGTGTGTCTCGACGCGGTGTCTGGGCAATCTGGACGCCATCTTGAGTTCGCGACAAAACCCTTTCCAACATGGCGGCTAGCTTCTCAAGCGCTGAGTGGTCAGATACGTTAGCAGTGGGAAGTACATTAGCGGCAATGTCACCTTTATTCACAGCAACCGTATTCATTACACTGGCTCTTCTAGAGCTATTTTCTAAATGGTACTCGTCCAGCACCTCCTGGACATCGCGAGCCGACCACTTATCAATAGTCTTAGACCGGAATGTGTAAGAAAGCTCTTTGTTTGGGCAGTGTCTTATGAATAACCGGGTGACATCCTCCCCAGGAATATCGGAGAATTTCCCCATCCCCGCGAGGCAGCTAATGGCAGTGTCCGCAGCATTGTTTAACCGTACCCAAAAATCATACGGATCCTCATTAACCGTGGGGCGAATGGAGTAAAACTCAGCGAGTGGGACCGAGGAGCACAGCCCAGCGCCAAAATGCTTACGTAAAAGACCATAAATGGCCTCGGGCCCTTGTGTGGAATTCAGACCCCCATTTTTAATACCCAGCTTCACGACATTTCTAGCTTTGCCCTTTAAATAGATAAGGATTTCCTCCGTTCTGCATTCAACGCGGACATTACTTTTGCGGAGATAAACCTTCATCAAATCTTCCCATTCATCGATAGCCAAAACATCTGAACCATCCCCTCTATAGACCGGTGGCTCTTTGGCACCTTTTTCAATAAACGTGACATTTGAAAGGTTTAAACTACGACTATACATGGAATCATTGGCCTGTGGAGGCAAATCAGGAGCCCTGGGAGACTCGGCAGAAGAGCCAGACGTGTTCAACCTAGACACAATATTATCAGCTAACATGTGACCCATCTGTTGCATCATTTCACCCATCTGGTTCATTCCCCCCACAGTTTCATCATCAAACACATGTCCCGTGCTGCACTTAGGCAGACCAAAACTCACATCATTCATGTCACGAGGCATAGCTCTGCCTCGAGTAACACTACTACCCACATCACTTAAAGGAAACGGGAGAGGAGACACCAGAGCTCCGCGCCCCCTGCCGGCCATGGCAGGCGTGTGCAGCTCCTCCGAGTCCATATCAGCGGCGCGAAGAAGTCGCTGACGTCACCGATGTAGTTTCCCGCTCCGGTGGTCTGAGCGCGAACAGCCCCTCGTGTGGCGATGGCGGCTCCCAGTGGCGAAGCGGCGGTGGCGCAGGAGAACCGTCCTGGAGCCCAGCTACTAGACACCGTGGACCCAGCAACGTCTGGTCCGGTTCGAATCCGGGTCACGGCACCAATGTGACCTAGTGTATCTATCTCTGCGTTGTGTTTTGCTGACGGTGCTCTGACCCATAGAAGAGAAGCCGTTTTATATTTGGGGGCGAGCAACGCTCGAAGGCCCATTTATTTGCCCTGGCAGAGGGAAATAAAACATTGGCGTTAGCCCAATCTCATGTGCCCAACGAGGCCTTTCTCTCATGTGTACAGGAACAGAGAACATACAAATGTACAATAACCGTACCTGGCAGAGGGAAATAAAACATTGGCGTTAGCCCAATCTCATGTGCCCAACGAGGCCTAAAACATAAGGGGACAAAAACACGTAAGTACAAATAATAACATGGATGACAATAAAACAACATAATAACATAAAAGACAAGATAAAACTACATGGATGCTAGTTTTAATAACCGATGCCTCTGGATACAAAAACCCGCTGACCTTTCTCTCATGTGTACAGGAACAGAGAAAGGGCAAGAGGCGGAGTCAGCCAAACCGGAATTGCCAACGTTGGGGACGGACTACCAAAACAAAAGACATACATGGGCTACACACACTGCCAGGTACACTAACATCACAATAAGACAACAAATAGGGACAACATACATACAGTCCCGACTGTTGCCACACTCTGCGTGCTATCTCACGCTGCACCACGCAGTGGCGCTCTAATCCTATTACCAGAATTTAACGTAACCTTTACACTCTGTTACATATAGAAAAGATCTATAAGACTAACGCATTATGTGTATAGTCTTTTTAAAGATTTTGATTATCGGGACAAGCCCAAGCATGAATTAGTACATCCATCCATCCATCCATTTTCTTCCACTTGTCCATTGCCGGGTCGTGGGGACAGCTGTTGGAGCTGCCCAAGGCACATTACACCAGCTCCTATGGCTCCTCCTGCAGGTGGTGGGTCCACAGAAGAACAGCCTCACGGTTCTAACCGGGCCTGTTGGTCTCTCATAAGAGGCTACTGAACCGCTCTTTGTCTGACCCGTCACCTGTTTGCCATGGGAGACCCTACCAGTGGCACGAAGCCCCCGACAACAGAGCTCCAGGATCATTCAGGTGCTCAAACCCCTCCACCACGTTAAGGTGGCGGTTCCAGGAGGGGTACACTATATTTTAAAAATAAATATAGTGTATATATATAGTATATATAATAAAGTAATAATTTCATAAATAAAAAGTAATTGTATCTATTTACATACAGTATCCGTCAAAAGTACACTTTTTTTATGTATTGTTTTTTTGGTAACACTTTATTTTACACTACCCTTGATACATTGTACCTGCCAAATTAAGTACACTGTAATGTGCTTTGTAACAATGTGTAATAACTTGTACCTATCAAATCAAATCAAATCAAACTTTATTTATAAAGCGCTTTTCATACAAAATGTAACACAAAGTGCTTTACAGTGCTTAAAAAATCATTAAAATAGTCCCCACCAGCAAATATACATAAATAACAACAACCCCCACCTCCCCTACCCCACCCGCACACACAGACACATATACATACAGACAGCCCAGTTGTTAAAAGTCTTAAGGAAAAATGGACATAAAGTGGGGTACATAAGGCTGAGTACAGATGAACCGAAAGGGTATGGGTTAGATACACGTTGGAATAATGTATAGTTTGGAGATACAAACATAAGACCCTAACTCTAACCCTAACCTAAAGGTCACATGTCTTATTACATTATGTACTGCAAAGTACTAATACACATTATTCCATTGTGTATGTACAACGTATATAAAAGCTATTACAGATTGTTACAAAGCAGATTACACTGTACTAAATTTTGTTACATACAATGTATCAAGGTGTAAAATAAAGTGTTACAGTTTTTCTTTTATTTCAAGACTATTTTCATTGCAGATTCTCACTAAAGGTGTTCTCACTAAAACTTTTGACTTCACAGACCGTTGGAAACGATGCAGGGACGACCGCATGAAGCTCATTGATTAAATGCCAAGAATAAAGGGTGGCAATTTTGAAGAATTTAAAATATAATATAATATATTCAGAAGCCCCTTATGAGAGACCAACAGGCCCGGGTAGCACCATCCATGAGGCCGTCCTTCTGTGGATCCACCACCTGCAGGAGGCGCCATAGGGGCTGGTGCAATGTGATTTGGGCAGCTCCAACAGCTGCCCCTACGACCCGGCAACGGACAAGTGGAAGAAGATGGATGGATGGATGGATGGATGAATGGATGAACTTTTTTGTGTGTCCTACATTTGTCCTACATTTGTGTGTTGTCGTCCCCTCCCCCCAATCTGTCTATTCAGAGAGTGCATTTTGACAAAAAGATGGATTATAGCAAAACATTCTAATAACTGTTTTACTTTGTATCTGTTGGGCCCCTACAATGTAGCCTATTACATAAAAAAGAAATATTAATAAAATATATATAAAAAAATAAAAATAAAATAAAAATATACTTCATGAGCCCATAAAGAAATGCATAAGGTTTGAGCTAGTAGTAAGAGACAGGGATTTGCCCTGTGCTTTTTGACCTTGACTGAGGAGCGCTCTCCTGTTTGAGTTTCACTCAAACAGTTTCACCACAACAGTCACAACAGTTGAGTTTCACAACAAATCTGTCAGCCTCTTTCAACCAGTCAGAGAATGACAACCAGATTAGAGTAAGAGCGCTACACCCGCTTAGAAAACAACAGAAGTGCATCCTGTTATGTGTCAAATTAAAATCACTGCTGCACATGACGATTATACAAACTTCTACATTGCCGATGTGCACTGTACACATTCAACCAATGATTGCGAGGTCAGTAAAGTCTTATATTTGAGTCGGCAATCTAATTATTTTAAAATAGAGTTGGAAATGTACAAATTGTTTATTTTCCTCTTGTCATTTTGTAACTGTGGTGCTGTGGTTTGTGTGTCGACTGTTTTTTTTTTCATGAGTTTGTCTCCATGGGGTGTTTTGAAGGATTTTCCACCCCAAGCCCCACCCCACCCAGGGGGGCTGCATAAAAAAGACTATTGTGGCATTGTTTCCTCATTAGCAAACTCCTTCCCCACCCGCCCAATCCTCAGAAAAAGCCTTTAATTATACAGTGCTAATGAGTGCTAATCACCAAGATGCTAGTTAGGACTAGCATCTTTACCAAGGTAGAATGCAAAGTAGGCTAAAATCAATGCTGTTGTGCAAGTAGACACAATGAACGTTACTAAGCAAATATTAATGCTGACAGGCACTTTGTAAGTAGACAAATCCAACCCATTTTGTTTTACTGTTAGAATTAATTAGTTATTGCCCTGCTTGGAATTTTGGAGATTTCACCACAGAAATATTAAAGAAGCATTATGCAACTTTTTATGGGTAAAAAAAAAAAGAGTTGATATACAGTACAGTATGTGTGTATTTGACCTTGTAGCTGCTGTTTGAGGGGTCAGCATGGTACTTCGATGGTGCTTTCAATCACGGTGGTCTGTAGGACGCTCCAGGATCGAAGGTTTTCGCTTATGGACCCTCTCACCAGAAAAACTTCCAACAATTGATCCCGGAGCATCCTGGAGACCACTGTGATTGAAAGTAAAGGCGCCATGCTGACCACTCATACAGCCACTGGGTCAACAACAAGGTCAAATACGCACAAATATCAACTTGTTTTTCCCCACATCAAAAGTTGCATAATGCACCTTTAAATGGCACTTGTTTCAAACTTGTTGTGCTGCTTTTGCCAGTTATTTTTCTCAGCACATTCCATAAAATTCATTAAAATTAAACCAAAAAATCGAATATAACCTGAAATTGTTAATTTGGTATTCCTCAGACTGTGCATTGTGTATCACTTAAAAAAATAATTAAAAAAACGATTAAAAAGTGCTTTAAAACCCTTGTCCTTGTGACACCCCAGAAGAAGAAAAAAAGTGTGGACACGCAACTGGGTAGACTGACAGAAGAAAGGCTGCTAAGCTGCACCATCACCAATCTGACCACCACCACCCGCTCAACCTTTCACGTCACTTCATGAAATGTTTTTACCTTCAAGTACCACCTGGCCTAGATCAAGATAGAACCAAGACTAAGGGTGTAAAATGTCAAAATTATGCCTGAACTGGGTGTGAGCATTGTCTAAACCAGAAAAACACCCAATTTGATAACCAGTGCACTTATATCTTTGATATTCAAACAGGCAAGATGGGGTGTTTTACGCAAGAACACAACACGAGCCGCCAACCTTCCGAGCCACTGTCGCACTGTAATTTACATTTCAGAAAACCAAAAAGAGAATGCACAACAACTCCATTTAAAAAAAAACGAACAGTAGTAAAGTTTCACCTCCTTTTTTTTTTTTTTTTTTTTCACCGGAGGACTTTTATTTTGAAACATCCCACCGGAAAACACCTGACCCCGTCTGAAGCCGCAAAGATGGTCGCCTCTGTCTTCAGTATGAATCGACTTCGAAGTTTTCAGCCTTTAAACAACATGTTATCCATAGAAATGCTTCGTAAATGTACATATTTGTTTATTATCGTCTGTGCAATGACCGGACCGTCGTTAGCGGACGACCAGGACCTGGAGGAGTTTTTGAAACGGGAATATTCTCTGGTTAAGCCTTACCGAGGTGAGTTCACTGCACCCACCTGAAATGTAACACTTGGGGGAAATGAGCTTTGTTTGTGGACGTTAACATTGCAGATATGCGTTGTCCCAGGTAGTTTAAAGTACATATTTCCAATTACTGTGCACAGATTTCTGTATTAGTTATTTAAGATAACTACAGTACCCTGGGACTTAAGGGACTACAGTTGAAAATTAGCTTTGGAGCTAAAACCGGCACATTTACAGTCATGTGCATTGTCCCTGTTCAAATAAACTAAAAACTAAAAACTAAAGATAATGATTAACCTTCCGGAACTTTCCGCCTACTTCGGGGAATTTCACAATACGAGAAATCACTACCAAGGTCTTATGGTATAATGTCTGTTTTAAACAAAAGTACAGACATTTCATTTTCCATTGTAGTGTATTTCATAAACATGTTGATGAAATACACATTCAGTAAATGCCTGGGGGAAAAAACATATTGACATGTTGTTTTGGTATTCTAATCATTTAACATCTGAAAAGGTGGTGTGTTCAGGTGAGATTTTGAGGGGTTCATTTTCCTAGAAAGAAGCTTCCCAGTATCCCAATAACTCCTGCATAAGT
Organism: Neogobius melanostomus; assembly: GCA_007210695.1. Classification (NCBI taxonomy): domain Eukaryota; kingdom Metazoa; phylum Chordata; class Actinopteri; order Gobiiformes; family Gobiidae; genus Neogobius; species Neogobius melanostomus. The sequence continues at coordinate 809,663 of VHKM01000449.1, read as the reverse complement.
GTATAATGATGTTTATTGTTTTTAAATTGGAAAAATGTAATGAATTGATATAGTGTGTGTCGAAACTACAAACCATAATCTTTAGTCCAGGGGTAGGCAACGCCAGGCCTGGGGGAGAAACGGACCGCCATCTTGGAACCTCTGATGACCTCAAGATGATTTGGATGATTATTACACAAATCAGAGCTCAAATTCCGTTAAAGTACTCTAGAAATGTGGAAAAATGGCAGAACACCCATGTAGGCCTTCATTTGTAGAAAGTGCTGCTTTACTTCTGGTGCCTTCATGTGCTCTGGTAAAGATGATCCTTTCCAGTTGTGCATTGTGTTCAAGTGCTTTTGTGTCGTAGCAAAGTGACACATTAAAAATAACACACTATACGCTAAACAAATGGATTCACGTGAAAAAGCTAAATAGCTAAATGAATAGTGTCTGCTTCACAACAGTCAGCTAAAATCAGCTAACTCCTGTACGACTGAGAGCTTACACAGAAATCGGCTAAAAGGAATAAAAAATATATTATCGCTTCTCTCTATAAGCGGATTCGGCATTTCACCGAGCGCAAAGCATGCTGGTCCAGGTTAAAGGTCAGGACTACCCAGCTCGTATCCCAAACTGTGTACGTGACTGAGTGTGACACAGATATTGAATATTTTGAGCGTTGAAAATCGATGTTTTAAAAGAAACTGGGACACAGTGTTACTGGGGAGAGAAAAAAGAACTTGTGGCCCTTGCTAAACCAATAAATAAATAAAAAAAACAGTTTGTATTCTCGAAGACGGCGTGTACTCAGTCACTGATTACTATGACAACGGACAGCGCCATTTTAGCGTGTTTCCCATAGCCTGACATAGCAATGGATAAATCAAGAATTACCCTACATTTGGCATGGAAAACAACATGACAAATGGCCGAAATCAGGTATGACATTGTGCAGTCTGACATAGCAACACGTAGCACCCAGTTAAGCGTGGTTTTGGCACAACAGAAAGCAACAAGCCGCAGCAGCGTCACTTGTAACTTCATGTTTTGAGAGGAATTTCCATTTAAGCAGCGATTAAAAACGAGAGAAACGACAGTATTACCTCCTGAGCGGCAGGGACAGATCAGATCCACATCATGACACCGTTTTCTTTCAGCCACAAGCTAAACTTTTGTAAACGCACTGCGCTCTGACAAAGCAAAAGCACTTCACATGTCAAAGATCTTTACACAGTACGAGCACTCACTATGTCACCAATAAATTACCAAAACTTTACCAAAAATGTCTAATACAGAGTGAGCACCTCAGACCTGCCGCAGACCGTGGCTGTGCCTAAGTTTAGCTAGTTATAGCTGTGCTTCGCTTAGTAGCTAAAATTGGCGCCGCTTTCCCTGCCAGATGTAGGGTATTTCATGATTGATCCATGGCTATGTCAGGCAACTGGAAACCACGCTAAAATGGCGCTGTCCGTTGTCATAGTAATCAGTGACTGTGACGTACACGCCGTCTTCAAGAATTAAGTAAATAGACGTATATAAACTTACACATTTAATCCATTCGTCACGACGTTCTGGATCTTTTCTTTTAGTAGGAAATTTGATGAGTGCATATGGCGGCTCGCATAAAACACTGTGAGGTTCCTTTATTGCCCTCGTGAATAGGGCAAAACTCTTCCATACACTGATTAAGCCCATGAGGACAGTCGCACTGTAATGGAGAATGAATGTGAACCTGGCATATCGCTGTAAAACCACTTTAAGTGCCATAATAGTCTCTAAATAGCCGGTTGTTCCACTGTGATAGTTTGGTTTTAATGGGCTTTGTCGACACCGTGGGTAGTTGTGAACTTTGACCGGAACATTACCACGCATGCGTACTGATAATTAGGGCTGAAACAACTAATCGATTAATCGATTATTGAAATAGTCGACAACTATTTTAGTAATCGATTAATCGTTTTCTAGTAAACACAGACTCAAATAGCACAAAAATGACATGAAAATTGTGTCTTTTTTTAAGAAAACCTACTTTGTTTTTATAGTTAGGGTCTGTAGTGTTTTGTACATTGTAATTTTCATGAATATCCGTCTGTGCCTCATCCAATCAGAAGCAGAATTACTTTCACTTTAAGTTTACTCCATCAACACGTCCTCAAGCGAGGCCACTGAAGTGTTATGTGATGAAAGAAAAAGAAAAATGTTATACACTATTCACAGCCAATCGATTAATCGTGAAAAGAATCGGTAGATTAATCGATTACCAAATAATTGTTAGTTGCAGCCCTACTGATAATGCTGATTTGGCTTATTGTGTTGAAAGGTCATCTCATCTCGGGAACTCGGGCATCAAAATTAATGCAAAATGAGTCGCATAATTACGAGAGCCCATGAAGGCAGCGTAAGAGCTGAAATCGGAGAGTCTGGCCCTCGGTCTTTTGATGACGACAGACATCGCCGCTTTTTTTATGTTTTTGTCTGCCTTTGTTACGTTTTCATTGCTGTTTTTTGTTGCTTTCCCCGCACATTCTCGTTGCTTTTTTGTAATGTTTTTGTCACATTTTTTGTTGCATTTTTATCACAATGTTGTTGCGTTTTCAGCCCGTTTTCGCCGCTATTTTAATGCTTTTAAAACTTTTTTTTTTTTTTTTAAGATTTCTGTAATGCCAAACTGGAGAAAATGTGCTTGGTTCAAGTGAGGGTTAAGAGGTTAAAATTATTGAAGGGTAACGGCACCCAACTAATGTCCCAGCGGTGGCGGTGCACAAAGTCTGTGACCTAGTTTTGACTGCACACATCAGAGATCGAAACACCTGTCAAAGTACTCCAAGAATACTGGAAATGAACAACACTATGGCTGTTTCCCAATTGCGAGGATCCTCGGCGTCTCGACCACTTCGGATGTAATTCACGTCATCACAGCGCCGCCAAGTGGTGTTCCAATTCACTCAACCACTCGCCTCCTCGCAGTTCGACTCCTCCGTTTGGCTCATTTACGATGCACCGGTGGATCCTCCGCAGCCTCGGAGAGCTGAAATTACCCATGATCCACTGCAACACTGTTTTTTTTCAAAACTTTATTAGTTTGAAGTTTTGTTCCACATTTGTGCAAAAAAATAATTGTAATAATAAAATCATTAGACGTGTTGTAAGCAAGTAAAGATGTAAAAAGAGGTTTATATAAAGTTAATGAAAAGCCTAATAAATAGGCCTATTTATTGATAAATCAGGCCTATGGTTGTTAACGTAAGTCTGCAATTGAAGGCGATTAGTGATAAACTGGACCTGCTAAATATATTTGATATTTTAATTGAATTTCTTACAAATCCTTGCAGAAGTTTTGTTATTTTATTCAGGCCAAAATGTTCAAACAGTAAGACATCCAACCAAAACCAGTTTATAAACAGATTTTATTCATAAAACAGTCGTTTTTGTAAGCACAGATTGACATTTTATTATATGATTTGACACGTGACATGACGCAGCCGCTCGCTCCGGAGGCCGTTCCAATTGAGCTCAAATGTGGCGGTACGAGGACACTCGCCTCCGTTTGGGAGGAGCCCACCACCGAGGACGTCAAGGAAGTGGACAAACGGAGGATGGATCCTTGCAATTGGGAAACAGCCATTGGCTGTTTTCATAAAGCCTAGGTACCTCGCCTTGCCTTGGTCTGAAATGGGCGTGGTCAGGCATCTACATCATCATTCACCGCCCAAGTGCTGTTCCAAAGTTCAAGTCGTCAGGAGGCATGTGTCCTCCCTTTGGTTAGCATGTAGCCAATATACCAAGGATACATCAGTGTAGCCTTCGCTGCCTTGCTCAGGCCAAAATCACCCATAATGCACCACGGCTCTCAAGAAAAGAAAAAAGGTGGAGTGTGTGACTTATTAAAGCACTTAAATTCCACTTTTTAAGAAAGAAAAATACAAGCTAGTTTTATGGTTCTGCAGCCGCGTTCATCATTATTTGTGTCTTTTTACAAAAAAAAACGTTTTTGTCAAGATTTGGTAAAATAATTAATTTTAGGTTTTTGTCTTTTTTAGTCAATAATAGACTAAACAATTTTATTATTATTATTATTATTATCATTACATTCAAATATTCAATCAAATGTTACTTTGACATTTTTATTTCTAAAGTTTTTAGTCCCCGTTTCGAGTTTTATTTTGTATTTTCAGATAGGTTTCATCATCAGATGCTTTTAATTTATCTTTAGTTTGTAAAAAAAAATATAATTCAGAATCTACCTCAGCAGACCCTCCCCTCTGCCCTGGATAAAACATAACGTCCTTTTTTATTTTGTGATGTCACTTCCTTTACTTTTGAAGTGTGTCCCATTAGCTGCTCTTTATGGACCAAGGCAGGACACTTGCCTTGGACTGGAAGGAAATGAGTTTGGAGGCACTGCCTTCAACACCAAGGCAAGGCAAGGTACCTAGGCTTTGGGAAACAGCCTATTTGTACAAAAGCGATGCTTCGGTCAGTGTAACTATGGCTCAGCCGACATCTTTTGGCTAATGGCTAATATAAAAGAAATTGTGATACACGTCCACCTAATAAAATATTCTTGCAGTTCTTGAGAGTCTACACTTTAGCTCCAAACTCTCATCTTCCTCTGTTGACTCACTTGAACTTCGTCATCTCCTTGTTCAATTTTTGTTCTGCAGGTTTAGGTTTCTCCAGCTCGTCTCAGTGGGACATTATGGGCACAGCTGTGATCACGCCCGACTACATCCGCCTGACTCCAGACTCGCAGAGCAGACAGGGTGCAGTGTGGAGCCGAATTGTAAGCATCGATGGCAAAATATTTGATATGTTGTGTAATTTATGTAATGGGGCTGCACGTTTTCAAGTTTTTCGTTAACCGAAGCCCTTAGCGGTTAATACTCGGTTAACCATTACTGTGCGCGCCAACACCCTCATATTGGGAAACTAGCCATGAGATGGACTACTTCTTGTGGACAATACAAATGTCTGGGAGCGCTCTGGCGGTCTCTGGTGGTGCAAAATGTTATTAAAAGTATATTCACTGCCACGGCAAATTAGACGCCTCTTAAAGCAGTACTAAGTAACTCGTGCACCCTAGAGGCCATAAGCGCCACTGCAGGTGTCGTAGCGTTTTTTTACTCATTAATTGCCCGTGAGAGTAAATACTACACTGACAGAAAAGACAAAGTGAGAGAGGGATATTGTACATCCAATTACACAATGGAAATATTATTTTTTCACTCAAACTTGGCTGTAAATACTGTTTAAGTGGCGCTAGCCCGCAGTTAGCTTTGCCCGTTAGCCTGTTAGCTTTTTCTTCGTGACTCGATTAGTGTGTATTGGTGGCTCCGACCCGGTGCAGACAAAGTTGCAATTGTGGTTTTCTGGCCAGAGACACCAGGGGGACATTAAAGACCCCCCAATCATCCCATTAATACTTGTATTACTCCCAAAGAGACTACGAAAAGGATTTATTATGGTAAACAAGTTACTTAGTACTGCATTAACCGTGCAAAATGCTTTTAATCGGTTACGCAATTTCTAACAGTTAATCGGTTAACCATGGACACACCCTTAGTATAATCATGCTTAGCTTTCTTGTTTTCTTAACGCTTTTGCTGTAAGACCTGTTTTTGCCATAGTTGGCATAGTACATACCTACAATTAATCTATGCGTCATCCTGTAGGCCACGTTTTTGCTTGAGTTTGTTGTGATAATAACCGTATTTTCTTCATAATTCCTTCAGCCTTTTCAGCTGAGCGACTGGGAGCTAAAGGCACAATTTAAAATCCATGGACAAGGAAAGAAGAATTTCAACGGCGATGGTTTAGCAATCTGGTTGACAAAGGACCGCATGCTGAATGGTATGTAGATGGAAATAAGGAATATATCTTCAATAAACATTAAACCCGTTCTAGAGATTATAACAAGGTGTTAACCATGAAAAGAACACGGTGGTATTATGACGGTTGAGTTTTAGTTCGCTTGGTTTACTTTCTTATCCACTTGCTCCACATTTAAGCAGGTTTGCAGGAAGTAGATTGTAGATAACAACCACAATCCACAACAAGAGCTAAACCATAGGCTGAAGCTACAACAGAAAACCCTAAAGCCGGCAGTAAAACAACGACTCATTTAAACAGGAAGTGGCAATATTACTCACATTCTCGTAATCATTGGTTTGTATTATTTTGAAGGTCCAGTATTCGGGAGCATAAACAAGTTCACGGGCCTCGCCATTTTTGTGGATACGTACCCCAACGCTGAGAAGCAACATGACGTAAGTGCCGCCAGCCGTCTCCTACTCCCACATTTTTCTCTCTGTATTCTAACTTTTAAAGAAATATGTATCTATCTTCTTTTACCTACCGTTTTCTTGAGCAGAAGCTTCAGATTGGGGCACAGGTAGAATCACTGATACATGGTCAAACACAAACGCATGTTCCGTGTCTCATCTTATTTTTTGTTTTCCCTCCTTTTCAGTTTATTGACCGATTCTAACTAACACATGAGTATTTTCCCCCCCATTCTCCCTTTTATGAGTGTAAATTTCACCGATCAGGCATAGCATTATGACCGCTAACCGGCAAAGTGTTGCTTCCGAGCGTCGGGGTTTCTGCAGGGCCCCAAAAAACAAAAGTATTTAAATGGATTGTGCCGAAATCAAGGCCTTAAATGTAATTGGATTCAAACTGGCATTAAATCTAAATTTATTAGAAAATGATGACTTTGCTTAACAATTTTCACTGTACAGGTTAATCGAAAATACCAGAATTATGATGAAATGTTTGCTAATCTTAAGAAATGAAATATGTTGATAATGTCTGCGTTTGTGGCATCAAAATATAGTAAGGGGAATAGGGATGTAACGATTCATCGAAAATTGATTTAAAATCGATTTAATATGCGTAAAATGTGAATCGATGTAAAAATAAAAGAATCGATTTTAAAGCCACCCTCAGCTACTCCATTTTGTGCGACCGAAATAGACCGGAACATAGCTCGTTGTTTCTAACAACGTTAACTTTTTCTCAAGACAAGCTCCACACCTCCCCCGCCTCACCCCAACACAGCCACACCATGTAAACACATACACGTGTAGGCATTGAAGCAGCAGACGCAGCTAAAGTTAGCGGCTACGAGATTAGCGTTAGTGGCTAACGCAGAGTTTAGCATTTTGACAGAAATTTACCAAAGATCTTAAACTGACAAACATCTGACTGACCTGCTCTGATTCTGCTGAAATCCTCATCAAATGTCCGCTTGTCAAATAATCCAATACCTACAGGAGCTGTCATGTCTTTTTATTCCTTATGTTTACGAAGGCTGCGTTCAAGGGTGAAAAAAAACTGCACTGTAAAATTTGTTCTAAATGGTAGTATTATGTTCAAACTGCAAAAAAAAAAAGGTTTGGTCAAATAAATCTCAAAATGTTTGCTTTGCTACTTATCTTATTTATGCTGAATACAAGCACTCACTTTAGCACAAAATGATTATAGTTCATTTTTATGTTTTGCAATTTTTTGTAATGTAAAGTTCTCTTACTGAGACAGTTGCAGTTTGTTACAAGGACAAAAATGCAGATGTTAAAACAAAAGAAACATTGGTATGAATGAGCCATATTCTTTTCTTAAAAAAGGTTTAAAAAAAATCTGAAAAAATCGAAATCAGGAACTTAAAAGTGGAAATTGAATCGAATCGGGGCTTGAGTGAATCGTTACATCCCTAATGGGGAATAATAAGAGTTCACTTTGACTTGGTTCTGCCTGTGTGAACCCTGTTAGTTTCCCCCATTTTTATACCTGAGGGATGTTCAAAAACAATTGACGTATTTTTATACCAATTTGCGTTTAAAGGGGGGCCAGCTTCACTCAGCTGTTTCTTAGATTAGTGTTTTGACTGGAACCTCAGATTGAATTAACTTGAAAGATGACCCAAGACATTACTGCACTGATTTAGATTCTTAAATCCGTGTCCGCGATCAGTAAACATGCTAGTTACGTGCAACTATATTTGGGTACAAACCGTGCGAGTTGCCTAGTTTTTCTTTTTGCAGATGCTGCCTTTACAAAAGTCTTATGGTGACAGTTAGGGATGTTTAAGTTTATTTATTTATTTGACAGGGACATGTACAGGAGCATTAATCAGCATATGAAAAGATGCTTTGTACTAGACTTTAGCTCTTAGAGCTAATTTCCATCTGCAGTCCCCAAGACATACAAAACACTACAAAAAGCATAAAACAATACAGTTCATAATATTTACAGACAGTATTTTCATTTGATAAAAAAAAAAAAAAAGAACATATCAAAGGGAAAACTTCTATAGTCTCTATAGTCCTCTATAGTCTATACCCACCCACTACCCTTATCAGACGTAAACTGTACTAGTAACTGTCAAGATGAACTGGTTTTACAATTATTGTGGTCATAAAAGCTCACGGTGGGTTAACCGTGAACTGTAGGACCCGCGGTAAACCGCCGTCATGTCTCCTGAGCTGTAGCGTATTTGTCCTAAACGGTAAAGACTGAAGAAGCTCCGTCCAAAATAATACTTCAATGTGCAGAGAGCAAATCTTATACATTATCACATAACTGCATAACATTACCAAGGGAAGAGTCCCAAAAAAGCCATGTGCTGCTGCGTTTGTTATGTCACGGTGAAAACGAAAGTGAAACTGTGTGACACATAAAAATCAAATGATTGGTTCACTTATTTAGGTACTCAAAGAGAGAATAGTAGATTATCTTTTGAAAACATTCAAACCAGTTTTCTTTTAGATATTGCTCATAATATTCTTCTATGGCCTATTTATGATTTTAAAATCATTATTTTATTAGGCCTATTTTTATATTAGAGTTAAAGTACAACAACAAAAGATGCTCAATAGGTTTTCAATTACAACGACCCTTAAATAAATATGTACATATCAGTGCCCAACCGATACATCAGCCTGTCGATATTTGGATTTTTTTATATTTGCCGGTATCTCTGGAACCGAATGTGATGGAGACTTCCTGTGTTTACACTGGAAAGGGCTCAGTCTGGGCTTTAAAATGAGCTCTCCCACAATTTCCTGGTTTCCGGAGAAACATCTTTGTTAAAATCATTCACAAGTACACCTTTATTTTATGTTGCAGACTTTTCCCATACAATTTTGGAACCATAAGAGATAAAGACCGTTTTTTTTGTTTTGAAATCTACTGATTTTTGTATTTCAAACAAGCTTCCTCTGGATGACCCAATAAAGATGAATATACAGCGCCCTCCGCTGTCACAGTTCACCACTGACACATTTAGAAGCATCATACACAGGATTCTAGACGAGACATTAAAAAAACAACAAAAAATGGTCCAAAAATATCAGCAGTGCATATCGGCATCGTCCTTAGAGAAACCCGTATCGGTCAACCTCTAATAGATATATTTCTCTATATTATTATGATGAACCTTTAGTATAATAATAAATGTTTTACTATTGAATATTTGAAAGATAAAAACAATATAAAAATCGAATTGAATTACTTAAAATATCGACCTATAATATCGGCTATCGGCTAACCCTCTTCATGTCGGTATCGGACCCCAAAAATTCATACATACTGTAAAGGATTTTCTTCTGTATTTTTGTGAATAATAATTGTGAATAATCGTAAAATCCCAATATTTTACTTCACAATAATCGTGCCTCAAACAAAACAAAAATGACTCAATTTAATCTACTGCAAGAAAATGGACTGATTGCTTTGATGTACAATGCTGCCCCCTTCTGTCTTGGTAGAATTCCCTCTGTTGACTCTTGAAGCAGTGAATACAGTGGGGGGGGAAAGTATTTAGTCAGCCACCAATTGTGCAAGTTCTCCCACTTAAAAAGATGAGAGAGGCCTGTAATTTTCATTATAGGTAAACCTCAACTATGAGAGACAAAATGAGAAAAAAATAATCCAGAAAATCACTGTCTGTTTTTTAATGAATTAATACGTATTTGGTCAATAACAAACAAGCAAGATTTGTGTCTCTCACAGACCTGTAACTTCTTTAAGAAGGGAAGGGGGGAAGGGAATCTTATTTGTATAGCGCTTTTCATATGACACAAGTCACACCCAAAGCGCTTCACACATGAAAGGGAGGGGGGTTCATTCACTCCATGCTGACGGTGGTAAGCTACATTTTGTAGCCACAGTTTCCCCTGGGGTAGACTGACAGAAGCGAGGCTGCACACATCTGCGCCAACGGTCCCTCCGACCACCACCAACCACTCACACATTAAGAGGCTCCTCTGTCCTCCACTCGTTACCTGTATTAATGGCCCCTGTTTGAACTTGTTATCAGTATAAAAGACACCTGTCCACAACCTCAAACAGTCACACTCCAAACTCCACTATGGTCAAGACCAAAGAGCTGTCCAAAGACACCAGAAACAAAATTGTAGACCTGCACCAGGCTGGGAGGACTGAATCTGCAATTGGTAAGCAGCTTGGTGTGAAGAAATCAACTGTGGAAGCAATTATTAGAAAATGGAAGACATACAAGACCACTGATAATCTCCCTCGATCTGGGGCTCCACGCAAGATCTCACCCCCTGGGGTCAAAATGATCACAAGAACGGTGAGCAAAAATCCCAGAACCACACGGGGGGACCTAGTGAATGACCTGCAGAGAGCTGGGACCAAAGTAACAAAGGCTACCGTCAGTAACTCACTACGCCGCCAGGGACTCAATTCCTGCAGTGCCAGACGTGTCCCCCTGCTTAAGCCAGTACATGTCCGGGCCCGTCTGAAGTTTGCTAGAGAGCATCTGGATGATCCAGAAGAGGACTGGGAGAATGTCATATGGTCAGATCAAACCAAAATGGAACTTTTTGGTAAAAACTCAACTCGTCGTGTTTGGAGGAGAAAGAATGCTGAGTTGCATCCAAAGAACACCATACCTACTGTGAAGCATGGGGGTGGAAACATCATGCTTTGGGGCTGTTTTTCTGCAAAGGGACCAGGACGACTGATCCGTGTAAAGGAAAGACTGAATGGGGCCATATATCGTGAGATTTTGAGTGAAAACCTCCTTCCATCAGCAAGGGCATTGAAAATTAAACGTGGCTGGGTCTTTCAGCATGACAATGATCCCAAACACACCGCCCGGGCAACGAAGGAGTGGCTTCATAAGAAGCATTTCAAGCTCCTGGAGTGGCCTAGCCAGTCTGCAGATCTCAACCCCATAGAAAATCTTTGGAGGGAGTTGAAAGTCTGTGTTGCCCAGCGACAGCCCTAAAACATCAATGCTCTAGAGGAGATCTGCATGGAGGAATGGGCCAAAATACCAGCAACAGTGTGTGAAAACCTTGTGAAGACTTACAGAAAACGTTTGACCTCAGTCATTGCCAACAAACGGTATATAATAAAGTATTGAGATGAACTTTTGTTATTGACCAATTACTTATTTTCTACCATAATTTGCAAATAAATTCATTAAAAATCAGACAATGTGATTTTCTGGATTTTTTTTTTGTCTCATTTTGTCTCTCATAATTGAGGTATACCTATGATGAAAATTACAGGCCCCTCTCATCTTTTTGAGTGGGAGAACTTGCACAACTGGTGGCTGACTAAATACTTTTTTCCCCACTGTATGTATGTTTATTATCCCCGTAGCTTTTGTGGGGCGAGCCCAGCCTGGCGTGGTCAAAAAGGGTGAAACGTCAGCAGATGACTCAAAGGTTTATGTAGATGTATCCAGCATTGTGAGCTCATACAGATTGTTAAATTGTGTCTTGCGGTCACACACGGTGCTGTTTCTCATGTTATGCCTGATCCTTATGTCACTCCATTGTCCTTTCACCTGCCGGTAATAATGGCGTCTTGTGTGCACAGAAATCAGGGGTGAATTACTTTATTATTTACCTGTTTCCATTCATGTACATTTCTCCCCCCAGTGGTCCTCAAAGTTTTCACACAAATTAACACTTAAGATAGTATTTCGGCTTTCAAAGTGCCACCAGATTGAAACCAGAGCCTTATAAAAGGAGTGCACGAGGTCTAAAACTAGGGCAAAATCAGATCTACACTGGACTAAAACAAGAAATCACTCGAGGATAAACTGTAACTTAATGAAAGACTAGAACTACTACAGTTTGAGAACCACTGCACTATTTTAAGTTTGAAAACATACCAAGCTAAGGTACCTAATGTGTTTTCTAAAGCCTGCATTATGGTGCAACGTACTACCTTTATGTTTTTCTCCTCAGAGGTCGTTTCCGTACATCTCTGTGATGCTGGGCAATGGCACCCTGGAGTACGACCACGACAAAGATGGCCGCTCCACAGAACTCGGGGGCTGCACCGCGATGGTTCGCAACTCTGTGCACGACTCCTTCCTCCTGCTGAGATACACCAACAATCAGCTCACGGTATTTACACACGTGTTACTCGCTGTACAAAGGACTTTCCATACTTGGACAGCTGTTTTTGTTCTGGTTTTAAATGTCCGTGTTTTGCAGTTGTTGGTCGACGTTGACGGGAAAGATTCGTACAAAGACTGTGCCTCAATCTCGGGGCTAAGGATGCCGCTGGGATATTACCTCGGAGCCTCCTCTGCCACTGGAGACCTGACGGGTTAGAGAGTGTATATTGTAACATTGTATTTGGGAAACACAATTGAAAAGTTGAGGTATAGATCTTATGATTACTGTTTCAACGCATATTATATTGAGAATGACTGCATCCCTACCATCCTCACTAGAGGTCATCCGATATATCGTGCTGATCGAGGATTTTACAATATCGGCCTATCTAGTGCCGATAAAAGCCGATATCTCCAGGTCCGAAAGTGATAGAGACGGCTTGTTTTTGGATTGGAAAGAGCAAAGTCGGGGCTTTAAAACCAGTCCTCACAATGAAAATTGGCTAGCTACAAGTGTGTTAAAACTCAGTGAATATGGACATGCTGTATGTCCTTTTGAAGCTAAGAACTAATTCAATCGCTGAGTTAGTTTTAACCTTTGCAATTGTTTTTTTATCGCCGCGCAAAATGCCGCGGCTAGCAACAGTATGCTAATGCTAACGGCAGGATGGTAATGCTAACGGCAACTAATCAAAGCTGGGACAGAAATTATGATTGAATCTCCTAAAGTAATAAAATTAAATTGGCCACTGCTGGAGTAGCCAAGTATTTATGTTTATACAGGATTCTAGACCAGACATTTGGAAAAATTGGCCAAAAATATTGGCCGAGCATATCGGCATTAGCCTTAGAAAAACCCATATCGGTCGACCGCTAATCCACACCTAGGGATGTCGAGCAGTTTCACGATTTCCACAGTTACAAAGGGACAGGGTAGGTTAACTCTAAGAATTTTAGAAGCAACGATTTATCACTGAAATTTCCCCCGCCGACATACTGGCCGCGTAAACTCACCGATAGTTGAGCAAGGCAGAAGGACGCTCTACTCCAGAGTTGCATACACTCAAAAAACGATTGAAGTCAGCAGGGTGTGGGACCTCTTTTGGTATCTAAAAGATGACCAAGGCGTTGTTGTCGCTGATGGACATCCTAAACCATGGATTAAAGTTCTCCGTCTACCCGACGGAATTCCGTCGATTGGTAAAGTCAGAGAAAAAAATCCGTCGATGAATTGTTTTGAAAAAAGAAAAAGAAAATGCTGCCTGCATGTGAAGACGACCCCCGTGAACCTGGCCCCTCATCATGCTGAAACGATTGGCTTTTTATTTTTAATAATACGTTTCATGGGGGGCCAGCTTCACACAGCTGTGAACACGGGGCCGAGGAGAACTCGCGCCCGCTTTGCTCCTTTCTTCGTGGTAACACCGACCGGGCTGCAGGATGTGGAGCAGATACGGTGACACCGTTTATTTGTGTTTTTGTGATGTTAATTGAGATGAAAATAAATACACAATTAATGGGTGTCCTGCGAGAATGGGTGGTTTGAAAAGTTGCGCAAAGCAAAAATGCTTAAACTGATACGTTCGTTGGCCATAATTAACGTAGCTTTGTGTGCAAAACAATTGATGCGTATATTTTATTAATGCTTTCAATTATGCTATAGGCCTATGAACGTCTTGATAGTAACGTGACATGATCTTCCAATAAACGCCTAAAATTGACAGGTGGGAGGGGACGGCAGATGCTAAAATTGACCTAGCTAACATTATTACGCGACATAATGATGGACGCGTTGTTTATTGAGGAAGGTGCAGAAGTGGGTAATATCGACTAGGGATGGGTATCGAACCCCGGTATCATAACGGCCCCCATGCGCTCAAATAAGCACTTAAAAAAAGTCTCTCTCCGCTCTCATGGATGCGTTCGTTGCATCGGATCTATTCATCCCCGCTACCCCGCACGAGAGCGCACGGTGTCAGCCCATCCTCATGCTCTGCCACTGCCCTGTCTCCCCTCTGCAGCCGTGTGCAGAGAGACAGGTGCGTGCGGGAAAGGCGTGTGTGTTAGACATTCAAAACTTACTTAATCTACTCAGAATCCCCCGAGCTGCTGCCGCTAACCCGCTGTAAAAAGCCAAACGTAACGACTTCGTACTGCACAGACAGAGCCACGCGCACTTTTCTTCTTTCACAAATACTCGAACTAAACAGTTTCGGGTGGGTGGAGTCTGGTTTTCCACAAACATGCGTGCGCGCTCCCACGTGCACGTCAGCGCGAGGCGGTGTCAACCCACTGGAGACAAGTTGAGAGGCAGATGACAGTGCAGTAAAATAATGAACTAGACTCGAGTCACTTCCTAAGTTTTCATTTGGACTCAGTCCTCAGAGCTACAGCCAAATCTAACCAACAGCCTTGATTTACTAGATAATAATGATTAAAAAAATAGTAAAATAAGGCAAGGCAACTTTATTTATACCGCGCATTTCGTACACAAGGCAACTCAAAAAGTGAAGTAGCCTATTTTAACTCCCATATATTAAGTGTACATGCAAATTGGAAATAAAATGTAGAGTAATAAAAAAATAAATCTAGGCCAAGGATTAATGCCTACTTATACAGTAGCCTCTATCTAACTTTTTTTCCCTTTTAAAGTACCGATAAGAGTACCGTTAAAGTACCGGATCGATAAGGAGTATCGATAATAGTAGTAGTATCGATAAATCCTTAATGATACCCATCCCTAATATCGACAGAGGTGTCAAAAATAGATGGAGATGGGAATGGCTAAATGAGAACGGGGACAATGGCTTGCCCCATCGATCGTGGTGCAAAAAAATTAAACAGCCAGGTGTGTGCATGTGCGTAGTTTGCCATAAGAAGATTATGTATGGAAGTAATGGCAAAAAAGTCTTGACACGCCATCAGTCAGTTTGTTTAAAAAAATTCTTGGGGGACCACATAATGTCGTCCCATCCTTACTGCTCATGTTTCACAATGTTTCATTTTGGGTGTTTGGAATTTTCTACTTTAGTCAAACTGTACCATAGTACATTTACTGTGCATTGTGTAACAGGAAAACACTGTGCCCCGTGCTGCACCACGTTTTGTGAAAATGTATACTCGGAAAAATTTTCAGTCAGATGATTTTTTTTTGCTTTAACCCCTGTCCTAAACGCAAACAACAGTGAATGTTTACAAGTTCAAGTATGAAAAATCATTTTGAATACAAAAACTATCAGTTGTGTCCTTTCATTAGGTCGATAACCGTGAAATCGCAATATTTTCTCTTGCAATAATCGTGACTGAAAATTTGAAATCATGAGATCCCTATCCACATCCACAAACTACATCGAGGCTGTCCCTGAAACTCCTCTTCAGTGTTTTCGCTTCCGTTGTGTCGCAGACAACCACGACCTGATGTCCCTGAAGGTGTTCCAGCTGACAGTGGAGCGGGACGAGGGGGAGGGACAGGAAGAGGAGGAGGAGGTGCTGCTGCCCAGAGTCGACAACATGGAGCAGTTTCACGGTACGCTTTTCTCTTTTCTACGCCGTCTCTGTTCTGTGAGGACAATTCTCACGTAAACAATACCAAGTCATTCAGGTTATGTTTCGCTGTAAGAAAATTGTGTAGTATTCATATGACCATGACCAACTACTGAATAATTGATGTTAAGTTACTCGACACCAGTGATTTCGCTAGAGATAATTTATTTAATTATAAGGACAGGATCGTAAAAAAATCTGTCATGAGCTATTTTTATCCATCATTAAATATTCTGTCATTATATGCATTTTAGCTGTTTAATGAGATGTATATTATGTTGGGAGAAAACATGTGAGATTGCAGAATAAATGGAACACAAACTTTGCAACGAAAATGTGTAACTCGTGCATAAAATTCTCAAAGGTGAACGACTTCTTCAGACATCATCTGCTCGTCAATCTTCAAGCTCGTATTTCGCTACTACAAATACAAATTGGAGCTAATTATTTGCATTTCCTCTGTGTAAGAAACACAGTAGGCGAAAGAGGTAATATTCAGCACGTCACATCCTGCTTCACTATGGTGCTCATGGCAGGGAGCTGGCATTGCTGTAATACCACCCCCTTGTGGCCAGGGGCGACTCCAACTGACACTTGGTAGACAGGATTCTAATGGGACTTAAGACCTCCCTAGAATGGCTTAAAAGTCTGGCTCCAAAGAGTTTTTCTTTTTCTTAAAATTGCTATGACCCATGAGACAACCCTGGGGTAGGTGAAATATTTTCAACCACGCTGGTTTTTGTATCAGCCTGTAAAAGTGGAAGCATTTTCAGTGATTTCAGCTCTGTGGAAGCTCCGCCTGCCCTGCGAGGTCGGGGGCTTCCCACTGTTTTGGCCTTTTAAGGAACAGACTGCGCAGGAGGAGATTGAGCAGCCATTATTAGTTCACAGACGACTCTGGACCGTTACTATGAAATGGGGCTGAATAGGTAGTAATCTATCTCTAATTATTATATCTATGGTCATGCATCCTGTTGGCCGCAGCAATAAATGGCTGTTTAATTTCCGTACAAAATGTGTTCCGCAGTGATTTGGCTGCACTTTTAGGTCTGGCCCAGAGATAAAGCAGTGCTGCACGTTCATTACGGTGTGATTTTCAATCCATCAAAATGACAGATGGCTTTAATTTTCCGGCAAAGCAAAAATGTAGTAAATGATGGAGAATTTTCAGTTAATTTAATCTCTGCTTTGCTTGAATTATGAAATCCACACAAATATAATATATAATATAATAAGGGGTGTTTCCCAGGTCCCGGTCAGATCTGGGTCAAGCTTTTGTCAGATTTGTGGGGGAAGGCGCTACCGCTGAGCCATTTCCATGTCTTTACACACACACTTTCATAATTAATTGTCCTGTCTGTGCAGTTGACGTCCAGCCGGAGGGCATGGGTACAGTGCAGATCATCGTCACGGCGATTTTCTCTGTGATGGGCCTCAGCGTGCTGGGCGCGGTCGGCTTCATCGTGTACGGACGCTGGAAGGAAAACAAGCGCAAACGTTTCTATTGATAGCGACTCACCGACACCGTGGTATTTCACACAGCACCAGACGACAGTGGATTCATTGGGGTCACAGTCGGAGGAGCACCTCTTTCTACTGTTTGTCAGTTCTGTCGAAAGTTTAGAGGAAGGCCGGAAGCCAATAATGGTTATTTTTAAGACATCTCTAAACATTGAGGGGTCATTTATCAAGGCAGCTACTAAATAGCGGGTGCAACCTGAAAAATTAAGTCTGTTATTTTGCACTGAATTCACCATTTGATGTTGCCTGTATGACAGTATCAGGCCCACAAATCCGATATGTAAATAAGACCATGCTGCGTGAGTAAAAAATGGATAAATGAGTTTGCACGTGCTGCCCGCTTTGCACATGAACCAACACTTGGTAAATGACCCCCTAAGTCCACAAATGTTGAGACCAGTGGCGGCTTCTGGTCTTTGTAACAAGGGAAGCTCAAAATATGTTCTATTAATTATCTTGGACCTGCATAAACCTGTACCAACATTGTACCCTGCATTTTGACACAGCTGACTAGTTAAAATCAAATATTAAAATTGAAACATTTGAATTGGGCCTAATATTTAGGTTAAAATGTGGCATTCCTACATCAGCAAGTAAACCATGTCCAGACAGCAGCTACAACGCTAACAGGGTTTAAACTAGAACAGTACTAAACTTGAACTAAACCAGAACTAAGCCAGGCCCACACTAAGACTAAACAAAGTAACCAGGTCATGATGTTATTGTATGTGGCTAATAGAAGCACAAAGCTAGCCTTGCATCCAGAATGATACCCCTCTGTATATTTTTATACATGGGGATATCAGTCTGGGCAGGCAGCTCGCCTTTCCCGTTGTTGCCAAACACAAACGAGCCTGTGCAATCAGAATCTGTCATGCTGGTCTCACCAGCATCAGTTTTCCTCTTGTAGCTTCAAAGTGACAGCAGCTAATGCTAAAGACACAGAGCAGGAGCGTCAGGGGGAGCAGGAGCAAGGCATCACCTTTCAGCTGGTGGGTGTTATCACATATCCCCCCCTGCTATGAAGCTCTGCTTCACAGTTAGCCAATCAGTGACTGTTTTCTAAAAGCAGAGCTTCAATAAGATTTTCCACAGAGCTTCTGGAATCTTTGAGACCACACGGAAAACCCCAAATCTAATCAACCACGGACATTGGCACATTTAACACAGTCTAGTGGAATTATTATGTCATTTAAAGCAGAACTAAGTAACTTGTTTACCTTAATAAATCCTTGTCGTAGTCCCTCTGGGGGTAATACAAGTATTAATGGGATGATTGGGGGCTCTTTCATCTCCCACTGGTGTTCCTGGCCAGAAAACCACACTTGCAGCTTTCCCTGCTCCGACCCAGCAGCGCCAATACCCACTAATGGAATCACGAAGAAGAAGCTAACGGGCAATGCTAACTGTGGGCTAGCGTCACTTTAGCAGTGTTTACAACCAAGTTTGAGTGAAAGAAATGATCTCCATTGTGTAATTGGGTTGTGGCACAGTGTACCATATCCCTCTCTCCCTTTGTCTTTTCTGTCAGCGTAGTATTTACTCTCACAGACAATTAATGATTAAAAAAAAACGCCACATGCTACAACACCTGCATTGGCACCTATGGCCTCTAGCGGCATGAGTTACTTAGTTCTGCTTTAATACCTACAACTGTGAAATAAAAATTAGCTTTGTTTGGCAAGTGTTTTTAGTGAAATTTGGGAAGTTCAGCTTCCCTTGTAGCCAATGAGGAGCCGCCACTGATTGAGACATATTGTTTGATTGGGATTTGGTTCACAATCTCATCATTATCAGTCTTACAGCTCTCCATCACCACTTGACCCTATAATTAAAACAAAGTAATTATGAAATTGCATTTACAGAGATTACCTGAAACTTAACTTTGTTTTGTGTCACATGGAAGCGTTTTAGGGAAAATTACCGTCTCAAACGGCCCCAAACAAAGTGATGAGTGCACTGGTCTCCCCTAGACAATCTCCGGATGATGTTAGGAGATTGTCCAGAGCAGAGTGTGCGTCTGAAATGGACAGTGAATGCAACCAATTAAAGGATGAAACATATCTGAACATGATGTCAGTGTTTTTAAAGAAATGGAAAGCTGCTCTATTTGAATGCGAGTGATAGTTCAAACTTCAGCCATACAACATAATGGCAAACTAACGAGCGCCGATAACATGAAACGTGACATTTATGAACAAAACTTTTCTTTTGTTCTTTTTTTTGTTCTTTTTTTTTTTTAAGCAAGAAGTAGCCCGTGCAAGTTTTGAATACAGGAAGAATACTACAGATTAGTGAATTAGATTTGGTGAATTTGAATATTTTGTTGGATAAAATAAATGAATAAAAAATATGTACTAGAAAATTGTAAGCATTTCCTTTACAAACCTATAGAGTGGAAATAATGAACTTAAGTAATAATAATTAATAATATGGATTTCTATTTTTAATTGAGTATTGCTGATCCAAGTCGATGAAAAATGTGTCAACTCTTGGAGTGAATCCTGATTGCTGAATTGAATACATTTCAAATTCTGGCAAAAGCTTTTAGCAGCCAACGAAGCACTGTGAAGTACTCTTGTGTAGCGAATAGTTTGTCCACAGTTAATCCATTTAATGCAAAGGCCGGATTTACAAACGCAAGCCATATATTTTCATTCATATAAAGAATGTGATTACAAAATGTAAAAGAACAAAAACACTTTTATGAGCCATAAGTGCACACCTGTTCATACACTGAAACTATAACTCACCGCTCATTTTACATCATTATTTTTTAGAGGTCGACCGATATATTGGGCCGATTATATGTTACTACATCGGCCGATATCATGCAGATTAAAGGCTGAAATATCCGGAACCGAAAATGATAGCGACTTCGCGTTTTTTTGCACTGGAAAAGATATTTTTTACAGTTTAGAAGCATCACACATAAATATCGAAAAATATTGGTGGTTCATATCGGCATCGACCAATCAACTTTCCCAAAAATCGGCCTTAGAAAAAACGATATCGGTCGACCTCTAAGTATGTTTGATTTGTCAGTAACCACTTTGGCAAATTTGATAACTAAATGTAAAACAGTAGCTTTAACCAAATTATGGTATTGTTAGGCTCTCCAGCATATTAGGCCACTTTGCTTTTAGATTTGGGGGGAAAATAGAAAGCCAGTGATACCTAAAAATGCAGAAGTGGGCCAAAACAAAAATCTACACTTGGGCTAAAGATATTGTTTTGGCATTTAATAATTTCATCAGCTTTCTTAAATGAAATGAAATGAAGTGAATCAACTGGAAAATTGAACAAAGTGTAGATGTTATTTTGGAAGATCTTGTTTCTGTGTGAGTGATCTGTTTTTGTTTTAGCTAGTGCCTTCACTGCTGTTGTCCACTGGATGTACCTCACTGGCCTTAGCTTCACGAGATGTTTTTAAAGGAGACATATCATGCAAAATCAGCCTCTTTTTTTTTTTTGTAATGATCCAAAAACATACCTGGAGCAGTCTTTCACTTCATTCACACTGCTCTGAGGAATCCACCTGGGTTTCACACATGAAACGTAAAACTGTGTACACATTTTTATAAGCCATAATCTATCAGCAGACTCATTCAGAGCAGTTCTGCGCTCACAGTGTGTTCATCACGGCGCCATGGGTTTGCTAACATGCCTTTAGCTTAAAGTGCATATGACACATTAGACACAACTTTTGCAAAAACATAGTTAACACAATTATACTCTATACCAGATTTTTTCCTGGTAGTGGAATAAATATTAAGAGCTGAGGGTGCTGCAGCAACCCCTGGTGGATAGTTTGTGAACTGCAGGCAATATAAAAAATAGGAAATATGCACAGAAAAAGCATTTTTTATGGGGTAAAATTTGTCCATCAGCACCTGCTAACTAAAATATCGTCCCATGGCTCTATGTAAAATCAAAAATGTGTGGAAGAAACACTGTCCATCTAATTAGAAAGCATTTGTATCAATTTCATGAACTCTCAGACGAGTTTTCTAGCCTTTCTGTGACAACGACCCTGAAAAGTGACCCTGCAAGTTGTTAAATGTGCTGATAAACTCGTCCCTGTGAAGAATCGGGATGTCACAAATATGTTAAAGTTGGGAATGAGTGTGGAACACAACTAATATTTACTATTATTTATATTTCGTGGCTTCCTCTTTAATTGTGTGTAATAAATAAAATCAGGAGTAGGGCCTTTTGCTTAAGTTTTCCTCGGTTTGACATTTATGTGATGTTCATTGTTTCACTTCTTATTGTTGAGGAAAAAATAGTTTCACTTCCTTATACGTTTTAAGTGTGACACTTAAAGTGTCATCACACACAATAATAATCTCCTTCCGGGTCCAAACGTTGAGAGTTCCTCTAATAAACACAGCAAAAACCACAACTTGATCTGAATCTCCTGCTGAAATAACAACAGATAAAAGGCCAAAAGCTGTTTCATACCTAATCAGAATAATACAGCTCACAATTTCTCCAGGTAAAATGAAAATATCTTTACATTTAAAATACGGCTTCATTGTGTATGGAAAAATGTGAGCGTTACTAAAGTCAGCTCAACCGGTTAAAATCAGCTAAATCCCATTATAGTGAACAGGGCTAAAGTTCTGTTGGTCCTGGAAGTAGAGGGATGACATCGTCGCTTAACAAATGTATTGGACACCGACAGGAAGTGACATAGAGGTAAACCTATTCAAACTGTTGCCGTGCAACCATGTTATGCCAATACATTTCTGAGTCCGAATCCTATAGAACTTTTTCTCTATGTCATTAACTTAAACATTTGAATAAAAATATATTTTCTCCATTGAATTGCTTCTTCCCTGAAATAATACTGTGATTATTACTTAGAACAGATGTTATCTATCTTACCTAGTTATAATTACAAAAGGATTAAACCCGGTCATATGCATTTTAAGTGAAATCTTGTTTTCACTGTTCTATCACTAATGTATTTCTCGATGTTGCCAGCAGATGGAGCTCTAGGCCCCAATTTGATAGACATGATTTCAAATTATACACGATCAAATATCAGAATGTTTTTAAAGGCACTATACCTGATTTTTATTTCTGGAAATGGAAGGACATTTGTTTTGCCCTCCTTTAGTGTATTGCAAACTGAAACATTTCTGTGCATCTAAACACACAACACAAAACATTTTTATCAATTTCATGAACTGTAAGGCTATTTTTCTAGCTTTTTTTGTGAAAGTGACCATGACAGTTGTGAAATGTGCCGATAAACTTGTCCCTGTGACGAATTTAGAAGCTACAAATATACTCGGAAAGTTAGGAATGACGACTCACGACTAACATTTTAATTTAGTCGCTCCCTCTTTCATTGTTTGCGATCAAAAAAATCAGGCATAGGCCCTTTAAGCTTAATTTCTGCATGATATGTCCACTTTAAGTTTGTAAAGCTAAGACCACAAAGAAAACCTTTTGAATTGTGTGACCCAAACTTGTATACTGTCGCACTGTATTTATGGCAACTCCTCACCCCATTCAAAAAAGAATCCTATTTCTGTGTAACTTTTGTTTCAGACAAATCCGATGCTGTACTGCCATGTTACTTTTTAAATATCTTTTATATCCACACCCCAATGAGCCAAAAGCTTCTAATATGAATCTCCATTGTTCTTGTACCAGCTAGAACTGTTTTCACTTACATTTTGTAAGCCTTTGTGAGCCTTTGTTCTGAAAATAATTGAAAGCTGTATTTTCTGTCAATTTCACGAACCACTATTTTGTCTCATTTGAATCGCAGTCATTTAGATGTAAAGTTGATCAATGTTTGCATAGCTTGTACTGTTTTTTGAATGTGTTCTAATACTCTGAAACATGGAAAGCTCAAGGTAATTATGTAAATGAAACCTGTGAACCCTTTTCCTAATTAAATGTTTTCTTACATCATCTTTTGGTGGATTTGTCTGTGGTTTGAATGGTTTGATCAATAGCCAGTTAAGTGGTTTTCAAATCGGGTTTAATGTTAGTTTTGCAGTTTGAGCTGAAATTGACCACATTTATGGCTCAAAAGTTTCCCGATTTGTCCAATTCTCTTTCCCCTGTTTGATGAAATGTTTGCAAAATCTTAAATGAAGTAGGCACTGATGTTTTTTTGGGTTTTTTTCTGTGTTTGTGGCATTAAAAAGCATAACATTTGACTTGCCGCTTCCTGCATAAAACCTGGATCTGTTTGTTGTACAGCTCCAAGAAATTAGGCAATCCTAAACAACACAGGTAAATAAAGATCTATCTAAAAATGGGGTTGGATACTGTTTTTTTTTTTTTTTTTCTCGATACCGGTACTTTAACCATACTTGTTTTTCGATACCTATATTAAAGGTGCATTATGAAACTTTTTATGTTGAAAAAAAGTTGATATTAGTGCGTATTAGACCATGTAGTGACCCAGCGGCTGTATGAATGGTCAGCATGGCGCCTTTACTTCCATCACAGTGGTCTCTTGGACGCTTCTGAATCAATTGTTTGGAAGGTTTTCTCTGCTGACGGACCCTCTCACCAGAAAACCTACAAAACAATTCATCCTGGAGCGTCCTAGAGACCACTGTGATGGAAAGTAAAGGCGCCATGCTGACCAGTCATACAGCCGCTGGGTCACTACATGGTCAAATACACACATATATCAACTTTTTTTTCCACATAAAAAGTTGCATAATGCACCTTTAAAATGGCTGTCATCCAGAACCAGAAAACAGAACAATAATGTTAATTTGGTAAATGGTCTCAACTTATATAGCGCTTTCCCACCTACATTAGGCTCTCAAAGCGCTTTACATCAAGGAACCAGTCACCCATTCACGCTCTCATTCATACACCAGTGTACGCAGACACTGGAGGCAAGGAGGATCAAGTGTCTTGCCCAAGGGCACGACGACAGTGGGCACCTGCAGGGGGTGGGAGGAGG
Source organism: Neogobius melanostomus (assembly GCA_007210695.1). Lineage (NCBI taxonomy): Eukaryota > Metazoa > Chordata > Actinopteri > Gobiiformes > Gobiidae > Neogobius > Neogobius melanostomus. The sequence continues at coordinate 785,289 of VHKM01000449.1, read as the reverse complement.
AGGTGTCCCTAACAGACAGTGAAGAGGTCAGAAGCTGCTGTTGTTGAGTGGCTTATTGTTGCCATATCAAACAGTGCTGTCCTACATATAAACGGAGGCCAGGAGCTGCTTCATTAGTTTGTACGGTCTGGGACTATTGGAAGTACATTTTGTTACTTCTACTTTTTAATTATTTCATACATTTTAAGCTAATTTTGCACATCTTTTTAAGAGTCTTTTCAAAAATGAATCAGTCGTGCGCCAATTGCCTGAAGTCTTTTGTTTTGTTTCTGCATTTGCTTTGTTGGGTGAGTGACCATTTTCTAGAGACCTTTCAGCAGAGGTGGGTAGAGTAGCTAAAATAATTACTCTAAAGTAAGAGCAGAGATATTCTAAAATATTTTTTCTCAAGTAAAAGTAATGAAAGTAATGTTCTCCCCGTGTCTGCGTAGGTTTCCTCCGGGTACTCCGGTTTCCCCTACCCCTAAAAACATATACAATAGACCAGAGTGTAATTGCAATTTTTTCTGACAAATATTACGATTCGTTTTGCGACTTTTATATTTGATACGTTCAACCCCCAGCTGATCCAAGCACATGTTCTCCAGAACATCTATCACTCAAATACCAGACAGAAGGGAAAAAAACAAAAAAACTCAGCCTCTTGAGGTTTGTTTGGTTATTGCAGGAGTCGAAACCTCAATTGCAATTCGATATTGATAAACCTTGCAGCCCTAGAATAAATAAATACCCAAGTAAGAGGGAAAAAAGTACATGGTAAAAATGCTACTAGAGCACTGAGTAACTGTTTGAGCGAAAAGTCTTATTTTGATTCAGCGGTGACATACAGGTCATCAACATATAATTAGAATATCATGAAAAAGTGCATTCACTTCTGTTATTCAACTTAAACTGTGAAACTAATACAGTATATGATAGACTCATTACATGCAAAGTGACATATGTATAGGCTTTATTTTGTATAATTTTGATTATTATGGCTCAGCTTGTAAAGACCCCAAACAAAAAATCTCATAAAATTTAAATATTTTGAAAATGGACTGTAGCAATAATCAAAATTATAACAAATAAAGGCTTGGCATAATGCCACTTTCATATCTTAGTTTCACATTTTAAGTTGAATTACAGAACTTTTCATGATATTCTAATTATATGACAAGCACCTGTAAATTATGAGAAACGAAACATGAAATTATGTAAAAAAAAAACAAAGATCGCAGAAAAATTTACAAAAAATATTTTTCTGAAGAATAAAGTACATGAAAATCAAACTACATCGTTTATGTGTCAATATGAAGATTTTTCCACTAAAAGATTTACTGTGGAACGACTAACTTTTTTTTAAGAGTACAGATACGTCATAATAAAAAAAAGGGCCCAATCCTGTCAGATCTCGGAAGCTAAGCAGGAAGGGCCGATGGCACAGACTGGTTGCCTCGCTTCCGTCAGTCTACCGCAGGGCAGCTGTGGCTACAACAGTCACCAACGAGTATGGAGTGACTGAATAATGACGACAGTGTAGCGCTTTGATAAACTTGGTAATACAAGCTTGTAAAGTGCATTATAAGTGTAAGGCATTATTATTATTATTAATATTACTCATGTAGAAGTAAAAAGTACCATATGATAAGAAGTTACTCATACATGTATACTGAGTACTATGCGCCTCTGCTTTTCAGATTAGAAGGAAGTCTCCTCTTAATTTTAACTGAAGATCTAACACTGTCTTCCCTGTGTGCCAGTTGTGTGGTCTGTTCGTGGTCGCCTTCGGAGAGTTCATGATGATACATTCGAGGTACACGTCTCTGGTCTTGACATTTTGGCCCATCTACCCGGCTAACACTCTGACTGTGACGGGGACCATCGTGAGCTGCATAGGCTACTTGGGCGTACTGGCGGGGCTAAAGGAGAATCGCTGCATGTTCGTCAGCGTGAGTTGTCCTATATACAGTATAGGTTTTTTTTTTATAAACAGTATGTGAAGGTAGTGTTTCTACATTCCAAGTACTGATGGTACTTGGAAGGTAGAAACACTAGGCTTTAACTTTCGTTTGTGAATTTCTCGTCCAGTTCTACGTGCTGCTGTTCATCCTGATGTTGGTGGAGTTGGCCATGGGCTGTGTGTTTCTGGTCTACGCCAGAGAGGTACAGTTCATATACCGGATTTCCTCCCATGTACCAACAATCAAAAGTGGAGATTTGACATTTCCAAAAACTTCATCAAATACTTTTTTTTTTTCAACTATCGGATGATGTGTCCAGATTTACAATTATTTCGAGGCGGACCTGACGCACAGTCTTGAGATCTACAGAGGCGGCACACCAGAAGCCACCAAGACCCTCATAGATGACTTTGACGCTGTTCAGCATGTGGTGCAGTATTAAGTTTATATTTTTACTGTGTTTCAACTCAAGACGTTATAGTACAGAAACATTATAGGGACATTGTATTACGAGTCATGACTAATGACCCTAAGGTTACTACTACAGAAGAGGGCAGGTGGGGGAGGGGCGCTCATGGGGCCCTTTCAGGGAGTATGTGACGGCCAATTGTCGTTGCACCTTGTCAGTGAATGTATTCTCTTGGTTGTTTCTGTCAAATCTGTTGGCCTTCTTAGGGCCCCTGCTACACCTCTGGTCATAGCAAAGGTTTGGGCATCCTGCAAAGTTAATTCCTACTAGCCCTTTTGCCTTTGGCAAGTTGACTTGGTAAACACTTTATGTAGGCATCCAAGAGTCTTTCAATCCTAATCTGAGGGATTTTTTAGGTCTATTCCTAGATTATCATGTTGTATCATCATCATGTATCATGTTTTGGTCAAGAAAGCTTTACAGCAGGGCACCAACAATAAGTCGAATTTATTCTGCAAATTTATCCTATTGTACACTATTGTACATTACACTAAATTGTGCATTTTGAATATCTGATACTGGTATTTAGTAGGACTATTATTTTCTGTAAATATTTAGCCATATCAAGTCAAGGACGTGCATGTGTGTGCATCGTTATTTAGGTTATTCAACTTGTTAAACTCGTTAACTTCTACCATCGCACTAAAAGCACTTCTGTGCTTCCTTCAAACTTAGCAGGGGTCTCCAAGTAAATTTCCCTTGGGGCCAAAAGGGGAGTGTATTGCCGGAGTCCATAAACAAAAGCTCCAAAATAAGAATATGTTTTGATTGGGAAAATACTATTGAGGAAACTTTTTTCAATAAATGAATAATAATGAGCCTGACAGGACTGTAGCCAATGTGTTTATATCCTGATCTATCATGTCAGTGCCCTCTGCTGGACACGTGTGGAATTTTTTGCTTTTATTTTTATTTAAACAGCCCCCTAGTGGCTCGAGTGAGCATTCTGGTAATTTCTTTAAAAAAATCACAACTCCGCAAAGGAATTAGCCTGGCTATCGCCAGACTGCTGTGTGCGCTCGAATCTTTTCGAACTTCACAACAGCCTGAGGACCATGGCCAAAATTTTCGCATGGATTTGGGACCAATCACAGAACGAGGAGGGACGGCAAGACGATGACGCGCTATTCGACATACGGAAGCTTGTAGTTTGTTTAGGGATTAAAAAAATAAAAAATATTGATGGATCAAACATGACAGCAGCAGACGCGATGCCATCGCATCAAGTTATAGACCGTGTTCTAAATAGTTTAGCTCAAAAGTTTACAGCAGGTACGTCATACGTCATCTGATACGATGATACGATTGGCTATGGCTACGTGCAGACGCATGAGAGACATTCGTAGCGCCCAATAAACGGCTATGGACAATCGTAAACCACACCTCTCCTACGAGAAAATGAATTGGTGGTCCCCAGACTAATTATCACTTGTGATTTTAGTCTGGTGTTAGCCAGGCTACAAAGGAATGGGCTAGAGACTTACTTTTTTTTTTTTGACATACTCAGGAATTTATGCCCTACAAGTCGTGGGCCGGATTGAATCATCTCGCGGGACGGATGTGGCCGCGGGCCGTAATTTGCCCAGGTCTGCTTTACAGTCTCCTGACCTAAACACCACTGGAAAAAGCTTCAGCCTGCACCACTTAACGTTGTTCATCATGGATTTTGAGATGTGTTCAGTATCATCATTCATTTGTTGAACCTCTCCTCTTTTTAACTTCAGTGCTTCTGCAAATGATGTTAGTTTGCTTCCAGAATTTGTTGGTATTTAATTGAATCCATTCTTCCCTTGACCCGTAAAATGTTCCCTGTGCCACTGGCTACGTGAACGAGCCACCCCATGCTTAATCGTTCGTATAGTTTGTTCCAAAATGCATCAGGCTTGTCTAAACGTTTATCAGTGTGTGCTAACCTTCAGCTTCACTATTGGCTTCAAAAGGTGCTTATTGTAAATGTGTAGTAGTAATGTTGTCTACATTGTTGTCCTCCTTCAGTTTAAATGCTGCGGAGTCCATGGGCCGGCGGACTGGGTGGATAATATCCCGATCTCCTGCTGCACCGAAGACCCATGTAACAAAGTCAACTTCCCATATTGGCAACGGGTAAAATCCACCGATCACTGACATTTCAAATATTAAAATGGATTTTATTTTATGTGTGCACACAAGTCAGCTGATTTAGTTAGACACAGGGATTATTTACACCAAGTATCACCTACAAAAATAAAACCAAATCTAAACTAGGGCTAGGTCTAAACAGGATTAAACTGGATTAAACTACGGACTAACCCACAATTTTCTCTAAACATCCAGACCTAATTCATGCAATATTACCATGTGCCACCGATATTTTTAATGCAACACCATCACTTTGCAACACAAACACATACAGATATGGTGAGTTTTGACCTCCTGTAGTTGATAAAATAACATTTAAACCCCTGCAAACCAACGTCCTGATTACATGCGCATTGTCACTGGCTCCACCGTTCATAAGCTAATGACCCTATTTGCACATAAAGACTTTTTGTTGTCGTTTCCAGGGCTGCATGGTGCCGCTGAGAGAGTGGTTTGCTCACAATTATCGTGCCACCGGAGCCGGCGTGGTCAGTATGTTCATCCTCCAGGTACATGCGCTGCTTATATGTGGATTCTTCGACTCGCTATAGGTTACTCAGTGTTGTTCAATAGTTAGAAGGTCACTGGATATTACAAAGTTTCCCACTAACATAGACAAATAGTTCCTGAGCCCGGAAATGATGGTTAATTTTTTATTTGTTCAGTAAGTCAAGACCATGCAATAGATTAAAATGTGCCACCTAAGATAATCAGAACCAGTAATAATAATAATAATCTCTTGGATTTATATAGCGCTTTTCAAGACACCCAAACACACACATACACACACACACACACACACCACACACACACACACACACACACACACACACCACACACACACAGAACTAGCGGGTTGTTGGACTGATGCTAAGTAAGGTCAAAAGCCAATTTGAGCAGATGTGTTTTCAGAACTGATTTGTAATGACCAATATCATCAGCTGTTTGTATGTGTGAAGGGAGTGAGTTCCAGAGTGTGGGGGCCTGGACACAGAAGGCTCTGTCTCCCATGGTCCGCAACCTGGTGTGGGGAACGGTGAGTTGGACTGAGGATGAGGAGCGAAGCGACCGAGACGGAGTGTAAGCAGTGACGGACTGGCCATTGGGCAATGTGGGCAAATGCCACTGCGGCCGCTGGTCTCATCACTTGTTGTGGCCGCATCACAAACAAATAAATAGGCTAAATAAGCGAGGAAGCGGCGCCTATTGGCGCAATGGCTGCTAGCGGCAGCACCACCAGCGGCTCGCTCGCCGCTCATCACAACTTGTGGCGCACAACCATATAAAAAGGCTAAATAAATAAATAATAGCGGAGATGCGGCCGCCTTTGAAGACAAATGTGGCCTCTCTGCTAAAATTGCCAGGGCTCTTTTTGGTGCCAGTCCGCCACTGAGTGTAAGTGTGGATGAGGTCAGACAGGTACTGAGGGGACAGGGAGTGGAGGGATTTGTAGGTAAGGAGAAGGATTTTGTACTGAATGCGATATTTCACAGGAAGCCAGTGTAGATGGATGAGAGTGGGAGTGATGTGTTGCCAGGGCTTGACGTGAGTCAGGACCCTGGCGGCAGAGTTTTGGATGTATTGGAGCCTGTCCAGGAGCTTTTGAGAGATCCCGGACAGTCCATTGCAGTAGTCCAGTCGTGAGGTTATGAAGGCGTGAATGAGTGTTTCTGCTACTGAGTCCGGAAGTGAGTGGCGGAGGCGTGAGATGTTCCTGAGGTGGAAGAAGGCTGACTTTGTTATTGAGCGTATGTGTGGTTCAAAGGAAAGGGTGGAATCCAGGATGACACCCAGGTTGCGGACCGATGGGGACGGGCAGATGTTGTTTCCATCAATGGTGAGCACCAGATCCCCAACCTTCCGGAGCAGTTGTCTGGTAGCCACAACCATGAGCTCTGTCTTGTCAGTGTTTAATTGAAGAAAGTTGGATGTAAGCCAGGTCCGGAGTTCTGCAAGGCAGCGGGAGAGGGACTGAGGAGGAAGCTGGGCAGTGGGTTTGGAGGAAATATATAACTGTGTGTCATCGGCATATGAGTGAACATTGAGTCCATATTTCCGTATGATCTGTCACAGCGGAAGCATGTAAATGGTGAAGAGAAGTGGTCCAAGAACTGATCCTTGTGGTACACCAGTGCAGGGTTTCCACTGTGCATAAAAAGTATTACGTATTTCCAGACTATGAGTCGCACTTTTTTCATAGTTTGGCTGGGGGTGCGACTTACACTCAGGTGCGACTTATATATATATATATATATAATTTCATGTTTGTTATTTTCACACTGACAGCCACTAGAGGGCGCTCTAGGCGTGTGTACCAGTATCTGCTACTCCTGTACGGTTGTACAATGACAAATGAAGCACTTACTTACCTACTTACCGTAGCACTGAAAATGTAATGAACAGTAAAGTGTGGAGTGAACGAGAAACTGGTGAGGGACTGGCGAAAAGCGTAGGTTACTCTTACTGCAATGAAGAAAACAAAAAAAACTAATCGCTGGCTAAAAGCTAGAGGAACGAGTTCACAAATGAGAGCTTGAACAACGTCCTGCCGTTAGAGGCTTGTCAACGGTGCAGTTACACCTCCATGCCCAGGTAGTTGCCAAGGCTGGTGCGACTTATACTCCGGAGCGACTTATAGTCCTCATAGTCAAACTAGCATTATATCTCTTGGAAAATAATTGCATTGCTCGACTGTTTACTCCGTGAGTTCATCAAAAATACATCAATTACGGTACTGCTAATACTTGGGAAATACTTGCTGCAATAGCTAATACCGTTGGCAAAGACAGATAGGACATTTTGATGCAAATGTACATCCGAAAAGCACTATACCTGATTTTTTTTTCTCTCCCTAATAATGGAACAACATTTGTTTTGTCCTCTTTCAGTATATTGTGAACTCAGACATTTGTGGGAAAGAAACACTGTGCATTTAATTATAAAGCATTTGTATCCATTTCTTAAACTTGTAGCTAGTTTTTTAGTTTTTCTGAGCCCCTGCAAGTTGTAAAATGTGCCTGTAATGTTGGCCCTGTGAAGAATTAGGCTGCTACAAAGGTTTAGCCCACAACTAACATTTCAATTTTGTGGCTTCGTCTTTCATTGTTTGCGGGAAAAAAATAAATAAAAATCAGGTATAGAGCCATTAAAGTAGCTTTAAGTAATATTGTTTGAGCAAATCTGTAATTCGTAAAGGTTATTTTGTTGTACCTTATCTTAAGAGTTTTATCCTATTGGTATTTTTTTTTTTACATATTGGGCCTAATTTTAGTTAGTGTCTGACCAGTTTTATCATCACTCAAACAAAAATCAAATGTTAAGAGTTATTCATTCTTCATAAGACGCAAGAACTTTGCTCTAACACTGAGAGCTGCAAGAATAAAACAAAGGCAAAAAATGACTTCATTTTATTCTTGCAGCTCTCGGTGTAAGAACAAAGTTCTTGCGTCTTTTGTAGTATGAATGAATGAGCCTTTATGAAGTATGAATGAGCCTTACTTCAACAAAGTAAAGTCTTTTTTTCTTACTTTTTTACTTGCCTCTAATCATTAGCATTCGTTCTAACTGTATGACCACAGTCACTATCATTTACAACCAAACACAGAGGTCATTTACTAATTTAAGATGTAATATATAATTTAGTTTAGATTGAGTATATCTTAGGGATTCTTCCAGTATGCATTTCTGCTAAGTTTTCCCTCAATTTTTCCCCCTTTGTCTTTGCAGTTCTTTTGCCTGTGCATTAGCCTTCCTCTCTTTTGCCACATCAGTCGACGAGGCCTCGGTTACCAGTGAAAACAAACCCTCGCATTGGACCTACGTGTTTATCTATTTGTCCACAGTTATTTCTTATAGCACTTTATTCAACTCTAATCACAAGGGTTTTCTAAATGATTGTTGTCAGTAGATATATTGTCTGAGAGCATGATTTGTTGAGCAAATTGATCAACAATTCAACACACAAAATAACAATAAAAAACCTTGCATGTGATCCTTGTGTAGCGCAATCATTTCAAAATGCTACTTGATGGAGTTATTGTGATGAGAATTTAAAAGGGCGGCTGCGGCGGCACAATAGACTAGCTGAATATCGTTTTGTCATTTCGTTTGGGTCATAACAGTTAACAGTAACAAAATGGCAGCACGTATTTCCACAATAATGGTTGAATAAGCATCAAATTTCATCCTATGAAGCTTAAATCATAGAACTCATGTTAGTTATTTGTGCCTTTTCAGCCATAAAAGTTTTATTATTCATTGTATAAACATCATCTGTCCTTCTGAGTGACTCTTTCCTTTTTCTACCGTCGCTCCACATGGAGTAGAAAAAGGATGTTTATACAATGAATAATAAAACCTTTATGGCTGAAAAGGCACAAAAACCTGTTTACATGAGGTCTATGATTTAAGCTTCATAGGATGAAATGTGATGCTTATTCAACCATTATTTGGAAAATACACGATTTCCCATTATTTATATCAAATTCTTATTCGTGTGGCGGCTTGAAATATTTATTGATGACTATTATTGATGACTTATTGGGACTTCAACCCCCACCTGAACCGAGCACATTTTCTCAAGTTTGGCATTACCCAGATCTACGAGCTTCTTGGTAAAAAAAAATAAGTGTCAAAATAGCGACAAAAACGAGGATGAATACACAACAAAAAAGTGACAAAAAAGCAGCAAAAGAGTGGCAAAAAACTGACAAAAACGCTTCAAAAATGTGATGATGCTGCGACAGGTCTTAGCTTTCAAATGAGGTGTTACACTGGCCAAGCTCTCCATTCGAGAAGCTTTTAGATGTGGGTAAAGCTGACTGGAGAAAATGTGCTCGGCTAGAGTGGGGGGTAAGAGGTTACATTTTGTAATTTAGTTAATTATGGCCTTTGTAATTAATCACATTTAAGCATCATTTATTTCGGCGGTTGTATTTATTTTTTTGAGGTATATTTTAGATGCTTCTTTTCATTTTCCTACATTTGAACTTATTGTGAGGCCATTGTGATTTCAAACACGTCAAAGATGATAGTAGTTTGATTTATTTTAGAGAACGATCTTTTTAAGTAAGATCTTTTTAAAGATCTTTTTAAGTAAGTAAATAAGTTAACTGTGCGAATAACCAAGTTTGACAGTATAATAGTTTTTGGCTTTCCCTAAGAAACGTCTTGCAGGCCAAAGGAAAGTTATTACTACAAAAATGCCACTGAATTTATTTTGTTCATGGATGCATTGAATCACTAGAGGGCGCCACAACACTCTGCCCGTGTCTTTGCTGAGAAATGGGGGCTTGTGAAACGCATTTGCACTGCACAGAATCAATACGCACAGAGTGGACAATTTGTACGGCTTCAAACCGCATTTGGACTGGATTTACTTTTATTACACATCGATTGGCGACGTCATAACGGCTGACAGGGGAACTGAAGCTCGTGATTACGTGTTGCCGTGGAGTCGTGTGGGCAATGCATGAAAAGGCCTGGGGTCCTTGTTTTAATGCAGCAGGAATATCGAAAGACCCATATCCTGCTGAAATGATTGGATTTTGTCGTATTGTTCCCCAAAGAAGAACGTACTTGAAGTTATATTTGTTTCACTCATGCATAATATAGTTCTTTCTCTACTATTAATACTTTATCTACATTGTTCAGCCGCGTGTAAAGGCAGAGAGGATCATTGGCGCTCCTCTGCTTTCTTTCTCTGGTGCAGATTTATTCTACCTGCCTCAGGAACTGAGCTCGGATTATCTGCTCTGACAGCTCACGGCCAGCACAGTGCCTTTTTGAAACACTTGCCTCTGGCCATCTCTGAGTTCTGGGGGGCTCAGACGGAGAGACTAGAAAGGGATTTCCTCCACAGCGCTGTGAAGGTCCTTAAGCCTCTAGCGTCATGGCTCGTCCGCTTCCCAGATGTGCTGCGACCCACCTCCACCGCCTCACCTTCCTTCACACATCCCTAACGCTAACCTACCCAACTTTAATCCATATATCGATGTCTAGAGGTCTGATTGCCAAAAATAAATATGTCAATAAATATTTCTAATAGCTGCTTTTGTCTCTGAGTCTATCCGGGTCGAAATGCCTTTTATATTACTCAAAGATGGACAGAAACATTGCTGATCATCTGGGTCACTCAAGACACCAAATATATTGGTAAGGTGGCCGATGTGTCTTGCTCAAGGGCACGACAACAATATGCACTGGTTGGAGCTGGGATCGTGGGGAAAATTGTCCACCGCATTTGGGCCATCCCCTAGGAGGTTTCACTTTATTGCCCCCAATGAGATATTAGGCCTCAGCGTTTGACCCGGACCTTCCTGCCTAATCGCTCAGCCACTGGGCCGCCTTTACCAGAGGTAAGTATAATGTGGCCAAAATATTGACTCAAGAGTATTTGCTACTTTAAAATAATTTGACTCAATTAGGAGTGAAATTGAATTACTCAAATCGTTACTCATGCAAAAGTGAAAAAGTGTGTGGTCTGTTTTATATATGTTGTCTGTTATAATATATAATAATAATAATAAGTGATTCACAGACGCGATCAGTGGCTGGAGGTAGGTGACGCTGAATTTAATCTTCCAGGTTGAATTTATGCCTTGGCTATTTTTCTTTGACACGTTTGGTTATTTAGTTCAAAATGCTGTAACCAACATGTACGTAAGTGGGTATGTATTTTGTTTTTTCTATCTGTCTGGGGATAAATACTGCCCCATCATATCAAATGCCTGGGAGTCAAACTGCATAAATAGCCTTGAGCTACGTGAGCTACACCTAATAAGACACACCACATTCCCCTGTGTCCACGTGAGCAGACTGTTGGTGGAAAAAGCCGCCACATGTGTGATTCTGTTTTTGGACGTGTGACGGGACAGTGACGCACGGATGGGCCAAAAGCCTCTGAGCCCAGAAACCTTAATCAGAGCGGCACTAAACCGCAAAAGCCCCAGATCTGTCCACACACAGATTTATGCTAATGAGTCACCAGTGCTGGAGATCTCTATAAACCTTGCTGCAAAAATTGCAAGCGTTGAAAAATATAATTGTGAGTTCATAGACACAAATCCTATGTCCATGTTCCTCAAACCTGTGGAGGAAAAGGAGACACTGGACATTGTTAGAGGGTGTAAAATAAAACCTCGACAGATTATAACATAGATATGAAAACTTTAAAAAGTGTTATTGAATCACAGAGCCGTTAACATACATTTGTAACTTATTGTTGCAAACTGGACAATTTCCTGATAGCATGAAAGTCGCAAAGGTGATTTCTCTGTTCAAGGCTGGTAATAATCATCTCTTTACAAACTATAGGCCTGTTTCCCTTCTACCACAATTCTCAAAAATATTAGAGAAGGTTTTTAACTCTAGACTTGACAGCTTTATTGAAAGAAATAACTTACTCTCTGATAATCAGTTTGGTTTTAGTTTGTTTGTTTATTTGAGCAATGTTTTACAAACATAGTTTGCATGGTTACATCTTTACACTGTTAAAAAAAAAAAGAAGTAGGCCGAAGCAAGAAAGCTTATATGGGACAACCTCACACGCGCTCTTTGATATAATTGATGAAATAACTAATGCTGTAGATAACAAGAAATATGCAATAGGGTTATTTATTGACCTAAGTAAAGCATTTGACACAATAAATTATGACATATTAATTAATAACATAGAACATTATGGGATTGTGGGAGTAGCACTACAGTGGGTCACCAGTTATTTAAAAATAGAAAACAATGTGTGAAAATCGGTGATTATCAGTCGAGTTGTCAAGAAATTGTGTGTGGTTTACCTCAAGGGTCCATTCTGGGCCCAAAATTGTTTAATATGTACATAAATGACATTTGTAAAACATAAAAATTCTTAGATTCATCTTGTTTCCAGATGATACAATATTTTTGCATCAGGAGACGATTTACAACAACTGTGTCAGATTGTTAAGGCAAGGCAAGGCAACTTTATTTATACCGCGCATTTCATACACAAGGCAACTCAATGCGCCTTAACTTGGTTAATTGGAGCTCAAGAGTGTCAATAAGTGGTTCAAACAAAACAAACTATCTTTAAATCTGAGTAAAAGCAAGATGATGATATTTGGCAACTGTAATTCCAATGCTCAGGAAGCAATTCAGATAGAGGGTGTTGTTATCGAGCGAGTGCATGAAATTAAATTCCTTGGAGTTATTACAGACGATAGAATTACTTGGAAATCTCATATTAAATATATATCTACTAAAATTTCAAGAAGCATTCAGTAATAGCAAAAGAAAAGCACATTTTAAACATCAAAGCTCTACATATCTTATACTGTTCTCTGATTTTGCCATATTTAAATTATTGCACTGTGTTTTGGGGTAGTACTTATAAAAGCACATTATAACCAATAGTAATGCTACAAAGGAGGACTTCGATTTCATCTTTCTCCAGTGTACAGAAATCTCTTACGGCCCATACTTTGAAGGCTTTGTTATGTTAATGAGGCTGAAACTCAGCCCAGGACAGATCTACCTCTCATCTGTAGGTAATCTGTATGATTACCTACAATGAGAGCAGCTGTTAGAGGGGAGGGTCTGAGCCAAGCTGAACTCCTCCACATGGTCTTTATCTGGACTCTGGTCTGAGCTGAACCTTAGCTGACAAAGCCTTTTGGATGAGAGGCGAAACGATTGACACTTCAACTACAGAGTACAGAAGATGACTCAAGAGCCTTCACTAAAGATGGACGTCGCCTGTACGACTGCGAGCTTACACAGACATGTTGTGGATACATTACAAGTAGGACCATAGAAGCCCTCACTTTTGTATGTTCTTTGAATTGAATTTCTATATATATCATTTTAAATACTGTATTTTATCCACACATTAATGTTGAAAAAACATTAAATAAATCTATAAAGCTGAAATTATGACCAAAACAATAGTACAGTTTAACAGTTTCAAATGTTTCAATCTTATAAAGAAATGTTCCTAGAAAAGGGTATGCAACCAGTTGACAACCAATACCATGGTGTAGCCTACTAATTATTTGTGAACCATCATCCAACTTGAAAAGTAGAAAAACTGTCAGCATTTTTTACCAACTTTCAAAATTAAGAGGTAAAAATAATTTTAAAGAAAGAAAATCACAGTAAATAGCTACAGTAATGTTCGGACTATTGCGCGCACCTGATCATAAGCCGCACCAACAAAATTTACAATTTAAACATTTAAAATTTACATAGGCCGCACTTGTCTATAAGCTGCACGTGTCCATGTTGTTAGAAAGCGCAGTTGAACACGGCATCAACACACCTCAAATACAAGACTTTTCTCTCAGTGCACTGTCAAATATTCCAAGAGGTACGTTTACTTTAGTAAAAGTGCGTTAAGAACTTAAACGTTTATAATTTGATTAGGTTCTTTAAACCCGCACGTGTTCAGTCAAACTCAACCAGAACTCCTGGAAGGTTATTGTGCAAATGAGTGGGGTATGTTTGAAAGGAACGGCCGGACACCTGCAGGTCTCCATGGACTCCACACGCACAACTTTAGGTTTGGATTTGAGCTGTTATTGTGTCTTTCTCACGTCAGAGTTCTTTCATTAGAAATTACTGTATATCCTGAGTGCCCTTCAAACTTAGCCAGAGAGGATTTTATTCACGAAGTATGTTCATATTAAAATTTATGCTGCTTTCGTGTCATGGCTGTATATTTTTATGAACTTTTTAAAGCTTCCTGGCAGTGCAGTCTGAGCTGGAGAGGTGCCATCGAAATACACTGAAGATCTATGACCATTGGCAGAGCAAGTGTTTTTTTCCTGGTGATAAAATAGAAATAATTACTTTGAGGCCATAAAGCGTTTTTCTTTATTCAAGGCGTTTAGCTCATCCATCATATGCCCCAACAGGCCACCGTATTCTGCAGCATCTCATTGTAAAACTGCAATGGCTTTTGAGATTTACATTGACAGGCATAGATCTTATCCTTGTGTTCATCATTTCAGTGCTCATATTACCTTCACGACAATGATTCGGCAGCTATAATCAATTTTGATGCAAGCAGTCACCATTTCTTGCCATCGATTCACCCTATTGCCGGCAGAGGCTGAAAGACCTGTTTTCTACATTATAAACTGTAAGCAGGGTTGAGTTACTTTTCTACACATTATGAGTTGCAGTTAAGGATCAAGCCAGGCTGTGTAGCTCCATCCCACTTAGATTTTCCGAAGCTGATAACGTCTATGCCCGCGAGAGACACGTGACTCCGAGTGCGATCTACGCAGGTTGCGGTCCTTCCTCTCGCTGTTTTCCCAATAAGGATTAGCGATGTCTTGCACCAAATCAACGAATAGTTCAAGAAAACATCCCTGACAGTGAGATACTGATGGGAAGTCCCTGCTATGCGGTTACGTGAGTATAGTTACGCAGTAAAATGAAGATATTACGGCGCCGAAGTGCTCCTAAGGTGTGATTACGCCTTACAATATATTACCCTTTTTATCCGCTCAGAAAATCGTCATGTTTAATTTTGTGTAACTAGATTTGGATCGTGTAAATACACAACCTTAAATAGGGAAAACGTGGAAGAGCTTGGTCACTTCTAACTTCCACCCCCGTTTGGCCCCATAGAGGAGAGGAGGAGAGGCTAAATGCTAACAACATCTTTGGTCTTTTTGCGTGACTGAGCGCACGCGTAAAGACTAGACAGGTACGCATCAACTCGTCTAAGCTCAGATACATACAGTATCTCAGTATGGAAAAACAGTGGCCTGTTCCTTTAAAAAAAAAAACACTCCATTGGCTGTAAATACTTGACTGGTAAGAGTTTTTGTCTCAGAGCTAACGGCTAATATCAAAAAGCACCACCACAAAAATGAAGGTTGTTGCTAGATCGTCGGCTCGGGAGGGACGGTCTGCTGTGATTTTGTATAGATCTATGAGTTACTTTGTCGAAAAATACAAATAGCCCTAATCCTAACCTTAAGGTTAATTATTTCCCTGGCCCTAACCTTAATTTGTGTCATGAAATGTCACGTTTTCACAGCGGACCGTCCCTCCCGAGCCGACAATCTAGCAACAACCCAAAAATTAAACTAAAAAGTATTTATACTAAAGACAGGCTGATTTTTTTTTTAGCGCCGCGTTCAAAATCTTTTTAATTTTCATTTAGTGTTAGCCGTTAATTAATTAGATTATTTTTTTTAATCGAGTCCCGGCCCTAAAAAATTAATCTAATTAATTAGAGGCTTTGTAATTAATTCATCGAAATTAATTGCATATAAATATTTGACCTGAGAACAGTGAGAAGTAAGTTTTTTCATAAGGATTTTTAGTATACCATTGAATAATGACTGAATACATAAGCTTAAGCAACAAAATATTATTTATTTTGTTCAACCAAGTCCAACAGACCAGTGCAATATTGCCATTAATTGTGCGTCTGCAGGAAAAAAGGAAACTGAAGTGTGGAAAGCAAATTGTGATTAATTTCGATTAATATTTTTAATCGCACTAAACCTCATGTAATTAATTAATCGCAATTAATCGAAAAAAGTCCCGGCCCTAATTATAATGCATTAGTCTGCTGAAACATGCAGGACGATGCTACTTCACGGATTCTCCGGCAAACAGCAGCCTGGAGTGCTTTTTTTCTCTTATTGGTTTACTCTGGGCTTGGGCCTAAAAAGTAGTAGTAGTTGAGCTCCTACAGTTTATTTTAGCGTAGGAGTTGCAGTTGCATTTTCTTTTTACAGATTTTCGACAAACAGCCCCGGGTGCATCCCCAGGTCACCCCATCACAGCAAGTGGAACACCTCTCTCTGTCTAAGCTTCTTCACCAGTCAATACGCACAATCTCCATGTCGGCCCGAACACAAAAACACCTGTCCAGTACAAAATATCTCTTTTTCTTGTCTTCTCAGTTCATAAATCCAGCAAATCCAAGGGGAAAAAAGTCCATTAGCCCAAGTGCAAAGTGAGGCGTGGGGGGGGGATCACTGCAATACAGAAAGAGGAACCAATTGGTACAAGGGATTCATGTCCCTGTCCGTGAAGGGCGAATATGAGGCACAAGATGCAATCATTTACACAGAAATGTTTCTTGTTGGAAATTATGGCCAACAATATTTCTTCATGTTGGATTAAAGAGTAGAGCACATATCGTGCAGAATGGGTTCAGAAGAAAGCGATGGGTAAAGCTCAATGTTGCATGATGCAGAGGTGGGAAGTAACAAAGTACTTGTACTTCGCGCTGTCCCCATGTCAACCGTAAACTCACCGTGTAAAACAGTGACTGCCTGTATACTTATTATTGCAGGAAAATCAATGGGGTATATGGTCAATTGTCATACGGCTGCGTGGGGGTGGTTAAGAGCTTTCCAAAAATGTATAATATGTTGTCGTTGCAAAAGCGAATTTGACCCCTTGAACATAGTCGAAACTCACCAAACTTTGCCCAAAATTCAGGTCCGGTGAAAAATTAATTTAAATGTGTTTTTCATATTGGGGAAATAAAAAAGTGAACATATGGGGGAGTGGCCAACGTCAACTTTGTCATAGAGTGACGAGATTCGGTACAGACATTCATCATGTGACGACAAACAAAAATATTATTGTGGCCACGCCCCATGACAAACCGGAAGTCCGCCATTTTGACAGGAAGTCTGGAGAATGCTGAGTCAGCATTTTCGCGGACGTCACATTTTAACGAACTCCTCCTAAGGCGTTTCACCAAATGAGCTCTAAATCGCTCCAGCTCATCTAGAGATGTGGGGCATCAAAAGTTTACCAAATTTTTTGGCTATGTTCTACGGTTTGTTTGCGGCGAAGCCGTAATCTTTACGAAGTATTTTGCGATTAATCGTAAACTACAAATTGCTCCCATTCGCACATACAAACTCCGATTAAAAATCGGAAATATACACATCAGGGCAATAAAATGCAGTGTGGCCCATTAGCACCCTTGCTATGGTTACACAGGTGTGGTAATGGAGGCACGCCCCCTGACAAACTGGAAGTCCGCCATTTTGAAAAATGCTCTGTCACTCTATTTACCATAACCTGTAAATTGCTCACATTCGCACATACAAACTCTGATTAAAAATATACATTTTATTGACCTTTCACCCCGGACACAACAAATGGGAAAGTTACATTGGGCGCAATAGCGCCCCCTCTAGGTGCAAAACAAAAAATGCATATGAGTCGAAAAATTAGTTTCTCGGAAACGGATAAAATTCGGCACAAAAATAGTTGACGGCATCCCGATCAAAAAAGCCAATGGCACCCATACCGTATTTTGTAAGTTATTCTAATGTGACGGACACATAAATCTCACATTATATGAAATCATAGCGCGTTAGCGCCCTCTGTAATGAGTATGTGGACAGTGGTCATGGAAGTACGGCCCGTTAGGGCCGTCCGATGCTTCTTGTGAAATAAAAAAGATTACTTCAGGTTGGAGCTATTATTCACAAGGAGAGGCTAAAATGTAACTTCTGTGTTTACTGACACAGATTAATGTTAGCGCCCTCGGTAGGGTTATAGAGGCAATTCAGGTTTTTATGCGGCTAAGCTGCAAACTGTACAAAGTATTTTGAGATTTTTCGCCAAAAAAAAAAAAGGCTTCCATTTGCATATGAAGCCCGATTTCACTCATTTTGTTATCAGTTGTTAAAGTCACAGTCCTAAACACTTTCATTTGGCAAAATTCAAATTGGGCGTGATAGCGCCCCCTATAGGAATTATATGGAGAGTACAAATTTTAGTTTTACAAAATTAAAATAATTTGGCACAAAATTCTATTTGGTCGTTCCAATCAGAAAAGTCAATTACACTCATGCCATATTTTTCACTGTGTTGCCGTAGCGATGATCAGAACATCCCATTTTATTCTGATGGAAAAATGTTAAACTCCATAATTCAGCGAGAAGTGAGGTAAGGCAAGGCAAGGCAAGTTTATTTGTATGGCACATTTCATGTACATGTACAACTCAATGTGCCTCACAGCAACACCAGATACCCAAACACAATAAAAATGCAATAAAAACTCAATAAAATTACATTAAAAACAATTACATTAAAAACAATTACATTAAAAATTACATTAAAAATATGTATATATATATATATTAAAATTCATTAAATTACAATGAATTGCCATAGGCAGCAGAGGAACCAAAGGTTAGGCTTTGTGGATTTTCTGTGGCGCAGAAGTAAAATGTAAAAATATGCTTCAGTTTGCAGATATATAGTGTGATACAAATTCATACTAATTTGTCTCACTATAATGTCAAAATTGAGCGCGGAGTGTGCGTTAGCGCATTACAAAAATCCTAAAACTAAGACCCTATAGGGAAAAAAGTTAAAAACAAACATAAAGGCAGTAGCAATAATTTTAGATTGAGGGAGACAAAAGGGCGCGAAGCGCCCCCCTGCTTTGGGCAGAGTGGTCGGCGAGGGCCGATAATCGCCGCTTTGCGGCTATATTTGATAGGATTTATTTGAGTGATTATTTACAACATATTACAGTGCAGAAAACAAACAAAGCAACAAAAAGACTCAAAAGGAGTAGGCCGATATAAAGAAAGTTGGTGCTAGCTTGTAGTCTGCCGCACTAGCTGTAACTTATGTCAGACTGAGTAAAAAAAATTAAAGAATTTGAAGGTCAAAACATGATTTATTTTTTTTAGGGGAAAAATATCGATTTACTTTTTACTTTTTTTACTTAAGTACATTTAAGAGTGTGTCGTTTTTTACTTTTACTTAAGTAAGGCAGAGGTTGTAGTAATTTTACTTTTACCAGAGTAGTTTTGTGCATTAGTATTACTTAAGTACTTAAGTACTGAAGACTAGTACTTTTGACATCTCTGGCATGATGTCGTCATTACAAAACAGCTAGACGAAACAATGGTTTGCTTTTTTTTTTGCTGATCTCAATTGGAAATACTGCATATTTTATTCGAGTTAGACAAATTGTTCTCACGCAGCACAAGAGTCATTGGCCAAGGTTGCTTCGCTTATGAATAAGACCAGTTTCTATATTAATTTGATCAACAAGTTCACTTCAGCGATTGCTTTGATTGCACTTACTGTAATGATCAATACCTCCCAGAGAAACCATACACTCAAGCCGACTGACCTTCTTTGTCCTTGTGCGCTGAATAATAGGTCTAGTTCACGATATATAGGATTAGTGGCAGAAGTGTATTGGTCCTTAAATCTCAATCCAGTGCTGGTTTTGGTCCTGATTGTGGCTTTAGTCCCGGTCTGATTCTGAAGGGCTCCTCACTGTGAGCTGGATCTGGGTCAAGATCAGGTGGAGTGGGCCCCTGACGACCGGGAGGAAGGAGGGTGCACTTGTTAATCAAAGACCACTATTCTCCTGACTAGAACTGGTCTGAGCAGAAGCAGACAGCCGTACATTGAAAAGGCAGTAAATAAAAGTGTGCAAACAGAAAGACAAACAGGATCCGAATTCCTCACATAACTTTTTCCTCCCACTGTACCTCTAGTTACTATTACCTGATTGCACATTTTCCTGTCTATTATGCCCTGAGTGTTTCTTGAGAGCTGATGTAATAAGTTAATTTCTCCATTGTGAGATCAATAAAGTCCTGTCTTGTCTTATATATCTTATTCATCTTCATTTTTGTAACTAAATCTTCCACATTTTACCCTGTTCCGTCTCCCCATTGCGGTGTTGCGGCTCTGGCCAGTCGTGACCGTAATGAACTTCGAGATGTATTACCTCCTCATGCTTGTGTAGGTCTATCTGCAAATCTGAGAACGGAAAAAAACAAAAACAAAAAAAACAGGGTGTGACGTTCGTATGATTTCAGATATTACGTTGCTTCTTTTCCTTAAAACTGTGCCCTTTGGAGATCCGAGTTTTGACCTCCAAGGACAAACGAAATGCAGCATTAGCGTTGGTGGTCCGCCTAGTTCACATCTCCACTCGGCCTCGCTATGAACTCCGGCTGAGGCGAGCTTCTGATTAACTCAAGTGAACAATCGGGTTGTGTGGAGGATCTGTGAGAGCTAGAAACTCATTTTGGCAACAACCGGAAGATTTTACTCAAATGCCTCTGACTTTCACGGTTTGATTCAGGTTTTGTTTAGTTTATTTGGTAGGGACAGTGCATGTTAATGAACAAGTCCACGAAATCCACGTCTACACCGCACAGTTCTATACTCACAGTATCCTTCAGACCATGTCAACAGCGGTACAGTAGATCAGGTCGGCTTTGATTGAATTTTCTGAACCCTATATATAATTCCCCCCCCCCCCCCCCCCCCAAAAAAAAAAGATTGGATGTTCAATGTTATACTACTGTGAAATTTACGGCACTGAAGCAAAGTCAAGGGTTTTGCAGTAAATTCTAAGGAGGAGGGGGAGGATAGTGGCGCTGAGGCGTAAATCGAGACTCTACATTGTAAAATCATTACTGGGACATGCTTTTAACCTCCACTAGAGCAGCCAAGGTCTCATGTCCCAATGAAAGAAGGGCAAATGGATAGGACATGGCTATCCATGGTTATTTATTGCTGGCAACTTTTGCCCTATCTTCACCAACATTAGTAATACAAGACATTGATATGTTAAAAAACTCCTCCCCACAATGAAGTGGCATAATGGAAATTACAGATTCGTTTCCCTTGTCATGGTTTGAAAACAGGTAAACATGTTATAGTATTGGGTAAGCTGACAGATACAACAGTACCAGAATGATACAACACTGCAAATAATAATAGCACTGTAAAATCATTTTACTGTAGTATTTTTTAAATTTTTATTTTAACGTCTGAAAACACACTGGGCTTGATCCAATCACATCAAAGACTTGAAATATATACAGTATACAGATTGATGTGTTGACATTGACGGCTCAGTGTCTTGCAGGCGCGCCATCAGCTTGATCCAATTAAAGCCCAGAAACAACGAGATTACCCGCCCGTGCCAAACGCGACGGAGCGGTTTGACAGTCCCCCGTCAGCTCAACACGTGCGGCTCATTCACGTTCACTCCGCTCGTCCAACTCCGGCCCCAGACTTCCTCCAGTTGGCTGCGGGCCACGTAGTTTACAACAAACATGCTACACACTCATGATGCATCCAACGCACATTCTCGCATGGAGGCGAGACACAAGCAGGAGGCTCAGTTTGGATTGTATTTTGCAGGATTTATTGTCTCTTGAAGGTAAGAATTAATAACAACAAGTAAATAAATACTATACCAACATGTATCCAACTTGATTTAAGAACGGCCAGGTTCCAACCACTGTAAAACAAAACTCGTCATGCAGGGCGAGCTGCAGACCTCATTTCGGGCCTGAGAGTTTTCTGATTTAAACCGGCCCTCTCTCACCTCCACAGTTTTAGTTCACCTCATAGAGCGTTAGCTTTGATACTTAGAGGCTGTAGGGTCGGTCCCGACACGTTCTCTTTCACATGGGCCGCTGCACACATAATCTCTGCCTGATACATCTTTGCTTTGAGTTATACAAATGAAAAATACATTATTTAAGCACTTTCCTTCCTTCTTTCTTTTTTCTTCTTTCCTTCTTCTTTCTTCTGTTCTGTCTTTCTTTCCATCGTTCATACTGTCTGTCTGTCTGTCTGTCTGTCTTTCTTTCTTTTTTTTTTTTCTTTTTCTTTTTTCTTTCTTTCCTTCCTTCTTTCTTTCCATCTTTCTTCCCTTCTTTCTTTCTTCTTTCTTTCTTTCTTTTCTTTTTTCTTTCTTTCCTTCCTTCTTTCTTTCCATCTTTCTTCCCTTCTTTCTTTCTTCTTTCTTTCTTTCTTTTCTTTTCTTTTTTCTTTCTTTCCTTCTTTTTTCTTTCTTTCCTTCTGTTTTTCTTTTCTTTCTTTCCTTCTGTTCTTTCTTTCTTTCCTTCTTCCATCGTTCATACTGTCTGTCTGTCTGTCTGTCTGTCTGTCTGTCTTTCTTTTTCTTCTTTCCTTCCTTCTTTCTTTCCATCTTTCTTCCCTTCTTTCTTTCTTTCTTCTTTCTTTTCTTTCTTTCTTTCTTCTTCTTTTCTTCCTTCTTTCTTTCTTCCTTTTCTCCTTTTTCCTTTCCTTCTTTACTTCCTTCTTTTCTTTTCTTCTTTTCTTCCTCCTTTCGTTCATTTTTCTGTCTTATTTATTTCCCTCTTTCTGTCCTTTATCTTTCCCTCTAGCTTTCTTTCTTCTTTTGCCTCACCTGTCTTTTTCCTGTCACTTATTCCCCCCCCCCCCAACACTTCTGTGTTATCTCCATTGAACGGCACCAACTTAAACTAAGTCTCTTCGTTTAACACCTGCTTTGAGTCAGTTCAGCGTCCAGTGGCATCTCCTGCTAAAGCGCAATGAATGAAAAGCACAATGCAAAAGTTCTTTCTGATTTCAACACATCAGTCATTATTTGATAGATTTACATGACAAAAACATTTATGTAACTTTATTATGTCTAAAACAGCAGCCAGATAAAGCCTTTAGGCCTGTAATAGAACAACTGTTTGAGAAATGAGAATGTGCCAACTCTCCCAATTATCAAAGTTTTACCTGTCGCTCCGCCATGTTGTAACCATAATTCCCCAGTATATTGAATGGTACATTGCGGGAGACTATGATTTTCACATTTGGAACGCAGCAGATTATTAAGTGACTATATGAGAACTTGGAGAGGTGACTGCAGGGATAGACCTGTGTGTCATGTACAGTACTGTCAGCAAGTTCAGCTTTGGCTGTCCTACCTGGAGCAGAAGGACAGTAGCCACTGCCAGATGCTCTCTCAGGTGTGTATTTGAGCATCCACTTTGTTTGGCCAAATAAAGCACTACATGTTGCATCAGTATTCCCTAAGACCCTGTGTTTCAGAAAAGCCAAAGCTGCCAAAATCCTTCACTTTTGCCCATTACAGGATTATTTTCCTTTGGTCTGCTTTATTCAAAAGACTAAGAAGACAGGATTATGAAATTTGGTGCAAAATATCATGAGATAATGAAGATATTAATGAAAAGCAATACTGGGTCTATTTTTTATTTATTTTTTATAACTGTTGAAAAGTACCATGTGATTTGTATAACACAGCAAGTCATATGGTTTAATGGTAAATATTTCAGGGAAAAGTATAAAAAATATATATCTTTGACCAGGTTACAAATATTAAAGAAGAAAGCTAATATAGATTATATGTATATTTTTTACCTCCTTTAGACTGTGTAGTTTAATTCAGATTATTTTGTGTAATTTAGAGTGAAAAAGAAAAATGTTTTAATGTAAAAGTTTCAAGTGGGATTTTCCTTGTTCCATTGGCATTAGAATTATTTATCTTGTCTTAGATTATCAATCAAAGTTTATTGCTAAAGCACATTACAACAACACCAGGAAGACCAAAGTGCTTCACAGAAAGATAAAACAATTAAAAAAACACAGAATTATAACTTCCAAGACATAATTCAGTGTGTTCTATTTGAACTTAAAAAGGGACAGATACGTGAGAACACACAGACTGAGGGCCAGGCTGTTCCATAGCTACGGCATGGCAATAGCAAATGAACAATCGCCCACTGTTTGTACCGGGACCCAGCACGTCCAGAACCATTTGGAGACCAGAGAGCTCTGATGGGGCGATGTACAAGCAAAATCTTAACGGAGCTAGGCCATGAAATTCTTTAAAAACAAACGTTAAAACTTTAAAATCAATTTGGAAATAGACCGGGAGCCTGTTTGATTGGTTCAAACAAACTCAAATTCAACATGAAGTACCTTCATTCAAACAGTTTTAAGTCATTGATCTCATTTCAGATGTTTTTTGCAGTGTATTCCTATGGCAAATGCTTTGAAAAAGGATCTGTCAATGCCATCTCACCAGCACCAGTGTGTAACAAGCTACTGTAGCTCTAAGTAAATGCTCTGTGGTCCTATCCATCATGCAGTATCCGCAGTGTGGGGGTAGTGTACAGTATTTAAGTGGCTGCCGTAATGACGACTTCCGGCAGCGTCCGACTTAAGGAGATTGGATTGGACTTGGGGTCTCCTTGAGGAAGGTCATAACACTTAATGAGCTACAACATAAAAGACGCTTCAAAGTGCAGATAAAAGTCGGCCGCCGGGCACGGTCGGCGGAGGCCAACGTTACGAGACTACGTGCGCCTCCTCACAAGACAAATGGGACACTGCCTGGGGAAACGCTGCTCGGAGGAGAGCTCTATATCACCCCAACGGCTTTGAAAAATGAAGCCAGCGCATTCGATTTGTAGAGATGCGTTTCTTTGACAAGATATGAAAATGGATGTTGCTTGTAATGCTTGAGCTGGAGGAGGAGGAGTAGAAAAAACACACATGTAAGATGGAAAATGTGGATCTAGATCAATGTTTATAGAGTTATTGTGTCTACATTCTTTTGCTCAGTGTTTAACAGTAATGTATGTTCAAGCTTATAATGAAAGCATACTTAACAAAATTATTACAATGTTCCAATAATATAATTAAACTGACTTGGTGACCTTTAAGGCAGTGATTCTCAACTGTTGGGTCAGGATCCAATAATGGGTTGCAGAGCCATTTTCATTGGGTTGTCGGGATCCTGTTTCAGTCAATATTTTCCATCTGAAACTGCATGGAACACTACCGGAGTCGAGAGCTAAGGTTTATTGATCAAATCACAATCAATCAATTTTCTATCTCTGGCATTAGAGTGATAGACGATCAGAATTGTGGAGCCTTGCAATCTCAGGTTCAGCTGCAACAGATAAAAGTTTCCATAAAGCAGATTCTAAAGTGTTTAGATAATATGATACTCACGTGGCTGTCCCCGGAGGTACTCTAAATGACGGGGAAAGGTGGACACTCCTCCAGAAGAGGGCACTGTCCTCATAAAAGCAAATATTTTTTGAAGGTAGATTTTGTGTATTGTTTTAATAGAGATTTAGTTACGCCTATATGCTTGATGAGGCACATTTAGATGCATTTTCTTCTGAATATTTTTGAACACAATCTGGAGACATTCAGGTAAATACTGTATACAGGCTCAGGAAAACTGAAGCATAACCAAGTAAGTGAAT
Source organism: Neogobius melanostomus (assembly GCA_007210695.1). Lineage (NCBI taxonomy): Eukaryota > Metazoa > Chordata > Actinopteri > Gobiiformes > Gobiidae > Neogobius > Neogobius melanostomus. The sequence continues at coordinate 759,739 of VHKM01000449.1, read as the reverse complement.
TTTTAAGCATACGTAGCTCTCTGATGTATGTATGTAACGCCCCTACGCTACGATCACCAGGGTACAAGAAGACCAAGACTAGAGAAAGATTTTAGATATTTATTTTGAAGAAATGGAAAAAAGTATAAAAAGGATTCAAATGTTTGGGGAGGAGCAAGCAAGTCTGATGGGGTCCAGCTGTTGGTTTTGGGGAGTAGGAGGAGCTGACATTGACATGGGTGGAAGAAGAACTTGGATGGGTTCAGAGAAGGGCTCTTTTCCAGGGGTCCAGGCTGAATGGTCGGCATACTCTGCAACACGGCTCCTGGTCTCTGCGCTGGTTAGGTGCAACCATATGGCGTCCGAGCGGAGCAGCAGACTTGCCCTCAGACTGGTCTGGACCCCTGGTGGACGAGACGAAAACAAAACAATGAGGGCAAGAAATGTTACAATGAAGAAATGAACTATGCAACTAAATATCTTCATTTATATATACATTTGCAATAATGTGAACAAGCATGAGTGAGGGTGCACTGACCTGGTGGACGAGACCAAACAAAAATATAGCCGCAAGCGGCGATTATCGGCCCTCGCCGACCGCCCTGCCTAAAACAGGGGCGCTTCGCGCCCTTTTGTCTCCCTCAATCTAAAATTATGGTATTGCTACTGCCTTTATGTTTGTTTTTAACTTTTTCCCAAGGGTCTTAGTTTTAGATTATTGGAATGCGCTAACGCGCACTCCGTGCTCAATTTTGACATTATACAGAGAAAAATTAGTATGAATTTGTATCACACAATATCTGCAAACTGAAGCATATTTTTACATTTTACTTAGGGCTGCGGCTGCGCCGCAGATCATCCACAAAGGTTATCCAAGTACTTTGGATAACCTTTGGTTTGATAACCTCACTTCTCGCCGAATTATGGAGTTTAACATTTTTCCATCAGAATAAAATGGGACGTTCTGGTCATCGCTACAGCAACACCGTGAAAAATATGGCATGGGTGTGATTGACTTTTCTGATCGGAACGACCAAATAGAATTTTATGCCAATTATTTTAATTTTCGTAAAACTAAAATTTGTACTCTCCATATAATTCCTATAGGGGGCGCTATCGCCCCAATTTGAATTTTGCCAAATGAACGTGTTTAGGACGGAGACTTTAACAACTGATAACAAAATGAGCGAAATCGGGCTTCATATGTGCGAATGGGAGCCATTTTTTGTTTGCGAAAAATCTCAAAATACTTCGTACAGTTTGCAGCTTCGCCGCATAAAAACCGTAAAACTTAGAAAAGTAATTTGAATAACTTTAAAGTTCTACTTCTCAAGATTATTTTCCACCCAAAATTAGCTCGTTCCGATAAACGCTCTAGGAGGAGATAGATTTTGTACGAAGTGAAAAATAAAGGCGGATTCCCGCTTCGCGGGCTGTCATCCAAAATGGCCGACACCCAATATGGCGGACGGCGTTGCCGTAATAATATTTTTTGCTCAACTTGTCATGATGCACGTCTGTACCGATTTTTATGATTCTACGACAAACTTCATTTTTGGCCAAGTCCTATCTCGCAATGTTAAAAAAAAACGGAGGTGGCGCTCTCGCGCCACTATTTTGAAATTCAAAATTTGGAAATAGTCAAAAATTGCGTCGGATCGGGTTTGAATTTTGGGCCAAAATCTGTGACTTTTCGTCGATGTTCACTGGGTGAAAATTGCGACGGTGCAAAAGAAAGAAAGAAAGAAAGAAAGAAAGAAGAAAGAAAGAAAGAAAGAAAGAAAGAAGAAAGAAAGAAAGAAAGAAGAAAGAAAAAAGAAAGAAAGAAAGAAGAAAGAAAGAAAGAAAGAAAGAAAGAAAGAAAGAAAGAATGAATAATATTCCCATACGAAAACAATGTTCCCGCTTACGCGGGTACCATAAACTATATATTTTCGGAAAGCGCTCGCGCATTCCTACTCATGGTAGAGGTCCTGGGTCACTGACGGGCACGAAGACCTAGGGCTCTCAGTCGCCCATTGACTTTTATGGGCTCTGTACAATTACAATGTTGATTTTGCATTATATATGTATGTGCACGGGACGTGCACGACAAGAGGAGTGTGTTAGTGAGTGTTTGAGAGGAGGGAGCGCTTCGCGCTCGTTTTGTGCGCTCCGCGCACTTTGGGGGAGTGCGCTCCGCGCACTCTATACGATTACAAGAGCCCCTTCGCCAGCCCTGATGGCGCTCGGGCCTAACAATGAGGGAGAACAAAAGGTGCACAGGTGTTTTTATGATTAAAGTCCCGCCCCGAATAACTGCCCACTTAACTTAAAGACATGGCCATTGGTCCACTGCAAATAAAGAAAAACACCCACAAAGAAAACCACACCCAACTTAAAGTGGCAGTAAGGGAGATACATCATAACCTGTTACACTTACACTCACCTAAAGGATTATTAGGAACACCTGTTCAATTTCACATTAATGCAATTATCTAAACAACCACTCACATGGCAGTTGCTCCAATGCATTTAGGGGTGTGGTCCTGGTCAGACGATCTCCTGAAATCCAAACTGAATGTCAGAATGGGAAAGAAAGGTGATTTAAGCCATTTTGAGCATGGCATGGTTGTTGGTGCCAGACGGGCCGGTCTGAGTATTTCACAATCTGCTCAGTTACTGGGATTTCACGCACAACCATTTCTAGGGTTTACAAAGAATGGTGTGAAAAGGGAAAAACATCCAGTATGCGGCAGTCCTGTGGGCCAAAATGCGTTGTTGATGCTAGAGGTCAGAGGAGAATGGGCCGACTGATTCAAGCTGATAGAAGAGCAACTTTGACTGAAATAACCACTCGTTACAACCGAGGTATGGAGCAAAGCATTTGTGAAGCCACAACACGCACAACCTTGAGGCGGATGGGCTACAACAGCAGAAGACCCCACCGGGTACCACTCATCTCCACTACAAATAGGAAAAAGAGGCTACAATTTGCACGAGCTCACCAAAATTGGACAGTTGAAGACTGGAAAACTGTTGCCTGATCTGATGAGTCTCGATTTCTGTTGAGACATTCAGATGGTGGAGTCAGAATTTGGCGTAAACAGAATGAGAACATGGATCCATCATGCCTTGTTACCACTGTACAGGCTGGTGGTGGTGGTGTAATGGTGTGGGGGATGTTTTCTTGGCACACTTTAGGCCCCTTAGTGCCAATTGGGCATCGTTTAAATGCCACGGACTACCTGAGCATTGTTTCTGACCATGTCCATCCCTTTATGACCACCATGTACCCATCCTCTGATGGCTACTTCCAGCAGGATAATGCACCATGTCACAAAGCTCCAATCATTTCAAATTGGTTTCTTAACATGACAATGAGTTCACTGTACTACAATGGCCCCCACAGTCACCAGATCTCAACCCAATAGAGCATCTTTGGGATGTGGTGGAACGGGAGCTTCGTGCCCTGGATGTGCATCCCACAAATCTCCATCAACTGCAAGATGCTATCCTATCAATATGGGCCAACATTTCTAAAGAATGCTTTCAGCACCTTGTTGAATCAATGCCACGTAGAATTAAGGCAGTTCTGAAGGCGAAAGGGGTCAAACACAGCATTAGTATGGTGTTCCTAATAATCCTTTAGGTGAGTGTATATCTTAAAAGTAGTTCACTGGTTATAAAAGGTTAGACCCCTGTCCTATGGGTAATGGCATACCACTTGAAAACCACAGTATTAATTAAGATTTTAATTTTAAATACATTCTCTTGTTCTATAGAAAATGTTACAGTAATTATCTAAATGGCTTAGTCAAAGGTCCAGTTCTTGGTATATATTCATATTCATCCTGTATATTCAGTCCAAACACTTGGTTCTGCTGATGTCATAAGGTTCATTTCAGCATTCAAACTGCTTTGGCTAAAGGCTATCAGTCATTGCTTTAGAGTTTAAGTGACCAACCAAAGCTCCAGTGCAATAACAGGGTTTCCTCTGGCATTAAAAGTCATTAAACACACAATTTCTTGTAAATAATGACATTGCTCCACTATTTATACCACATAGGCTTGACACAGAGACTAATTAAGGTCCAATCCAACTGCGATTCCAACCTGGACAGACTGAGACAAAAGCAGTGATTAAAAAGATATATTGACAAATATTGTTGGCGATCATATATATATGGAGTAAAGTTAGTATGGAAGGGAGGTTTAGAGTTAGGAGGTCTTCCCCTGAAGCCTGGACATTGGTGGTTGTATGGGAGACAGTTGAAGGACATAGCAGGGTGAAGCTGTGGATAGAAGAGGCGGTAAAGGGGTGGAGGTGGGTCACAGCACATCTGGGAAGCAGACGAGCCATGAACGCTGGACTGATGCGATGACTTTCCCGTGACTAAAGTGTGGCTCTGCGCTGATAGACTGAGGTGGAGGTGTGACCCTCGCAAACGCGATCATTGGCTGGAGGTAGGTGATACTGAAATTAGTCTTCCATGTTGAATTTACGTCTATAGGCTTCATTTTTGGTTGAAATTGTTTTTGTTTTTTTCATTTTCATTTCTCATTCCTGTGTTTGATTGAATGTTTTGTTTGCATTTGTGGAATTAAAAAGCATAGTAATTGACCTGTTTTACCAATACAAACCCTGTATAAGGTGGCAGGAAGAAAGTACATCATTGATAACTTAATGGGGCTTCAACTACCGGTAAGTTTCTATAAAACAGCTTAAAACATTTAATTAAAAAAGAACCCAGTACCAGTGCATGATTATCTTTAAAGACAGGATGACAGCATGGGAAGAGAGAGTGATGTATCTGAATGGCACCATATTCAGATCATGTTATTGTCATGGGTTTGAACATGCCGGAGCCCGCAGCGCTCACTCAGAGGCTGCAGTAACCACATCCGACACTTAATGACACAATGACACAATGAGAATGATGAGGCCAGAAAGACGATAATGCATGTTGAAAGGACAAAAAGGTCTGTAGTTTAGCAGACTTTTTACAAGAATATCCTCTCTAACATTGATTCATGGAGACTGTTCGGTCACAAGAACCATCCAATAACGCAGTGGTTCCAAAAAATGTGGTTGAGAGTTCAAAATGTTTGTAGCTGGAATTCTTTTATTCACAATAATAATGGTTATAATCACCTATGTTTTGCTTTACAAGACTGTGTCACCATAGTTGGGAAAATAAAGAATGGACTTATTGTGGCCGACTTCTTCTTGAAACCATAAGGAAATGGAGGTGGGCTGCAGAAGTTCTGGGCTCCTAACCTTTTTGCCCCTTCGTAGGTCATTATTGAACACAGGTTTGTCATTCTGACCTCCATGTGTTTATCGTATCATACACAACATCGTCCTAATTTTATCCCTTTACTAATTTTGTTTTTATTAATTTATTTGACCTTTATTTACGCATTATACCGGCTCAAAACCCAGCCAAATTGCGAGCACGAATGAGCTTCAATTAGCTTGCGCTGAACATAGATACAGACGGCATTTCTGGAATTGCCTGTATATGACCATGTTTGAAGCAGTTTAGGTGGAAAACAAAGAGAGGAAAAATCTAAACTTTCTATAATTACTCCATCACTACTAATCACTACTAAGATGCTTGATAAAGTTTTCTCCTCAGTGAGGCCCACCACATGTCTTTTAGACCCGGTCCCAACCCCGTTTTTTAAAAACATTTTATGGATCTTTTAGAGATGAGCTTTTAAACATGATGAATTGCTCTCTTCAGACTGGGGTCTTCCCTGCTGCCTTTAAGGGGGCGGTGGTGAGGCCCCTACTGAAGAAGAGCAATTTGCATTGTAATGATTTTAACAATTTTAGACCAGTATCCAACTTACCATTTTTAAGCAAAATTTTAGAAAAACTTGTTTTTACCCAACTTAGCGACTTTATAATTGCACATGATGTCCTTGAGAAATTTCAGTCTGGCCTTAGGGTAACCACAGCACCGAGACGGCCCTTTTAAAGATTTTAAACGATTTTAGATTAAATTATGATTGCAAAAAGTTGACTGTGTTGGTTCTTCTGGATCTGAGTGCTGCCTTCGATACAATAGACCACACTATTCTTTTAACTCGTTTAAAACACATCGGCCTCTCTGGTGCTGTCCACAAATGGTTTACATCCTACCTCACAGACAGGACATTCATGGTAAGTGTGGATACCTGCTCCTCTAAGGTCCATAAAATTACATGTGGTGTACCCCAGGGTTCGATTTTAGGGCCAGTGCTTTTTAACCTGTATATGCTCCCTCTTGGTGATGTCATCAGGAGACATGGAATCAGCTTTCATACGCTGATGATACACAGTTGTACATCTCCATGTCTCCTGATGACACCAGGCCAATGGACGCACTTTTTAACTGCATTTTAGATATCAAATCCTGGATGGCAGAAAACTTTCTCCAGCTTAACCAGGACAAAACTGAAGTTTTAGTCATCGGTCCTGAGGCCCAGAGAGAGAAACTTTTACCCAAACTACAGTCATTGTCTTTTAATCCTTCCTCACAGGTGAATAATCTGGGCGTGATCTTTGACTCTGATCTGACTTTTATTCCACACATTAAGAATATCACAAGATAGGTTTTTACCATCTAAAGAACATAGCCAGAGTCCGCTCCATTCTCTCTCGGGCCAACACGGAGATGCTAATGCATGCTTTTATCACCAGTCGTATCGACTACTGTAATGCCCTGCTTTCTGGTCTTCCCAAAAAGAGTATCTCAGGTTTACAACTTTTACAAAATCAGCAGCTCGTGTCCTGACAAAGACCAGGAGGCGGGACCACATTACACCGGTTTTAGAGTCGCTGCATTGGCTCCCCGTGTGTTTCAGGATCGATTTTAAGTTCTTTTAATGGTTTTTAAATGTCTTAATGGTCTTGGTCCTTCTTATCCTTCAGAACTGCTTTTACCATATGAGCCTTCACGGTCCCTGCGCTCCTCCGGTAGGCGTCTCTTAGTTATTCCAAAAGTCAACAGAAAGACTCACGGCGAGGCATCTGTCCAATATTACGGCCCTCGCCTCTGGAACGACCTGCCGGAGGGGCTCAGGACCGCAGAGAACGTTCATGTTTTAAAAGTAGGCTCAAGACCACTTTTTAGTTTAGCTTTTAACTAATATTTATTTATATTAACTTTATGTATCTGTTTAGTTCTATACAATTATTTCTTTAGTTTCACTCTTTTTATCTTGTGTTATTTCACATTTTAGCCGAGTTTTAGCTGTTTTTAATTTATCTTTTATTTTTTATGTTCTCCCAGTGGTTCCTCTGAGGGAGCCCTCTGCCCCGGGAGTGCTGGTTGGCTGTGGCCGTGCGGGCGCTTTCCTGTTGGTGCCTGGATGGAGGTTGGACGTCTCTCCTACACCTCCTCCGGGCGCCCTGTGTTGGCGCTCTGTGGCTGTGGCCGATGGGCTGCTCTCGGTGCAGACGCCTCCTTGGATGGTGTTTCCTCTTTCGGTCCATCTGCACTCAGCTTTATGTCCATTTTTATTTAAGACTTTTAACTGTATATGTGTCTGTGTGTCTGTGTGTGTGGGTGGGTGGGGGAGGTTGTTGTTATGTATATTTGATTTTAATTATTTTTAAGCACTGTAAAGCACTTTGTGTTACATCTTGTATGAAAGTGCTTTATAAATAAGTTTGATTTGATTTGATAATCTGAATTATGAAGAGTTTTCTATACCCAATAAAGATACAAAGACATGGAGAGGAACAAAGTGGTTCAACAGCCCATAATTACATAAATATCGGAGAATGCTAACATGATGCTTCATGTTAGCATCATGCTACATGCTCACGCTAGCTATGACTGCCGTTTTTTTGCTTCTACTGAACAATCTTCTGTGAAAAAATATCCGTATGGGCCCGATTTGTGTTTGTGTGTGATAAATAAGTTTATATTTTGCCAGAAAACGGCTAAAAAGAGTGAAAAAAATGTTTCCCAAAACATACTTCCTTCTTCCCCCTTGGTGAGGCCACGCCCCCTTGTATGACGCAAAGCCACACGCCCAGTCCATTCTTAATTTTACAGTCTATGGTCACTACTTTCTCAACACGCTACACTGTAGTCATTATTCATTCACTCCCCACTCAGCTATTACAGAAGCCACGGCTGCCATGGGGGAGACTGATGGAAGTGAAGCTACCAATCTGTGCCAACGGCTCCTCTGACCAAGACAAAACCACACAGTACGTTCAGACTGGGGTGGGTAAATTGTCTTGCCCAAAGATACAACAACAGTCGGAACAACGTTGTAAAGCAACTCAAGAAATACTCAAATACTGTACATTCACGTTCAAATGTTCATTGTTTACATATTCCTAATGCACTTTGTTATTAATGGTTATGTTTAATATAATCAAATGCATTTAAAATCATCAATAAGACATCAGTGCTGCTCATTACACATCTTAGAGCATCAACATGAACCCGTGCATTACACTTCGGCGATGACCATGTGTTCTTTGAAAGGGGAGATACTAAATAGCGGTATGTAATGGTAATGATACGGTGCTGATGAGATGATGAAGCCTGCGCCGCCCACACTCACCCGGGCAGACGGTTACCTGTGTGGTGCCTGGAGCTGGAGACACTGGGGACCAATGATCCAGGCGACGAAGGAGCAGAGCGAGCACTTCCCTGCCCCAAGACAAGTCTCCCGAGACTCCATATAAGCTGCACTCGAGCTGACACGGCAGCACTGAATGTACGACAAGAGCAGGATTAAAGGAGTGGTAAATACTACAGCCCAACGGAAATGATCAAAAATCTGTGGGGGAATGACCCTCATCAGTGTGGCATCTTTTTAACCTCAGCACTTTTTATTCATTTGTTTTAATATTTATGTAGTTTTGAAATGTACTTATTTCAAGAAAGGTTTACTTCTTTCTAGAATACTGGCATTGAACCACTGCGCCCCACTATTTCAGCCCGTCGCTGTCTCTGGGCCTGATCTATACTCATCCTTCAGTGTCATGCAGGAAGGTAGAAGTGGATTGTTTCAAATTCAATAATGTACGCTACAGATTTATTTATTTGTATCATTTATTTGATACAAATAAATAAGCCAAGTAGTATCTGTGTATAATATTAGCCAGAATGTATTTTTTTACTTTTTAGGATATACATATTTAATCACATTAATCACAGGTAACAGGGAAACTCTAAACAAAAAGGCTGCATATACAGTCCTGGAAACAAAACTTGATTCTTTCTTTCTGTTTGCAAATTGCCACATTACAGCGATGCAACTAACCTTCCATCGTTTTCAGTGTAATGCTTGTTTGAATACTTGTGGAATGTTGTTACTTTCCTACCTTCACATCTATATAGAAAAAATACAAGTCAAAAGTGCATACTGAAACTAGATTACTTTGAGCCGAGACTTGTATCCCATTGAAGGGGTGTTGACTTATTGCCTGCTGCCAGAGCCTGATACATTTTCTACTTTCTGCCCACTGGATTTCTCTTCGGGGAACTAAGTATTCTGTGTCCAAGTGTTGACTGCGCTCACCTGATAACCCCCCTGCCTCAAATCACATTGAAATTGTACAAAGCATTCAACTCTAAGGCCAGCACAACTCAACTTTTTAATATGTAACTTTAAGCCTGTCTGAATGGCACTCCCGGGACAGAAAATGTAGCTTCCACATTATTTGACTTTACAACCAGTGAGCCTGTCCATGTTGTTGATTTTTTAAACTCTTTTAAACTACAGTATAACTCTTCATGACTGTTGTTTGTTTGTTTGCTTTTTTGCATCGACAAACTTTTCGCACAAAGTATCGCCAGAAACGACACCTAAATTTAACCTGGAAGACTAATTTCAGCGTCACATACCTCCAGCCAAAGATTGCGTCTGCGAGGGTCACACCTCCTCCTCAGCCTATCAGCGCAGAGCCACACTTTCGTCACAGCCAATCATCGCCCTCGGTCCTGCCTTTAAGCCTCCAGCATTCATGGCTCGTCTGCTTCCCAGATGTGTTGCGACCCACCTGCACCCCTTCACCGTCTCTTCCATCCACGGCTTAGTAACTAATATATCAACAAAATAAAAACATAACTTTAAACCTGGGTCTATCCATTACTTAGATTTGTAGCTGACAATTTTGCCTATTTTTATGCATAAAACATTTTTTTTATTATTTTTTTTACCAAAACTCAAAATGTTTTCCTCATATTTATATCAGGAATACAGCAAATGTTTCAAATTGATATCTCTAAATTCAATTTTCTCCCCTGTTCACCTGCAGTGTCTCGCCCAAGTGAATCAGTTTATATTTCATTAAAACCTGGAGACGCACAAGTACTACCAGTGCCACATACCACAGTTGAGGGGAAGAAATGATTTAGAACTAGTTGAAAATAATAAAGCCTACAGAAGCGAACAATATGCTGAGTGGTGGTTGCTCCCTCCTTCCACCATGTAATAAAACATGTTACGGCCGGGTACAACATGCTTCTGTTGCGTTATATGAGGCTATAAAAGGCCACACATGGGACAAAGCTGGAGAGCCAGGGAAAGAAAAATCTTATTCAAGGGCAGTGTGGAAATCGACCCAAAAACATGATCAAATCAGCATTAAACATGTTAATAATATACCCTTTTTACTTGGTCCTATAACATAGTTTAACTGTTATCGAACTGTCAGATGTTTGTCTTGAATCAGCACTTTCGCCGAGAGTCTGACTCACTATAACTTTCTGCAAATCAGCTTTTCTCCACACGGCAGTTAGGACTACATTGAGAAACAGGATGTCCGCTGCTATTGCACTTTTTAGTTACCAAAACACAGTGGCGTACCGTGTGGTTTCAGTCAGGGCCTTCAGTAGCACATGGGTTCACTCATTCAAACGCATATAAATGGATTGACAATAGAAGAAAGGCATATGGATAAAAACACTTTTGTTGGCATTTGTTCGCCAAAGGATGTATCAACAAAACAAAACAAAGCAGCGGTGCCTATATCCCCAAACAAAAACCTTCGGGAACACTCATAATATATGGAAACACACAACAATAGAAGATAGAAGAGATAACTGGTGTTCCATTCAGCCCCATTCTGATCCCGAGTCTGTGAAATTAACATGACTTCTTATCTATATAAGATATAGAGCTTATCTATATCTCCTCCCACAAAGCCTGTTCCCTAATTATTAATTATTCCCTGTTCCCCACATTATCAACTCGTCTAAGCTCAGGTATGAACATATCTCAGTATGTAAAATCGGTGGCCTGTTCCTTTAAAACAGAATGAAACAGCTAAGAGACTTCGAAGTGTACAACACTTTTTTGCTATGAAAGCCTCAAAGTGTTACAAGGCTTCACTCGCCCATCACTACCTGAAACCACTAATTGTTAAGCTTTATCCTCTTTTCTTCTCAATTTATTTAAAGTTAGTGCCTGATTTTCATGTTGTAGAAGTTATTTCTCAGCTTGATGGGATAAGCTGGTTGTAGGTTTTAATTGTACATTTATTCTGGTAAAGACGCCTTTTTATGAGTAAAACTATAAGAAGGCCATATCGCAAAGACAGAAAGACTCACTCAGTCATCTGTGGCAAAAAAAAGAAGCAGTAGAGAGAGAGAAAATAAGACATTCTTGGGTTTATTGATCTTCATTAATACTTGCAAACAGATGGGGCTGACCCAGGTGTGAAACCAAAATTAAAAATAATGACACCTGACAGTGTAGAATAAAGACAAGTTCAACTAAATGCATGGTGAGATAAAGCAGTAAGGGCAAATAAGGTCATTTAGAGGGACTTGTGATGCACTTATTACACAAGCTGTAATGCTGAATTAGCTATTTGGAAATATCAGTACACTTCCTGTGATTTTGTCACATTTTCAACACTAAATGTAAGTAGTTGGATTAGGAAGTGTTAATGTGCAGATTTATGACTTATTTTACCCAAGCCACAATTCATTCACAAACATTTTTGTTTTATTTTGGTGACCTAAATTTATGTTTTTGTGACAGAGCTAACATTTCTTCACAACCTGAGGGCTATTTCATAAAACTCGCTCAGTAAAGCTAGGCTTAGGCTCAAAATCCTGACTTATGTTAGGCACAACAAGTCAAGCTGCGATTACTGGGTTTCACCAAAGGGACGCCGAGCTTGGCTAATCTCACTAATTCAAGACAGGTTCAACTAATGAGCACTTGCCGTGTACATAAGCAGACCACCCTAACAATCACAGACTTCATGGAGAAATCATGGCCAAGCGTGAACGCGCAGCATACTTCACAGGCCACCAGCTTTGTTCTGCTACGTTAGCTCCATAGGTAAAGCTCAGGGCTCCCATCCACAAGGCTGCGAGATCGAGCTCAGCCTCGACTTACTATTTTTTTGGACTGGGCACCCACTGGGAAGAACATAAATTGGCGCCTATGAATTTAAACACTTTCTTTTTCCCCATGAATTTAAACACATGATAGAAAAAAAAAAGAAAACTCTGTTGACACAGAACACAGGTCATGAGGGTGGTTCCTGTGCAGTGCTTTTTGATCCCCCGTTTGGGGGAACGCATTCCCCCAATTTTCAGTTTTTCAGGGTAAAGGATCCGGCAAAGATTTGATCTGATATAATGGTGTTTAATGAGTAAATGAGCAAATGTTTTGGCCTGTTCCCCGAATCCATCACATCAGACCAAAAGTGTTCCTGAAACTACAAATTAACAAATTAAGCACTGGTCCTGTGGGCTAAGGTTCCTTTTATTGGACAAGCTTTTTGATGACACATAATGTCATTAATGTGTCACAAAACTTTGTATTTCACAGATGAGAGACAAAGACAATGTTGGTGTATATTTATAATTTATTGCATAAAGTAATTGATTTTGTGATGTCATGTTTTCTTTTTCACATTTTTGAGGCCATCATTTTGGCCAGATGATGGCGATAATACCCTGCTTGTGTCATTTACATTGCCCATTGGTGTTGGATTCCACAAAGAAGAAACAGCTTGTGCTCAGCCTAAGTTCTCTGACTATATTTCCATAGTAACTGAGCCAGACCCAGAGTGAGCCTGGTTTATGAAACCGAAAAGACGACACAATAAGCCAGACTTGGCCAAATAAGCCTAGCTTACAGAGTAAGCCAGCTTTATGAAACAGCCCTCTGTTAACAGACCGTAACTGTTTTTCAGTTTTTCAGCAGTTTAAACCTGTGCCCTTGGCATTTCTCACTAATATTGTTAATAAGCTCAAATCGTCATCAAGCCCCACAGATCCTGTCCACCCATGCCTCTTTAAAGAGGTCTGGACAGCCATTGACCCTTTTGTCCAGGAAATATTTAATGGCAGCCTCAGGGATTGTGCCAAGTTTTTGTAAACAAACTGTGGTTGAGCCCTTACTGACAAAAAAACAAAACAAGTCTGGACTCTTATGTCCTGTCTAATCAATCTCGAAGTTTCCATTTTTTCAAAGATTTTAAGAAAAAAGTTTTTGCTCAATTGCAAGCATTTGTAGATGCACATCATATTTTTTATCCTTTTAAGTCAGGCCATAAAGCTTTGCATAACACCGAGTCTGCACTTTTAAAGGTTTTAATGACCTGTTTTTAGTGTCTGTGTAACCTCTTTAACGTGCTGTGGACAAGGGTGAAGAGCCCACTGGTCTGCACTATTCTGGTGTATTAAGTTTGCAGAGGGTTTTCCTATGAAAATGGGCAGGTTGGTCTGGCTACAAAATTTGAGCACACACTCAAACACAAATAACTAGTTACAATTTATTTTAGTGCTTTTAGACCTGACTGCTGCTTTTGACACAGTTGACCGTACAGTTCTTTTAAATTATTTGGAACACTGTGTGGGTGTCAGGTGGATGGCTCTAGAGTGGTTCAAGTCTTACCTGTAGGAGAGATCTTTTTCAGTCAGGCTGGGGGACTCCACCTTGTCTTTTGCTACCCTCCATTGTGGAGTCCCTAGGGCTCAATTCTTGCACCTATATTGTTTGCAATTTATATTCTCCCCCTTCAGCCAAATCTAAAAAAAAAAAAAAAAAAAAAAACAGCTTCTCCTACCACTTTTATGCGGATGACTGCCACATTAACATGCCACTCAGGAAAAGAGCAAACAGCCCCGGATACCCCTACGTCAGTGCTTGAGTGACATCAAAGCTTGGTTGGCTCACTACTTTTTATATCTGAAATTGTGGGGGGGAAACTAACTGTTTGGCCCCTGGGACCCCCCAAATTAACCTGGCAAGAGCCAGCTTGATATTACAGTGCCAATAACATTTGCACTGACATCAATCTGGGACCGCACCGGCTTGAATCATACGGGAGAGGTCGCACGTTTGGAGCAGCATTTGCTGCTGATTGGATCAAGAACACTGCAAATCCATTCAATGTTTAGTTTTGAAAAAAGTTATGGGTGTTTGTGTTATGTGTTGAAGCACACCTCGGGTTTTTTGTGATTGCTGCGTTGTTAAGGCAAGGCAAGGCAAGTTTATTTGTAGAGCACAATTCATACACAAGGCAATTCAAAGTGCTTCACAGTTGCATAAAATTACAAGAAAACAGATAAAAATCAATCAATAAAACATCAACATAAAGTTAATCAGTTACAGCAAAAGGCAAGAGTGCAGATAAAATACTTTCAGTTTTCATATGCACGGGTAAAAAGAGCTGTTTTCAGCCTGGATTTGAACATTGTCAGAGTTGAGGCCTGTCTCAGATCCTCATGAAGACTGTTCCAGATTTTAGCTGCATGAAACTGAAACGCAGCCTCACCGTGTTTATTATTGACTCTGGGAACCACCAGGAGACCCCTCCCTGAAGTTCTCAGGACCCGAGATGGTTCATACGGCTCTAACATGTCAGAGATGTACTTTGGTGCTAAACCATGAAAGGCCTTGTACACAAGCAGAGCTGTTTTAAATTCTATTCTCTGAGTGACGGTAGTGACGGCTTCTCTGAAGCCAGTGCAGAGACCGGAGCACTGGACTAATGTGGTCGTATTTCCTGGTTCTTGTCAGGACTCGAGCAGCAGCGTTCTGGATGTACTGCAGCTCTAACAGCTCGTTTAGAAAGGCCAGTGAGCAGCCGTTACAGTAGTCTAACCTGCTGGAGACAAATGCATGGATGAGTCTCTCTAAGTCTGGTTTTGACACTATTCCTCTGATCTTAGCAATGTTTTTCAGATGGTAAAAAGCTGATGATGTTATTGCTTTGATGTGGCTGTTTAAGTTCAGGTCTGAGTCCATGATTACTCCTAGATTTCTAACCTGATTTTTGGTTTTAGAGAGAGAGACTCAAGGTGACTGATAACACTTTGTCTTTGTGTCTGTGGGCCAAAGACAATGATCTCAGTTTTGTCTGAGTGTAGTTGGAGAAAGTTGTTTTGCATCCACAAACTGATCTGTTTGATGCAGTGACAGAGAGTATCTACAGGCCCATGTTCACCTGCCGTCAGTGACACATAGATCTGAGTGTCATCTGCGTAGTTGTGGTACGACACATTGTTACTGTTTATTAGCTGACCCAATGGAAGCATGTACAGGTTGAATAAGAGGGGTCCCAAGATTGACCCCTGGGGGACCCCACAGGTCATGGAAATTTGTCTGAGACACAGTTGCCAATTTCGACAAAGTACGTCCTATCCTCGAGATAGGACTTGAACCAGTTTAGAGCAGTACCAGAGATTCCCACCCAGTTTTCTAACCTGTGAAGTAAGATCCCGTGGTCCACTGTGTCAAAGGCAGCGCTCAGGTCCAGCAGAACTAAAACTGAGACCTTACCTGCGTTGGTGTTCATGCGGATATCATTTGTCACCTTGATCAGAGCTGTCTCAGTGCTGTGGTGGGGCCTAAATCCTGACTGGAAAGTATCAAACACATTGTTAGATAGGAGAAAGTAAGTGAGCTGTTGATATATTACTTTCTCTAGGACTTTTCCTAAGAACGGTAGGTTTGATATGGGCCGGTAGTTGTTCAGTACCTTGGGATCAAGGCTGCTCTTCTTTAGAAGAGGCTTAATGACCGCGGTTTTCAAGGCCTTTGGAAATGCTCCAGTCTCAAATGAGATGTTAACTAACTGAACAAGTTGTGGTAACAAGCTGATCAGCACAGACTTCAGAAATCTAGTGGGTAATTCATCAAGGCAGCATGTACATGAACTCAGACCAGAGATAACCTCTTCGATTGTTTTGCCAGTAACAGGTGTGAAATGTGTCAGCTCAAGGTTTCTAGCTGGTGGCAGGGTTGCTATTTGTGTTGTGGAAATTATGGCATTTTTAATGCCTTGAACTTTGTCATAAAAAAATATTGCAAACTCATTGCAATGGAAAACAGAACACGAGAATTGTTTCTGCAGTTTGCGATGATTTTAGAGAAGTATTTCTCCCTTTCTCCACGCAAAATCTGGTTGAACTCACAAAGCACTTCTTTGTATATCTCAAAATAAACCTGGAGCTTTGACTTGCGCCATTTCCGTTCGGCTTTTCGGCACTCCCTTTTCTGTGCCTTGACCGAATCTTCACTTCTCCAAGGTGCCTTTTGTCTATTGTTAACCATTTTAACCTTAACAGGAGCAATAGTATCCAAACATTTAAGACGCTTGATGTATAAGAGTCCAACAGATTATCAGCATTAGAACATGGAGGATTTTCAAATCTGATCATTTCCATAAACTGTGTCCTTGTTGTATCATTTATGTGTCTTCATTGAATAACTCCAGGCCCAACCACTGGTTTGGGTGCAACAGACAGGTCAAAGAAGACACAAAAATGATTAGACAGAGCAACATCAACAACATTCACATTTGATATATTAATACCTTTTGTAAGGTAATTTGTGTCTTTTTGTCAGAACCAATTTTGGTTCTGTCTAAACGGTGAAGGCCTGAGCAGTTCAAGATGGATTCTCGTGTGTTTTGTAAATTCACAAATACCGTGAGAATTCAGATTGCTGGCAAGGTAACCCCAATATGACATGGGTCCCCAACAACAATATGTTTGTCTCTCAGCCACCAGATTTGTCGTCATTGTTGACTGTGATTTTAAACTCAATAAACAGATCGGCGTTATTGTTATATCTTGTTTTTATCTCCTTTGTCTTTTAGCCAAAGTGAAAGCTTTTTTCACTTTACACTCATTACTGTGTGTCCACTTCAGAGTGCACTGTTTTTGTCAAGTTCGCAGATGACACGGCTTTCATTGGTCTGACCTATCGCACAGAGATAGACCATTTGATATACTGGTGTCAACACAACAACCTTGAACAAAACATCAGCAAAACAAAGGAGCTCATTGTGGACTTTCGCAAAAGCAAGCCGGAACACTACCATCCTATCAACATCGAAGGAACACCAATGGAGAGTGGACAGTTTTAAATATTTGGGGGTGCACAAATCCCCGGCGCCTGTACCATTTCAGACGACTGAGAGACTTTAGGCTCTCACGTCAGGAGCTACAAAACTTTTACAGCTGCACCACTGACAGCATCCTCCCAGCATCACAGTGTGGATGGGGTGCTGCACTGAGCAGGATTGCCTGGCTCTCAAGAAAGTGGTCTACTCGGCAGTAAGGATCCTGAAGATCAGTCTTCCTAAATTGGACGACATTAACACTCAGAGATGCCGACACAGGGCCGAGAAGATCGTGAGGGACACCAGCTACCCTGATAATAACCTGTTCTCCCTGCTCCCATCAGGGAGCCAATATCGGCTTCTCAAGACTACAACTGAGAGGATGAGAAGCTTCTATCCATTAGGCTGCCATTAGACTGCTTAATAAATCTGACTCCTAGCACCTCTTCCCGTAGTAGCAAATATTGTGTCTTGTCTATGTTGTTGTTGTTGTTGTTGTTGTGGCAGCTATAAATTATGTAAACATGTATATGTGTGTGTGACAAATAAACTAAACTAACTAACTAACTTAAGAAACATGTGAGTAAGTCATGTACGGCACACTTTTATATGTACTCACCTGGACTACTGCAGTGCGCTGAATACAGGGATCAACCACAATGCTCTTTATCGCTTGTTTTTAAAACTTTGAATGGACTGGCCCCCCAGTACTGTACATCACAGACCTCATCCAAATGTACACTCCAGTGTAAGACTCCAATGTAGACTCTGAGGCCTGAGGGCCAGTTCCAGCTTGTGGTTAAGACCAGGGGGGAGAGAGTGTTCTCCGTTGTCAGCCCTAAGCTGTGGCACGCTCCCCACAGTGGAGTGTTTTAGGTCTCCTCTTAAGACCCACTTTTATTCTTGGGTTTTTATGTGTTGAATGGTTTTCTGTGTCTTTTATTTGTTGGTTTTTAATTTAATTTTATTGTTTTTACAATACACTTAATTATTTTTCAATGTCTTTGAATTTTTATTGTATCTCTTTTTTTAATCATTATTTATTATTTTTAATTATTGAATGTCTTTAGTTGAATGACTGGTTTGGTTTCACTTGATTTTATTTTTGTATTCCTATATACTGTCGATCAAAGCACTTTGTAAACGCTTGTTTATAAAATGTGCTATATAAATAAAGTGGATTGGACAGTTCAATCAATCAATCAATCAATCAATGTGTACGTATATACAGTGCATCCGGAAAGTATTCACAGCGCTTCACTTTTTTCACATTTTGTTATGTTTACAACCCTAAACGTAAAGATTTTATTTTGAATTTTTTACTGAAAGTTCACACACAAGTAACAGACAACTGTGAAGTGAAAGCAAAATGATACATGATTCTGTTATTTTTCAAAAAATAGAAAAGTGAAAAGTGGGGCGTGCATAAGTATTCACACCGCATTTTCGGAGTGCATTAAATTGCCTTTATACATTCCTAATGACTTCAGAATGTTCACACCTTGCCCTAACCATTAAATAGAGGCCACCTGTGCATAATCTACTCCCAGTATAATTAAGCTGTTCTGTGAGGGCCTCAGAGCTATGGTCAGAGTGTATTGGTCACTAAACAACATCATGAAGTCCAATAACACACCAGACGGGTCCGAGATAAAGTTATTGAGAAGTATAAAGCTGGGTTAGGTTATAAAAACATTTCCAAAGCTTTGAACATCTCTCAAAGTACAGTTAAATACATCATCCAGGAATAGAAAGAGTGTGGCATCACTGCAAACCTACCAAGACCCGGCCATCCTCCTAAACTTACTGACCAAACAAGGACCGCACTGACCAGAGCTGTTACCAAGAAGCCTATGATGACCCTGGATGAACTGCAGAGAGCTACAGCTCAGGTGGGGGAAACTGTACACAGGACAACTATTAGTCGTACACTGCACAAATCTGGCCTTATGGCAGAGTGGCATTTTTGAAAGAAAACCATAAGAAATACTGTTTTCTGTTTGCTAGAAGCCACATGGAGGCCACATGGTGGCTTCTAGCAAACAGAAAACGGACTTCTTATGGTTTTCTTTCAAAAATCGCTTGTTCTTGCCACTCTGCCATAAGGACGGACGGATTCGTTAAGTTACGGTCGGCTGTCAGCTCTCCGTGCACCTGTTTCCTCCCGGAGGAAGGCTCTGCTCAGGCTGAAATGGTCCAGACTCTGCTTTGACTGCAGCATTATATCCACACTTTTTTTTTTTTTTTTTTTTTATTAGCCTATTTCTTTTATTCCCCCTCTTTTTTATTTAGTACATGTGATCTTGGATTGGCCATAAGGTTAATGTGGGTTACTGACAGATTTTTTAATCTTTCTCATGTGCAAAAATATCATATTTGTTGTGTTAAAAACAACTATTTATCATTTCCTCTTTGAAGAAATGTTCTTTTTTGCCATGTTTCGTGCGCGTTGCCGTAAAACCTGTGGGTGAGGCCTCCTCATACATGAATATTTTTGGGCGTTTCATTCAAATGATGCTGGGATTTCTCCGTGGCATTTACCATCAGATGCTCTTGCGTACGTTAAGATCTGAGCGGAAAGCACAGGTTCATAAATGTCACGCGCCCTCTGGCCTATATCGCAAATACACATACACCATTTTTGTACGCAAAGTTGATAAATGAGGGCCATTGGCTGGGGCAGAAACAACTGTGGGGATTAAGAAGACGTAGGTGTTACTTGTTTTGGTAAGCGTCCCCAGTGTCCCCAACTTTCAATAAAAGGTTTGTTGAGAAGCTTTGTCTGAACTGTCCATATTTAACTGTGCAAATTGTAAGTTGAAAGAATTAAATTACTTTGATGTT
The DNA here is from genome assembly GCA_007210695.1 of Neogobius melanostomus. Taxonomy (NCBI): domain Eukaryota; kingdom Metazoa; phylum Chordata; class Actinopteri; order Gobiiformes; family Gobiidae; genus Neogobius; species Neogobius melanostomus. Next base: position 739,602 of record VHKM01000449.1, on the reverse strand, counting down.
AAAAGTGAGTGCAATCCTTTATAAATGAATCGATATTTCCTTTGAGCGAATGCAGTTAATGAGTATCTCCTTCATTGCAGTTCGCCATTGGACAATTTTTTGTTTTTACTAGCAGCTTTGTGATACAATGCTCCAGACCGGAAGTCTATTTAGAATCTATTTCTTCTACGTATTTACTATTCAATTGTTTTTCAGAGTTTGAGACTCATCAATATTTAGTTTTTTTTTAAACAACAATATTTCCATACAACACGTCTGAAATCTCAACATGTAACAATTTACCATTTCATCAAGTTTCTGTTCCCATTTTATTAGTGGGTTTTGTCGCAGCTGGCCTCCCACACTGCACCGTGCAGTAGAGGAAGGAGTCAATCGAGGGAATGGCTCAACATCAACAACTGGTCCACCCAACATCAAAAACCTGTCAATAACAGTGTCATAAAACACTGTGAGTTTTTAAATAATTACATTTCTGTGTGCATCTAAATGCGCCGCTCGTAACTTTAACCATTTTCACACTTAAACTTTAAAACATTTTTTTGTAAAAAAAAAAAAAAAAAAAAATGTATTGGTGCATTTAAGTTACTTTCAGTTCAACTTCCCTTTTGGAACAACATACAGTTTAACTGTTTTGTAATTTTAAAATATTTGTCTTGAATCAGCAATTTCACAGACCAACAGGTTCTGACTCACTAACTTTCTGCAAATCAGCTCTTCTCCAGATGTCAGTTAAGACTTCATTGAGAAACAGGACGTGCCACTGCACTTTTTATCTACCAAAACAACGCTGTTCCCATTGTTTCTGAGCAGAGAAATAATGGAAAAGACGATATGCACCCCATTAAACACCTGATGCTTTTATTCATAATAGTGTCATCGTTGCCACAGACTTCTAGGAAAATGTTGTGTGGTGTCTTTCCATGTGGATTTTGCATGTTGCATACTCCTGCAAATTATTATGGACCTCACCTAGGTGTAAAAACTAAAAATAAGACACTTGACAATGTAGAATACATAAAGGGAAACTAAATGGTGAGATAAAAGCAGTGAAAGCTAATAAAGGAATTGTGCATGCAAAGTAAAATGGTAAATTAGGAATTTGGAAACATCGGAACACTTCCTCGGAAAAGTTAGAAAGTGTTAAATGCACGATTTTATATATGGGGAGGACGATACACTTTCATCAATAAGCCATATGTATCACGATAAAAAATAGGGGCCGATACGAGATGTATTGCGATAACAGTAAATTTAAATTGTAACACTTTGTTTGGAATGAAAAATAATTGAATTTCAGAAAAAGTTGAAAACAAAATTTTGATTGACGTTACAGGCGTGAGCCTTTCGTCAAACCATTATAAGTATGGCTTTAAAAAAACAAGACAGTTCCTTTTGTTCAAAACTAGCAATACAGCCTTTAAGTCATACACATTTGTTTAATTTTGTCTGTAACTAATTTTGTCTGTAACGATATACAGTACATGTGACATCAAATTTGTAATTGTTCTGTCATCGTGTTCGGTGTATTTGTTTGTCAGACCAAGTACTTAAATCGAAAGAGCTGCCCTCTCCTCTTCAGGAAGAGAGTCAGTTTTCTCTCACATGGTAACTTAATACAAAATGTGTAACAAAACTGTAGTGTTGAAGTTAACAGATGCAGTGCTGTGAAGAGTACTGCCCCTGTTATCTGCATTATCTGCATTATCTGCATCTCAAACATTCATTCAAACTCATCCATAGCCAAGAGTGGAGTGCTGAAGTGTTCCTCTTTTTAAACAAAGGAAGAGGTGGGGACAAAGTTCAGTATTTATCTCCTCGACATGTGACGGGTTTAGAGGAAGTGTCCAAAATCTACAACTCCTAACAACAACATCTGTTCTCTGGCGCACGGGACAGAGGAGAGAAGCTAAATCCATTGCAGCCGTAAGTATTGTGGCTCCGTGACGGGATTCCAAATATTTGTACACTTATCATATCTTTTACTTGTGGGTAGGCTCTAACGGCAAAAGACATGAAGATAAATGAATCTGGAAAACAACAATTTCTCTTGTTCATATGTGAGTTGTCGAAACAGATTTTATTTAAACATAGAGCAAATAGATGCAAAAGGCAAATAAAGCGGATTGACTTTTTTTCCTTTCCCTGTAGATTTGCTGACTTTGCCACTCTGTGCAGGTAATTATGGGCCTTCGGGTAGATTGCAAAGATTTGTCTCACTTTAGAGAGCTTAATTCCATCAAACTCCTGCTTAAGACACTTTAGACATTTGCCAAGACATCAATGATAGTTGTGATAGTTTTACTATGTCACATTTGGCAAAATCAGAAGAAGAATCAGAATAGGTTTTATTGTTTATCAGCAAACAGGTTCACAAACTAGGGATTTTCTTCAGTGCAAACGTGCAACATGAAACATAAAACTCGGTAGAAATGAAAAGTAAACTATAAAACTTTAAAACTAGAAGTTCATGCATGAAAATAGATTAAGATATGATGATAAAAATAACTGAACAACAGGGCTGTGGGAGCTCCCCTGTTCTGTTTACAATTTACAAATGCAAAATAATGCTTGTGCTTTACCAAGATGGAGAGTGTACTAAATTAAGGCACTGTGGCTTGTAAACCTGTCAAAGCAGTCAAAATTAATGCTTTAAAAAGTGTGTGAGCAAATATATATCAATTCATTTATTTATTTCAGATTGCGATAACATACGTCTATGGCCCGGGAGGTGCCTAGGCAGAGTGGAGGTCTTTCATAGCGGGCGCTGGGGCACAGTATGTGATGATGAATGGAAAACGGCCAATTCTGAGGTTTTGTGTCGGGAGCTGGGCTGTGGACATGTGATTGGCACTAGGCACGGTGTGGACCCAGGATCGGGCGATATCTGGTTAGACGACGTAAAGTGCCTTGGCAACGAGTCTTCGATCCTCTCATGTGAACACAGATCTTTGGGGGGAAACAACTGTGACCACTCTGAAGATGCAGGAATAATGTGTTCAGGTACTGTTCTTGAATTACTAATTAATGTATTTATAATGATGGCTTCTGATGCATCATGTGCCCTCTTCGATAGATGGAGTGAGGTTAAGTAATGGCACTAATCACTGCTCTGGTACTCTCGAAGTCTTCCGTGATGGAGTTTGGGCTGTGGTGTGCAACACGAACTGGCACCAGGCGCTGTCAGAGGTTGTGTGTAAACAACTTGAGTGTGGACCCCACAAAACAACAGACGCCACAAGTCGCGAATATATGGGATACATAGGCAGTTGTGCAGAAAATCAAACTTCTTTTTCAGAGTGCACTGTGACAAAGAGCAGTGAGATGTGCCACGGGGTAGCTCTTTCCTGTCAAGGTAAGGTTATGAATGAACTTGCTATTGCATTCAACAGACTTAAGACTTAACACAGAGACATGAATGATGTGCAGATTTACGTGAGGAAGGAATACACTTTGGAGCTTAGAAGCTGGCAAGAACAGATCAGCTGTAACAAAGTCGAGGGAGACAGAGCCTGTGATGGTTTAAACGGCAACATGCCAAAGATGTTGGCACTAAGCAGGGAAGAGCTCTACAGTGCACTGCTTTAAATGGTTTAATATGGTCATATTTTCTGTTCTAGTCAGAACTGGGGCTAAACACTATAGAAATGCTTTTTTTAAACGGGTCGATAGAGCAGACTGGTTGCCTCGCTTCCGTCAGTCTACCCCATGGCAGCTGTGGCTACAATAGTGGCTTACCACCACCAAGTACGGAGTGAATGGATAATGCAATGTAAAGCGTCTTTGAGTGTCCAGAAAAGCGCTATAATATGCCGATGTATTATTATTATTATGATTATTTAAATGTTCATGTGCAGGACTTTAGAAACAGTTGTTTTTTGTTAAAATTGTGAGACATATGAAGTGGCTTTGGCTTTTTTTTGCAGGTGTACAAGAGATACGACTTATGAATGGCACTGACCGTTGCTCTGGCAGAGTGGAGGTGTTCTTTGAGAACCGCTGGGGAACAGTTTGTGATGACGATTGGGACATGAAAGATGCCGCAGTGGTGTGTCAGGCCATGGACTGTGGTGCGCCTCTAGAGGCAACAAGCAGTGCGTCATTCGGCCCAGGTGCCGGGGATATCTGGTTAGACAATGTGGGATGTGCCGGAAACGAATCGGGCCTTATGCAGTGTGCACACAACGCATTAGGAGATAATAACTGTGGTCATCCAGAGGATGCCGGTGTTGTCTGTTCATGTAAGTAACACTTATAATGGTATAATAATTTACAATGTGTTCAGGAACACCTCTCTGTTAATTTCTGTTCAGAAGTACTTTTTTTCTCAAAAAGTACTCACAGGCTTATAGAGAATGTATCTCACTGTTTCTAATTCATGGAAAATGAATGAAATTTATCACAGATTGTTTTGAATGGTCACAAATGACATAGCTATAACTGAGAGAAAAGTCTGTAGTTGTTCTATAATGTGAATATTGGTTTTAGATTTTTTTCCCCATTATTTCCATTTCCATTTTTTTCAAGCAACCAGTATTACAGTTGAAAATAGATGTATATCAACTTTCACGCTCTTTTTATGAATATGAGAAAGATTTTAACGTTTTTGACCCCGCTGCATGTGCTTTATTATCCACCAACAGAGCAGCTGCCAACTTGAACAAGTTGTAGCACTTGCCCTCAATTACTTTTTGTCTTTTACTTCAGCTCAAATCCGACTTGTCAACGGAACCTCGGGTTGCTCTGGCAGAGTGGAGTTTGCCCGCAATGACCAGTGGTCGTCTGCCCGGAGATCCTCCTGGGGAAAGAAAGAAGCCACGGTTGTGTGCCGACAGATGAACTGTGGAGAGGCTGTCTCGTTTTCAGGCTCAAATTCTGCCAACGAACCACGGAAAATGTATGACGTTAACTGCACCGGCGACGAAAGTTCTCTGAAGAAATGCACGATTAAAGAATTCAACCGGACAAGTGGTGATACATCCGAAGATGCAACTGTGGTCTGTACAGGTGAGCGTTATGGAGTAAATGGTTTGATTTGGGCAAGAGTCAGATTGATATTAACAGTGCCAATAACGTTAGCATTGGTATCACTCTGTGTGCGCACCAGTTTAAATTGTTTGACAAGAGGAAAAACTTTGGGCTCAAATTTGCTGCTGATTGGATCAAACATGCCACATTTACTTAAAACAACAAACTCATGAACTCATTGAATATTTAGTTATGCCTGTTATGTGTTTATAAGTCTGTAACATGGGGTGTTTTTCTGCTGCCTGTGTGTTGATGGTAAATGTCAAACACTTTGGTGGGAGCAACACAAGATGGGTTCTCGTGCATTTATGAACTCACAGTTACCATGAAAATTCAGCAAGCAGGCAAGGTTAGTCATGAGTCCTCCTGCTGAAAGCTTTTTGAATGAACCCACAGTGAATTACGGACTAAATTTATTTTGCACACCAACTAAATTCAGAAAAAAAAGTACATATAGGCCGCACTTGTCTATAAGCCGCTGGTGTCTGTCCATGTTGTAACATGAGAGCGCACACACACTGCACCAGGGCCGAGAGGTGAGCGCGGTGCGGGACAGGTTACCACAGGGAAGTGTCATTTGCTGTTTCATTCTCATCTCCTCCTCCTATGGTGACTCATGAGCAAAGTCAATTTTTATATGAGTCCAGATGATGCATCCAAGAAGAAGGCGAGGCTCTGTGATATCCAACCCTACGAATTGTAAAATTGGTTTTAGGCATTTATATTTTATTTATATTATATTATTTGAGAGATACGCACCACTATGTCAACATGCAGCATCCCACACACAACCAGGTCTTATCCGGCGTCATGTTCGGCCCCACAGATGCTGAACAAGACTGAAAATAGTACAAATTAAGTGGCCTGACCACGCAACAAGACATTTAACACGTTACATATTTGTGGCGCTTACCATGAAGTCAGACAGTGATCGGAACGCGAGGAATGAAGAGTGTCCCCTCAAAACAAGACGCTAAGAATCTAGGACGGATTAGCTTGTTAGCATCCAATACTAAACAGACAGGGAAATGCGCCGCTACTACTCACTAACACCAATAATGTGCGCCGCCATCGGGCTTTACGCCAACAGATGACGACTCAGGGCATCTGTACTAGCTGCCAGGCCAAAACTCCCCATAGCCTCTACTGCGCACGGACATGTTCGGCGTCAGAGGTGAGGGGTCGGGCCACGTAAGGGCCTTCCTTTTATAGCTCTTACCTCATCGGCCACTAAAATACAGTGGCCGCAGTACAGCATTTAGCTTTAAGCAGGATTACTTATATGTGTAAACCACAGTTATTTACAAAATTAAAACATGGTTAAAAGTTCAAAAGGTCTGTTAAATGGAGGGTGTCATGCAAAATTGAGTTTGATACGAGTTTTAGAGCTCTTATCAAACTGCTTGGGCATTGCAGTGTTTGTTTTGTTTTGTTTCAATGTTATAATGTTTGGTGCAGCCCTGTGCAGCGACTTCTGTTGTGTTATTGGGCTATACAGAACAACTGATTGATTGATTGATTGATTGATTGATTGATTGATTGATTGATTGATTGTTTATTCCGAGTTCAATGTACATTAAATACACGCTTATTTTTTCATTAACATGTGCCACTTTTATGAACTTTTAACATGTGTTTATGAGATTTCCACATGCTTCCATATATACATACATAACACTGTACAAAAACTCGAAAATGAGTGATTGATTGATTGATTGATTGATGATTGATTGATGAAAAACATTACTGGGGTTGTGTGATGAGGCATTGTTGAACTTCAAATGAGACATCTTTTTTGCTTGTTGTACTTGTTTTTCTCTATGTAGTCATTACATTTTTTTTGCAGGTAATGTCATGTTGTCGGAGGGGCCCAATCGCTGTGCTGGACGGGTCGAGTTCTTTCACAAAGGCCAGTGGGCAGATATTTGCAGTGATTCCTGGGATATGAACAATGCTGCTGTGGTCTGTCACCAGCTGAAGTGTGGCACACCACACAAAATCCTCACCTCCACGGGCCGACCGGCCTGCAAGGTTTGGGTGAATCAAACCAACTGCAATGGACGAGAAGCGAGCCTATCAATGTGTCGAGTTAACTTTTCAAACCAGACCTGTAACAGTCCAACGGTGGCTGGAGTCATCTGCTCAGGTATGGATTTAACAACTGGCTACAATGACTATATTTTGGTTGACTGGGAAAGATTTTACACATAAATCTTTTCTAGCGTTTATTTTTGTTTCATTCAATTTCAAAAAGCTATTGTCGCTCCAGCTAATAAAATCAGTTAATGCAAAAAACCGAAGATAAAATGCATCCTTGTAGTAAACCAGTGAATTGATTCATTAATGCCATTTTAGCATGTTCCCCCATCCATGATATCATGTTACTTCAATTATACAATGCAGTTTTTTTTTGGCATTGGATAATTGAATATAAATTCTAGTTTATAGCTCATATCAAATCTTGCATTTACTGTAGAGTGTAGACTTTTGTTTTATCTGAAATCGCCGATAAAACAATAAGCAGTATCACCGTAAAGGTTTATTAATTTCATTATTATTATCATCCAACCAGTCGCTGACAGTTTTGCATCATTTTGATTTTTACTGTATAGCACGCTTGAATGTTTGGCAGCTTTGCTAACTTCTGCCTTTTAAACATTCACAGAGGGCCTGGTTGTTCGCTTGGGCAATGGTCCAGATCGGTGCTCGGGCCGTGTTGAGGTTCGCCGCGGAGACGAGTGGGGAACAGTGTGTGGTTCAAGCATGAACCTAAATAAAGCGAAACTTCTGTGTGACGTTCTGGAGTGTGGACATGCAGTGAATGTTTCCGCTGGAGGAACGTACCCTCCAGGAGTCGGATCCGTATACGACGCGAGTGATTCCTGCTTCAGCAGCTTGAACTCCATTCACCAGTGCTCACTCAAGGGGTTTAAGGCATCTTCGTGCGGACATAACAGAGACGCTGGTATTGTTTGTGGAGGTAACTTTGCTCAAGAGTCAACAGAATTGGATTATTGTGCCTGGGGATTGGGATTTGTTCATTTTTTGATTTTATTTACATCATGTAAATGTTTATGAAGTAATCCTACCGTTATTTTCTATTTCAGGCGATTCATCCATAAGACTTATAAACGGCACAGACCGGTGTTCTGGTAGAGTAGAGATCCTTTACACTGCTCAATGGGGAACAGTGTGCGATGATGACTGGGACATCAGAGACGCCCAGGTGGTGTGCCGCTCCAAAGACTGTGGTTCAGCTGTAGCGGCTATACCAGGAGCCTTTTTCGGCCCAGGTGTTGGAAACATTTGGTTGGATGATGTTAACTGTGTTGGGAATGAGTCCTCTTTGGTGCAATGCCAACGTACCAGCTATGGAGGCAGTAACTGTGCACATGGAGAAGATGCAGGGGTTATCTGCTCAGGTACTCTCTCAGCTCCTTGTTTATTTTAATTATTATTATAATTATTATATATATATATATTTATTTTTCTTTTTTTTTTACAATTTTACACATAAAATTGTAGCTTTTGCATCACCTGCCCACTCCAGACACAACTCTGGCTTTGAGAAGGTTCTATAAAAAGCAGTTTGGTGGGCCATAGTTTGTTGCATTAGATTAGAACCATGTTTTTTTAATAACCATGTTATAGCAAGACAGAGACTTAAGTCTTAGATGTATGTGCCTATAGCATAACGTTGCATTCATGTTACAACGCCATGAAACGCGTTGTTGTTGTTGAAAAAGCTGAAAAAAGCAAAGCTTAATCCTCACACATTTAACTGTTCTGAAGCCTTTTCCAAACAAGCAACACATCACATTGTCAAGATGAGTTTATTATGTATTGATTTCCATCGGTGTGGCCGTAAGTATTAACTTATCTACTTTTTTTTTTTTAGCTCATCTTAGATTGTTTAGTGGACCAAACCAGTGCTCAGGCAATGTGGAGGTCTTTTATGAAGGAGAATGGTTAGCCGCTGTCAGTCTAAACTGGGGAAGAAATGAGGCAGCCGTTGTTTGTAAAGAGATGAACTGTGGGGACGCCACGAGCGTTTCTGGCTCCTTCTCTCAAACCGAGGTGCAGAGGGGCTTTAAAGTCAAATGTACTGGAAGAGAGAGCTCAGTCTCCCAGTGCACTGTGAAACCATACACCGGGGCCGACACTGAACGTCTCAGATATGCTGCTGTGACATGTTCAGGTAAGATCTTGGGTTTTGATCAAAAGTCTGAAAGGAAGGTAAAGATAACATGCTTTATTTGTCATTTTATAATAAGATTGCTCAAAATGTCTTAACTGCATGTTAGCTGGCTTCATATTTTGCTCAAGGCAATGATTTGTTGTTAATTTATTCATATACATTTAATTATTTATATGGAGTCAAACTTAATGCCACAAATGTATTCAAACTACAGGTATCGTTAAATTATCCGATGGTCCAAATCGCTGTGCTGGAAGAGCCGAGGTCTTTCATAACGGCCAGTGGGGGAATGTGTGTTCTGAATCGTGGACATGGGTGATGCAAAGGTGGTCTGTCAGCATCTGAACTGTGGCGATGCCTTCAAATTCACCACTGAACCGGACTACGGCCACGGCAAGGGCACCTTTTCTGTTGACCACATTGGATGCACCGGACGAGAGTCTATCCTGCAGCAGTGCAACGTCAAACATGGCAGAGGGAGCGACTGCAACTCCACTTCAGTCGCTGGGGTCGTCTGCACGGGTATGACAACTTCATGTTGTTGCAGTTTCATAACGCCAAATGTTGAGTTCTCTTAGAACCTGGATTTAATTGATAACTGGAAATAGCTTAAACCAGACCATCCAAAACAGGTGAAGCCCGTAAAGCTGTGTGCAATGTGTATCCTACACAGCTTCACATACACTTACCATGGTATCAAGAGAAAAAGCAGAGAATATCGTGACACAACAGCAGACTTTTTCTATCTAAAAAAAGAAAAAAAAGAAAAAAATTATATTATGATTTTTAATATTATGATTTTTTTTTATTAAATTAGTAAACATAGAACAAAATACAAAAGACTGGACATCAGACAAAACAAAGACGGGCAAGACATGCAAGACATACAACACACTGCATAGGAGAAAACAAGACAAAAACCAAGGGATACACATTACATCCCAAAGGGGGATACACAAAAAATATATTACCCAGTGTCATTACCCAGTCTTCTTGTGCCTGAACTAACAGTAGTTACTGCCCAATCATTTACTCAGACTTTGTGAACAGATAAAACATAACATCATGTATTACAGGATTAATTGTTAATTAAATTACTAGTACCTTGAATTAACTTCCAAGTACGTTTGTTAAGTGCTGATGTCATCGCTCTACTTCCCGATCCAAGGGAGTTTTAGCCCTATGGGATTTAGCTGATTTTAACCTGCTAACAACTGTTTGGACCCGGAAGTAACTTATTATGTGATGTCACACTTAACAAATGCAAAAAAATTGTACAAATAGGTCAAATTTGCATATGAAAACTCTGCGAGCATAATGCTAACTAATGCTAACGTTTTAACGGTATCTTACCAAAACTCATTTTTAAACACATTTAGTTTCAAGAAACTAATTAATGTAGCTGTAGCTTACTACTTACAGATCAATAAACAATAAATATCACATTTACACAACAATCAAAACAGCCTTATGTGGGCCAAAACGACACTTCTTCTGCCATGACAGTTGACAAAGTGAAGTCATTTTTATAACCATAGAGACGTCTTGTAACTGAACATTTCCATAGTTACAACATGACTTCTTGCAGCTCTCTGTGTAAGAACAAAGTTCTTGCGTCTTATGAAGTATGAATGAGTCTTTTACGTTCTCAACAGTAGAATAGCAAGCAGAGCACGTGACACAAGAGGGCACTCTAAACCAACGCAGAACCAAACATATTTCAAAAATTAAAGATAAACTAACCATCACACCGTTAATATTCCTCTCTTTACCCTTTGAACATGCCTTTCCTCCAAGTCAAATTTCTCTTTCGGGACACACGTAATACATTAACTATGAATATGTTGTGGTTACTAATCTCAGCCTTCCTGAGAAATGCCAGCTGTTTAACTGAGAGTGGTCAGTTGGCTGGTCCTGTCCGATCAATCTCAATCTGAGTGAGCAGACCTCCTGGTGGTCTCTGAAGGTTTGCAACAACAGGGAGTGTCCACGATTGCATCCATGAGCCAAGATAACTATGAGTGGAACTAAGGAACAACAGTCCAGGACTACCTTTAGGTCATGCGAGTCCACAGCAAGTCTTAACTCCATACAAAGCATGAACATAAACAAGGAAAATTAACATTGTATGATGTAACACTGGTTTAGGAATAACATTTCAGTCGAGTTGTTTCAAGTAAACAACCCTGAATAGCATCAGATTGTAAGTATCTGGGGAACATACTGTAGATACCTCTGGCGCCTAGAGGTGCCGTTGTTCCCCGATGCTTCTGATGCGCCACTGTGGAACCTCAGACTGACCCCAAATTACCTGTAATCCTAACAGACGGCCTGGGCATCCGGCTGGTGGATGGTCCCGAAAGGTGTGCTGGCAGAGTGGAGGTGCGTATGGGCAGTGTTTGGGGGTCTGTGTGCGGCGCAGACTGGAGCATACCGTATGCAGAGATTGTCTGCGAGCTGCTGGAGTGTGGTCATTCAGTGAACATCAGTACGGTCAAGCACAAAGGAACAGCCCCAGTGTCCAGTCCTGCACAGACCTGTTACAGCAGCGCCCAAAGCCTGAAGCACTGTCTTCACAGAGGACTGCCTCGAGCCACATGTGCACAGAACCACGACGCCAGTGTGACGTGTGGAGGTAAGACTTTTGTTGAAGGTCATTACATTTTTAAGTTTTGGGGACATAGATAGAATATGTACAATATGTGGTGCTTCGATTGTCTTTGTACTTATACATTTCCTGATATAGTATATATTCTGGTCTGCAGCTGAGATTCGTCTGGTGGATGGCCCCAACCCCTGCTCCGGCCGCGTGGAGGTGCTGCATAAGGGCGAATGGGGAACAGTGTGTGATGATGACTGGGGTTTGGAGGATGCCCACGTGGTGTGCAGACAGTTGGGCTGCGGAACGCCAGTCTCTGCCCCTGTAGGCTCAAACTTCGGAAGAGGCACGGGCCCCACGTGGCTCGACAATGTGAAGTGCAGTGGTACAGAGGTGACGCTCACACAGTGCTCACACAATGGCTGGGGCAATCACAACTGTGGCCATGAAGAAGACGCAGGAGTTACTTGTTTAGGTAAGAAAAAGTATTAAGTGTGTTATTCCACTACTTTCCGATATTTTTGAGTATAGCTTACGTTTGTGGGCTCAAACAAATCAGCAGGTGCAGCATAAGATGGATTTCTGTGAGTTTGTGAACAAATCTCTCGACAATCCAATGCGTTTCCTACTAAATGTGTTTATTAGCAGAAGAGGCATTGGAGTCAGTTTGTCTGCAGGCTAGGTGTACAACATTTAGACAAGGTTAAACAATGAACAGAAAAAAAAAGTAAACTTTTATGGGATATATTCTAACTCATCTGACATGACTTTTTGTTCCACAGACATCGTTCAGAAACCCAAACTGCTGATGTCTCCTGGCACAACGGTGAACTGGGGAGACAGGCTGGACATCACCTGTGCAGTAGTCACCCGACAGGCGCAAGGCACTTTCACCTTGAGAAAAAACAATGATATTTTTAAAATGGAAAAAGTCTCTGAAAATGAAGCAGTTACATTTACTTTCCTAAAAGTCAACTTCAGCCAAGGTGGTCATTACTATTGTGAATACAGGAGGAACGCGTCAAGGGGCGCGGTCACGTATCCTCAGGGAGAGTCTATTCAGCTCACAATCACAGGTAACAAGGTTTATTCTTGGCTTTTTTTTAATTATTATTATTTTATCTTTTTAAATTTGGCTCAGAGTACTTCAATAAGACTCTAATGTGTTTTGTATGACCTAAATTCAATTGGATGTCAACTTTTGCGGTTTCTATCGTTGTGAGTCACGTGACAAAGCTCTACGTGCCGCCATATTGGATCATGTTTCTAATGCATATAATGTCAAACTGAACCTGAATTGAAGTCACAGAGTACGAACTGCTCAACTAGCATGCCGTTCTCACTTTTCTACTACAACAGAGAGGCAACAGGAATTTTCATCTGGGGTATTGCACAAAATGCAGGGACGCCTTAAAGCATAGCTATGTTAGTATGTGTTTTACCAAGAATGCTAACAAATGATTAGCGACTGTGATTATCTTACACGTCTAACATAACGCAACATAAAAAATCTTTTGCTGACTGAAAGATGCCATGTAAATGTTTGAAACCTTCAGTGTGTGGAAGTGCTGATGGACGAAATGGCAATTTGGTTTAATCATGTGATTTCACACTTTTAGAGATCGATATTGATTAGTTTCTGCCCACTTTTAGTCCATGGAAAGCTCACTGTCATCTCCCAGTATGGCACGGACCATAGAAATCACAGAAATGCCTTTAGCTCTCTGAGCCTGTCATACAAATGAATGGAGAAGCCAGGCCAGGTTAAAGTATGGCAAGTTTCATTACATTTATATAATTTCTGCGGTTTCTCTATCTTTATCATATTATTAGAGGAAGTTTAGTGGCCATCGGAAGTGTCTCCGACCTCACAAAAAGCAGAAACTTTACGGATTATGATTTCGCATTTAGCTCAGAGGCCACTTTTATATGCTAATTCTTATCTAAAGGGTAAGAAGACCTCTAAAACAGTCTTCATAATTAGGCTTTGACCTCACCTAAATGTGGTCGATGGGTCGACAACAGCTGAAAACATCTGGATCTGTCATAATTTTCGATGTTTGACGGCTAATGCTAACGGCTAAGGAAACATATTCAACAGGCTAATGGACTCGATTTGATTGTAATTATTCTTTCTCATTTACTTCACAGTGACGCTGGAAAAGCCCAGCATTTCAGTGACGTCCCTCGAGCCAATATTATTCCCCAGTAAAGACAACATGTCCGTCACTCGAGGCCAAAGCTTCAACCTCACTTGTTCGGTACATTCGCGCTATCCCGGCGGGTTCTTCTACCTCGCCAAGCTCACGGTCCAAGCCAGCAAAGCAAAAGCTGCAGTAAACAAGTCTGGCCTAGAGGTGGTGGACTTTGAGTTTACCAGGGCAGAGTATTCGGACAAAGGAGAATACAGCTGCGTCTATGGGGTCAACATGTCTTCGCACTCATTCCGATCTGAGCCTTCACGAGTCATTCAAGTCACTGTGATTGGTGAGTATATGACGGACGTAAACGATGCAAAAAATTACACTCGATTCAAGGCAATGGTTCTTCATTTATATACGATTTAACCTCCTAACTCTCGCCTTAACCAAGTGCATTTTCTTCAGTTCAGCTTTACTCAAATCTAAAAGTGTACAGCCTATAGGCCAGAGTAACGCCTCATTTGAAAGCTAAGACCTACAAAACTCATCTAAACTGATCTTTTTGCTCTTTTTTTGGCGTCTTTGTTGCATTTTCGTTGCTTGTTTTGTCACTTTTTCATCCCTTTTTGTCACTTTTCTGTTACACTTTAGTTGCGTTTCATCCTCGTTTTCATCTAATTTGTATCGCTATTTTGACACTTTTTACAAGAAGCTTTTAGATTTGGGTAAAGCTGAACTGGAAAAAATGTGCTTGGTTAAGGTGAAGGTTAAGAGGTTAAGGACAGACACTGCTAGGCAAAACTCAACATTTTTACATAACAACTTTCACCTAGATTGCTTACACCATTATGCTGTAATTTGCTCCTGTCATTCATCAATTCGTATATTCACTTCATTTCCCGTCAAAGTTAAAGCAGGTCAGTGCAATCGCCAGTTTGTCGGAAAATATCTATAACCCTAATCTTCAGGTTATATTCCTGGCACTAACCATTATTTGTGTCATGAAATCTCAAGTTTTCACAGCAGACCGTTCCTCCTGAGCAGACTAGCACTAACCAAAAACGGGAAGATGTAATCACATGATACAAATCGACAAATTAGGAGCAAGTTACGGCACAATACCGTCTCCAATGCCTTGAATAAATAAAAGAAATAAAAGACCATTTTCAATACATTTTCTTTTTCTACATGTATCCTTTTTAAGGTAGCACTTTATAATAAGGTTACATGAAGTCATGCATGAATAACATGAAATAATGCATGATTTTATGATGTATTCATGCATGAGGATATCATGACTCATCATGAGTTAACATGACTTCATGTTCTTTCATAGATGACTTCATGCATGAATTAATTAAGTAACTACTGTAATGAATTCATGAGAAAATCTTGTTAATACTGTATATTATGATCTTAGAATGAAGATGAATTCACTAAACATTTAGATTTTTTTAACCAAAACATTAACTATTAAACATTTTTGTTAAAAATTCTAAGATCATGATATATTAACAAGATTTTCTCATGAATACATTACAGTAGTTACTTAATTAATTCATGCATGAAGTCATCTATGAAAGAACATGAAGTCATGTTAACTCATGATGAGTCATGATATTGTCATGAGTGAATACATAATGAAATCATGCATTATTTCATGTTATTCACGCATGACTTCATGTAACCTTATTATAAAGTGTTACCTTTTCCCCCATTCACCTGCAGTGTCTTATGTAAACAATGAAGAACAAATGTACAATATAGCCCAACAAAGTCATGCAATACATACATCCAAACATGAGTATATATAAAGCAATATTTGAGTATATTTGTAATTTGATCACAACATAAATAACGCACAAATTACTAATATTTCTAAATGTATCTTTATTATTATTATTATTATTACACTCACATCACAGTAACATAATAAGTAGCCTCTCAGAAAATAAATGTATTGCTCTCCATTCTAATGTATTTGTGTTTTTGGAATTCACCCACAGCCAGTTCTTCTTCTGTGGCCACTGCAGTGGTGATCACCTTGTCGCTGGTGATTGTACTGCTAGTTTTGGGGTACTTCTTATGGAAGAAACAAAGGTGGAGATCTGGTAAGTGATAACTGTATATTGAAGCAGGAAAATATACCAAAAATAATTACTTTGTACTTTCTGATGACCATGTTCTTCCAAAGTTTCAGACAATATGGTCAGGTTTGTGAACAGAATTGGAGGAGTAATACAAGACTTTGGAAACAACAGCAGGTAAGAAAAAAGAACTGATGTCACCTGACTTTATTTGAATGTAAGCAGGGCCTGGCCAAGTCTTTTCCAAAACTTACTAACATAATTTTTAGATTCCCCTTGAGCAATTCATTATTTTCCCTTTCCACCAATAAATTTGTATTTATTTTATTAACCTCTTAACCCCGAAATGAAAACGCTTCAAAAATGTGACAAAACCACAGCGACAACTTGACAAAAGAGTTACCATCACTTTTGTAGCCTCAAATTAGGTATTAGACCATTGCTCTCCAGTCGAGAAGCTTTTAGATTTGGGCAAAGCCGAACTGTAGAAAATGCGCTCGGTTGAGGCAGGGGGTAAGAGGTCAATTTAATTTAAAAAACAGATGTGCACAGTGAGAGAAACATTTAATAGACATTTAACTTGTCGAATCATGCTAAAATAATTCCATTGCAACCTCTTACAGTACCATTTTGAGGTGGTAATTTTCATTACATTTTTGATTTTGATTACAACAAAATAAATTCAGTATTGAATGTTGAAAGTTTAGTTGTCCAAAGCTTTTTCAAGTAAAAGAATCTGTGAAGAGCTGTCTCATCCAGGACTTTTGATATACTGTTATGTACAGTACAATTCTATCTGCCCCCCTTAAAGTGGACATGTCATGCATATGGAGCCTACATATATACTTAAAAACCTTATTTTGGGAGCCTCAGCTTCGATATTTTACATTCTATAATTTGAAAATATGTCTCTGTAAGATTTAAATAGTAACAATAAAATGCAGGAGAAAGAGCTGGTGAAGATCTTGACTAGAGCTCCTCCTGCTGGCAGCTATAGGTATAATTTTTGAAATAAATTACTTCCAGGTGAGCATCTCCAGCAGCGCGTGCTAAACACACTTCGAGCACAGAACGGCTCAAAATCGATAATGTTGGCTTATGGGCTTTAAAAATATGCAGGACAGTTTTTGGGTTTGAACAATGATGCGAGTGTAATCAGGAAGTAGAGAACGAGGCGCTTACACCGTAGTAGAAGAAACAGCTACATTTAACAGCTTTGTCCGAGGATTAACTCAAAAGTGCGTGAATGTTGTGAAATACTACTCCAGGTCTGTCTTTGACGAGGGAAAACTTTAAACCTTGGGTCAAACCTCAATAAAGTCGATTTTGCATGATATGTCCACTTTAAAACTTAAAATACCAAATTAAGGCCAAAGTGAAGAGAGAGAGTAAAAACACAAGAATAATTGTACCTTTACTTCATGTAAATAGTTGGTTAGTGACAGTGAGGAAGCCTTGAGGAGAGGTTACTCCTGACACTGGTTCCCTAAATGATTTGATTTCTTGTGTCTATCAGTGCCGGAGCCACAGCCGCAGCCACAGCCCCGGGCAGTTTCGCTAATGACGTTTACATGGACGGCATTGAGGCCCCTCCAGGAGCAGCCTATAGCGACCATGAGCCGCTTGTGCTTACTAATTAACTGTTTCTTTTTAACTATGAACCTTTGATCTGATATATGTGTAATAAAGAGTTCTTTACAGTCAACGAGTTTTGCGAAATAACTGGAGACACACTGGAACACACACAATTAACAAACAAACAAGGCAGCTAAAAGAAGGCACATCAGCAGTGAGTGTAATAAGTTACTGTAGTTGTATGTAACTTATTACACTCACTGCTGTCTTGCTCTCCCTCCTCTTCTTTCTCCTTATTTTCTTTCGTTTTTTGTCATACTTTCCTATAACCGTCGTCTTCAGACTATACGGTCTGGTTTGTGAGCAGAATTGGAGGAAAACATGACTTTGGGCAAAACAGCAAGTAAGAAAAACACTATATAGAACAGTTGTCTATGTATTTGTCTTTGCAGAGTTTTGAATGGGAGCAGGGCTTGACAATACAATACGTCTTTCACTCACTGTCCACCAATATATTTTCATTTTAACCCTCACACCACCCTAGGGACTTTTTGTGGCCTTTGACATTTTCATTTTTATGGCATTTTTCTGTGTTCAGTGGATGTTCCTCAAATTTGCCTCATTTTTTCAGTTCATTTTGGCTATTTCAGATTAGCTTCCCAGAGCTGGTGCTGAAAAAATCACACTTAACACCCTAAGGCCCAAAACGTGGCCTCTACTTTCAACATCCATAACATTTTTGTACTTTCATATTTTTTTCTATGATGATGGTCTATGATTCTGAGTTTTAAAGTATTAAAAATATGAGAGTATAGTGATTTTATGGCTGTTAAAAGTAGAGGCCACGTTTTGGGCCTTAGGGTGCTAAGTGTGATTTTTTATGAAAATCTGTCAAGCCCTGTATTAGGACTTAATTTAGCATTAAACGCATTGATTTGCTGATGTTACCTGCGCAACCATGACTGAGTGCTCGAACCGGATGGCACAGAGACCAGGAAGGCGGAAGTGAGAGGTCAGAGGGCGAGTAACCTAAACAACGCACTATTTATATGAATAGACGTTTACATGGACGGCATTGAGGAAGAAGAAGAACAACTTTATTTATATAACGCCTTTCACAGACATGGTCACAAAGCGCTTTATATGAGACAATTTTACATTCGCTCCACACTCTGTGGCGATAAGCTACCTTTGTAGCTTCAGTTTCCCCTGGGGGAGACTGACAGAAGCGCTGTCGCAACTGCACACATCTGCGCCAACGGTCCCTCTGACGACCATCATTTATTCACGCACACACATCATTCATTCTGGACTATGGTACATGTTTTAGTGGTCGGGGAAACCGGAGAACCCTCCAGGAGTCTATCACAAAGATGAGCCGCTTGCGTTTTCTAAATAACTGTTTCTTTTTAACTATGAACCTTTGAGTTGGTGTAACGAAGAGAAACTAAGCTAACCAAGATTGTTGTAGCATTCATATTTTTGTTTTAAGACTTGGAAATAATAGTCTATGTATCGCAGTAAGGAGTGAGAGACTGGGTTGGTCAAGATTTCACCCCATTTTAAATTATCTGAAGACGCCCATGAAAAAATGAAACTGAAAGGAAAATATATTTTACATCTGCAAATTCAGCAATAGGGTATAGCAGGTCTCCAAATTCAAATAGCACAGTTGTTTTGAATTTTAAATTTCTCATTACCATATCACACCTCTCAAAGCACACCCACAACTGTCAAGCTCCTCCAAAGGGATTTCATACCTTCAGCTCGTCTATACGCCCTGTTCGATAGGTCAGTGACGATAACCAGCCTCTTCTGTATTTTTATCCATCTCTTATCATTTCAATGGTATAATGTCCCTGCCATTGTCTGCTGATGTTGGGTAATGACCCCAATCTGCCTGTTTTTTTAACCCCAGGAGAAACGCACTTTGCCCCAGTCTCTTTGGCAAATTTGTGGAGAAAGGGTTCGGCTATCGAGTTAATGTCCAGCGCAGTTTCGACAGGTCGATATTTTCATCTGCTTGTATGCAGCAAGAGTCCGACCCTCGAAGTGGTGTGCCTTTAATGGATAGATGCCTTAGACAGAGGTCATACAGTATACTGTAAGCCTATATTCCCCTGTGCAAGCTTGTTGTCACCGCACCACAGTGGGGGGTGGGATTGTGGTCATAGCTGTGGTAAGCTACAGTGAGGGAATGTCCAGTGGGAATGCAATGGAAAGTGACTTGAGGGTCCCATATCATATTACATGTTAATAACGTGGCATTATTGGATGGATGAATGGTTTAGAATAGGTTTAATTGCCATTGTCAGAGAAAGTGCATTCGCAAACTAGGATTGTTTTTTGGTGCATTAACTAGAATACAATAAAATTGGCTCTAAATATATCAAATATACACAATATACATGTCCCGAGAAACAGCGGCATGAACGGTGGATTTACAAATGTACATAAAGCAGCAGATGTGAGGTGAATAATCACGTGGTGCAAATGGCAGTTAACAAGTTATGTACTGTTCAGGAGTCTGATGCTCTTGTTGTGATGTGACGTTCGTGACCAAATTGGCTCTTTCTAACGGCTCCTTAAAGGGATATTCCAGGATTATTGATATAGGGCCTCATTTCCTATAGTTATCCAGAGTGTTGTTGATTTCTGGAGAGATTTTTTTAAATTTATTTATGCAGTCCTTATATTTGAAGAGTTTAGTGGTGCTAGGCTAGTGCTAGGCTAGTGCATGTAACAGCTAGCCTGCGTTAAAAACAGTCTGGCACACTCCACAGTGGCCTGAGGCAAATCACTTATAACACCAGACTAACGATAAAAATGTCTGTGTCAATAAAGTCATTTTAACCATTTTGCATTTAAAATAACTTATATTTGAGCAGCATCAGCTTCGTGGTTGTAAGCTACGCAGCGGCGGAGTGATCTGCTAGAAAATAGTCCCTGAGAATGCGGTAATTCATGTGATGCAAGGTCAGTGCTCCAGTGGACTCGTTGGTCACGTGTCTTCATTTGACCGATTGTACTGACATGTTTACATTGTTTTAAAATGCTAATATCTTTGATTAATTCTTTTATAGCAGGTCTCTTGACTTACTTGTATAAATAAAATATTAATAATGATAATACAAAGAAAATGTAACCTTTCAGTGACCCAGTGTCTGTATGGGAGGTTAACATTTACCTAACCTTTACTTTCCATCCCAGTGGCCTCTAGGTCGCTCCAGGATAATTAGTTTTTTAGGGTTTCTGGTTGCACTGCTTATTGAACTGTCTCCAAGGTTACGTATACATTCCATCCAGAAAACCTGCTAGAAACCCTAAAAACCTGAAATAAAATTGTTTCTGGAGAGTCATAGAGGCCACCAGGATGGAAATAAAGGCACCAATCTAATCATAGCCACTGGGTCACTGAAAGGTACGCACTAATATAAACTTTTTCTTCGCATAATAAGTTGCATAATGCATCTTAAATTGTGGCAAAAAGTTCCCTCTCAATGAATGAATCCCAAAGATCCGGTTCCCATTAGAAAGCCATAAATCTAGAGATGTGACTTTCACGATTGAATCGGCTCCTTTGCGACGGCGTTCTGCCATTATGAACAGACCATGATATTTTTTGTTTTTGTATCTATTTGTAAACAGATGTACCCAATACTGAACAAACGCTCGAAAACTGCAGAGTATTTTTTTTGCTCTAAAAATGTTTATGGGCAAAGCAGTTGCTGGCTCTTTTCCTAAAATGTGTCCTTAAGTAAGTTTTCTTACTGGTTTCCTCAAAAAATGTACATAAGATAAGCCAGTCTTTTGAACAGTTTTATGAATTGAATGGATCCCTGCGATTCCCATTAAAGAGCTGTAAATCCCATCACTAATGGACAGATGTGTCACTCTGTGATTATAATACATTCATTCTGATTGAAAAAAGCTTTCTAAAAGTACATTCTCAAAGCCCCCGCTGTTATTACGAGGTGTCAAAGCTCCTCTTTGCTCTTGTTCGAGCTTGTGTTGGCTGCTGTTGCTAGAGTAAGAGGTTTTTGGCTGATGGTGTGTTACCGCGTGCCTTGAGTGCGTGAGGAGATGGATCAGTCGGGGCAGCACAGAGTGTTGTAGTGACAGAGGCATTAGTTCCCCACTTCTGGCTCACTGCCCATTCCAGATCTCCTGACAAACTGCGGGCAACTGTGCTCGTGCTGTAATCACAAAGACTGGCCTGAGGGAGCATTTAAATCTGTGGTACAAGGAGAACAAGCCGCTGAAAGAGAGCAATAACTTAAAGAGGGGGTATTATGCTTTTTTCAATCACATAGTACCAGTCTATAGCACACTACAATGATGATGCAACCTTATGTTGGTCTGTAAATGCATTAAATTAAAATAACTGCCTTGAATAAATTTGCTCTCAAAATGGCTGTACTGAACGTCTTGAAATAGGCCTCTGTCTCTTGCCATCATCACAACACTACCGCATGCAGTCTCACATGCATTGAAACTAGGGTGACCATACGTCCCGAAAATTCGGGACAGTCCCGAAATCCAGGCTCTCGTCCCGAATCCCGAATCCGACCCAAACTGTCCCGAAAAATATTTTTAGAATGTCGAAAGTGCTGTGTGCGCTCTTAAAATGGCAGAGGGGCTTGATGTAGATGAGCTCTACAACAAAAACTGTGCTCTGAGAATGTTCTAAAGTAGGGGTCCCCAACCTTTTTCCTGCTCGGGACCGGGGGGAGCGCGCTTAGAACATGTGCGTAAATGGCTCACGTTTTTTTAAAGCATGGAGCGCAGCCCTTTGATCGCAGCGCGCTACAGCGGGACCGCGGCACATTCTCTCCTCTCTCTTTCTCTCTGTTCACTTAACAGTGGGACAAATGCAACTCTCTGTCCTGTGAAAGTGTGAAAGTTTGTGAGGAAAAGTTGTGATGAGCTGAGAGGGAAGGCAAAAGGGAGAGAGATGCTCTGTGACGCAGGTGACAGAGCTGCGAAACACATTGAGCAGTACGAGGCTGCACTGATTCTGTCTGTCATAAAACCAGATGAACTCGACTCCAAAGGACTTCTAGGGCTACTTTCAATCAGAAGTCCATTATATATCTATTGATGAGCTTATTGGCGTGTGGAAAGATAAATAGGACAATGCGGTCGTTTATAAATAATTTTCTATTTGCAGTCGTGCATAAGGTGCATAATTGTGAATGTGGCATATGATTAAAAGAAAAGAAAAAAACACGACCCCCGTCCCGATTTCAGGGCAACTCATCTGGTCACCCTAATTGAAACTATCATCGATTTGCGGTGCATTTTAATTTAACTGTTGGAAAGGAGCTACACTTTATCACTTTGTGAACAATGGATATGATTTGATCCTACGTCTGACCCGGAAAGTGACTTTGGAGACGAACGTTTGAGAATTCAGAGGCTCTGTGTCCACACTTTCCTGAAAAATAACTGCTGTTTGGAGGCTATCTAAGCCCTCTTTGCTACTGCCATGCCCCACGGATATGTTATCTATACCCACATGGTCTACACCAGGATCTCCCCAGGGACATTATCTGTGCAGGTGGACAATGGTTATTCGAGGTTACCCCCGTTAGCATGTAACAATCGCCTACAGCTCATTGTTGATGAAAGTCTGCAATAAACCATCATCATAAATGCTGCTTCAAGTAGTTGTTTGCTTTATTGACGTTATTAGTGCATAATATGCTGCTTGTTTTCTATGAATCATTCTGAGCTAGCCGTTAGCTCCTCGGGGCTAGTAGCTTGTTAGCTCCGGGAGAAAACCACTCGGCTACGACCCATTGTAGATGAATGTGAGCAATAAACTTCAAAATCAACAATCCCGTCTCAGTGTGTGATCACTGTTAAACAGTTCTTTATGTAGATGGTGGTTTTATTGACTTTATTCGTGCATATTTCTCGTTTTGTGTGATGACCGGGCTTTAGCTTGTAGCATTAGCTTTCTCCGGAGGGAATGCTATCAGGGCATATCAAGGCCCAAACGCATTCCCAGCGCAGATCCCGCCATGGAAATAAGTTTTCTTGTCACCGGTTTTAATCCTGGATGGTTAGGTAACACTGATGTGTGTCTTCGTAAAAGTCTCAGAGCTGCTGTAGCTCCGGTTTACAACACATGAAGCTAATCCTCCATTATGGCTCTGACTGTTTACATCTGCGGGCTCGACATGTAGGGAGGGGGCTCTGCTGAGCTGAGGAGCAATGGTTGGTAACTTGGCTGGTGAGAAAGGTCCAGAGGTGTCTCCAGGAGGTGGGGGCGTTCTAGGAGGACTCAGGCAAAGCAACACCTAAAATGGCGGCTATCAGAGTTTTTAAAGATTACTCAAACATTGCCCCTACCCTGCTGTGACGGAGCTTCTTCCTAAAATGGGCATAAGGGCATTGTTACCGCGCCTTAGCTCTAATGCTAATGACCTGTCAATCAAAGTCCGGCCCTCATAAGTAAACAAGATTTCTAAAATGTTTCTGACGAAAACCAGCCTGGTCTCTTTTAATTGTAACTAACCCAGCGTTATCACAGGAGCAATATCTAGCTGTGGAAAGTTAAAAAAAATCGTACTGCGTCCAACAGTGCTGGATTGAAGCGCGCCTACATGGAAAGAGCGAAATGGACAAGGGCTGTGGAGAACAGAGGGACGAGTGGTCACCCTCTTCCAAAGTGCTGCATACATTTGATCAACATTTGTTTATTTGTTTTCTTATAAAGAAGTGAGTCTTTGGAACTCTACTCCAGACAAAATTATGTCATGCACAAACTATTGTACATTTACACGCCTGACCAAACAGTGGTTATTATCAAAGCAAACCAGTACACACCGAATGACTGTGATAAGAAGGGAATAAACAGTGAGGGAGTTGTTTCCTGACGTGGGAAGTGTGAAAGAGTGAAATAAGAATGCGTCTCCATGTATTGTTCTGTATAAATGTTATGAACTTTTGTAAGAACAACATCAACCTGTCCAGCGACTGCGGGTGGAAATTAGCTTTTTTTTTTGTGCTATAACCTGGCACATGAAATCACGTCTTTTACAGACTAATATATCTTGTGCATTGTCCCTGATCAAACTAATAAAATAAAAAATTACTCCATTGCTCTTAAAAGGTTATCTAATAACAAGGGAAGACAGAACATACTAAAGTCTATTACCTCCTAAAGCAAGAGCCTCACTCCTCTGTCAACTTTGGGACTAATCGCTCACAGCTGTATGTCGGCAGCATGAGACTGAAATGAAGACACGTCCTCTCAAATATCTAACATTCAATGAGACCATTGTAACTTCTCTCACCTCTGCCGTTAGTTAACGTTCAACTGCGGTCAGTGCTTTACCTGTTGATTCGACAGGAGTCCATGCTGTTTCTTAGCCCTTTGTATGATATTTATTCAATCTGTTTCAAACCTTTCATTCAAAAGCGATGCCTTGGGTGGACAGGGCACTGGGAACACTAAAGCACTGAACAAGAATGTGATCAGAGTCTTATGTCGTTGCCTGGCCACAAGCAGCGGAGGCACAGCAGACTGCATTGAGCCTAATTGGTATTCGGTCAGTCCCTCGTGGTCCAGGCAGCTCATTGTCAGCAGTAATGAGGCCTTGTGTTTGGTAATTGAAAAGAGCGAGGAGTTCAACAACACAGTCACAGTGCACTGGTTTATGGTAACCCCCACTGGACCTTCGCTTGGTTTCCGATGGCATTTAACCATTCTCCTTTATTTATTTTTTGCACAGATTAGGGTCAGGACAAAATACTGATAATATATTCATTTTGTTATATTATGTTTGCATAATTCCCTTTCTGTGTCCCACGGTATTCAGTCATCAGTTCATCTCAAATTCACCAGCCACTTCCTCGATGACGGTGATGAGACATTTTTTGCTGTAGAAAACAAATGGTTTGAGACACAAGTGAAAGAAGCAAGAAATCCTTCTCTCAATAGTCAGGACAACGATCTGTTCTCTCTTAATAATAGCAATCACCTCTCTTCCCCATGTTTAGACCCCGACTTCAAAAGCGCTGTTGAGTTCATAGCTCTGAGACACAGCCCCAAGTCAGATCAATGAACGAGCAGATCCAGAGTAGAGTAAACAGAGTCGAAGGTTTTTGAACAAGTTGAGAATAGATTTTCTGAATAAAGATTATATACACTATGCTCATTGTTTTATTTTGTTTACAGCCTGCTGCCAATAAAGATAGTAAACCACTGAAGAAAGTTCTTGGATGAGAGGCAAAACTCCAACACCTTAACTGCAAAGAACAAGCGATGACTTTTCCTAGTTTCCTTTCCAACCAGGATGACATGAGTGTGACACCTGCTGAAAAAAAAAGCATACCCTGGTCATTAAAAAGTTAGAACAGACACTACGCTAAATGTTAATGAAATTGTACAACCATACAGATTTCTTTTCATTTTCAACCAAGATCATATCAACACCAAAATGCATTCTGTCTGCAAACCTTTGGTAAGACGCCATAACAACAGATCCACGTAAACAATGTTTGAGATCTTTCCACTCTGGGGCCAGGTAATAAAATGTTCGTTTACAGACTCCCAGAACGCCAGTTTCATGTGGATGATAGGCTGGATTGATAAAGTACTTTTGCATTTAGTCCTGAGCTTGACTTTGTGTGGACAGGGAATGTTACTGTGGCATAAAGAGCGGTAGCAAGGGCCTTTTACTTAATGTGTTAGCAGTGCAGACCCTTAACTTCTTGTTACAACGCCACCCTTGATTTTGTGGGTCAAGGGAACCCAAGAATGAACTAATCCTGCACATTTAAGTCACACAGGTTCATTAACGGATAGGGACTTGAGAAGAGTTTAAAACAGAGGGACATGACTAAACCATCCCTCTTACGTTGAACCCCCCCATAGTCCAAATAGTCCAACTGAAATAAACAAAAAGAGAAAAGTGGCTCTCACGGCAGCGCTGAGCACCATGTCCATAGAAGTAAGCGCTCAACACAACCGCTGGCGGCAGCATCCCACTGCATTTACGAAGAGTTGCTTGACGCCGTTACCTCCTCTCTGCAGGCCCGACTACTACACACCGGGGTCGTGTTGTGATGTCTACTGTCCATATAACATTGTGCTAGTTGAGCGACAGGCTTCCTCGGAGCAGTCACAGAGAGAATGGTGAAAGAGAAGGCCCTTCCGACAAGAGCCTGTCGGTCGCAATCAATGCATTAATACACTAATTAAAGACGGTAAACTCGCACATCTCTTGTTTGAAACAGGTGCGTAAGAGAGGGCATAAAGCCAAACGTAAAACAGGAAAGAACTCTCGCACACTGTATACTTGCAACACCCGTGTTCCTTTATTTGAACGTTTCGGCCAGTGGCCTTCGTCAAGCAAACGTTCAAATAAAGGAACACGGGAGTTGCAAGTATACAGTGTGCGAGAGTTCTTTCCTATTAATACACTAATTAACATAAATAATAAAGGGGAAAAGACTTTCAGACACATACCGAGTCATTTGTGCATGGCATGCCACTATAACGTGCGCACAAACATGCCTCGACCGCACCGGAGACGCAACGGCACGACACAAGGAGCCACAGCCAGGAAGCTAAAAACAGTTAGCGATGTTAGCTCTGTACGAGTATATTGAATGTTTAAAACGTCTAAAACCGCAACTCACCGAGCATACGCAAGTAACTATAGCGAGTCACCGGGGCTTGACGCTGGAGAACGATGACAACACGTTTACTTCTTCAATAACTACAACATGCTACGGCCGCGCTCACGGCGGCCATCACTCTGCTCTTGCCCGTGTGTGATGTCAGAGGGAGAGGTTAGGAGAGCCGAGCAAGACGTTTGTTAAGTGGTGACATCACAGCTCTACTTCCGGGTCCGCAGATGTGCGAAAAACTACAAAAAACTCTTTAATACCACAATCAATATTTCTGAAATTCAACAGAGAGTTACTGAACATACTTATCAGGCCCATTAGCCAAAATGCTGTACCTACTGCTATAAAAGTAATATTTACCTAAATCGGTACATCCGGGTTAGCGGCGAAAAATGCTAACGGCGTAGCAGCTCCGCTAAACCCGGAAGTAGCGACTTTAGTAGTATTAGTATTACTTTTTAGCAGTACTTTTTTGGCTAATGAGTCTGATAAATAAGTGGCTTCAATAACTCTGTTGAGTTTCAGAAATATTGATGGTTGTTTTTAAGAGTTTTTTATGTTTTTTTCTTGCATATTTGCCCGTCTGCTAGGACCCGGAAGCAGAAGTCGTGACGTCACACTTAACAAACGTAGACAGAGGGAGCACCTATTATAGGGTACGGGAAGAGGGTGCGACACCCGTATCACTACATTACAAAAACATTAAGCTATTGTCTTATGTCTTTCCACCGGCAGATCAGACGCCACACAAGCAGTTATCAAAGTCAAAGCGAGAGGTCATGAAATTAATCTGGATGTTTGTAACGTTTCATTTGAAAATTGGGCAAGCTCTTGGAAAGCAAAGAGACAAGTTCCTGGGTCCATTTTAAAAGACACTATTAATTTACTGACTGTCAGTGACCCAATAGTGCATCCGTTGGAAGTCCCTGCCAGTGCATTAACATTGCGCGGGTACATGTTCCTGCGAATGTCTTTGACAGGAATGGGAGCATGGACCGCAGAGGCACCGGGGCAGGACCAGGTGTCACACTGTTCTCTCCTGCTCTCACCTCGCTCCCGGCTCAGTGACCCATGGGTCAGAGGCGCGAAATCATCGGGACCTGAGGAAAAAAAAAAAAACGAAAGCGATGACAGAGAGGGGGCTAGTGTGAGAGCCGAGGAGCCATTCTGTGCAGGCTGAGAAAGACTCACTTCGACATAATGCTTTACAGACCCTAATGTGCAGAACAGGCCGTATTATAATTGCTTGCCATTTTTAGAGCCAGTCAAATTCACTAACCAATTAGAAAATGGAACCTGTGCATATTTTCAGCCCATGCAGCAGGCCTAAACTGACTGAGAGTGCATTCGAGCTTGAGTTGGATGCTTATGCTGTAAAAAGTATTGTGACATTTCTCAACATTTTAAAATGAGGGTGCAATAACAGACTTTTTCTTTTTAACCCCTGTAGATCCGACTCTGGTGGTGAAGTGGGTTTTAACTTGTTATTTGGGTTACTTGTTATGAAAGCTACATCAGCACATTATTTCCCTCATGGCAGATAATGAATGAATCTACTAGTCCTGGAAGACTGCTCTTTATTGTATCTCACTTTCTCTAACACGTCACACACTCAAGAAAAGTCTCCAAATATCGCCAGCCATCCAGCAATCCTAAGTTTTATTTTCAGGTAGCGCAGAAAAAAATGTAGATGTTTTTTTTTCTTAATGACCAGGGGCTAGACAGTAACTAACAGAAAGTATTAGTTACAGTGACTGGGTTTCAAAGTGTGTCAGGTCGCCTTTGAAGGAAAGTCACAGAGAGGACACGGGGACAGCAGACTCCCCAGACTCAACTACAGAGAGCACTTAGACGATGTATCACAAGTTTAATGGCTCTTATCTATGACACTCCTGTCCTGGTGCCAACAGTAGACAAACCGGGTTGTCCTCCTTTGACAAGTCACTAATTCTCAGCTGCAATGATTGTGTGACTGAAATTTAGCCGTGATTATTATTATTTTATTTATTGGTTTATTTGGTCGGGACAGTGCATGTTAATGATTATCATTTACCGTATGACTGTTTTTAAGGTTAAAGGGATATTTCAGGATTTTGACATTGGGCCTTATTTCCTAGTTATCCAGAGTGTTGTTGATGTCTGGAGATATTTTTTTCTTAAAGAGGGGGTATTATGCTTTCTTCAATCACATAGCACCAGTCTATAGCATACTACAATGATGACGTAACCTTCTGTTGGTCTGTATATGCAGTAAATTAAAATAACTGCCTTGAATAAAATTGCTCTCTTAAAATGGCTGTCCTGAACGTCTTGAAATAGGCCTCGGTCTCTTTAAGAAGCTTTCCGACACGCCCCTTCAGCACACTGCTGTGGCATTTAAACAACACTATTGTGCGGGGAGGGGGCTCTGCTGAGCTGAGGAGCAGTGGTTGGTGGCTTGGCTGGTGACAAAAGGTCCAGAGGCGTCTCCAGGAGGTGGGGGTGTTCCTAGGAGGACTGAGGCATTGCTACACCTAAAATGGCTGCCGTCTAAGTTTTTACTGATTACTCAAAAATATGTGAATGAGCCAAGGCAACACTCCAGGCATGTGTTTAATGAGGGAATGACATAATACATGATATAAAGCTTGAAAAAGTCGATTTTACATAATACCCCCCCTTTAAATTCATGCAGTTCTTATATTTGAAGAGTCTAGTGGCGCTAGGCTAGAGCAAGGCTAAAGCATTCCTATGGTATCAGTTAGCCTGCATTAAAAACAGTCTGACCCACTCCACAGTGCACCTGAGGTAAATCACTTATAACACCAGACTAACGATAAAATGTCTGTGTCGATAGAATCATTTTAACCATTTTGCATTTAAAATAACTTATATTTGAGCAGCATCAGCTTCGTGGCTGTAAGCTAACGCAGCGGTGGAGTGATCTGTGAGAATATAGTCCCTCAAAATGCGGTAATTCATGTGATGCAAGGTCATTATATTTCAAAAATTATTCTATTAACACAGACATTTATATGGTTAGTCTGGTGTTATAAGTGATTTACCTCAGGTGCACTGTGGAGTGGGTCAGACTGTTTTTAATGCAGGCTAACTGTTACCATAGAAATGCTTTAGCCTTGCCCTAGCCTAGCACCACTGGACTCTTCAAATATAAGAACTGCATGAATTTAAGAAAAAAAGATCTCCAGAAATCAACAACACTCTGGATAACTAGGAAATGTCAAAAATCCTGAAATATCACTTTAAGGTTCTCTGCATTTGACCCATCCTCAATGCCGCTAGGGTGACCTGTAGGAGCAATGGGCAGGCAACGGGGGCCGGCGCTCGGGGGCCCATCTCCAGAGGTAGAGCCAGGTTAATGGTCAGTATCACCTGGCTGGAGAATTGACCTATTGTACATGTTTTTAGTGGTAGGGGGAAACCGGAGTACATGAAAGGAAACTGGAGTACCTGGGGGAAACCTCCGCTAACACAGGGAGAACATGCAAACTCTACACAGAAAGGCCCCGTCCGGAGATCGAACCCAGGACCCTCTAGCTGTGAAGCACGAGCTCTAACCGCTGTGCCACCCTGCTGCCCACAATATCATTTTACACCAAAGTTTGATTAATTTGAGATTTTCCGGAATTAAAAGAACACCTAAACTTAAAGGCGCAATACCTAATTTTGAACCTTTAGCGCAAAGAGCAAAATATTGAGTTGGTTTTCTGTTTGAATTTGACTTTAAAATATCAGTCTGTTAAACATTAGAGCATAAGTTAAGTAAACTTAATTTAATTGAAGTCAAGTTACCAATTGAAGTCATTATTTGAAGTTGGTTCAACAATAAACTTTTCCAGTGAATATTTGGGTTGATTGTACACACCATCAACAAATCATAATACGATGGGAACTTCACGCACCAGGCGGATGTTTTCACAAAATGACTACTTTTACAACAGACTTTCATGGGACAAAAATAATGTTACCTTACAAAGATAAAGAAAAAAAAAGTCTGGTTTGGGTCCTTTAAGGTGTATTATGTAACTCATCTCTTTTCCAGGAAACTTTCCGGAAATAGGCAGACTCTTCCATAACCTGTTGTATAAGTGTATTGATTGTGGCTGTCCGTTATGTCTGAGATCAGCCTTTAGGTAACTTGTCCCACTGAGCAGAAGAGACTTCACGCTGCTCTGGTTAAAAGGTCAGTTGCCGCGGACTACATTAAATCACGTTATGAAATCTGCACGTGAATTATTGATGAACTTTTGACCATTCGCAGACAGTCTTTCTTGTATTGTATTGTTTGTGTGTTCCACATTGCTGAATACTTTTCTACATCTTTGCTTTGTTTTTGTGAGGTTCAGTATTTTTATTTTTTTACTGTAGAGACTCTGTACTAGTCAAGAAGGACCAAGCTTTTTCAAAAGTAAACAAACACAAAAAAGCACCAAGAGCCCACACACCTGCAGCACAGTGGAGGCATCACAAGAGGAGCTACAGGAAACCATAAAGGGGCAAACGAGGAGGTATCTGGGCAAGACTCACAGCTAAGCCACACAAGCTTTCTATCTTACTATGCTTCTGACTAATGTACACTGGGGAATAAGATGGATTATATTCTTCTCCTATGCTCTTCCCAGAAGATGGTGAAAGACTGTTGTGGGCGGAGGGAGCTGCGCAGGAGGAAGAGGAAGGAGGAGGAGCTGGTCACGGAGCAATTGGAACAGTTTGAACGGGCGGGCCAAACGTGCACAGATTGTCAGTGAAATAAAACAATCAGTAATTAGCGGACGTGACGACAGCTGTAGTCCAACTCACAAAATATGAACTGAATATAAACTCACGAGCATGCAGAGGCAAAATCCTCGACTACTTCATCCATGATTAGTTTTTGCTAATGTTAATGTTAATTGAACTACAACATAGTGGTGCAGCGAGTGACGTAACCTTGTCAATTCTCTGTGACGGTCGTGATTGGTTCGGCCTTAGCCGCCAATCAGCAACTTGTTTACCATATATGTCCAGACCCGCCTTCTTTCGTGCAGAAAATAAGTGGGTGTGGTTTATCAGGCTAGACCAGTGCAGGACACCACGCTTTGAAACAGGGACAAACCCAGGAGGCGGTGCACCGTTACAGAGGAGCACTTAAGGCAGTACTCTGGTTTCCCCTACGTCCCAAAACATGCTGGTCAGGTTGGCCCACAGTGGCGGCGGCTCAGGACTAACCCAACATCTGAACGCAATTTCGTTGTACAATACAATGGCAAATAAAGCTCTTACTTACTTAAAGGTCATACCTTTGCTCTGCCTGATCCCGTCAGATCTCGGAAGCTAAGCAGGAAGGGCCTGGTCGGTACTTGGATGAGAGACCGTTTGGGAACACCAGGAAGCCTGGGTGAATGTAGTGAGTGAGTGAGTGGTTGGTGGTGGTCGGAGGGGCCGATGGCACGGACTGGCCGTCTCGCTTCCGTCAGTCTACCCCAGGGCAGCTGTGGCTACAACAGTAGCCCACCACCACCAAGTATGGAGTGAATGAATAATGAAGACAGTGTAGCGCTTTGAGAAACTTGGTATTACAGGCTTATAAAGCGCAATACAAGTGTAAGGCATTATTATTACCATTACTTACTTACTTACTTAATATTTGTGTATAGCGCTTTTCAAGACACTCAAAGACCCTTCACAGAAATACAGTAATAAAATCACACATAAAAACAGCACATTAAAACTAGAGGGCAATTACTGGACATTAAAAGCCTTTTTGAAGAGGTGGGTTTTGAGTTCTTTCTTGAAGGTGAGGAGGTCGGAACAGGCACGCAGCGGTTGGGGCAGTGAGTTCCAGAGTGTGGGGGCGGCGATGGAGAAAAAGTTTAAAAGTGATAGCAACTTTTCGTTTATTTTGGTCTTTTAAACAAGCTCCCCCTGAAGTACCTACTGAACATGAAATGTCCTAAACAAATCAGCCCTATGCCCCTAATAAATACATTTTACAGTTTAGAGGCATCACAGACAAGACATTTTTAAAAATTGGCCACAAATATCAGCGGTGCATATCGGCACCAGCCTGAGAAGAAACGGTTGACCTGTAATTTTTACATAGTCTTGCTATTATATAGTATTAAACGTCGTATTTTGCTCCAAGGGATGAAACATTTTGAAATGTGGATCTTTTAAAAGGAAGTCAATGATGCTTCCGGTCGTCCAGCTTAGGTCATTTCTGGGTCATAACAGCTGTGTCTTGGCCTCCACTGTGAACCAACCTGTAAATAGAGAGAGAATAAGTTACGGAACCGTTTCATTTTCCCTGTGATATTCGATTGAGATTGCCGTTGGGATGAGCCGTTTCACAGACACATTACCCAGAGACCGTCTGACGTCAATTTTGAGCAAGCAGCGAGCGTGAAGTGTTATGGCCAAGAACCTCTTTCGTCACATCAGTCATTTCATTGGGACCTATTATATGCATGAGAAATAGCACAGTTCAAAGTTCAAAAGCGAATGGAAAGTGGGCATTAATTGCGTTAGACTATCACACAGTATATCATCCAGTGTGTATAGAATATCACGGATGACAGCCGCCTGCGGTCCCAGCGTGGTTCTTTTAGCCTTCGGTGTTAAGATCACTGTAGGATTTTGTTCTGAACTGTCAAAGTATCCTTGGATGCGGTTACATAAGCAGAGCTCCTTCAGCCCTGTGTTACTCTCCTCAGTTACGGGTGGCTAATTTCAGTGACAGCGCCCCTGTCACTCGTGTCGCGGCCCGGCCCTGGAGCTGGTCTCAGATCGGGGGGGAAAGTCGAGGAAAAGGTCGCAGTGCTCGGCTTGTGGTAATTCAGCATGTAATGAAGTACACAGGAATGAAATAAAGCTGTTGCTGTTTCACGGCTTTCGATTTTTGTCCGTTACTAAACTGTTTCACTGTTTAAAAATGTCCTTTATCCGGGGAAGTTTTACTGGTCCATGAAGCTAAGATTAGCTTCATGGACTGGCTGCTCTGCTGTAGTACCTTCATATCGCCGCTAGTCTCCCATTAGAAAGCATTGCACTTTAGACATGTAAAAAACAACTTCAAAGCCTGGTTTCTAATTTTCCTAAACTTTCTACAGCTAGATATTCCTCCTGTGAGAACGCTGGGTTAGTTACAATGAAAGAAACCAGGCTGGTTTTTGTAAGAAACATTTTAGAAATCTCGTATACTAATGAGGGCCGGACTTTGATTGACAGGCCGTTAGCATTAGAGCTAATAGCGCGGGCGCGGCTACGACCGAACTACGTGCCCCGCGAGGGCCGAGTCTACAGTGAAGATCCCGCCCTTATGCCCTTATTAGGAATATGCTCCGGCACAGCAGGGTGGGAGGAGTCTGTAAATCCGCCATGATTTCCCCCTCGAACGTAGTTATTATGGTAAACAGGGAGGAGTGAGGAGGAGTTGTCCATTCTTTTTAACAGTCTATGCTCCAACCTGAACCGAGTACATTTTCTCCAGTTTGCTATTACCCATATTTAAGCTTCTTGCGGGAAAAAAAGAACGTCTAAATAGCGACGAAAATGAGTCACAAAAAATAACAACAAAAGAGCTCCAAAAAGGCGACGAAAATGTGACAAATATGTGACAAAAAAAGCCACAGAAAGTGACGACAACACGGCAACCACGTGAGGACAAAGTTTTGTAGGTCTTAGCTTTAGCTTCAGGCCAGAAGCTTTAAGATTTGGGTAAAGCTGAACTGGAGAAAATGCACTCGGGGTAAGAGGTCTTTTTAACTCCTTTTTAATGTGACTAAACTGCTGGCAAGTAAACTAAAATCAGATAAAATGCCATTGCAAAGCTTTTGTAATTGTAAAAGAGACTGGCAGTAGCCTTTTTTACTATAATAATCTTGTTTTGCAATATCTTTCAAGTTATTTCAAGACAGAATTACAGCCCACACACAGTCCATTGAATTGAATAATGTTATTACTTAGACGGCCGACGGATTTGAGAATAACCAATTCCCAGCTTCACAGGGCTAGAGCTGTCATCTGCAGTCCTGCAAGATTGCAAAGGGAGCAGTGACACGATTGTAGACAGCCACCAGGCCAAACGCTGCTCTGTTTGAACAGGACAATCACACACAGCCAGGAAGCTTTGAACCTGGAGAATTCATTTGCTGAGTTTTCACCTGGACAAATGTATTTTTGATTGCCATGTTTGTATTTTAGTTTATGAA
This sequence comes from Neogobius melanostomus, assembly GCA_007210695.1. Taxonomy (NCBI): domain Eukaryota; kingdom Metazoa; phylum Chordata; class Actinopteri; order Gobiiformes; family Gobiidae; genus Neogobius; species Neogobius melanostomus. The sequence continues at coordinate 704,143 of VHKM01000449.1, read as the reverse complement.
ATGCTCTCAAAGAACAACTGACCAAACAAAGCCTATTTGTAATGCACAAGTCATAATGAGCGAGTTGCTTATACGAATGTAACCTAAAGCCCGTCATATACACGAGGATATTTCGTGTAGAATAGTCTAGAGGTCCTTGTTTAATGTTTTCCTATACGTTTTTTTTAATAGATATTGTAATTGATAATTGATCTGTAACATCTCGTTTGCAAGAAAAGATAAGACTTTGTTGATCTCACTCTGGAGAAAAGAGGACCGTTCACTTCTTTACTCTCAGCTGTCACTTTTAAGAAAGTCTGTTGGTATCGGTTAATATCGGCAGATACTCAAACCCCGAGTATCGGTGTCAGAAGCAAAACAACTGGATTGGTGCGTCTCTAATCATATGATGCAAATTAGCACATGGCTACGATCCGGAGCGGCTTGTTCATTAGCATGTAAACAAATGACACAAATAAAAATAAAACATGAAGAAGTGTTGAGGTTTTTCCCTGGGGCAGTCTGGGTGAGTGAAGCCCTTTAGCACAGAGGAGCAGTGAAGCCTGAGACTGAAGCCGTCCATAAAAATCACAATGTGGGTTTAATAACGGGGCGCACTGCAGCGATCACAGAGGAGCTGAGCAGCTTAATGTTGTGGAAAATGCATCGAGACGAGTACAGTACAGCGAGCACCAACGCACATCTGACCTTCAACAGAAAGGATTCCTGAACACAGAAAGTCCTTGGATACACCTTCTAACATCAAGCTAGTTCTGGTGAGACACAACATAATAGTCAATGAGTCTGTGCTTTTAATCATTCATGTATACACAAAATTATTATCTTTTTAATTTTTTTAATTTAAACTAGATGCCATGCTTTCACCAACGGCCTTTGCGGTCATTACTGTTAACTTTACTTTTTGACCGTTGCTGAGCTAAAATAGTTTATTCAGAGTTCCCCATTCTTGGTTTCACTGTTAAAACATATATCTGTAAATTGTACAGTAAAAAAAAACCTGCAAGTTACTACAGAGTAGGGTTGTCACGGTAATCGGTGTAGCGGTAAACCCCGGTAAAAATGTTGCCGGTAAAATTACCGTCTTGTTTTTGAAAAACTATATTATCTCGGTGGATTACCGCGCCCGCGGTGTAGGCACGTGAGCCTCACCAGCCACTGTCTCATCTGCTGAAGTTGCCGCACATGCGCACTGTGTTGTTTGCAACCAAAACAAAACTTTCTCGAAGCTGAAATCATGTCCGAGACGACAGCGCTCAGGACGTCTATCAGCCTTCAAACAGGACCAAGTCTGAAGTCTGGGCATATTTTGTGTATTTGAAGAAAGCCGAGGGACAGCTGATAGAAGACAGTTATCCTGTTTGCAGGACGTGCAGGAAAAAAAGTTTCTGCGAAAGGCAGCAACACTTTGAACCTCATGACACATCTGCGTGACCATCACCCACAACTCTATAGCCAATGCAAGTAAGTTAACGTTATAGCTGAAATGCATGATGTGCAGACTTTGGGTTGAGGGAGAACGCAACGAGTCGCCCCATAGTGCAGCCGCAGCCGCAGCGCCTCGCGGATACCTCCGTGTTGAAATGGCACAATGCGTTACAGGGCTCCCGGAGGGCAGATTAAAGTCGCCAATGCAATAGAGTCACTCTCGCCGCATTATTATGAATTTAACAATGATTACTGTCTGATGGCATTTTCCCAAATCTGCAGAGCGAAAGCAGACTGGAAGGACACAAACTGAGAACAATATTCCTGAGGGTTTATCTAGTTGAAAATATTCTAACACGGTTTTGGCGCTATAAATAGTACATGTAATACCCTCCAAACGATCAACAATACATAGTTATAGTTCATTTACTTTGATGTGAAAAGTTGCACTTTTGATATGGCGTAAATATAACAAACACTGTTACACTTTTTTGAAACTATTTCAGTTTGTGTAGGACTATCAATGCTTTCTGAACTTATTAACACACATTAAAAAAAATACCGCAATAATACCGAAAACCGTGATAATTTTGGTCACAATAACCGTGAGGTAAAATTTTCATACCGTGACATCCCTACTACAGAGAAAAGTATGTAAATAGGTATACAGCAATTGTTTATTTTACAATGAATGACTTTTTTTGTACAAAACTGTACATTTTGCATAGCCTGGCTAACGCCAGACTAAAATCACAAGTGATATTTAGTCTGGGGACCACCAATTCATTTTCTCGTAGGAGAGGTGTGGTTTACGATTGTCCATAGCTGTTTATTGGGCGCTATGAATGTCTCTCATGCGTCTGCACGTAGCCATAGCCAATCGTATCATGGTATCAGATGATGTATGACGTACCTGCTGTAAACTTTTGAGCTAAACTATTTAGAACACGTTTAAAGCTTGATCGAAAGATGGCATCGCGTCTGCTGCTGTCATGTTGGATCCGTAAATATTTGTTTATTTTTTTTATCCCTAAACAAACTACAAGCTTTATGTCAAATGGCGCGTCATCGTCTTACCGTCCCTCCTCGTTCTGTGATTGGTGCCCAAATCCATGGAAAAATGTCGGCCATGGTCCCCAGGCTGTTGTGAAGTTCGAAAAGATTCGAGCGCACACAGCAGTCTGGCGTTAGCCAGGCTACATTTTGCATACATTTTACGTAAACATTACTTTGTAAATATTAAATAAACCACTTTTTACGTATATTATTAACAGTAAAGAATGTCAGTTAGGTAATGGAGAAATATCCATTTATAAAATTACATTCTTTAACCAGAGTTAGGCCTGATTACTGTATTATTTTACAAAATGTCCAAAATGATTACAGGTTTACTGATAGTATTCTATAAACTGTGTTTTAACAGTAATATTTAGAGTAAAGAATGGCAGCTGAGTTACCTGTTTTATACCGTACATTTTATGGCATTTACCGTTTTTACTGTAAAATATACGGAACCTTTGTAATTGAAATGACAGTAAAGCATTGTTGTGACCGGGTGGGGGTTTTAGCTCAGCACCGTACAGATATTAAAAGGACCACAGGTTCGTTCATTGAAAGAGGCAAGTCGTTCCATTATTTTATTCCAAGATTAATAAATTAAGTTTGAGGTTCTCAGTTTTTCAGGTTTCGTCTTACAACATGCATGGTTGGCAAATGTCCTTTTGTCAGTGACTGATTATCACGTTTCTTGGCCGTTTCCACAGGTTCACATAGACACACTTCAGCAGCACAGTGTAAACAAAGCAGCAGTGTCAAGTTTTGCAGGTTCTAGGTGGATGAAACTTCCGCTGTAGGATCCATCATTTCACGCGGGGACGTCATGCTTCGCGTACTGGCCCGTGGAGAACCACACCTCCCCCAGCCCCACAGCCGCTCACGAGTGTCCGAGGTTACACCACCTCCACACCAGGCAGACAGACGGAAGAACAGGGGGTCAGAGCTCGAACACAGGTCAGCTGTGCCTTTTTATATGGCGCCCCCAGCTGACGGGCGGAGTGGTACTACACAGACGGCTCCTACTCTTACATTGTTATTGTTAATTTAACACTCATTCTTTGTGGAGTTTGCATGTTCTCCATGTGTCTGTTTCCTCCGGGTACTCCGGTTTCCCCTACCACTAAAACATGTACAATAGGTGAATCTTCGAGCCAGGTGATTCTCACCATCAGCCTGGCTCCACATCTGGAGATGGGTCCCCGGGCGCGGCACTGCGGTCGGGGACATGCAGAGGACACATTTTGTTGGACAGTTGTTGTATAATGACAAATAAAGCATCTTAACCTTAATATCTGCATAATATGAGTTACCAGTTTTATACCGAGGGTCGCTGTCCTTTTAGGATCCTCCTCCCCTCACTCCCCATCAGAACAAACCTCTGCTGCTTCTGAGTGGATGCAGCGACTGTTAGATGTTGTATTGTATTAGCCAAGATGTGATAGATTGTGGTAGTGCATTTCCTGGCTACAAATAGAAATTCAGGGTGAATTTAAAAAAACTCTGGAAAAATATCCTCTCCTTTAACCACTCAAGGTGCACAATACTTTTTAATACTTTTTAAATTGAGTCAGTTGAGTCATTCACTCCTCCAATTCCAGAACAGATAACATGCCATACTTTTGAAGGTCACAGATGAATACTCCTGCGCAGAGTGGTATATACAGTAACGACTCTGCCAGTCTGCCGGTGAACATCTATGACCTGCCCGCATACGTGTGCCCGGTGGGTTCAGGTGGACGATGATGTGTTTTTTTCCCGACAGATTTGCGAACGGCCCACATCACTCACTGCAGTGGCCTCGATGAAGCAAAGCGTGAAAGAACATGGAGTGAAAAGGCTTTCGGGATCAGTACAGGCTCAGAAAGTAGGTTATCTCAAACAGGTGTGAGAGAAATGTCCTGTACAGACTTGTTCACACTGTATGTACGACCTGCACGCAGCTTGTGTGAATTTGCCGCCTTTCTGGGACATCTGTGTTGTTCAACAAAACTCTCCTCTCCTGTCCACAAAGACACGACGAGAAGACACAAAAACATTAATGCTCAAAAACAATACTTTTCAGATTACAAACAAAGACCCAGAAAAGTGCAAGTTGCCTTTAAATTCATCTCTGTAAAGAATTAAGAAGATACAAAGGTGTAAGGACAATAAGGAATGCGTCTGGACCACAACTAACATTTTAATTTGGTAAAGGGGTGTCCACATGTTTTTCATCGAGGGCCGTAAACTGAAGCGTATGCTGTGGTGGAGGGCCAAAGATCGATGGTCAGTGCAGTGACACATTCACCTGGTTGCATTTAAGAGAGGTTTAGCCTGTGCCCCACACCTTTATTTAGGCTTGAAACCGTAGGCTCTGTCTCACAATAAAATGTTTTTATTGTGGTTTTAAATGTGTGGAATTATGAAACTTGCTGTAAAAAGTAAGTTTTTAAATTCACACATGTACAGCGATGTGATTCTATTCTATGAAAAGTGCTATTACTTTACCATCTCTGGAGATGTGTGCCAACATCTGCTGCCACACAGAAGGAATGACCCTCCTAAAGTTTGCAGATGACGTGGCTTTGGTGGCACAAACCCTGGCACAATACCAACAGGAAGTCCAAAGTTTGGTCTGTGGATTTGCACAATATCTCCAAAACCAAGGACGTTTGCTGTGGGGCCACAGGGAAGGAGGGCTCAGTAGATTTTTTTCCAGCCCCTTCTCATCCATGGCCAGCAGGTGAAGCAGGAGGATTGTTTTAAAGATTTGGGGACAGAAATAGACAGAAAACTGTCCTTTGGACATCATGTAGACTCAGTTTTTAAAAAAACTCAACAGTGCCTCCATCTCCTCAGAAAGTTGAGATCTGTTAATATTAACAAAGACATTTTATCTTTAGAGTGCACTTCACTCACTGAATCCATCCTCATATACAATATCTGTTCCTGGTTCAACTTTCTCACCGTCAAACACAAAATAAACTCAATAGAATAGTAAACCAGGCCAGCAAGATCACCCAAACCCCTCAGACCCCACTCTGCGAACTGTACAGGTGATCAGTGTGGAGAAAAGCCACACACCCTTTGTATCACTCCTTCTCTCTGCTGCCATCAGGCATAAGATACAGAACCCCACTGGCCCATAAAAACATCGACAAGAAATCATTCATTCCATCTGCAGTCGCTGTGCTAAACAGCGCCCGGTAGCACTGTACTTTATGTTGTTCTTTTGTATGTGCTATTTTTTAATGATGTTGTGTGTGTTTTTACTGAATGAGTTTTAATTGATCTGTGTTGAAAGACAAATTTCTGCTCTTTTGAACAGACAATAAAGACAAGAATATTCTATTCTATTCTATTCTATTCAATCAAACAAAAAGTCTGAGGGCCGCCAATAATTGGTATGAGGGCCGCATTTGGCCCCGGGCCGCACTTTGGGCACACCTGATATAGTAGCTTCCTCTTTTCTCATAGTTTGTTATAAACGAATAATAATAATCATTTAAAAAAAGCTAGTTTCGGCCTTTAATGTTTTTGTTTTCAGGAGATATAACAAGTAACAGCACAAACAGCAACGTTTATTTCTCCTCTGCTCAAAAGAAAGTGCTCAAAGACAGTGAGTAGAGAGGACGGGGAAAAGGTGATCTGGCTCAATACTGGGCCGTGCCATGAATCGATTTTACAGATACAATTTCTTTTTTTTTTCCTTTGGAAGGACATTTGCTGCTCATCGTATAGTTCTTTACTCTCTTTCTCTGACGCCGTTCTGAAAGCCATTTGTCATTGTTTCAGTGTGATCTTGGGTTAGATTGATTTGTGTCTGAGGCGCAAAAGAACATGAGACGGACTTGTTATGCTTTTGTCATTGGAATAGATTTGGCCCAGAGCAGAACAGACTTGAAACAGAACGAGCTGGCGGGTAATGTAATCACACCCGCGGTCAAAAAAGAAAAAGACAAACTAATGCAAGATGCTTTACTGCAGCTTGTAAAATTGGATGGCATGGTTTCATTGGATTGGATTGGATTATTATGAGTGTGGCATGCATTTGGGGATAATGTAAATGTAACTATCTTTACACTTTGTTGTTTATAAAATGCTTAGTTGCTGACGAACCTCTCTGAAGCCTTCACTGCCTCTACGGCTCCGTGGATGTTGTTTTGTAGTCGCAAAGCCTCGGTGGATGTTTTCTTTTTCCCGTCAGGGCTCTGTGGTGAGAGCATGAGCTTAATTCAAAGTGGGAGCCACCGCAGCACTGCTAATACTTGCCACAGAGTTTCAAACATGCAGGAATGGCAGAACAGACATGAGGGAACAACATTGCGACATGGTAGAGTAGAGTTCTAAAAAGTTAATAACTTGCCTATTTTTAATAAATTGTGCTGCTCTGTTTAGTGTTTTTGTTTGCTTCTGACATCATGTTAAAACAGGATCCAGAGGAAAATGCAATAAAATCATATATTAAAGGTTTTTGGAGATTAGGTTTATTATCAGCACCATGGACAGCAGACTTCAGCTCCGGTCAACAAAGTCCTACATTATCTATGATACCAATTCTTTAAGTAAAATCCTCTGAAGGTTTAGCAGAGAGAAGTCAATTGAGAAAAGCGATCTCATGTTGCGCTGGCATTCCCCTCTGTGATTCGATAACATGTTGAGTTTTCAGCACCACGGACAGTGCACTTAGGCTCTACTGTAGCATTTGCCTACTGAACTTTTTATGCAAAATAAAAAACTTCATATTTGTATAATTGTATAATATTTAATAATTGACCTTTTTTGTGACTTAATGGCTGTATGGGTGTGATTAGCACGGCACCTTTACTTTTCGATGACGGACCACATAATGCACCTTTAACCTCTTAACCCCCACCTGAACCGAGCACATTTTCCCCAAATGTAAAAGCCTGACAACACACACGATCGATATAGTGTGGTATCAATAGGCTAATATCGGCACCCTCCACAATGTCGACGTGTTTTTTTTTTTTTACCGATAACACGAACGAAAAAGCGAATTAAAAATATGACTAAAAGTGATAAAAACAACATAATAACAACAAGAAAGTGACAAAAAACGTGACGAAAATATGTCAAAAAAGCAACCCCAAAAAAAGCAATGAAAAAGCAACAAAAAAATATGAAAGCCCAAACGAAAAAGCGCCAACACCTGTGGGTCTCAGCTTTCAAATGAGGCATTACACTATAGAGGAGATGGAGAAAATGCGCTAGGTTGAGGCGGTTGTTAGGAGGTTAAAGGATGGATGAATGTTATTGGACTAGATTGACTGTTTTGCATGGTATGAGGCTATACAAGGAAACTAGTGTCACAATTTCTGGAAGGAGCTTTTATTGGGGGACACATTGCGGTGGAATGAAATCAGGCCACACAAATTGATGCTTATGTCTAAAATCCATGTATGTAATTGCCTATACAATACATGGTCAACAATCAATTGATCGATAACTATATTAATGTGCAATACTGTTACTGGAATAAATGAGTACCGTATCGTGTAACTTCAGAATTTAAAAATGCTCATTTCTAATTAGAATTCCTGATTGTGGTTGATTCAGCCCTTGATAAACAATTAATATTTAATCTGTTACCAATTAATCTGTAATATTCCATTAAAGCAGTACTAAGTAACTCATGCCCCTAGAGGCCATAAGCGCCACTGCAGATGTCGTAGCATGTTGTGTTTTCTTACTCATTAATTGTCCGTGACAGTAAATACTACGCTGACAGAAGGGAGAGAGGGATATTGTACATCCAATTAAACAATGGAAATAATTTTTTTCACTCAAACTTGGCTGTAAATACTGTTTAAGTGGGGCTAGCCCGCAGTTAGCTTTGCCCGTTAGCCTGTTAGCTTCTTCTTCGTGATTCCATTAGTGTGTATTGGTGTCTCCGACCCGGCCAGAGACACCAGGGGAAGATGAGAGACCCCCCCAATTATCCCATTAACACTTGTATTACCCCCAGAGGGACTACGGAAAGGATTTATTAAGGTAAACAAGTTACTTAGTACTGCTTTAATAGTGTGGGGAGAAAAATGGTTCTCAAACTTCTCATAAAATATTTGACCTTCGAAGAACTACAACACCGCCATCAAGATCAAGTCAAAGTCCAAAATAGACATTAATTGGACTTAGTTGGACGGAGTTACAGCTAAACTGGGTGTAAATCATGTTTACATCACAAAAACCCATCTAACTTATTATCTTCCATTATCTTCAGCTGTTTTCGTGTGTGGAGCTTTATGGTATTCTTTGAGCGGTCCCTGCAGGTGACCATTTTCTTATTAGCAGCACATATTTGACAGACTTTTGAGATCGCCTCTCCCTGAGTTTGGCGGCAGGATTTCCACAAGTGTCAGTGAGAAGGCTGGAGGCTGGAGGAGAGAAACGTGAGCGGTAATGCCTGCTCTGCTCCTCCAATAACACCATTTCTGTTCATTTTCTCATGTGACATTTGCGACTGCATTAGTTAGAGGCAGGATATTGACATTCAGAATGGGACTGTTGATCGTTCGGCCTGTTAAAAACACATCACTTATGAGGCTTAAGTGTATTAGCCTTATCCAATCTGGGAGTTTCTTGTTGGTCTTAACTGCTTAAGTGTAAATCTTTGCCATTTATTTCCGAATGCCCTGAAAATACAGCAGGCCCGTGTGTGTGATCACGGCTCGCCTTTCTAACGCGAGCATTGAACCTGAAGGACCCTCTTTTGTGACACAGAGATGCATTGTGCAATAACATTTTTACAGCAGTGTCTCACAAACCTGCATTTTGTAACAATGTGTTTGTTGTTATTTTGCAAAACTTATCATATACAGCTGAATTTGTTGTAGCTTTCATTACTGCCTGTGAAAATGAATAAGTACATTGCAAAAAGATCCAAGGCATTCTGTAAAGATGTAGCCTGCTTTGTAAAAAAAAAAAAAAAGTAAAACAAAAAAATATCCATAAATATTTATTTATCCATAAATATAAAAACTCCTCTGCCAGGATTTTTAAAAAATTAAACATTTAAACACATAAACTTTTTTTTTTTCAGAAATACTATACAATGTTTTTAAATTTGGTTTTAACCATTTTAACCCCTTTAAAGGATATTTACACTTGTACTTCTCACCCCTACAAATATCTGTGTTTACATATTTTAGTATGTAAAGTATGAAGTTCTATTTAAGTGTCTATTTAAATGTGGCCTAAGAAAAAGTATCACTCTGACTTCAGTCTGTCAAATCCAGTCGGGACAAGTTGAGGGATTTTCCTGGATCTGCGTAAGGCATTCGACACCATCAACCACTCAGTGCTATTGACAAAATTGCTGAATTTCAATCTCTCCGCAAACACTATCAGTTGGTTTCAATGATACCTCGAGAACCGTTACCAGTGCGTAAGAATAAATGTTAAAACTTCACCGTTCACATCCTGTACGACAGGGGTACCTCAAGGGTCTATTCTGGGGCCGTTGTTCTTCAGCTGGTACATCAATGACCTACCTTCCATCTGCGATGACGTATGTACAATGTATACGCTGATGACATGGTTTTCTTTACCCGCGGTTCCGATGCAAATTTTGCAATGAACAAAGCTACAGAGTGGCTGAACAAGTCCTGCCTTATACGCCGAAGACAACGAAAACCATCATAATGTATTCTTCAAACAAACACAATCAAAGCACCTAAAACGTATTTAGCTTTGTTGCTCAAAACATGAACATATTTTGACCCAATAAACCCTTTTCCAAACTTCTAGTAGTTAAAATATATTGACCAATGCATTACAGACTGCTTAATTGTGCTGTTACCAAATGTATTCCAAAATATGTTGTGAGGGTTTGTCACATCAGTTCAAATGTGAAACGGGCTTTGCGATGTCCTAAACCAAGTGAGCTGTTATTCTCTCTCCTTTTGTTAAAAGGGCTCTGATGTGTTCACAGCCTCAATCACGATTTCATCAGTGTGTGTTTTGAATAAATAATGGCTCTGAGATCATTTTGGGAACAGACCATTCTCATGTGACCGGACTGATGGAGATGAAAAGCACATTAGATTTGCACACCTCTCAGCGGCTTCAGAGTTATGTTGTTATTTTTCTTTATACATTATTCCCGTGTCACTAATGAAAGTTATTTGGACAAACCTGCTGCCAGGAGCAACACAGACAAATCACGTTTGGATGATGGGGAATTTGCATCACATTGTCTTATGCAACATGTAAATATAACAGTACATATTAGCTTTTTAAATGATTTCTACCATTTGGGATTATATATAGTTGTTTTGTTGTTGACCAGAAAAGAGCATTCACGCCCGAACTAGAAGATACTTGAGTTTTAGGCAGGTCTGGGCACAGTCAAATTGCCAAATTGTTACACAGGAAACATGCAGTTTACATTTGCCATTACAAGTCCTGAAAGGGGTGAAGTTAAACATTTGAACTGACTTTCTTTAAACAATCCCAAAACCTCAAATGTTCACACTGTTTAGAACAGAATTTTTAATCAAAATTCCGTTTATATTTTAACTTTGAACGAAATGAGCCAATAGTAGAGGCACATTGCGTAACATTGTGGATTCTACTGTTGCTAATACAAAACATGCTCCTGATGAGCAGCTCGACACAGAAATTGTATTTTAGCAGTGGGTAATTAAAGAAAGGATTTGGATGAGGACCTAACCCATTTAAATCTCATATTCGGCCATTCCCAGTTTGTTCATTCAGGACATATTTTTAGACAATAAAAATGTCCGCCTGCAGCACATGAGGCTACGGTCCACTCAGACCCGTACATCCCGCCACTTGAACAGTTTTTTCCCCTCTGTCATCAGACACATGAACAAAAAACAAGACCCAATAGCTTAGTTACAGACTCATGGATGTAAATCTGCTCTGTTGCACTGTGTGGTGTGTCCACACTTAGATCCGCTGCTGTCACTTTATCACTTTATACACCTACACAATGTAATTATAATCCCGCTGTTGTTCTATGTCAAATTGTTGTCATCTTTTTTTACTTTTTATTTTTTATATATTATTTTAATATTCTAATATTTTAATATATATATTTAATATGCATGCCCCCTATAGCCTTATAGTTTAAAGTTTTTACTGCTTATTTTTTTATCTGAATTCTGTGTTATATGTTTTATGTTGCACGTGTGCACTGAGAAAAACGGTCTAGTTTGTGAACCTGTTCCCTAACAATGGCAATACAAACTATCTGGATTCTGATTAGGACATTAAACATTGCTTTTTTATTTGACTGCTTTTTGTTTGTTTGTGAACAATTTTCATCTTGTCAGGCCAACAATACATGATCGGCCGGTAAATCGTTATTACATTATTGGCTCAATTGACCCACTAAACATTAGACGTCTAATGGACGTGCAGATCATGTCTATATTGCGTCCGTCGGTCCAAGACCAATTCTGAACGTCTAAATGACGTGCAAATTAGGTCCACTAACGTCCAATTATGACACTATTTGAACGTCAATATGCAGTTCAACATTTGAACGTCGGACTATGTGACTTTTTTGGACGTCATTGGGACGTCTAACACAGGTGCAGGAAAATGACGTTATGAATATAATACTTTATTAATATTATTCATGACAAATATCAACATTGTTGTCATCAATATTATTCATGTATATTCATTTTGATTATCTGTGATTAATCATTTATTATCAATTATTTATTTGAGTACATTATATCTTGTTGACTAATTTAGGTATTTATGTATTTTTATTTATTTGAAATTTAGGGAAAATTATAGCCTACAAAAAACGATTATAAATCCTATTTATGAGTTCAACCAGTCAACACCACTCTGATTGGCTGAAGCAGTACATCATCATAACCCAACCAGTAAACGCCACTCTGATTGGCCGAAACACCAAGCCGGGCTTTTGGTGCAATTCAAACTTTTTCCCAGACAGAGAGACAGTCGCTTTTTCTTCTCTACTCGTGAACCAAATGACCGCACGGCTCTGCCCAGCACGTCAAACTCGTGTTCAGAAGGTAAGTTGAAAGTTCGGTGAGGTTAGTTAATTGCATGTTCATTTATGTATTTGTAGTCTTAGCTGTTTGGGGTCTCAAACCACCGGAATCTGCTGCTGCTTTTGGCATTGGCCGCGATCAGCTAACATTCGCTATTGGCTATAGTTAATTTGAAATGACTAAAAACGACCTACAAATATTCAGTTAACTGAAGCTTTAACGTCAACAACCACAGTTTGGCGAAGTCACTGCACTAACCAAAGCTAGGTAAGGCTGATAGTCAACCTAAGCTGATAGTTTGCTATCTTTGCCTAACTCGCTAAGTTAGCATTAGGCTAACTAGCGGTGGTTATGCTAGCTGCTCCCACAAGGCAGATGATACGTTTTTGATATCAAGCACTGGGTGGAATTACAGACACCTTTTTGGGGACATGGTTGTAGCCAGCTGTAGGGTAAAGGGAGGTGGTGGTGGGGGTATTCTTAGGGCTAAAATATTATTTGATTTAAAGTATTTTAGTTAGTAGTTTGTCAAAGTTAAGGTCACAAACTGCAGATGAATAGGGATTTTTTGTTTATCCCTCTGCATATAAACAAGGGGAAAGGGCTAAAAAGAGTGCTAAGGGGTAGAAATGGGATTCAGCTTATGTATCATCACAACTATTATGAATTAGTTGAATTATGAATATACAGAGATACAGGCACAGCACTTTGGCGTTTATCAACACCCAGTGTGTATTCATCTCATTACACTTTAAACACTAAAGTGTTAATCAGTCCTTGTCTAATACTATTTTTTATGTTTTTGAGGTTCTCGACATGCAGCAAGAGGTGGTTCCGGGATGGCTATCGCTCCAGGTAAATAAACAGGATAAAGCACTGCATCAGTAGTGGCTGGCTTCTACTGGTTAGTCACCAGCATTTTTGGCCAGACATGGTATTGTTTGTCCAGGTGATTTAAAAATAATTGTACAAGGTCCAGCAGTGAATCCATTACTAAGTTCTGACACAAACATGTGCCCGGTTACAGGTCGAGGTCACGGCACAGTGGGGGTGCACTGGCAGATCCAGGTCCAGTGAGGGCTCGAGACGCAGCAGCCGGTCCAGGTCACAGTATTATGGTGATGTTTTGAGGCACACCAGCATCTCCAGGCCTGACGGGTTACGCTGTAGCAATCTGACCAGCCCCCCGTATTACAGGCTAAGGCATGGTGAGTTGTCAGAAGACCATTTCATCAGAGCACTTTGCAATTCATTGTTTGGTACTGATTGTTAGGTTATGTCGAATTTATATTTCTCTTCTTATGCTGCCCAAATCTGTTGACACGTTTGTCCGCTGTTAATTTCTAAATTCAACTTTCTGTGGTGCAGATGCAGTGACCGATGGAAAGGCGCAAGGACACCAAGGACTGCGTCCACAAAGTCCTTAACAAGTATGTTTCAACATAGATTATTTTGTTTGTTTTGTGTGTGGACCTGCCTGCATGCTTTCATTTGCTTTTTTCTTGCTTAATCCTTATGTACCTCTTGGCACATCTTTTATGTAGTTTATTTTTAATGAAAATTTCAATCTTTAAGTGTGGAGTTTGCATGTTCTCCCCGTGTCTGTGTAGGTTTCCTCCGGGTACTCCGGTTTCCCCTACCACCAGCATGTTGTTAAATTTTCATCTATTTTGACAAGTTCACAAGATTTTAGTTTTATAGACCAGCTCTTCTGCAACCTAGGGTATACTGATCAATGTAGTTTAGGTTTGAAGACCTGTGTGATGTTCCTAAATATATCATTGACGTTGATTTATAATTCTTTTATTTTTATTTAAGCTGTTCACTAACGGCCAGATGGCAAAATTGAATATGAAGAGGAAGGTGATGGACAAGAAGCCTTTTGAGAAGACTCCTGTTTATAAAGGTAAGCCCATATAATGTTGAAAAAGGAAAGAAAGTCGGCCCCTTTCAATCTTGATTGGACAGAACATTTACTAACTTGACGTAAAAAAATGCAATGCCAACTGTTTACCATTTGCTCTGACATTTTTGTATTAATCCAATATGGTAGTGGATGTATTAGGCAACCCATTTTTGCGTTCAAATATGGGATGGTGTATTACAGCAGATTACTTCATATCACTTGTCTTTTCTACTCGTGCAGATGGAGTCATGAAATTGGATTCAACAGCAACAGAGGGCTCAGTAAGGCTGTGTGCCTCTGAACACCTTAAACATTCACCACAAAGACAGGGAGGTGGAGATCACTGCACTGTTTCTCAGGACTGAAAAACTTCAATCAGCGACAAAGGAGAAGGTGGTGAAAGACGGGTGTGGAGCAGAGGGAGCTGCGGAAGGAAGGAGGAGGTGTAGCCGAACCGTGCCGGACACCACGCTCTGAAACAGGGACAAACCCAGGAGGCACTGCACCGTTTTAGAGGATCAGACAGAGACTGAAGTCAGCCAGGTTTCCTCCGGGTGCTACGTTTCCCCGACCTCAAAAACATGCTGCTCAGGTTGGTCCACAGTGGTGGCGCAGCTATGGACGAACACCTGAACACAAAATCGGTGTACGGTACAACGACAAATAAAGCACTTACTTACTTTATTCCTCAAGCCAGTTATCCATAGCTTTGACTAGTTGTTTGCAGGTTGACCTGTTTTGTCAATGTTTAATAAAAAATAATTGAATGGGGATTGAATTGTGATTGTATTTGTGACGCTTGTATAGGAGTTCAGAAGTCAATTTGCATAATACATTATTTGTATAATTTTGCTCTCAGTCCAAACCATTTTGGATTGTTTTGGCTTGATATTCTTTTTACCTGAGACATGGTTCCCACAGTGTTTGAAAAAGGTTAATACTGTCTTCTTAGCTTAAACTATTACTGATTGATTTTTTTATAGTAAGATAGGTTTGTTTACCTGCTTAACTAGTTTCCTTTCTGTCTTACTCTAGGAACAATCAGTAATGGTTCCCACAGGTAATTGAATTTCCATAGTCATGTCCAGACTTGAAAAGTGGGAATTTTAGATATTTGTGTGCAAAGTTAATTTTGGACTGGAGACGTGATCCTGAACATGGAGATTGATTAGTTTAAAATGTCGTGTTTTTTGTTTGTTTTTAAGACGAAAATGCATGCAGGCAGTATATTGTAGAGGTATTATAGAGAAGGTCATGGAAATTCTGCGTGTTACCTGCGACTGTCTGAAATGGCATTGCAGTTAGAGCGCCTATAGGCCTATAAAAAACGGTCTAAAATAAGTTTTAATTTAACGTAGAAAAGACGTCGACAACGACCTAATTTGGACTAGAATTGTCCCTCATCTGGAGGTCCTGGGAACGTTAATACTGCACGTCCAAAAGACGTTGAAAAAAAGACGTCATCTGGAGTAACAGTCTGCACCTTCAGGGGACCAAAATTGGACGTCCAAAAATGACCCAAAAAAGACGTCGTTTCAACGTGTCTTTGCGCAGTGGGGACCTTTCGCAAAACCAAAACTGTGTTTTTGTCTCCCTTTATGATAAAAGTACTGTGTATTTTGTCTCGGTTATAACGATAACTGGCTGTAGCTGATTGTCATTGTGGCACCTGTAGGTTTAGCTAGCGTCAGCTAACTTTAGCGCACCAGAGAAATAATCCTATTTTTAGAAATACTAAAAAAGTAAGAGGGTGCTTACCGGGCAGTGCAAGAGCACGTCTGGTCCACAAGGCTGTGCTGTTGCATTTAAGGAAGAGATCAGAAGGTTTCTCTGATATTTCTGGAGACTTGTCTGTAACCTTAGTTCCAATAGTTGTTCTTTATCCTTTGTTGGATAGTTTAATATCTTGAATATATCCCTCCACTGCATACTGTGACCCCTTTTGCCTCGATCTGGAGGATATCGCGGCGGTATTGCTCCAAAAAAGATCACTGACATGCATGGCAATCTGTTGCCTGTTTTACTATTTGTTTGTCGGGCGTAGCAACAGTAACTAAGGCGAAAGGTCAATTGAATGGAGTGATTATGTTATCGGCTTATTATATTTTGAAACCCCCCCGATGGATGATCAATCCAATGGATGATGGGCCGATGGATGATCAATCCAAGGCACGGGCTGGGCAGAAAATAAAAAAATTAAATAGGCTGGGGTGGCCCATTTTGGGGGAGTAATGAAAGGGGCAGAAGGGAGGGGGCTGATCATGCGTGCGGCACATACACCACTGATGCGCCTGTGATGGGCCATTGGATGATTCCATTCCAGAAAGCACGGGTTGCGCAGAAAATAAAAAAAATAAAATCTAAGCACCGGCCCATTTTGGAACCGGCCCACTGGTCAAATGCCCGGTAAAATATAAGCCCAGCCCGTGGCTGGTTCTAAAGGTCTTTTCACCTTTACTTTCTCTCTCTCCCCTCCTTACCTGACTCCCTGATAATAAGCAGCCCTCCTCCAGCAAACCTCCCCCTATCGTGGACCACGCACGCTTTCATCTCTCCTCCCCCTCCACTGACCCCGCCCTTTTGCCTATATTTGGTCGTGGGTTCCTTCCTGGGCGCTTCAGATGGATGTGTAGAGAGTTCCAGCTGCTCACTCCGGCTGCGCTGCACCTACGGACCGCTACTCCTCCTCCCTCTTCTTCCAGCGAGCGACCACCGCGATGTGATTAGACCAACGCCACCCGTGGATCCCCCCGACACGGACTTTAATTGATTTTTTTGTTTTTTTTGTTTGACTTTTATTTTCATGCCCAGTTTGCGTCAGAAAAGCCCCCCTCTACCAGCGTGGCATGGTGTTCTCTCGTGGGTCGCGTTCGCATCAGCATGGGAACTGCGGTGTCCAAAAGGAAGAATTTGAAGAGCGACGCGATTTCGTCCGTGGCAGCCAAAGTTAGGTGAGTCTCACCACTTGACCCACGGGTCTTTTATTTCCCTCCCCACGTGCAATAACAAAATGGCAGTAATATTGATGTGGTTACACTTGGTTTTCCCAATGTTTTGCTTCAAGTGTGCGTTTGGTCCAGGAATCTGCTCCTGATAGTGCTGCATGGTTTCTTTTCTTTTTTTGCTGTTTTGCTTGACTAAATCAAGAAATTTGCTCATGGGCTTTATCTTTTACTTGGATTATTCTACATTTTGAAATAGATTCAAACAAAAAACACATCTTGAATATGCTCCCTGTAGTCCAGTGGTTAACCTCTTGCCTGTTTAACCTCTTAATCCCCGTCTAAACCGAGCAGATTTTCTCCATTTTGGCATCACCCAAATAAAAGCGTATTGAACAAAAGTGGCAAAATAACCGGCAAAAACGAGATGACAAAAAACATGACGACAAACGTGATGAAAACATGCCACAAAAGAGCAACAAAAAAGTGACAAAAACAAGGCAAAAATGACGCGGAAAACGCAACAAAAACGTGACAGAAACTAGGAGGAAAACGCACCAAAAAAACGTCACAAAAGAGCAACAGAAAAGCGACGAAAACGAGACAAAAACGAGGGTTTAAATTAGGGCTGAAAGATATATCGTTATCGTATCGATATCGAGATATGAACATTCAAGATATCAATATCGCAAAAGAAAAATATATCGTTATCGTATTTATATCGAGATATGAACATTCAAATTATTAAAATCGAAAAAGCAAGATATAAACGATATAGATTTTCATCAATAAAACTGCACTCTTTTGTATTATGATTTTATTTTTCTGAAAAATGCTTAGTTTTCACCTGACCCAGTTATATCGTATCGTATCGATATCGAGACATCTGGCATAAATATCTAGATATTAAATGTTGTCCATATCGTTCAGCCCTAGTTTAAATGCAGCAAAAAAGCGTCAAAAAACGAGGGTCAAAACGCAGTAAAAAAGCGACAAAAACAAGGGTGAAAATGCAACAAAAAGCGACGAAAGCGAGACAAGGACTACCAGGAAAACACAACAAAAAAGCAACACAATCTAGGAGAAAACGCACCAAAAAACGTCACAAAAGAGCAACAGAAAAGCGACGAAAACGAGACAAAAACGAGGGTGAAAACGCAACAAAAGCCACCAAAATAAGTCAACAACACGGCAACAACATGAGGAAAAAAATATCCATTTAGATCAGTTTTGCAGGTCTTAGCTTTCAAATGAGGCCCTGAAAATGTGCTCGGGTCAGGCGGGGGGGTAAGTGGTTAATTCGGTAGCTCTTTTAAGTTATGGTTTGCATGTTAATTTTGCTACTAGGGCTACGTGATATATGAAATGAAGCACCGGTCTTTTAATAGTGCAATGACAATATTACTACACCTTACTATTCCATCAAACACATGAACTTTTGCACATCAATATGTTACCATGCATTCTTTTTTGTGTCTATGTTTGCAGAACATGTGGAAATGTCAGTCAGATTGAAGACCTCGTGATTTTGCGATTATACTAATGGCTTCTTGCGATATGGATATTAAGTCACGTCGTCAATATTGCGGTGACGATTTTACAGCGCTTTATTGTGCAGCCCTTTTGTTGCTTTTGTTGCTTGTTTGGCTTTTTTTTTTTTTTCGTAGAAGCCCTTCCTTCATCTCCCCCTGTTCAGCTTTTACATTCTTTGTTTCCAGTTGTTGCGAGAAATTAACTCTTTGGTGTGAGCCGAACTACAATGTGATGACTATTGCGGACAAAATGCATAATATACAAATTGCTCATTTCTGGGGACGTGATTTTTTTGCGGATGCCGGTTACGACGAGACCGGACACTGGTGCAGTCTGCGCACACGATGTTCTTTTCACACAATTCTCATCTAATTTCCCTCCCTTCTCATAATGCGCTCATCTCATGGCTCTGTGCCGGTTTTATGGAAATCAAAGTGAACTGAAGAGTCTGCTTCTTTTCACCTGCTTCTTGCCGTCCTATATGCACTACACCATACAGCTTATAACGGATGTAATTTAATGACCACTTTATGATGATGGGGAAGGAAATGGGGAAAGTTTGGGAACAAATTATGAAGCAATGGAGGCAATGCAGTTGTTCATGCACACAGTGTGGCTTATCAAGTGGATGTGGCGCAGATACAGCACTGTAGCATGTGAGGTATATCTGACTTTTTTTTGGATCCAAATTGTGCACATGCCTGCTAATGTATAGAAGTGAAGCATGTTCCCAACATAAAAGATGGAAATGCTTTCTAAAAACTTTGCCTTTGGTTTTAAACAGAATGTGTTACATATTTGGGTTATAACCTCTTAAAGCAGTACTAAGTAATGTGTTACTTAACCTTAATAAATCCTTTCCGTAGTCCCTCTGGGGGTAATACAAGTGTTAATGGGATGATTGATCTCCCCTGGTGTCTCTGGCCAGAAAACCATGCTTGCAACTTGACTGCCACCGGGACGGAGCAACCAATACACACTAATAGAATCACGGAGAAGAAGCTAACAGGCTAACGGGCAAAGCTAACTGCGGGATAGCGCCACTTTAAACAGTATTTACAGCCAAGTTTGAGTGAAAAAAAATATTCCCATTGTATAACTGGATGTACAACACCCCTCTCTCCCTTCACCTTTTCTGTCAGTGTAGTATTTACTCTCCAAGACATTTAATAAATTAAAAAAACTTAACTTGCTAAGACACCTGCAGTTGCGCTTATGGCCTCTAGGGGCAAGAGTTACTTAGTACTGCTTTAATCCCCGTCGTAACCTAGTGCATTTTCTTTTGGACATTTCTTTTCATTGCTTTCTTTGTTGCTCTTTTGAGGCGTTTTTGCTGCTTTTTCGTCACATATTTGTCACTTTTCTGTTATTCTTTGGTTGTTTTTTTTTGTTGTGTTTTTGTCACGTTGTTGTTGCTCTTTTGTTGCATTTTCATCCCCGTATTCTTCTCATTTCTGTTGCTATCTTGACCCCCTTTTTTTCCCAAGGAGCTTTTAGATTTTGGTAAAGCCAAACAAAATGCACACGGTTAAGGTGGGGGTTAAGAGGTTATTTTTATTGGTCGATCTGATTTCACCAAGTAATTAAGAGTCCAGGACCATTGTAAAGTTGTTTGCCCAGGACAGATGTTACAGCCAGCCAATCACCCGAACTCCTAATCCTAACCCTAACATTGGTCCGGAGCGAATAACTTTGACATTGATCCTGGACTCTTAATTACTTGGTGATATCAGGAACATCATTTTGATTATTTATATATTTTTTGGCTTTTTTTCGGTTTTGCTCAGGCTGACTAACTTCACAAAAGGAGATACTTACGTATTTGAACACATAGTGGCTCACATTGTGCCTGCGTCTCGCTGAATAGTGTTTCAAAGCTACTTTTCCGAGGCCATGTCAGGATAACAAAATTAAAAGTTTGATATATTGAGGCAGGAAAATATCGCAATATTTGGAGGACCACTTGATGGCACTGAAACTAACATAAGGGAAATCTATGTATTCTCCTGTTCTAAAAACATGAAAGTCAATGAAACACAATGCACTTCTGTGAATTGTTGAAATGTTACAATAATAGAATAAATAAATAAGGAAAAAATTTAAATGAATGTATTGACGATAAATATTGAGCCCAAAAATGTTGTGTTTATCTGTCATTCAGTAATTATTGTGACTGGCCAAACTTCTGCCCTATAAATTGCCCTACCTGGATAAATTAATTTGTTTGAGTTTGCTACATTAGCGTGAATCCAATTGTTCAATTGTTGAGAAATGGGTCTGTGGAGGAGGCCTAAAATCATTATTTTGTACTTTCATGACATTTACTTTCTATCTAACTCACCTACTTTTGCTGCCACAAATTCTATCTAATACGCTCATTTCCATCCGTAAATGAACAGTGCACATTCATGTCGCACAATGTGGACACTTAAAATGAGTTGATAGCATTCTCAAATCATAAAATGTGGCACCGGGCATTTTTTTTCTCCCCATAAAATGTGGCACCGGGCATCTGTTTTTGTTATTGTTTCTCTTTAATGAAACAGCTGCGCAGCGAAGGGGAGCAAGAGGTGGAAGGGGCTTACTTGGATATTTTGTGTCAGCTGTTTTTTGATCAATATTGCATTTTCTCCCCAACAAAGTGTAAGACAGTCATATTATTGCATTTCTTTGGTTTATTTGGCCGGGACAGTTAATGTTAATGAACACACACGGGACTAGGCATGTCAAGATTAACCAGGAGCCGAGGAAATCTGATCCATTTCCGCACGATAATTGCATAACGTTGCCAAAGGAGGAGTCCCAAAGGAAGCAGGTGCATAAAACTTAACATAAAACATACAAATGTACATGTATAATGTCTTGTTTATTTCATGTGAACATTAAAGGTGCATTATTATGCAACATGTGTGAAAAAAAAGTTTATATTTTATTTGACCTTGCAGTTACCCAGCTGAATGGTTAGCATGGCGTCTTTACTTTCCATCACAGAGTAGGCCCAATTGGATCAACTGAAGGTTTTCACTGCTGACGGAGCGTCTCCCCATAAAAACCACTCTACAGCCGCTGGGTAACTACAAGGTCACACAATATCAACTTACTGTAAACGTTTTTGAGAGATTCTCTGTATTTTCTTCCGTAATTAATAGTAAAATCACAATAATCTTTCCTTACAATTATCATGACTCAAACATTTACAATCGCGACATTGCTGCATGGGGCTCATGTAAACATGCCACTCCGGATTGTATCCATGCAAATTTCCACTCTTATTTCGCTATCTCAAACACACTCTGGCACAGACCTGGCCTATTGCACATGTTTTTAGTGATAGGGGAAACCTACGCAGCCACAGGGAGAGCATGCAAGCTTCTAGCTGTGAAGCGATAAAGATGTGTTTTCAGATTATTACCCATAATACCCCCTCTTTCATTGAAATAGGAAAAAATAAATGAAAGGTTGTACCAGATGGACTGTGATCTTGTCTGAATCTTACAGAAAACAGAATCATTTAACGAGTAATCTCATGTTTAGACCTAAAATGCTATTCATAATCGATCATCTTAACGCACCAGCTTTCCAGTCCAGTTTTGAGCATGTGGCGTACTTAATCGCTCGCAAACCTTTTTAATGCTTTATCCGTGACTCTCCGAGTCCCAAAGCAGCAGTTTTTCCAGGTCAAACTCGTGAGTAATGTTTGCGAAATGGCACACACCACAAACCTGCCTTCTGCTTTGTTCAGCAACAAACATTGTTTACCTCAAACATCTCTGAACTTGCGTAACCTTTTAATATTTCAACAAAATGCCTTTCTGAAAGAACCACAAGCACGACGCTGGCTAATGTGATTTCCCGATTTATTTCCCGCTAGAGTTGTGTGACCAGTCGACCTCGTGCAGTGATTAGCACAGAGTTTGTCCCTGTTGGCTTCTGCTGACTCTTAGAAAGACATTACTGGGCAGCAAAATAAGTCTCAAACGCGGAGAACATGTGAATGTATTTTATACTCGCTCTGACATATACAGGGGCTTAGGGATTAAATTCAATTTGGGGATTTGACAGTACTGTAGGCTGATGCCTCAGACTTCACATTAGTTGCAAACAAAACAGCTTAACTTGTGTCCAAAACAGATGCTGTCAAGTGTAGCAGAAGATGAAAATATTCTGTAAATGTGGTGGTTTTAATCGTGCACCCAGTTTCCAATAATATGTGGGGATTTTGACCGTTTAAGACGAGACACAGCAACTGAAAACATCGACTTTTTAAACACGCAGTGATCAATGTGTAGATTTTTAGTGAGTTTTCACCCTTAACATCTAGGTAGGTCGCACAGTGAGACAGGGACAAAGATTTAAAGCAGAACTAAGTCACTTTTGCCCCAGGAGGCCACAAGCGCCACTGCAGATGTCGTAGGGGTTTTTTTTTTTACTCATTAATTGTCCGTGAGAGTAAATACTGAGAAAAGACAAAGTGAGAGAGGGATATTGTACATTGTGCCACAACCCAATTATACAATGGAGATATTTTTTATCACTCAAACTTGGCTGTAAATACTGCTAAAGTGGTATTTACAGCTAACTGTGCTAGCCCACAGTTAGCTTTGCCCGTTAGCCTGTTAGCTTATTCTGATCGGGATAAACCAAATAACAACGTTTTTTTCAAAATGTTCATCAACAAACTGTAGGACTTACCTGTCCGCCATGTCATAAACCTCAGAAATGTGAGCCAAAAGGGATTTTGTAGACAACTGAGAACAGTGAGGGAGATGTTGTCCATTAGTGTGTATTGGGGCTGCTGGGTCAGAGGCAGGGAAAGTTGCAAGTGTGGTATTCTGGCCAGAGACACCGGGGGAGATGAAAGACCCTCCAATCATCTCATCAACACTTGTATTACCCTAGGAAAAGAGTTTCCCTGCACTTTTCCGCGAAAATATACCCCGCTAGCATGTGGCACTCACCTCAGCTAAACACATGTGTGTACAGTATGTATATTTATATACTGTATATAATATTTAAATTTTGTCATGAAAATATACATAATTTTGGCCGTTTTTCTACATAAAATGAAAATTATAAGATGACAGAAAACCAAGAAATTCATTTCCCCCCCAGCTATTTACAACAAAAGTTTCACCTGCAGTGTTTTGCCCTTTCAATAATGATGATTTTCATAACCAGATAAAAAGGCCTTTAAAAAAAAAAAATCAAATAACACATCTTTCATGACAAACTTTCTAATATGTGTCTTTCTGTATTGCTTCCAATCTTTAGAATTTGGACTAAGTAATAGAGCCTTGGATGAGAGGAAAGCTAATACCTCTCAGCACCTGTCTTTTACCTGGAACAACAACAGCTGCATCTTGCCTCGACACAAGTTTCAGTCTATTCTTGACTGTCACGACTGCGGAAAAGCTCGTTCATCCTCGTGGGAAATGCAGTCATTTTCTGCTGCGGGTCAATAAGCTCCGTGCAGATGCGCCTCTGCATGGGGCTTATTCTGATCCGTCCTCACCCGGACTGAACCTGAGTCACCGCTGACTCACTTTTTCCGGTATAAGGCCCATAGACGAGCGCAGGCCCCGCGGGATCGTGGGTAATTGGTCGCCTTTGTTGTCGTTTGAGTGGAATGTCTGTCTTAATGAACTCGTCAGCTGGTTCCTCTGTCTGTGCGTGGTGCCGTGCGGGGATTACATGGTGCAGAGCTGGACCGAGCCAAGAGACACCAGAAAGGCAGAAAGACATTAAAGCTGAGCACACACAACATTTTCTCCTATTCTCCGTCGTGGTGAGCCTGATTATGAGGAGTTAAGGGTAGTCGCAGAGAATCTTGTCTGGTTGTGTGAAGGGGTCACGACTGGACTTTCATTCGAATCGTGTAATGTGGGCGACAGAAAGATGTCACTAAACCCCAGTCGCACTAAATATTGTCCGTTTGCCCACTGTTTCTTTAGCGTTATGTTAAAATTGAGAATATGCAAATAATAAGCTCCAATTTGCATTTGTATTAGTGTAATATGAGCAGACGAGCAGATGATGCTCTGAATAAGTCGAACCTCTGAGACTTTAACGCACAAGTTCAAACTAGGGTGACCAGATGTCCCAGTTTACCCGGGACAGTCGCCGTTTTGAGTCCTTTGTCCCACGTCCCAATAGATTTCTCCCAAACCATTGATTTGTCCCAGTTTTACTCGTAATCTGTCCCAGTTGTCCCAGTTTTGGCCAATGTAATCTCCGAAATAGCATACTCCACTTGAAAATGAATGTCTTTGGCCCATTCATTTTCAATCACCAAAAAATCAATCACCAAGTGTAAACCAATTCAAATTTTATCCGCTAACAGAGTTATACAGCATTTACTGTATTCAGACAAATCAGCTGCTTCTCTGTGCTGTCTCCTTTTCTTAGTAAATCCAGTGGAAGTGGAATTTCCATTTGTGAGGGCGACCATAAATGGTGATAATGTAATTATCTGAAGTTTCGAGAGCAGGACCATACCTCAACACGCCCCTTCCGGCCGGCAGACTATTTAAGCCCACTAATTACTGACCTCGTCCTCTCGTTCTGGTCTTCTGGCCCCACCCTCCCTCCCTTTTATTAATTCTCTTTTCTTACAGGCATGGGGACGCGAGCCCGAGAGCTTACCTCATCGAATCCCCAGAACGGCATTTATTCTACTCGCTATACATTCAATAAAATCATTACTCATTCTCCTTCTGAGGTTGTGGTCCTTGTAAGCGAACACATAACACTGTTGACCAATCCGGACACACACGTGTTTCCCTGGCTCGCAAACAGAGGCCCATCTTTGCTGATCTGGGGTCAATTTTTCTCCTGCAAAGAGAGAAATGAAGCAGGAGAGAGGACGGAGACTCACTGCTGTATTATAATGGGGCAACAGTGGCGCAGGTGGTAGAGCGGATCTCAGGGGATTGAATCCTCCCATAGGTGCACATTGTCGCTGTACCTTCGACAAGACACTTCACCACCTGCCTCCTGTGTCTGCGTGCACTGTTGTATGAATGAGAGTGTGAATGGGTGAGTGGTTTCTTGCTGTAAAGCGCTTTGTGCCTAATATAGGTGGAAAAGTGCTACATAAATTGAGACCAATACATCAGTATCAGCTGTAACAGACTTGTGTAGTGTGTTCACTCTGACGATCCTCAGTCATTATGTGTGAACCCCCAGTCGTTGTATAATCGCGCTAAATTCAGTGGTGTAGTGTGGAACCCCCCTTTTCTTCACAAAATCTCTGAAGACTGACGAAATCGTGTCGTGTGGGCTCAGCTTAAGAAGGAGGACAATACTTTGCTGTGATGGTCAGCTCAAAGGGAAAATCCAAAAAGAGTAAAGTAAAATGTTGAGCATTTGCAATGTGTTGTAATGTAATAAAGAGGGAAGACAGTATTTGGTCTTTTGTGACAGATTTATGCCAAGTCCAAACAGCAGCGCGGCTCATATTCAAAAAGTCGTTTGTGCATCATTGGGTTAACCATTTGTCAGCTCAGATGTCAGCGGTGTAAACATTGCTTGGTGCTGTGTCTGTTGGTCTTTGTAATTACATTCGAAAAGAGACAGAGTTTTTGATTCTGTTATGAAAAATCAGCACTTGACTCCAGCCATCGGCGCCCAGTGGTGTCTGCACCTACTCAAAGGTATTTAGAACAAACTGTGATTTTTGTATCAACATTGTAGGTAAGCAGAAGGAAGCTTTGAGTAAAATGTTGGTTGAATACAGTAATTGCTGGAAAGTGCTGCAGAAGGTTTTTGCGGATTCATAATTGCCCATATTTGTAAGCCGTGAGAGGTCCATTCTTTTGGTTTGAAACTCGGCAGAAGAAATACTGATTCAGTTGGAGTTTGATGAAGAATTACATTGGTAAAATCTGTTGTGGTTTATGTACTGTGTGACATGGCTTGTTACAAAGTGGTGGCTAAAACTAGTAGAGAAGTTCCCTTGTTGTCGTGGCCATACCGCCTTTGCTCTGCCCGATCCCGTCAGACCTTGGAAGCTAAGCAAGGAAGGGCCTGGTCAGTACTTGGATGGGAGACTGTTTGGGAACACCAGGAAGCCTAGCAAATGTAGTGTGTGAGTGAGTGGTTGGTGGTGGTCGGAGGGGCCGATGACGCAGACTGGTTGCCTCGCTTCCGTCAGTCTACCCCAGGGCAGCTGTGGCTACAATAGTAGTTTACTACCACCAAGTATGGATGTAAATGTTTGTTCACTGTTGAATCAAACTCTTTGACAGGATTTGTCATCCCAAAAAAACCGTGCTAAATCACGGATGTGCCAGCAGCAGCATTTTACTCATGTCTCGTGTTTTGTCTGTTTTCTTTTGTGTGTACAGCTCTATGTCTGCAAAGGCCATTGTCCTCTCATCCATTTTCAACAAATAAAAGCTATAAGCACGACGATGCATACATCAGACTTCTGTTACAGTTTGTCCCTGTCAAATAAACCCAACAAATAAATAAAGTTCTCTACTTTTGACTCAGACGTTAGGAACCCAATGTCCAGATGTCCAGCCGGAATCCTCACTAAGTGCACTTGCACCGAAGGTTTAGCTTATTGTTTATGTTGAGGAGGCTTCCTTACTTCCTTAGTGGATGAACTAAATTAGAATTGTGTTGGTTTGTAAGTCGCCGTGAACGTGTTTAGGTCCTCGGAGGAGCCACTCTGATCCACGTCCATATGACGAGGAGTCCAAGCCAGACATGTTGGGGTTAGTTTATGCACAAAGCAAGGCTCCACGTAGTCTGGGAACTGAACCTAGGACCTTCGAATGCACTTGCCACTAGACAAGGTGTAAAAAGCGACAATCGCATTTTATAGTGGGGGTTGTTCATGTGGCCATTTTGCAGGTCACAGCCTCAAAAGTTTGGAAACCAATACAGACCACTTTGCGCCATTAAAAAAACATTTTGTTTCAGCAGTTCGGAGGTGAATGTGCTTACTGAGGGAAGTTAATTTAATTTTTACTGCGCTTTTTACATATCACAAGTCAGTCACCAAAAGCGCTTCACTGTCGGGTCAAACATTTTTTTTCCATTGTGGCCACAGTTGCCCTTGGGGTCGACTGACTGAAGCGAGGCTGCACCAACCAACCGCTCAGTCACGCTCCACGCATCACGGTGACGGCACCCTCTTAAACGTTATACGTAGTGGGGGGAAAAAAGGAGCAGCAAACACTAGAGGCGGGAGTAAACTCAGCATAAAAATCCATTTGTGGCGAGCCTCACAAAAGCAGCGGATAATGGAGCGCCGTGTACGTGCTGCTCCGGCGGCGCTGGTCCAGCTGCTGAAGCCATTAAACTCTTCTATTCGCCGTACTCCTTATGCGGCTGAACAAGGCAGCTCAGTATGTGTTCATATGCGAGTGCGAAAACCTCTATAAGGGAATGGAAATATGAGGATGATGACCCCTCAAATCCATGTGAAACATACTGGTATAAATAGAAAAATCCAAGATGAAACTGTCCAAATATTGAATGGAAGCCGGAAGTGGGTGAATTAACTCAGACTAACGTTACTTTGATATAGTTTTACTCAAATAGAAACAAAAAGTAGTGACCGTGTATAACAAGTTAGCTTTGTGGCGGGCCGATTTTCTTACTTATCCAAAGTCCAATAGCTCTATATCCAGTGTTCTTCGTGATATCTGTCTGAATATGGGGATTGGGGGCATCCTCCATGAATTTTGGAAGAAATTGACAGTATTTTCAGCATTTTTAGGGCACTGATGTTGCCAACCCCTGCTATTGGAAAAAATGCTTCTTGAGCATAGGGCTGGGCGATATGACGATATTAGACCGTCTTACGATCTCCAGAGCTGACGATCTGTCATTTTTGTGGGATCGTTTTATCACGGTTCTAAGCACTTCTGCACAGGTGACTCTTTTCACAGTCAGTGAAGTAAACCCAAAGCCGCGCACTTTCTGCTACGCAATGTCGGACGCTAATGTGAGCATTTGGCAGCTAGCCGCTCCTTTACAGTGCGCATACACGACCAGCCTCCTCAATCTGGAGCTTTTTAAACCCAGCGTTTTGTCTCTATTTCAGCAGTGTTTATGTCAGTGTCATTCCCCCCTAACGCCGCTGCTTTGCGTAGATCGCAGCGTGTGTTTATTTATTTACCTGGTGACACATGTGTGAAGAAGCGAGTGAGTCCTTCGTCCTTACAGTTCTGTCAGGCGCCGCATCCTTCTCATTTGTTTAATTTAAATCCTGGGCCGTGTTCACAAATGCGCTGTTTACCCATGTCTTTGAAAATATAAGACTTGTCCAACTTTGGTGAATTACTTGGTCAAGTATTAACTTATGGGAACTATCTGGTTCCGGTTAGCCTTTTACACAATATAAGACACAGTATGTTAGACTCTTATTGTGAAAGGGTCAGACAGCAACAGAGCGCTGTATCACAGCAACTTGACGTCATGAGAGAGACCTCTCAGAAAAGATGCCAAACAGCAACAGACACCAGCAACAAGCCTTTACCAAACTTAGTGTTACTATTTTACTTTTATTGTCTGGAGTTTTATTGCGTTTTTTAATGTATAGAGTTAGTTTGCTGTAGTTCTAAGTCTAGTCTAAGTTCTAAGTCTATTTTTTCCATGTTTATAATTCAAAATCGTGATATTCTATTTTTGTCATATTGCCCACCCCTACTTGAGCACTAAGAGTTTGTGAGCGTTAAAGTCTGATTTGTGTTTCATAAGTACATGTACATTTATGTTTGTATTTATTGTTGCCTTGTACACCTTGTGGCTGTTGTAATGCCACGTTCAGACCAAACACGGCCAATGCCTCCAACGCTTCAGGTTTACATTCAAAATATATGGTGGATGCTCCTCGGGGAGCGTCGAGAGATCCCGCAGCTTTTGAAGCTTTTCATGCGTGGGAAGCTTGGGATTGGGATGGTTGAACCTTTTTGGAGAAATTTGCGAGCGTTGACCAATCAGGAGCTTTCTACAACTGAGACGTAGGAGCGGAGCAGCCATAGATGTACACAGTCGTGGAGGATTAGCGTCATTGTGTTGTGAACCGGAGAACCGAAACATCAGGATTAAAAGTGTTTCTTTTACCCAAACACCCAAGATTATAAGCGGCGACAAGAAAACTACTTTCAGTGGCTAGATCTGCACTGGGAATATGTTTGGGCCTTGATAATGCACAGTGCATTTCCATCGGAGAAAGCTAATGCTACAAGCTAAAGTTCTGTTCAATCATGTGAAAATGAGAAATATGCACAAATAAAGTCAATAAAACCTCCATCTAAATAAAGCAACCGTTTAACAGTGATCACACACTGAGCCGGGCTTGCTGATTTTGTAGTTTATTGCTCACTTTTCATCTACAATTTGCCGTAGCCGATCAGTCAGCCCCCAAAGTTAGCTGCTAACTAAACTAGCTTCTAGCTCGCATCAATCCTTTTTATGCATTAATAACGTCAATAAAGCCGGTAACTACATAAAGCAGCCTTTAAGATGATCACACTCTGAGCTGGGCTTGTTGATTTTGTAGTTTATTGCTTTAATCTACAATTGACAGTAGCCAAACGGTTTGCAACTGGAGCTAACTAGCTGTCAGCAAGCTCGCATTGATCCTAGGAAAACAACCATTAACATCAATAAAGACGGCAACTGCATAAAGCAGCCTTTAAGATGATCACACACTGAGGCGGGCTTGATGCATTTGTGGTTTATTGAAGACTTTTCATTGTTTTTCGTAGATGTACAGGACTCGGCCCACGCCGTCACAGCATCAACGACACATGGCACTGGACCAGAGACCGTCCTGTACTGGCTTCAGAAGAGCGCTCTGTCCACTACACTGGCTCCTTTTTCACTTTAGTGTGCCATGTTTTAATGTATTGTTTGCCGCCCAATCACTTGCGATTTTCAGTTTGAATTTAATCAAAATGGTCTTATGAGATAAGGTAAGATATAGCAGTACTATAACATTGTTATCGCAATATAACAGTTAACCAATTGCGCACATCTGGCTGTATCGTGCACTCTGCTCCAAAAACGATCTCCGTTCCTTGTGTCCCCGATCCGCGCCTAGTAATCGAGTTGGTGATCATTGATCAACAGTGTTGGAAACTTATTTGGAAGTGTTGGAAACTTAGTTTATCAGTTTATTTGAGCAGTAAACATTCTGCTCAAAAGGAGTGGGCTGAAGCAAGAGCTTATAAGCACCCACCCCCAAAATCAATACAACAGAAATTTCTCATTTCACAAGGAATATAGTGGAACAAACAAAGGAAAAAACAATGAAACAGCAAAAAAAAAAAAAAAAAAAAAGATTTTATATTTGCTGATAATTGTTTTAAGTTTTGCCTGATGAATGAACAGATAGTTCAGCAAGATGTCTCCCCTGATCGCTGTCCGTATTGGTACATGTTTCCTTCGCTCCTCTTCCTCATCGTTCTCACTACATACGTCGTACATACTGTATACATGTTTGTCAACTGCATTAATAAAACAGTGGCGCTGCTACTTGTTACAGTATGGCTCGGTCGAAGTACTCGGCTTCTCACGCATCTACTCTGCTCGGTACATGCCAGGCTTTCCACTTGATAATTAGTTAGTTGTGTGTGTGCAACAAATGTTGCCTTTTGGTGGGATTAATGGAATTATTCAGAGGAGGCAAGGCAAATACTATATGAAGGAAGCAGCTAAAAGACAACTAGAAAAGTAGACTACGTGTAGAATAATATAAAATCTGTATGACCTGTTCTAGTGAGGACTGTCCTAATCAAAGGCCAGCAGTCTGTTCATGTCACGTTAGTATCAGTTCAGCGCTTTGGCCAGGGCCCCGAGGTAGGTCCCAAAACTTGTGCCTGGTCAGCTGGGATTGGCTCTGGCCTGGTTAGTGGGTAGACAGGGTAGACCAGACACTGGGCTGGGTAGGGCCTGCCAGTGGAAACACGCCATAACAATATCTGTAATAAGATCAATGCTTGTATTTTATTCATTTTATTGGGTGAAATGTGTAGCGTTTAGTTACACACACGCTATAACTCCTTATTTTTCATCCCATCCCCCAACTCCAAAAATATCCCTCCCCTTTACATCTTAATATATTTCATAGGCCTTCCAGCATCTCACAAATGCACCCTTCCCTCGTCGCTATCTCTCTCTCCTCTCCCTCCCCTCCCCTTATGTATGAACGATCACATGGCAGGAAACATGCCGCCCGTAAGAAAAAAGAAAAAAAGAATCCAAAAGTGTAAAGTGTAACCGGCGGCGGCACACGAGGAGAACCGGCACCGATCTATTTTTAATTCGCTCAAATCTTCCAAACACAGAGTAGTGCAGGAGTGTGGTGTTCAGTGCAGTGTTGAGAGGGCAGCCAGAGTTCAAAGACAAAGGATGCTACTAAGAAGGACTACTACAATGTATTAACATATCTGGTTCAGACTTAAGAGATTTATGTAGAAGCTCCTGCAATGCTTTCTGTCAAGGATTACAATTTAAAATATGCAGTCTACTCATTTTAAAGGATCTGTATCATGCTATTTTAGCCATTCCAAAGTAAAGTATAGGCATATATATGATATATTGTACCTCTATCACTATGGAGTACTCATTTTGAGAGAAATATAAGTATTTTTGGGGGGTATTTTCCCTACCCGGAAGATAAGACGCTTCGATTCAGTTAACTCCGCCCCTCTCTCTGCTCATTCCACATTTGCAGTATTATAAATATAAATATCGCTGCAAAAAGTGAAGTTACTTCACATAATGCAGTTATAAGGAGTTGACATGTGCAAAGCAGTTTCATAAATGGCTAACACACATGCTAACACACACGCTAACATGCGTTTTGATTGACTCACCGCTCAGTTTGGACTCCCATGAGATCGCGTTGGTTATAAAAGTTATAAAAGTTAATCCACTTTGATTCTGGCCAAGGTTCACCAAGCATCCATCAGGTTGGTTGATATAGTAGCTTAATCCCGGAAAGAAATTCCAACTTCTGGCGAGTGCACTCTTCTTTAGGAAGGTTGAATAGCCCTGTTGCTCTCGTAGCCAAACGCGCATCCGTGGCATTATCGGTAAGAAAAAAGAGCAGGCGGTGTCCAGAGTAGGTTAGAAAGAGCTCAGTCTTCAAAAACAACACTTATGCTCGGATCCATGGCTCCTCCAGCCGTGGGTGCGCTTGATTAGCGTCGTGGGACAGCACAGACGCTTCGGAGGGTTGCTGTTTTTTTTTTTTTTTTTTTTGAAAAAAAAAAAAAAAAAAAAAAAAAAAAAAGCTGTTTTATAAATAACAATCAGGCCGTAAGGCATTACATTACAGACGTAGAGCACTTCCGTTCCGCTGTGACGACACAACTGAACAGCTCAGTCGTTTACCAGGAGAGGGTGGAGCAGCTGCTCAGAGAGCAAGATTCAGGAGGATTACTTAGAACTGCGTGAATGAAGCCAAAAACCGCTCTGGGGGTGTTTTTGATAAGGAAATAGCATAACAACATGGCTAAAAGCTCCAAAAAGTCGATTTTGCATGATATAGGACCTTTAATCATTTTGAAATGGTGGGTTAAGTTATAATTAGAGATGCACCGATCCAGCTTTTCTTTTTCTTTTTTACTACTGATACCAATACTGGAGGTTTGAGTATCTGCCGATATCCGATATTAACCGATACCAAGAGACTTTCTTAAAAGTGGCTGCTGTGAGTGAAAAAGTGAATGTTCCTCTTCTCTCCAGTGTGAGATCAAAGTCTCTTTTCTTGCAAATGAGCATTAGCATGCTGCCACTAGCATTAGCATGCTGCTGCTAGCATTAGCATACTGTTGCTAGCCGTGGCATTTTGCGCCGTGATCAAATTCATTTGCATAGGTAAAAATTAACAGCGATTAATTCCCCAGGTTCTGCCGTTCAAAATGACATACAGCATTCACTGAGATTTAGTCGGTGAAAGTTGTGTTTTTAAAACGTTGAGGTATTTGTAGCCGATACCAATATCGTATGTTTTCCAGTATCGGCTCTGATATCTGATACGAGTATCGGATTGATGCATTATCATGGGCTTTATTACAGCTTTTTAAGATGCTTTTTGACACTATAGCGTTGGAATTTCATAGTTTAGCGCCAAACCTCGTCTATCATGCATAGATGGGCAATGCTTTGATGTTCTGTCCATTTTCATATAGAGCATAGCTGTGCACAGGCTCGCCCTTGGCAACCAAAAGGATGAGTATAAGAGCTTGTTTGTGCCTAAGGAAGCTATAGGGTAATGTCTGTAGCACACAACACCGATTTATACTGTGTCTATAATTATCTAGTTATTTTTTTAAACTCATGTTCCACAGTATCTATGCCACTGGTTCTCAAACTGTCTGGTGGTACGTAGGCGTCTTCAGGTGGACAAAAGTGGTGACAATATTCAAAAACAGTGTTGACCCTTGGAAAGTTCTTTCTGCCATATGACGGGTTTGTGAATCTGATCACTAACAAATACTGATGAGGTACAACCTTTGTAATTTTTTTGAAACTTCCTTTCAAAAACAGTTTCTCTTCACTTAGTGTTGTATTAGCCCCTGCCCTCCAACTGAGACTATCAAAGATTTTCCCACTAAACATTACATTATCATTACTGTAAAGGCTGCAATAACCAAGAACCATCATGAGCAGTTATTGCCTAGCCTTTTACAGCCGTGTCCTATATCTCGCGTCTGTGCATCGCTGTAGCAGAGTGAAGCCGATAGATGTTTTCCTCCTCCTCACTCACTCATGCACAGAGGCTGCTGCTGGTGGTGGTGGGGTACGGCTGGAGGGGGGGCTGGTGCACGGGAAGCGATACACGTGCCGACTCATATTTAATTACTGTGAGTGTCATGGCGAACGAGAGGAGGAGGAGGAGGTGGAGGGAGATATAGGGCATAACAACTACAATTTCTCTGCAGTCCCCTTGAGGAAGTGAGGAGAGGGGAATGGGCGAGAGAAGGGGAGAGCGAGAAAGAATATTATTATTATTATTATTATTGTTATTATTATTATATTCGAACCTATATTCTGTCTGTCAAAAAAAAAAAAAATTTCATCTTATTGCATTAGCACTTCTATTTCACTCTACTTCACATCTATTTACTCATAATTGCCAAAAAACAACGTCCAAATAGGTCTGGTTACCGTTAAACAATAATAGTATCGTAATGAAAAAAAGTTTAGGTACTACTGATATCGAAATAATACAAGTATCGAAAGCAGGTACTGAAAAAAATTATATCTTAAGATACCAAGTTTTGAGGCCTGTTGGTCCAGGGACAACATTAAAGAAAATGACTTGGTTGTTTAAGCTCAAATAAATGTCATACATTTAAAAGAAATAGTCCTTTCTCCTAGGCCAACCATCTTTCACAACACCTCTGTAACTGAAACATGGGTTTGTAGAAGGAGAAGAAGAGCTTTATTTCCGTATATAGCGTCTTTCACAGACATGGTCACAAAGCTCTTTGTGAGACAATTTAACATTCACTCTACACTCAGTGATAGTTAGCTACCTTTGTAGCTTCAGTTTCCCCTTGGGGAGACTGACAGAAGCGCTGTCGCGACTGCACACATCATTCATCCTGCCCTATTGTACATGTTTTAGTGGTAGGGGAAACAGGAGTACCCAGAGGTAACCTATGCAGACACGGGGAGAACATGCAAACTCCACACAGAAAGGCCCCGGCTATGTGGAAATTGAACCCAGGACCGTCTAGCTGTGAAGCCAGAGCGCTAACCACTGCACTACCACGCCTTTGTTGTATAAAATGTATATATTACAAACATTGTTCAAGTCTCTTTCACTGGGTGTAAAATTAAAAATAAATAAATATATAATATATTA
The DNA here is from genome assembly GCA_007210695.1 of Neogobius melanostomus. Lineage (NCBI taxonomy): Eukaryota > Metazoa > Chordata > Actinopteri > Gobiiformes > Gobiidae > Neogobius > Neogobius melanostomus. Next base: position 668,443 of record VHKM01000449.1, on the reverse strand, counting down.
CATAAAAACTAAATGATCTTTTATGGAATACATTTCTTGTTCTAGATGGCAAATATTTTAGTATCAGTATTGGATAAAGTATCTCTCAGGTATGGGTATCGTAAACAAAGTATCGTTAAAATACCGGTAAGGACAAAAAAAATGCACTGGTACTCAGCCATACGTCCAACCTACAATAAAGAGCCAGGTTTGCTCTCTCTCTTACAACACGTGTCTTCTTTTATTTATGATAAATGTATAAATCACGTGTTTGAGAAAAGGCTCTGAAGTGCCGTGACGTGGCACTTCAGGTGTTCTGGTGTGCGTTGGCCTCTACACTTCCACATTGAGGTCGGCTACACTGGCCATTTCTGTGTGCCTTTTCTACGTGTTTATCACTGCTGTCCCTGCCGCCCTCCCTCTGCCCGCAACTGCACCTTTCTCCGGGATGAGGTGTCTCTTCCTCCTCATCTGCGCCATGGGCCGCTCTGAGCGGATGCACGGCACTATGAAAACCAGCGGTTTGTATTCGAGTGCGTCCTGTATGTGTACAAGGCTGCAAATTTAGCTGGCGCGGCTTTTAGTAAGGTGCGCTTAAATTTACGGTACTCATTTGATTTTCGCAAAATAAAAGAATTAATGATTTGTAGGTGAAATAATTGCGTTTGAAAATTTCAGTTTTGTATCTGCGCCAAAGGGAGAAAGGCACTTTTTTTTTTTTTTTCATAAATGGTGTCTCGGAACTAGCGACGGAAAGAGGGACAGAACGAGTAAGAAGCCAAGCGTGAGTGAGGCGGATATGAAGAGAGAAGAAAGGTGGAAGGGAGTGAAAGCGGCATGACGATGATGAGAGAGGGCGCACATTAGTTCTATAGGAGCGGTGGCCCCCGTTGTTTCCATGTCATGCGTAATGGGAGTGCGTAGGTGTGTCAGCAGGTTAACTGTGTCTGACAATAAAACAAAACAACTCACAGCAGCGAGAGCCAACCGCAGCATATAACCATTGCTTCACTGTATGATATGATGAAGCTATGTCTTCGCATCCGGGAGGCAGTGAACACCACCGGACAGTTACATTCAACACTTGAGGGGGGCTATTTACCAAGTGTTTGCTCATGTGCAAAAAATGGGTCTATAGTCTATTACACATTTTCAACTCGCGCTGTCTTCTCTCATTTATGTGTCAGATTTGGGGCCCTAATAAAGTAACACACGCAATTTCACAAGGTAACTTTGGTGCAACATGCCCACAAATGGCTGCATGCTCGAACTGGCTGTTAAGCCCCTGTCTCGATAAATCACAAAGCCGGGTTGTACAAAGGTCGAGCGACATATCAACCGGCCGATATTTAGGTATTTTACAAAATCGGCAATCAGCTGATATCATCCCGATTAAAAGCCGATATGTCCTGAAACGAAGGTGATAGCAACTTCCCCTTTTGTCTTGGGATTGGAAAGAGCTCAGTGGCCTTTTAAATGAGCCCATTTTAAAGGCCTCTGAAGTTGTGGTTGGAAGCCCCACCACAACTTCCAAGGCCTTAGAGGAGCTGAGAGACATCACGGTGAAAATCAGTTTCACGCTTTCACACCTTGGATCGTATTTTATATGTTTTATGTTGATGACTTTTGCTCATAATTTCAGACCTATAAGAGATAGAGACTTGGCGTTTTTAGTGTTTAGAATCTACTGATCTTTGTCTTTCAAACAAGCTCCATCTCAATTACCTTCTTAACAGGAATGTTCAACACACAGTTTAGAAGCTTTATACACAGGATTATTGACGAGACATTTGGAAATATTGACCGTGCACACCGGCGAATAAAAATCCTAAAAATCAGCATTGGCTTAAAAAAAAACATATATTGGTCGACCTCTACAGTATGTGATTTCCCATTTCCCCTAATTTTTGCATACTTTACATTCTCGGCCTGTCACGATAATCACTATATCGACTTATCGTTCAATAAATGACAAATACACAAAAGGTTTTGGGTTCAGTATTTATTGTTGGTACATTTCTTTGCACGCTTTACCCATATCTCTATTGTAATACTTCATTTCTTACCCAAAGTAAGTTGTGTTTCACTGTATTTCACGTTCATTGTAAGATTCTTTTTTTTTGTATTAAGTGTATTTCGAACAGAGCTGAACTGTTATTTTAAGCTTTAGAGTTAGTTTCTGTGGCATTATAAGGTCTTCAATAATATTGTTTATCGCAATATCGAACTTTAGATTTTATCAGAGCTGATTAAAAGGACAGTGTTTTAGGAGGATCACCGAAATAACTAGACCAAAAACTATCATTAGGACCAAAGAACTTATCTATGACTAAACAAAATCAGTTCTGTGTATGTGATTGGAGGTGGGTATTATGAGGTCTGTAATCTGAAAAACAGTGAAAAAGCTTACGTTGTTCATAAAGCAAAAGCTGAGGGTCCCCTATGGAATGCAATTTGACTGAAATGTGTTTCTGATTATATATATATGTTGCGTTTATTGAAAAATCCAATCTCTTGTATCTCTGGTATGGATTTTTCAGACCGCTTTACTATTCCATTTGTCCCCAGGCTTTTGAACTGAAAATTGACTTTTTGTTGTTGTACAGATGGAGAAATGTTCTACACGTCCAGGGCAGCACATAGTCGTCTTAGTGTCATGTCTCTTGGCCTGTGTTGAACTTTTTCATCTGGTTTTGTGTCTCGACAGAGCAGCCAGAGCCTTCAGTGAATACCTGTCTACCGCGGGACCCCAGAACCACAACGGAACAGGTAAGAAACTGTGGTTTTGAAGCGTGCCTAGTTCGAATCGCATTTAAGCGTTCTCATCTCCAGTCACAGTGATGTAAAATACTTTACACTCTACAATATTAAGCTTCTGTAATGTCAAAAGATCTGTTGTGGTTTTCATGTTTCACCAAGATCTTGTATTGATGATGGGAGAGTGTGACCACTGCACCCAAAGATTGTCCATAAGGTTAAGATCTGGACTCTGTGGCGGCCAATAATAGTCTAAAAATAATGGCTCTTTTTCCTTTGATCAGGCAGTGTAATAAGTCACAATAACGGATGTATGTCATGAATAGGACTGGGTACAGTTACATTTCTTTTGATACCGGATGGTCTTCACATTGTCTCTTCGGTCTCAAGCAGATGTGTCATGAATAATATTTGTTATCTTTAACCTGTGAGACGTTTCTGTCACGTCCCTGCAATGTCTCCGAGACCTGTCGGATACCAAGGAGATCTCAAAGAGACTCCATACAGCAGCTTGAGACCGCGTAGACCTCTCGGAGACCATGCGGAGACTCCGCTGAAATCTAACCTGTTAGTTTTCACCGAGACTACCTGGAGACTCGCCTTATCTCCAGAGGACGTCTCAAAGACATTTCTGAGACCAGCGTGACTCTAGTCTACAACTAGTCTTCAGGCCGGTGAGATAGGTCCAGTCTGAGTTGCGGAGACATTGTGAAGACTGCAAGTCACAGCTGTCTCCGCAACTCTCTACCGTGAGAAAGGCCCTTGAAGGATACATTTTTCGACATCTATACCGATAAATATTTAAAAAATTGTCCTCTAGAACTAGAAAACAGAACAATAAGGTAAACTTATTCCTCAAAAAGAGTACTTATTTTTAAAATGTTATTGTTTATTTGAGCTTAAACAACCAAGTAACTTCCTTTAATCCTGTCTCTGTACCAACAGCATAAAATTGTTTCCTTGATGCTATATATAGTACCTAAAGTTTTTTTTTTTTAAGACCATACCTGTATTGTTTACCGGTGCCAGCCCTTGTCACGAATGGTCCTAAAACTATTTACCTTCTAGTATTTGAATACAATTTGATGAGTCCTTCAGTACTGTATATTGCCAAAACAATTATTACTAATTAAATAAAAGAACTTGCCTTTGCCTTTTATCAAATCTTTGAACTTGCGTAGCTGTCATTGTCTACATTTTGGTCAGAGTATAGCTCCCTGAAAGTTTTGAACTGTACTTATAAACTTATCCCTGGGACGTTAAAAATGCTCATGGAAAGAATATTAATCTAAAATGTACGTGCTTTCATTGTATGCAAGAACAACAAATCGGGTATAGGGACTGTACATAGATTTTTTTTTGCAGTACAAAATGTACAGCAGGTATGCATTGTTAACTGGACCAGAATACTGAATATACTGTTGTATAATGTATGTATATACCAGCCTTTTTAGGAGACTGGCTTCATATTTTATCTCGACGGCTCAGACTGGCAGCTAGCAATGATTGTAATCCAAATAACTTCTGGCTGCGTAAATTTGGCAACACGCAAATCTCCTTCAGGCAATATCTAATTAGTCACCGAGCCGAACCGCCAACAGAAAGGTTTATCTGGGATTATACAGTTTTAGCTCCACAAAAGCTACTGGATAAAAGTGAGATAAATGGATGGGGTTGTGTCATAAGCAGCAAGAAATAACCCATATACAATATGGTTATTGTATATGGGTGAGATGAACGTAGACATACTTTTGAATATTCATATTTTTATTTCTTCTGCTCATTTTTAAAGGGTTAGATTAGTGTTAAGTAGGTCACTTACCGTATTTTTCAGACTATAACTCGCTCTGGAGTATAAGTTGCACCCGCCTTGGCAACTACCTGGGCACGGAGGTGTAACTGCATCGTTGACAAGCCTCTCCCGGCATCACGTTGTTCAAGCACCCATTTTTGAACTCGTTCCTCTAGCTGTGGCCATCTAGCTTTTAGCCCGTGGTTAACTTTTTTGTTTTCTTCATTGGAGTAAGAGTGACCTCTTCTTTTCGCCAGTCCCTCACAAGTTTCTCGCGCACTCCACACTTTTTGTCTGCTTTCCATATTTTAAATTTTCAGTGGTACAGATACTGGTACACGCGCCTAGAGCGCCCTCTAGCGGCTGTCAGTGTGAAAATAACAAACATGTGAAATTATATATTTTGATATATAAGTCGCACCTGAGTATAAGTCGCACCCCAAGCTAAACTATGAAAAAAAGTGCGACTTATAGTCTGGATAATACATAAAATGCTTGTCTCTACCTGATAGCATGTCCCAAGTGTCTGGTTGAATAACAAAAATGATAGGAGATTGACCAAACAGAAGGGAACTAAGTATCTGAAGTCCTGGCCTTAAACATTTAAAGATATACAGTATATTGTATTTTAACAGTACATAGTAAAACAAATCATTTTTTCTCGATTTGCCATGTTCTCCTTCTGTGCAGACCACCTCCTGTCTGACACCTTTGTCGTCCCGGATTGCGATTCTCCAGCCATCAGCCGCTTGCATAACAACAATCTGCCTCCTCCGAGCCGCTGTCTCACCAAACCCAACCAGACCAGCCAGTCCCTCCACCAGAGCACCCAGATCAGCACGCTCCAGAACAGGGTGCCCGTCGTGGGACCCTCCAAACGCAGGCTGTCCGCGGAGCACAGCGCTTTGTCCGAGGAGCAGACGGCAGTGGCAGTGGCAGTGCCCGCCTCCAGGGAGAAGCCTTCGCGGGTGTACACCATCACCAGAGAAGGCAGCATGACTCTGGGAGGACGAGGCAGCGAGGAGAGCCTGGAGCTGGAGGTGCTCAAGACCTCCAGGAAGCAGCCGCTTGCCCAGGTAAGGATTGGCAAGATTACTCGAACATTTATTTTTATGCAGTGGTCAATGTAGAGATTTTTGTGGTAGTTTATTGCCTTAATATCTTACTTTTCATGTCAGAGTATTTAAAAAAAAGGCACAAATATTGGGTCCCAACTCTACCCATTTGTTTGCAATAGACATTTTAGCAAACTTTAAAACATAAAATATCAAGGCCGAGGTACCTAAAAGAGTACCTAAAAGAGTGTTTTTAAGCTTATAATATACAGTATGTAATTCTATTGAGAGAGCTTATGAATCACATGCATTTCAGTGCATATTGGTTGAGGTCAAAACCACAGAATTAGCATATTTTATACATAATAAGACCCCAAAGAGGTGGAATATCTTCTTCTTTCTCCATGGTAGTGGTTTTCCATTTTCATTATTTAATGATTTTGCTCTATTACACAGAGCCAATACTAATGTCGATCATAAATTGGCGAGGATTCTGTTTAACAACGAGACCGAAGTCAGTCTTCTATGAAATGTTTATGCTCCTGGGCATGCTTAAAATGCACACTGTGAACTGAACTGCTTTTCAAAAGAGATTCCTCGGAAAAATCACACTCTAAATGTTAAGTCCTATAGATTTAGTAATACAGAAAGTTAAAACAAAATGTCAGAATTTTCTCTAAAGGTACTAAAGGCCATATATCAAGCTCAAATTGATGTTTTTGAGTTGTATCCTCATCCAAAACATGTACACGAAATTTGTTTCATTTGTTCGTGCTTCAGTAATGCATATTAAGTCTGTCTCCTTCTGCACTCAAAAAGGCAAGCCCACACTCTGGTGTACGTCACAAGGAGATTTTGGGATGTTTCTTTGAGTTTTATAGTCTCGACCAGTGGTTCCTCAACTGGTATGGCGTTGGGACCCACCATTACCATTATCCAGGAGCCGCGACCCAAATAAGATTTAGACTTCTAAAATGTCAAATATTGTCTTTTCCTCAAAAAATGTTGTTTAATAAGCATTATTAAATTATTATTATTATCATTTTAACAAACACAAGTAGGATTCTAAACTTTGTCTGTACATACTGTAAAGGACCCACTGAAAACGATTCTGCGACCCACTTTTGGGTCTTGACCCGCCAGTTGGGAACCACTGGTCTAGACAACTTCACTAATCCTTTTCTTCTCAAACTTGCTTCTCTGTGCTGATTACCCTTTCTTCTTGATTTGCTAAAACTGCATATGAGTACATTATTATAACTAGGGGTATTTTCCAAACACATCCATAATGTTAAGTTATACTACACATATTATATGTAGTATATATTGAAGACCAAGGTGTCTACAGTAGATGTAAAAGCTTGAATAATGCATGATATTGGTATAGGACCTTTAAGGGTTTGACAAATGACTCTGTTATTCTTTTGATGTAACACGGTCCTCTCCCAATATTCCCAGGCTCCTGTGGCCCCTAACCCGTCCTGCACCAGCCAGCCCCCTCGAAGCGGCCCCCATCACCGAAGCAGCCATCACCGCAGCAACCATCACCAGGACAACCAGCATCAAAGCAGCAGCAGCAGCAGCAGCATTGGCCCGTCGTCTCAGCCGCTGCAGAGCTCGGGCAGCGCGGGCAACATCCGGGACTGGGGCCTCCGCAGGGGGGGCTCCAGAGAGGAGTACACCCCCGACTGCGTGACCTGCATCCGGGCGCCGTGTCAGAGCCAGAGGTCCCTGGATCTGGACATCTCGCCGCGGGACGGAAGCAAGCCGCGCAAGAAGCTGGAGAGGATGTACAGCGAGGACAGAGCGTCGTCGGAGGATAGGGGTGAGGACAAGTGGACATAAATAAAGAGTGACTGAACACCCAAAGGCACATTTTGGATTATTCAACGATACAAAACATGCGCCTAATGACCAGTCTTTACTCAACATCTCTATGGAGGCGAGCTGGAGACGACCCCGCTAATAAAGCTTGGCTTTAAAAGATCCAAATTACTGTTCACCATAACCACTTTTTATACAATTTCAGAAAACAAAGGTTCTAATTACACTTACACACACTAAAATGGCGAAATAATGAACTGGGAACAGTATACAATTCTAATGTCTTTACAATTTATCAACAGAAAAAAATCGATTTAGTACAAGTAGCTACTTGGGCTGCACAATATGTTGCAAAAAATATCGTATCGCGATATTAGAAGATGCAATATCGCAAGAAACCACAATATATCGCAATATCACTAAAGTCTTCATCTGACTGAGATCGACACATGTTTTTGCAAACTCAGCCAAAACAAACAATACATTGAACTTATAAATGTGTGAAAGTTCAGATTTAGTCAAACATTTACTAACTTTGTTCAATTTTAGTTTTGTTTTGGTCCTGATGTCGTCTTTCTTTAAAGCAGTACTAAGTAACTCTTGCCCCTAGAGGCCATACGCGCAACTGCAGGTGTCTTAGCAAGTTTCGATTTTTTTAACTTATTAAATGTCTTGGAGAGTAAATACTACTCTGACAGAAAAGGTGAAGGGAGAGAGAGGTGTTTTACATCCAGTTATACAATGTAAATCATTTTTTTCACTCAAACTTGGCTGTAAATACTGTTTAAAGTGGCGCTAGCCCGCAGTTAGCTTTGCCCGTTAGCCTGTTAGCTTCTTCTTCGTGATTCCATTAGTGTGTATTGCTTGCTCCGCCCCGGTGGCAGTCAAGTTGCAAGCATGGTTTTCTGGCCAGAGACACCAGGGGGAGATGAAAGACCCTCCAATCATCCCATTAACACTTGTATTACCCCCAGAGGGACTACGGAAAGGATTTATTAAAGGTAAACACGTTACTTAGTACTGCTTTAAGACTACATCAGGATCTCCTCCTCACTACATCAGGACTTTTGACACAGTTTGCAGAAAAACTAGTTACTTAGGATATGTATTGAAATGGTTTAGTGAAATAACGCAATATCTGTTGTGTCTTAGGGGTGTGTGGTAGGAAAAGACCCAAAAATGCAAAGTAGTCCAAAAATAGGAGCCAACTTAAATTTAATGGAACTCGTCCAAGGCCAACAAAGGAGGAGAACACAAACTGTCAAAGGCACTTACAGTGGTGCGAGGTCAAAAACAGGATACAGGGGGCAACCATGGGGCAAAGACGACGAACACAAAAACCACAATGAGTCGACAAGGACAAGTGAGAACACAGGGGTATATATACACACAAGGGCAACGGGGAACAGGTGGAACACATTAGGGCGGGACAGGTAATCAACAGGAGGAAAGGAAGGCAAGATGACACAGACACAGACTAAGACTATCAAAATAAACACAGCAGACAGAAACACAGAACTAAAACAGGGGAAACGAGACAAAACTAAATAACTCAAACCCAAACCATAACAATATCGTTATTCCAATTTTCCACAGCCGTATTGCATATCGGCTCATAAGTTCATATCATAAGTATCATAAGTTACTTCAATATCGTTCAGCCCTACAAGCTACACTCCTGCAGTAAATGTTCACTATTGCTACATCACTAGAGTTTGGTGTGCTTTTAGTTGTCCAGGAGTATTACATTCATAATAGAGGCTTCAAAGTTGGCAACTGGACTGAGTTGTTTAAGTTAAGGATGTTTCGCCCTTCTCCGCTCTAAGTCTTGACTAACTAAACTGTCGCAAAACGACGATCCCACAAACAGCAAAACTGAATGTGAGCCATTTTTGCGGCGTGTTAACAAAGCGGTTGTGGTCAAAGCAAATGAACTGGTGATGGTCCAACAAAGGTACAGTACATGCAAGGTCTGGGGAGAACCTTCTACAGTTCTTCAAATAGACTATGAAATGTCTACAGTAAATTGTTGCAGGCTCTAGTGTGTAGTGTATCCTAGCAACTCCTGTAGTGGTGTGATGTAAAGCACTTCATTGTAAATTTCTTGTTTGTTTAGTTTACAACAGCCTTAGTTCTCGTCTTAATTGTTCCCCCTGTTTCTGTTTTGATGTTTCAGACGACGGTTCCAATAGTTGGTTTCCCAAAGAGAATATGTTCAGTTTTCAGACGGCCACCACCACCATGCAGGCGTGAGTACCCCCCCCATCTCTCCTCGCTCCGCTCCCAGATCCACTCTGCTGGCACCGAAAGAGTGCTGCCTCTTTCTGCCAACGCTCTCCGCACCCAGAACAAGGACAAAATCTTACAACCATCTCACACATTCGCTTTTCATAGTTTCCTTTTGCCAGATTGGAGCCGTTTGAAATGCATTATGGGAGGAGGATAAAGTTCTGCCAGTTCTCGTCGTCTGCTACTTCAGTAATAACCGGGTCTGGCAGCAAGAGTCAAAAGCTATTATTCATGTTAATCAAGGAGGATGAATGTTCTAATTGGGGATACTTATTACAAGTTCAGTCGTAAGATGAGGTTAAATCTCATGAACTTTATGATTTTTTAACATTTTTTATTTCACTGTAAAAACAGGACTACACAAGCTGCATGTTGATGACACGAGTTCAAGTTTATGGACATAGCTTCCTCAAGCTAATAATATAAACAATTCCCATTGTCAAAACGAGAAAGCGTAATTGAAAAAAATAATCCACTTGTACACTGAAACAAAGTGATAAGTGGTCTTTACTTGAAAAAATCCAGTAAACAGAGTGTCTTGAAAAAGTTAAACTAATGTGGCTACTCGTTTCATTTAGGTGTTGGTAACTCCCCAATTTCCAGTAAAGTTAACTTCCATTCCAGTAGTATTCAATTGAACATTTCATTGTTGAATACTTGCATATTTCAATTATATTTGAATTACTGAGGCTTCAAAGTTAGTGTTACTTTATTAATGTATTCTTCTTACATTGTCTTAAAAATATACAGTAAAGACAACTTGACATTTTTAAGTAGGACTTTCAGTACAGCAACACAATTTTTAACCTCTTATAAACCTGAACCGAGTGCATTTTCTCCAGTTCAGCTTTACCCAAATCTAAACGCTTCAGCCTGAAGGCTAGTGTAATGCCTCATTTGAAAGCTAAGACCTACAAAACAGATAGTCACGTTTTTGTCTCATGTCATTTTTGCTTTTTGTTGCTTTTTCATTGCTTTTTTGTTGTGTTTATGTCACTTTTTTGTTGTGTTTTTGACACGTTTTTGTTGCTTTTACAGCACACTTTTGCCGCTTTGTTGTTGATGTTTTTTTATTTAAGCTTTTCGATTTAGCTAAAGCCAAACTGGAGAAATTGTGCTCTGTTTAGGTGGGGGTTAACAAGTTAAAAGGCTGCAACAATGGGTAAGGATGCCTTCTGATCTGTTACAAAGCTTAATCCTTATTACAGGGGTAGGCAAGTTAGTTTTGTTTTAGTCAATGGCTCCAAATCCCAGTCTTGTTCATGATGCCTGCTCTAATATGAGGATTGGGGGCATAGCAGTGCAAGGAAAAAGAGGAGGGGCTTAGGGACTTGTAGCGCATGGTAAACAAAAAAGGTAACAATGATCTTTTTGTTGTTGTTTGACTTAAATGTCATAGTCCAAGCGCAAATTCAGCCAACTGCCAAAAGTAAGTTTGGGTTAAGTCTTTTTAACTGTTACACAATTAGGGTTGTTCCGATATCATCGTCCATCATGATGGATGAGCAACATCACGATGGAGAGCCACCATCGTGATGCCACGCCCCCTCCTGTCAGAAACACGCGCTGATCTTCTGTGGGCCTTGTAAACCTACACATTTTGCAGGGATTGCCTGAAGATGTGATGTGTTAGCCGTAATTAAAATAAAGACGCAGCTTTGCTCTTTTTCTGGTTTCGCTTTGCTTTTCGTACGGAAACGAAACAGTTTTAAATGCCGCGATGGATCTCACATTGGAGCTGAGACTGCATGGGTTTGGATGTTCTCACGAAGGACCGAGAGAGGAAAGAGGTGCAGGGGGGTACGAGGCTACGAGCACGCGGATCAGGCGGCGCGTGGAGCGGCTTCAAAACGTAGGCTACGACGAAAACCTTTAAATATTGTCCCGTCACTGTTTCTTAAACATTACGAAAACATTGAGAAAATGCAGATAATAAGCTCCACTTTACATTTGTATTAGTGTAATATGAGCCTTGATATTGAGGAGCAGATGACGCTCTGAATAAGTCATCCTCAGAGATGTTTATGCACAAGTTTCGACACATTTCTGTTGCAAAATTCATGTTCCATGACTCTGTTTAGATTAGTTTAGATCACGATGATTCACTGTAAACATCGTCAACTGCCAATTAAGGGGACATCGCCCAACCCTATACACAATTAATTCATTAATTAAAATCTTTGAAATCCCCATGTTTCAGTGCAAGAGTTTTTAGGCCATTAGTATTTTAGACAAAAACTTAAAACGCCCTGTTAAAACGTATCCTCCATTAACACCACTGCACATAATAAAACTCGACACAAGAACTACATTCCAACACAAGTGACAGCCTCTGAACTTGAAAAGACGAGATAATAACGCCTAACCTCAATCGTAATGACTTACTGTTCTTGTACCTCTCACGTACATGAACTTAAAATTACATGCTGTAGAGTCTCCAACTTTTCTCTGCATCTGCTGTTAATTGGAGGCAGAAGTCAGTCAGCGTTGTCGGGACGGATGGATCAGATATAGAAGCTGAAGATACAGAAGTGATATGTTGCCCCTGGACCCCCACGGCTCTCACTGACTGGATAATCAGCCCCTTTCAGCTTGATCCGATAATTACCGCCGTCTCGCAGACAAAGCAGAGCCATCCTCTCCTCCTCCTCCGCGTGTACATCACAATCCCCCGGTCTCCTTCCCATCGGGTTCCATTGCCTCGTATTCGGGTCAAATCAGACAGAAGGCTTTGATGAAGATTTCAGACCGGTCACTTTGTCTCATGGTGTATCTAGGTCACTGCGTTAATTGTGTATCGGCATTTTATTCCGACTTGATTTCCTTTTCAATACAACCTATTAAGTGCACACCAATCATCCACAAGAACACATTACTTAAATTAAATTTGGTAAAGTAACAAATTGCAAGATTCAGTTCAGATTGCACACGTCCAGGAGCATGAAGATTGGAGTGCTTGAGAGATGGATTCACTTTATGTCTTATTTCAAGCGTACAATTCATTTTTGTTAACACTATGGGACAACAGCAATTTAAATTAAAGACCTTCATCTCTATATTTTGACCAGACCCAATGTTTATATAACAGTTTGAATCGATGGACAGTTTGGCATTGCTTGTGATGTAAGTCCAGTTTGTTCCAGAGTTTCACTCCGCATACAGACACACAAAAACGTTTACGAGTGTTTTGAGCTCTCTGCAATGAAAAATATCCAAAACCTCGCACTGGAGTTATAAAAAAACGTTGTAGGTTAGGCGATAATAATTTGTTGAATGCTTTGTATAAGACTATTGCTGTACTATATTTTACAAGATCATCAAATTTTAACAACTTTGACTGCATAAACAGATTATGAGTATGGTCTAGAAAACCAACCTTGTGAATGATCCGCATTGCTCTTTTCTGTATGATCAGAGGATTAATTGTATTCTTGTAAGTATTCCCCCACACTTCAACACAATACGTAAGGTATGGGAGTACCAAGGTGCAGTATAGAGTACGGAGTGCATTTTCATCAAGGAATAATTGTGCTTATTTAAAATTGAAAGGCTTTTTGAGATTTTTGTTTTGATGTGTCTGACATGGGGTTTCCATGACAATTTACTATCAATTATTATTACGCCCAAAAATGTCTCTCTCACGACTTCAACCTGGGTACCATCAATACTTATTTTCTGTTCAGACATAGTATTGCGATTACCAAACATCGTTATCTTACTTTTGTTTATATTCAAGGATAATTTATTTGTGTCCATCCACTTTTTAATTATATTTAGTTCCCTGTTTACCGTATTTACGAGGTCATTATAATCATCACTACAGTAGAATATATTAGTGTCGTCTGCAAATAGTATGAGTTTCAGGTCTTTGGACGTGTTAAAAATATCATTAATATACACATTAAACAGTTTTGGCCCCAACACTGACCCCTGGGGGACACCACAAGCAACATCAAGAGTTCCATTTGCAATCTTATTTCAAGACTGTCCAAACCTACTAAAAATCAGCAAAATTGTCCTAATTCAAGCATAAGATAAGATGACATTTATGAAAGCCACAGAGTCCAGATCTTATTCCCATTGAGAATCTTTGGGATGTGCTGGAGGAGGCTTTGCTCCGTCGTCACACTCCCCCATCAGCAATACAAGATCTGGGTGAAAAATGAATGCAACACTGGGATCTTTTTGAAACTGCAGAAGCTTATGGAAACAATGCCACAGTGAATGTGTACTGCAATCAAAGCTAAAGACGATCCAATGATATACGGAATATTTGGTCAGTTAGTGCATAATGTAAACTGCTGCATTTCCCCACAAAGTATTATTAACACAAGCATTAAATAAGCCTGCAAACAATAATCAGTTATCAGTATCCTTTGACTCAATAACTGAAGAAGCCGAAGAAGAAAGCGATATTATATTGTTGCTATTATACTAAATAACCTTTAATATAATGGAAAATTCCTGAGAGCCTCCACAAACAAATGGACATTTTGATAAATTGATATGGTGTGACATCCAACAACAATACATTGCCCAAGCGACAGTCAGGAAAGATGCTCTGCCCCAGGTTAAAGCACAATATGCTAATTTACACCTGCAGTCCCTGGGAAGGTTGATGTACTATAGGAAAGAAAACGTATACATTTTTAGTAATTTGTTAAGAATTAGCCTGTGATCGGAGGGTTTGTGAGAGCGACTTGGACGGATCAAACTACCGTCCAGTTTGATCCGTCGACTTGTCCCTTCGACTTGTCCCTTCGAAGTTTAGTACCTTCATCTTTCCCTGCACCTGTTCAACTAAGCCTTTGCTCTTTCTCTCTCTTTATTTCCACACGGCTGCTCTTCAAACGCTGACTGCAGAATATCGTGAGTACCTCTCTTTTCCTCTCTTCTTTCTTCCTGCTAATGTTTGATCAGTAACATGTGAACCCTGCCATCTCTGTGTGCCTTTGTGCTTTGGTTCACCCTATCCTCATGCCCTCACCCTGCAGCTTTCACACCGCCCATGCCATGTTTGAAGGCCTGTCTCTGCTATAGTGAATACACGGACATACAAGGAGATGCACTCGAAGTTGAAATGACTTGGACTTAGCGTAAATTACAGTTTATATCTGAATAGTTTCGACAGGTTTGGGAGACAGAAGCTCACGTGGGAACATCGAGTGTGAACCAAAAGTGTAATCAGTTTGTTTTTGACGTAATTTGATGCAAAAAACAAAAGTGGAAGGAAATTGGAAAAATTATGATCTTTTACACACTTTTAGGTGGCAGTCACGTTTCCATCAGCCAGCCGCAGGGAATGAACGATGCAATGTGAGATCTTTGGATATTTCAAGCTAAGTATATGTCCAGACTCAGTGACGTGCACAGACGTTTTTTAGGGCTATTGCTCAGGGCCGATGAAGGGCACTTGTTCGTGGCGCAGTGACTTAAAGTTTACCTTTAACACAATGGGTCTGAGTTCGAGTTCTGGGCTGTGACATATCTACCTTCTGTGAGTACGAATTTATTTTAGGTGGCAGTTTTGCTTTTTATTGGCTATTAATGAGTATTTGATTTGACAATGGACACCTCCTCTCTCTCTCCCTCGGTTGTTCTCAGTTTGCCTACACCTGAAGGGCCTGGAAAAGTTATGCGCCCGGGTCACGGGGCGGGTCAGCGAAAGGCCGGTCTCCTCCGCTCATCGCCGTATGCGCATATCATTGTAATGAGTCTTCTAATTATGAGTAATGAGCATCTAATTGCAACATTTATTTATTTATTTATTTGACAGGGACGTTGCACAGACCAGAGATAGCTACAAGCTAATTTTTATCTGTCGTCCCTGGGCAGAGGCAAAGTGACAGCAGGTTTATACAGTGGCCAATGAGCATTCTTACTTAAGTACATTCACAATATA
The DNA here is from genome assembly GCA_007210695.1 of Neogobius melanostomus. Taxonomy (NCBI): domain Eukaryota; kingdom Metazoa; phylum Chordata; class Actinopteri; order Gobiiformes; family Gobiidae; genus Neogobius; species Neogobius melanostomus. Next base: position 652,845 of record VHKM01000449.1, on the reverse strand, counting down.
AAATACAGATAAAGCACCGGCAAAAGGCTCACTTCAACAAACATTCAGATGCATTATTTACAGTATTTACACTTGCAATTACAAATATCTACAGTGAAAACAAATATATATATACCTACCTACCTGCTGTAGGTAGAGGCTAGATGCTGTTTCCTCTTCCCCTGTTTGGTCTTCACTGTGGCTTTGGCGAGGACCTTTGCTTTCGCGGCGTTGGTCTTCATGGGTGGCATCTTGTCGACTTGTCCCTTCGAAGTTTAGCGTGGAAGACGAGGAGGACGTCTGCGCTCTTTGACGCATGACCGGCAAAAGTGACGCACGGTTGTCCACACCACTGTCCGCAATCAATGTCTGTGGTCCGTAAAACACTCGCTCACCAGCCGCTCACCATTCGCTTTCTTCCTTGCGCCACTCACATTTGGACACTATCCAAATCAACCGCATCCAGTCACAGCCCGTACTCTATTGTGACCGTGACTGCGATTTCTTAAAAGTCTACTTTGTGATCTTTGCGGCTGATGGCAATTTCAATTTTGGCGCAGAACAAAATCGCTGCGGTCAATGCGCCAATTGTGACAGGCCCTTAAAACAAGCAGCGTTTTGCAGCTTATGATCCAGAGAATACAATAGCACTAAACGTATGCACGTCACTGTCCAGACTACTCAAGTTTCTGATTCCAGGTCATTTCAACTAATGTAGGTCATCTTTTCTTGCGGTATCATAAAGTATTGTACAGTAAAGCTGGATGTACGAACTTTAATGCATACCCTATACACTGACGCTAAGAGGCCCCATGCGTAATGGCAGCCTACAGCTCTTCCTTCACACAACAGTAATGATGAACAATGAGTTAAACACAGCCCAGCCTCAGGCACAGCACTTACATGACTAATGGTTATCTGAAAGACTGCGCTGATGGCTGGAACATATGGACAAGCTAGTACATAGTTAGAATAGCATGCTAGAAAAAATGCATTTTAAGGGGGCAATTATATATTTCCCCCAAAGGCCAAATATTCTTTTTCCTATTTATTGTCGTCTTGCATCAAATGTATGAGATTAGATTAAATTAATTTACCTGTGAATGCTGTTTGGTTGACTGTACTAGGGCTGGGTACCGCTAAAAATATTCAGATTGCGACGCCGATACCTGAACGATACTTTTTCCAATATTTATACTAAAAATATTTTTCATCTAGAACCAGAAAAAATAATAATTATGTGAATTTATTCAATAAAAAGACGTAATATTTGCTAAAACAGAGTTAACACTATTATATTTAAGATTTTGCCAAAAATGTTACCCAGTTTACTTTAGTTTGACAATTTTGTGATGTTTAGAGTTTCACTTCCTTATTGGACATTGACAGGAAGTAACCTAGATAGAGGCAAACAATTTTTAATAATTTTTATAATTTAAAATCCAGAATAAAAAAATATCTCTTTGTGATCAGATGTTTAAAAAGAGCCCTGTAGCTCAAAAGCAGGTTAAAATCAGCAAAATCGCATTAAAATGAATATGGATAAACCTCCGTTGGACCCGGAAATGGAGCAATGACATCATCACTTGACAAACGTATTGGAAATGAATGAGTCAAACTGGTATTGAACTTTACCTCTATCTATGTCACTTCCCGTCAGGAGCTTGAAAAAATTCAAATAACTTCTCTGCCCAACATTTCTTCATTAAAATCGATGCTTCACTGAAATGAAATGAAATGAAATGATCATTATTACTTACAACAGATGTTTTCCATCTAATCAAGTCATAATATCAAAAAAGCATTAAAACCTGTCATATACTGTATACACTTTAATGCTGTCCCTGGACCCAACCGGCATCAAACTTGGTCTCTACAGATAAAATATTTTGTTCGTACCTGCTTTCTTTTTTTCAGCAAAGTGCCAAGAGATGCTAACATAATCAAAATATCCAAATTTAAATTGTATTTTCATTTACAGTGGAAACAGAGGGCAAAGCACTTATGCACATACATTAAAGCTGGGATGCCCAAACCAGTTCCATTCAGTGTAGCAAATGTATTTCCTCCATAGATTAAAGACACAGCACAATTTACTAAATGAATAAGTGAATAAATGATCCCTGACTTACTCACTTAAAATTGCTCTATAGATCTGTCAGTGGCATCACTTCAACCCCAAACAAATCGTATTTATGATTATAAAAAATATTATTAAAAGTCATATTTGTTTGCCAGTGTTTGGCTCAAGGGCTTAAAATTGTTGTGCTGCCCTCTACTGTCCTTACTGAATTTTTGACCGTTATTGGCCTCTATTGACTGAAAGCTGCTAACTCATTAATATGCATGACGCTGGTCATTGATATGCATGACTTCATCAAAAGTATCGTATCGCCCCGCAAATTCGCGATATATCACAATATCGATGTATTGTCACCACCCTAAACAAAGCTGATGATGAGTTATTTTCAGGCCTTTTTGTCCCGGAACTTTTCTTTCTTAATGTCTTTCAGTATAAATGAATTGGGATTTTCTCTTTCATGTTATATATTTCATTGTGGATATGGTTGATTGTAGGCATTCGTTTGAGTTCGGTTGGAAAATGTCATTTTGGCCCAAAATGTGGCTCCTCCCCATTTGTTATCTTAGTCCGTGCAATGATGTAGTCCTGGTGCAATGGGCCTTCATCATTATTTAGAAAACCTCCATGATCAGGCCATATGATGGGAGCAGAGCCGTGACTGTGGCCTGACCGTGGAGATCTTCATTGCTTGGGACATGTGTCAGCGCCGTCACTGTCCCCTACGGACATGTCCACTCTGCCCGAGCTGTCCATGCGCACGGACAGCCTGATGGCCCCAATGAAAACATGCTCTGTCCATTTATCCCATCACTGTCAGGAGCAGCAGAGGCGGATTACAAGCTATGACGGAGGCGTTCAAAACTAAAATATCTACTTGGTGCTTATGAGATCATGATATTTGATAGCTGCAAATAAATCTCAAATGGAAGATCGCAGTGAGTTTGCGAGGTTGTATGACGTCTTGCAGTATGGATATTACCCCATACAGCAAAAAGAAGCAAAGTATTGGACGTAAAATCTTTCCAATATTTCCTATCATTTTTATTAATACATCAAGGTTTCCGCGGGGCATTCAAAAGCTTCAAATCAGATAAAAAAAAATTATAACATCATCTAACCTAGGGGTATTTTCTTGATGCAAAAGTTATTTTAAGTCACGGCACAAATACCGAGGCTGAGGGGCACAAAGTGATTATGAAATCCAGTAAAAAACATTATATATGAACTTTAATTAACAGGATCTTTTGACACAGACCATGGAAAACTAGGCCTTTTAATATTTTGTTTTGTCATTCTTGTAATAACGTGAGTGTGCCCCTCCCGTGTACGTGCATTTTGTGGAATGTTTGTGTGTGTAACGACCAAACTTCTCCTCGTGTCTTCTGCCTTGGTGGACTAACCCTGTACCGCTCCCAACCCTTAACTCCGGCTCACCAAACTCTCACTAACCCCTGCGATTAAATTAAAATTAATCCCGTGTGACGTCCCGGCAGGGCTTTCCGGGGCATTGCCGAAAGAAAGAGGAGGAAAAGAGAGCAGGAGGCAGCCACTGTGATGGAGAGGTACAGTCTGTGATGGTTCTGTTCGTCCTGTGTGCTACATGTTTAATAACAATGTCACTCTGAGCAACTGCGCCGAACTAAAACTATTTTTCTTTGTAGCTTTCGTTATGTAGCGCCCGGTTGCAGCTAATGTATGTATCGGAGTACTTGATGGAAGCATTAGTCAGTATTAACTTGAGCTTTGGTCCCAAGATGCAAACTAATCACAGTACTGAATACAAGCATATACAGTAGGCAGGAGAAATAGATTTTATTATTCCAACATAAATACTGTTGTTGTCTCAAACGGGGGTGCTAGGGAGGGGGACAGACGAAACTGTCACTTTTAAAGAAATAGCCAGAATGCTCACTCCAGCCACTAAGGGACAGCTTAAATTTAAAAAAAGGAAAGAATTCCACACGTGTCCAACAGAGGGCACTGACCTAATAAGAAATCAGGATATAAACGACACATTAAAGCCATGTGGTGAATAGTCAGTCTGCGTCAAAGAGCGGTTCTGAAGAGATTAACGGGCCCGGTTAGAACCATGAGGCCGTCCTTCTGTGCTGCCCATGGATGGATGGATGGATGGATGGATGGATGGATGGATGGATGGATGGAAGGAAGATAGGGTTATGTTCCCATATAACACTGAGGGGATGGCCACATTTTTACCGTCACTGTTTTCTGGTCTGTAGATTTTTAAAGTTTGCGCTCTAGTCTTTGATACCCGAATGGTGCGTAATGGCTGTTATCATTATGAATGTCTATGGTCTAAAGTAGGGATGTCAAGATTACCACGATCATAAAAGGACACGGTAGGTTAAAAGTAAGAACATTAGAAGCTATGGTTGCCGCTGAAAGAACTTGAAGGAGGTATGAGCCGCTGCACAGAAACAAGCAGCATCGAGATGCATCCGCCCAAAAAAAAACGATTGAAGTCAGCAGTGTTGGACCACTTAGGGACCACAGAACAATACAAGTTACTTAAATGTTTAGATATGATGAGTATCGTTTAGGATTTATCGATATCTACAATTCTTATTTATAGTGCCTTATGTATCGGGTCCTATTACGGTAGAAAAAAACCAAAGTTAACATGCGATTAGGCCAAGACATATAAAGCACTATGAACCAAATGTGTTCAGTTATATTATTAGTAAATTGATGTTTTGGTTTCATCTGTTTATTTCATGTTGTCTGGCTAAATTAAGCTGCAGGATGTGATGTGTGTTCCCTGGACCCTGTGTGTTTAATCTGGGAGTTGGAGGCATCGGCGACAGGTCAGAGAGTGTGGAACCATTTCCCGTTTGATTATTACATCCTCAGTTTTCTTTTCCCTGAACGTGAATTGTTTTTGGGGTGTTCCTCGCTTCATCGCCCCTCGGTGGATCCCCCAGGTCCGCGCTGACACTTTTAATCAGTGTTCATCACAAAAGCCCAGAGTGTGAAATGCGCTCGTCGATACCGAACGTCAAAGCGGCGGCGACCAAAGGAGCGGATCGATGTTTTATTCTTTTACGCCGACAGAGCTTCCACCAAGGCCGAAACATGCCATTCATTCTGTGTGTGTCTGTGAGTGGCAGTAACTACCATAGCGCTGTAATGGGGATTTGTAATACTGAAAGTGATTTTTCTCATTACTTATGTCTTGAGTTAAAAGGGCATGATGCAAGCTAATCTACTAACGGAGCATAACAATTATAAGACTAAAATAACACTTTAACAATTTATACATACATATAATACCTAATTCAACATTAACATTTATTCGTTAAAGAGACTAGATGCAAGTTGGTCATTTTATGCTCGCTACTGCCACCTCAGGTCCTATGTGTAACTGCAGTCTCTATATTAAGCTCGTCCATGACATCAATTCGGACCGAAATAACAACTTTTTGAGGATTTTAGAGGCCGTTGTAGTGAACAGGTCTGAGCTCATTCTAAACATCAAGACATGGCTGGAACATGTAGGGGGAGGAAAATACTTAGTTTTAACATTTTTAAACTCTGTATAGTCCCTTTAAGTGTGACTAACATTTAATAACTACTTAACAATGATTAAGTGAAGTGTTAATTCATCATTTATTAAGGCTAAATAAGGTGTAGTTATTATAAAGTTTTACTGACTAAGAATACTTTATCTATTTAACTTTAAAATGGGTTATAGTTTTTAAGTTAACTATTTGTATTTATTTAATTGTGTGTTTTAAGGTCACAAGTTGGACAATAGTAAATTAGCTTCCATCAAACTTTTAGTCTTAGTTTTTTTCTTTCAAGTCAAAGGGGAAAGAGTACTAGAACTTGACCTATATAAAAATGTACAGCACAAAACAAAAAAGCGTCATAACAAAGAGAAAAAGATTAATTTGAAAGGAAATATATACATTTTGTGAAAACCATAACACTTAACATTACTACACCTTAGCTCATCATTTGTTAATGCTAAATAACACTAAGACACACACAATTCAAATGTGACTAACTACTTAACAACTACAGTTAATGCCTAACTCATCATGAATAGTTCTTCACATACTTCACTTATTCATTGTTAAGTACTTATTAAGTGTTAGTCACACTTAACTAATGAATTGTTCATGATTCATGTGTTAACTTATCATTTATTAAGGTGTAGTTATTATGAAGTGTTACCTTGAATCTTACTGCTATCAGCATTTTCACTGGAAAAATTACCTTTCTAAATGAGATAAATGACTTAAAATTGCTTGAATATAGGTTCTTTATGTTGAATTTTAGTCGGTTTAATCTAATCTAAGATCATATAAAAATGCCAATGGAACATGCATAAAGCCAACTTGAAATCAGACAAATTAACTTTTACTTTTCAAAAGATTTATTTTCACTTGAAATGATACAAAATTACCTGAATTAAAGGAACAGGCCACCGTTTTTCCATACAAAGATATGTTCTTACCTGAGCTTAGACGAGTTGTTGCGTACCTGTCTGGTCTTTGTGCGTGCGCTCAGCCACGCAAAAAGACCAAAGATGTTGTTAGCATTTAGCCTCTCCCAGCATATTTCTATGGACCCAAATGGGGTGAAGTTAGAAGCGACCAAGTGATTCCACGTTTTCCCTAATTAAATACGGTTACGTGAGTATAGTCACACAAAATTTTAGCGTGGATTTTCTAAGCGGATAAAAAGGGGCACTATATTGCAAGGCGTAATAACACCTTAGGAGCACTTTGACATCCGCGCAGTAAAGTGGATCGTGTAACTACTCACGTAACCCTATTTAAGTAGGCAAAATGTGGGAGAGCTTGGTCGCTTCTAACTTCACCCCCGTGTGGCCCCATAGGAGGAGAGGAGGAGAGGCTAAATGCTAACAACATCTTTGCTCTTTTGCGTGACTGAGCGCACGCCCAAAGACCAGACTGATACGCATCAACTTGTCTACACTCAGGTAAGAACATATCTCAGTATGGAAAAACGGTGGCCTGTTCCTTTAAGAAAAAAGTGTACGTGTTCAATCGGCAACAAGAGGCTTTATCTGATCGAAAACCAGACCAAATCTACTGAAACTTTAAATGTAATCTCTTAATTCAAGTAAAGCCAATTTTTCCAATACTCATTACTATTTGTTATATGTGATTTGAAATCGTAAAAACAGATGAAATATGATATAGTTTGTTCGATAAGGGGGCCATGACACCTAGAACTTTGGGAAGGCCTGACACCGGGAATAAAAGGATTGCATTATACTAATGTATGTGTTGAGTGCTGAGTATCGTCGGAAAAAACTTTAAAAGAAACACAAAGATGCTGCGTGCGGAAATCTGTATGACATGTCTTTTATTTATTGTGATCTATTGATAGTGAAATGAGTAAAAAAATGTAATAAAACTCTGGATCAGATGAAGTTAAAGCACAGGTTTAATCAGTCGAGTGCGAGCTGTAATTTTTTAAATAGAGTGAGTGACAGACACGCAGCCTCCGCTAAGTGCGCGCCACACAGCTCTATGTAAATGATGAGGAGTCTGTCAGTCACAGACCAGTGTCCTGTCCAAATAAATGAGGATATATTTGAGTCTGTTGAGACGTGAAGCGATGATGTGTGAGGGGGCATGTGTGGTGTTTTTTAAAAGCTCCTGTCACTCCGGAGGCTCCTTCTCTGAGTCACGCTCTATTTTAGTGCTTTCTCTGGATTAGCACAGACATGTCGACCGCTGCGCAGCAAGCAACGAAATAGCCCTGAAAGTTTATGATAGTGGGATCAGAGTTCATCAGTTTTATGCTTGTGCTATGTGCTAACAATTTAAAGTGGTCATCCTACAACTGTTTGGTGTAGGATTTGGACTCCCACATAGATGGTTAATATTTTTGCTAAACAGAGCCATCAACATTCAAAACAAATGATTATATTTAGCCCTACATTAAAGTTGGGGCTTGTCCTAGTTTTGACTTTAGGCATAAATATTGCCATGCTTTGACATCATACACCCTCTATAGAGTTTAATAGCTTTAATCACTACTATTTTAGATGGTCTCTATTAGGGCTGGGCGATATATCGATATGTAAGATATATCGATATATTTTTAAATGAGATATGGAATTAGACCATATCGCAAATATCAGGATATTTCAAATTCAGTTAAGGTATTTTGTCATGTCTTTATATAGACATATCCCTCAGAGAAAGATTGATCTATTTTATTTTATAGGCTATTTTTATCCAAGATATTTTTTTATTTAAATGTGCACATTACGGAGCTTTGTTATACAGTGTTTATGTTTACATTTTATAGTGAGTTTTCAATAAAACTACTCGTATTTGCCTTTGGCTTTGACTTAACATTTCATTCCACAGCTCTCACTTTGCGGAAAAAATATCGGGATATATATTGTACAGTATGTCGATATTCAACCTAAATATATCGGGATATGACTTTTGGTCCATATCGCCCAGCCCTAGTCTCTATATAATAGAACCCATTTACATTCACCATAAGTGTAGTGTTTTGTTTAGTGTTAAGTGTAAATCAATCTTTTCATTCAAAATCGTCAGTGTTTTTTTTTTTTTCTTTTGTTATTCTTTCTTTTTATCTTTTTCCTTTAGCCTTTATTTTAATTATTCGAGGGGGAGATCTGGCCAAGAGTGACAAAAGTCATTTAATGCAGTCTTTCCAAACCATTGTGCCCTGAGGAATCACCAGGTGTGCCATGGAAGATTGTGCAGTTTGTTGATTGTTAGTCTAAAGGCCAACGCACACCGAAAAGCCAACTCTATTATTTTCTACCAGAGAACACACACCGTTCAACCTCGCAGGCACGACTCGGATCTGCTTAATTCAGATGTGGCGCTGTGGAGGAAAGCACAGGCACAGACAAGGAGACCGCTGTAAACTTTGTTGGGAGGGACGAGAGGAGCAGCGGGACGGTTCGAGAAAAATCCTCTCATTTTGGTGTGTGCTGGCCTTAAGTGCGTCTCTCTTCAATTCTCTTCAAGATCAGCTGTGTTCAGCAAAACAGGCCCAGGTTTCACATTGAGTAAATAAATCAAGACTACTGATTATGCTTTTTGTGGCATTTTTGTGAGATGGTGTGCCTATGTTTCTAATGTAAAATATGTGCCTTACTGTAGCCCAAAAAGGTTGGGAAGCACTGACATAATAATGCCTTTTGTGAAATCGCAATATTTCACATGAAAATACTGTTGAAAATTGTACATTGTGTGTCCATAGTTTGCATGATTGCGTGGTTTCGAGTGCCATCTATTGTCTCCGTCTGCCCCTGGGCAAGTGTGGTCACAGAAAAAGTAAAGTGCTGCGATTGCACTGAAAAGCCATTACGCCGACTGCAATGCATCATCATAAACAGTCGATGACCTACTCTTTTATTTTCTGCAGGAATTTTCGTAAACACCTGCGGATGGTGGGCAGCCGGCGAGTCAAAGTCCAGAGTAAGTGTCCTCCCTCCTAATGTATGCATGCAGCATGAACCGTGAGTTGATTCGATATTCACTTTGTTATTAGAGTGGGACCCTCTCGGCATTCCAATAGACTTTCAGGCTCGGACTGGCTCTTTGCATGTTGATGAACACTGTGCATCTTCTTTTTTTTTTTTGCTTCAGTTTGTAACACAATGGCATTCATTTCGAGATCTTTCAGTCATGCATTTGGTGATCGTCACAAAGGGAACCATCTCTTTCCTAAAATATCCTTGTTATAAAGTAATGTGGTGGTTTTCACGGCTTTACTAATGTATAAAAGACTGACTAAATTGATTTATTAAGCCCCTCCTTTTGTATCGACCTGTTTACTGTATCTTTGAGTAATTGCTCAAATAAGTGGCCGTGGCTTCTAAGAATTAGCTCCCTTTATGTATGAGTGACATAGATCTTAATGGTATTGGAAATATGAATGAGCTGCCACATGACTATTGATTGGTGTGGCATTATTATAGTACAATGTGTATGTCCAATTTCCATTTATACCTTTCTTAAGGTAGAACAAAGTATTGGAGTTATGGCGTAATTGCTCATCTTTCTATTGAACCTTTAAAACTCCAAAATTATAGACGTGATGACTTCGCTAAAGTTCAGTGGACTGTAAATTAAGAATGGACAAAGTGACTATGGCTTTCCCCCTAGTGTTCTGCGTGGGCTAACTGAAGCTCGTTCATGCTAGCAACTTGGCTAGGTTTTGGAGCCAGTTATTATTTAGGAAAGGGTGATAGGGGGAAGAAACCTCTCATGGGCATCACGATTTATTTTCACTCTTTTTTCACTTTTTTTGCGGACTATAAACATATTTTTTCTCACACAAATGAAGTCAAGTCAAAATCTTGTCCATGTGGATGTTTTTACACAGCAAATAGTTTGAAAAACGGGGCTCGTTGCTAACGTTAGCATATGTAGCACGGAGCTTGCGTTAGCTTCCTGGTTAGCGTTGTCCTTTTTTTTTTTTTTAACCCCTTTGCTCCTCTCCATGCCTCTGTATTTTTATTTAGTAGAAATATACATTCATAGCACAGCATTTGTCAAAGAAATGGTGGAGCAATTTTTACTCCTCCTTTGTTTTCCCTCTGGCTGCTTCGAACATGGCCGTGTATGGCAATTCCAAAGATGCCATCTGTATCAATATCAGAGTTTGGAATGACTTAAAGAAGGGGAAAAACGTTTCAGTGGAAAGTCAATTAGAGAAAGGAACTTCCGGAGAATGATGCCCCTATTTCCTTAAGGCTTCAGGAACAAGGAGGCAGTATGTAGTCCATTCTTAATTTACAGTCTATGGTTGGCACAGATGTGTTTGCACCTCAGACCAATTTCTGTTGGCCTCGCTGCGTTGGCACACATCAAGAAAGATTAATGTTAATGCTAATGTTAATTTACTACTACTAAAGTTTAATGGTTCTTCCTGATTAAACCTCAACTAAGATTTTCTTAGAGCCTCTGCTAAATGCATTCAGTTTTACTGCATTGACCCCACTTATTGGTAGCACAAGTGCACAATGAAAAAGTTATGGCCAAAAATGAAAATCTCGATTTTGTTACTCAGTTTGGACGATTACGATTTTAATAGATTTTTTTTTTTTTAAAAGGTCTCCTGATCTTTCATAAGACAACTGTTCAGTCGAGTATGGCTGTTGAGTCCAAACCATTAATATTTAGATTCATAATATAGCTTACAGTTAGGCCCATTAAAAAATGTTATTTCTCTTTAAATATTCCTTGTCTGCTCTCAAAAGTAAAACTTCTTAATAAGCCATGGAGTTTTCAAAAGCATTTTAGTTTTCTCATCCTCATGCCTCTGCTGTGATTGACAACCGTCTCCATAGAGACTCAAGGGGAAAGGGGCGGAGTTAAGCTGCTGCTGTGTGCCTCCCAATGGCCGCTGGCTGCTCTGCTTTGCGACGACGAAACTGGAGGCCGCCATTGCTGTAGTACCGCCATATAGCCGCTAGTCCCCATTGGAATCCATTGCACTTTAGACACGTTAAAAACAACTTTAATGCCCGGTGCCTAATTTTTGGAACTGTCTACAGCTAGATATTCCTCCTGTGATTACGCCGGGTTAGACACAATCAGAGGCACCGGGCTGGTTATCGTAGGATAAATTTTAGAAATCTCGTACTTAATGAGGGTCGGACTGTTAGCATTGGAGCTGCGTGAGCTACACGTCACGCAAGGGCCGAGTCTACAGTGAAGACCCCGCCCTTATGCCCTTATTAGGAACATGCTTCGTCAGAGCTGGGGAGGAGGAGTCTGTAAATCCGCCATGATTTCCCCACGAACGTGGTCATTATGGTAAACGGGGAGGAGTGAGGAGGAGTTGTCTATTATTTGTACAGTCTATGGTGCCTCCGCTCAGAGCATGGCTCAGGGTAAGAGAAGGAAGAGGATCAGATTGGGGAAAACTCCGTTTTAGTGGAAGAAAACTCTTTTGCGCACTCCGAAAACACAATGTGCATGTGCAGCCTTTGTAAAGCAGCAGAGATTGTCAGAAAGTCTCATTTCCGAAAACACTTGCTGTGGAGCGTCTGAAACGCTGCTAATTGGTAACACGGCGCACGTGGAGGGGACATGGAGCAGCGGACACGATTTTACGATTTAGCCATTTTCCACATCATCTGTTTTTAAAAGCATGAATTAATTGAATTATTTCGATTTATCGCCCAGCCCTAGCGAGAAGGGTAAAAAATGTCCCTTGTGGTGCGTTGTGTCATTGAAAAGCGCTGCACAAGTAAGATTCTCTGCCATATACCTTGGAACCACCAGTATCGTGTTTTTTTTGTCTCTTTATACTCTTTGAGGATTCTTCACATTATTTCTCTTGTTTATTTATTGCCCTAAACATTTGCAGCATATTATATAAAAATCCATGGTGTCTTACAACTATTGCAACTACTTTCTCCATTGCCTCTCCATCGCGCACTCACTGGCGCTGCCTTGTTTTGCTCCATTCTCATGACATGTATGTATCCATCCGTCAGCCTTCGTGGACCGCCGCGCCAAGAGCTTCAGCCGCTCCTGGAGTGACCCGACACCCGTCAAGCCCGAATCGCTGCATGACTCCAGAGACAGTGAGTTCTCAACATCTCAGCATTACAGGACGTTAACTTTTGTCAGGAGTGGGATGGTAAGACTCAGGGGTTGATTTAACTGGAGCTTTTGTTGTTTTTGGTTTACTTGTATACACTTGATAACAATTGCAAAATAAGAAATCACAAAGCTACTTAACAACAATGAGTCGTAAGTTATGGCAAAATATTATATGGTTTAAAATGCAAGTAACTCATATTTTGTATGTGAAAATTTAAAAATGGAATAAGGAAAGATTCAACGTACATGAAAGACGGGTTAAGAGGCTGTTAGCTCTCACATGTTTTACATTCCCAAAGTAATAATGTGCAAACTATGAGGGGTAGGTTTATATAAATTCCTTGAACTTCTCCCTATTCCTTTTGAGCGTAAGTGTCTTGTTTTTTTAGTCCGATTCACTATGAAATTGTTCCCTGATTTTTGTGGAGAGTATCAAAACATACATTTTTGAAAACTTTATTGAATAAGCAATCAGAAAAAACAATGTTTCCATTTGCTCTGATGCGATAGGTGCAATAATAACATTTATATGGGGAGTAAAAAACTTAGTTTGGCGGAAATTTACAATTTACAAAATTCGGCAGAAACTTCCATTTGGCCGTTCCAGTCAAAAAAAGTCAATGAAATCCTGGTCATATTTTTCATGGAGTTATTGTAGCGATGACCAGAACTCCCCATTTACTCTAATGGAAAAATTGTGTATAATTGCACAATTTTAGGGCAAATGGAAACATTGTTTTTCTTATTGCTTATACCATAAGATTTCCAAAAATATATGGTTTTCATACTCTCCACGAAAATCCCACAACAGTGGCAATCTAAACATAGTGAACTGGGCTTTTTGTACTTCTGTAAATCTTATATGTTTGCACTTAAAATACGAAAAAACTAAAAAAGACATATTTTTAGTAAAGTAAAGTAAATGTATATTTATTATCTATTATGTATCATGTTTTTGTCCAGTCTGTCCACCCAGACTCCATTATAAACTCATTTGTGTTATTTTGTCTGTCCATCTGCTTGTTGCTTCACGTCTGTGGCTGTGGCCTGTCTCATCTCGTCTCTGTCTTATTTGTTTGGTTTGTGTTCTCAGTAGAGATGCACCGATTCAACTTTTTAGCTTCCGATAGCGATACCGATACTGGCTGATACTAGTATTTGAGTATCTGCCGACATCTGATATTCTTTAAAGTAGTTACTGTGAATGAAAAAATTGTCCTCTTTTCTCCAATGTGAGATCAATAAAGTCTCATTTTTTTTAATAAACTGTAATGGAAAAACAAGAATAACTGGACTTTTCTACATTAAAGGTATGACAGGCTAATTATGTGACATTAATATTAATATTAACTCACTTAAATTGATCTGATCATTAGAACTTGTGCATAACTAATGTGTTACATCAGTTATTCTTTAACAGCATTTCATAAACTAAAATACAAACACTGATTTTGTTTTATTAGGCTACTTAAGTTGATCAAATCATAGTTTCTGTCCCAGTCTTGATGAGTTGACGTTAGCATTAGCATGTTGCCGCTAGCTTAAGCACACTGTTGCTAGCCGCAGCATTTTGTGCGGTGATCAAAAATGCATTTGCGGAAGATAAAACTAACTCAGCGATTGAATTCTCCAGGTTCTACCCTTCAAAATGACGGTTCAGTATCGGATATTTGCAGCCAATACCCGATATCATATTTTTTCTGGTATCGGCTCCGATATCCGATACCGGTATCAGATCGGTGCATCCCTAGTTCACTGGGAAAGAATGAAATGTGCAAACAGAATCAAGCATACCACCAGCACCATGTCTAATATGACTAGGTTTCACCAGGTCGAAACACTAAGCCACATCTACACCAAAAACGGCAAAAAATATGTAGAACTGAAGCAGATCTAAGTAACAAAAGCAGGTTTAAAATAGGACTTTACCTGGTTAAACTAAACCACATCTAAATCAGCCAGGTCTAAACTAGAAACAAACAAGAAATGAAAGAGGAACTAAACTACGTCGGGTCAGAGCTGCATCTCTGACCCGAAAAGGTGCAATCATCGGTCTCCCATCACTCACTTTTCTTTCCCTCCCTTCCCTCCCCTCTCTTCATCAGGTGGGGACTTGCAGACCTCCACGGGCACTCTGGATGAGACACTCGGTCAGGACGAGGACTGGGAGGAGGAGAGGGAGCAGGAGAGAGTGGCCTGCGAAGGGGACGACTTCATACCACCCAAAATCATTGTGAGAATCGAGACATTTGCATAACGTTTTGGAATTCAAATGAAAAAAACTTTTGTATTTTTATATAAAACTTTACCGGTGAACAAAGTAAAATTGCAACTATTATTTATATTTTTAAAAAGAGACCACCTTCTGTTTTAAATGAGCTCTTTCATTGTCACTGCTCATCGTCTCCTCTTTCCTTAATCAATAGTAGTTTAATGTTGGCACTGTCCCTATGGCTTTAAATGTCTTTGCAAATCTTCCCCTGACATGGCATCTAGAGATTTCATAAGAAGTTCTGGGTAGAGCCACTCGTCCTCCACTTTTAGAAAGAACTGCCTTTCTGGGCATTTCCCCAAATTAAGAGGCCTTTAAATGACCCAGGACATGGTTGACTGGCCTGAGAATACTGTGGTATTTTACCTGAAGGTGCTCGTGGAAATGTTTGTGAAGAGGAATGTTTGTGCATCGCCTGCTCAACCTATTTAGCTAAAAGAAATGTTGGTAGGTGGTGTTTTAAAATGGCTCTCTAAGAGAGAGCCATTTTAAAAGCAGTGATTCCTGAAGGGCCTATCTCTCTCAAAATGTTATGTTTTCATATAAGGCATATTGTGCATAAAGAAAAAAACAGAGAGAGTTTGGGACTGGCAGTCTCTGCAACGTCTCAGCAACGTCTCCGCAACTTTATTATTGTTATTATTATTATTTGCTTATTTGATATGGACATAACAATAGCATTGGACAAACAGATACATTGTTTTTAGTGTCAGAGATGTCAAAGACGGCCCCTGGCAATAAGGCGGGTCTCTGGGTAGTCTTGGTGAAAACAAACTGGTTTGATTTCAGCGGAGTCTCTGTGTGGTCTCCAAGAGGTCTTCGTGGTCTCAAGCAGCTGTGGCAGTGAGACGTTTCTGTGACATCCATGTAATGTCTGACCAAGGAGATCTCAAAGAGTCGCATGGAGTCTCTTTAAGATCTCCTTGGTATCCGACTCAGGTCAGAGACATTGCAGGGAAGTCACAGAAACGTATCACAGGTTGAGGACAACAAATTGTATTTGCAACACGATTGCTTGAGACCCCGTGGACCACTCCGAGACCATGTGGAGACCACATGGGAACTTGAAGTCTCCATGCTGTCTCTGCTGACATCAGAGCTGCTTGTTTTCATCAACACTACCTGGAGACTCGCCTTATCACCAGGGGACATCTCAGAGACATCTCCCTGACCAGCGGCAACTCGAGTCTCCAACCAGTCTCCAACTAGTCTCCAGGCCGGTGAGATAGGCCCTTAAGATTTGAGGGGACTGCCATATTATAATGTGGCTAGTCTTTCAACTCTGTATCCTAATAATGTTTGACAATGTCACCCTAATTCTAATTCATTTATAGATGAACGTCTTTGTTTCCTTGTTAACTGTAAACCGCTTCTCTTTAGGCAGTGTGTTTGCTGAGTTTGTGAAAGCGCGTTTGCCCCGGTGTCTGACCTCAGCGCTGCTGTGCTTTGATTTGTTGACAGCTCATTTCGTCCAAAGTCCCAAAGGCTGAGTATGTTCCCAACATCATCCGCCGGGACGACCCCTCCATCATCCCCATACTCTATGTAAGTGGCCAACGCTAAAACACCTGCACTCACAATACCGTTGAATATGGCGTCACAACAGGCCACTGACAGAAACATTATGTTTAAAAATGTTTGACCACTTATTGACTAAATCACAACAGCCATGACTAATACTATTTTAAACTATTCACTACTGCTATTTCTACTAATAGAATATGTCTTATTTTTATTACCTTACTGTATTTCTCCTCCTTATATGCCCAAAACAAATAAAGAATTGTCTAAGAATAATATCACACTACTACGGTAAACTGGCCTTCACTCTCTCGCATGAGCAACTTTTATTAATAGCTGTGAATTGACTTTAGCACCTGCGTATCAAAACAGCAGGATTTACACTCTGTTCATTCACTCAATGGAGAATTCACGCTGTTTTTACTTTTCTATTCTTAGGACCATGAACACGCCACTTTTGACGACATTCTCGGTGAGTGTGGCACGAACCAGCGTTTCTCTAACCTGAGTGTGAATTGCAGAGGTGCCGTCTGCTCTGGTGTGAACAGGCGTCACTGTGTTTCCCCATATGCTGTACATTGCAAAACAGACTTGAATTCATAGTTCTAATCTCGAGTGGCTTCTTCAGTGGGTGTGACTTCTAGATTTGAAGTGTCTTTGGGCAGGGGCGTCCAAACTATGGGAACAAACGTAATCCTCTGAACAGCTTTGGCTGACCCTTAGGCTTTTATTGAATTGCCCCAAATTGCAATTAGTTGTGTCATCCTCTCCATCATCATAAAGAACTTGTTGAACTTGTATATTTTTAAATAAGACATTGTCCGTGCATAAGCAATTTTCTTCAGACGTACTCACACTTATCCCAAGTGCTGAAAGCCCCTTTAGCGCGTTTCGTCTGTGGGAGAGCAGTCAAACCGTGCTCAGGCTCATTTATCCAGACTCTGGTTGGAGGAGGTGGGCCAGAGGATGGCAAGGTGCTCAGTCCAAAACTCAACAGAGGAGCGCGACGCATGAATGGAGTTCAAAGCAGACTTGTTGACCTTGTTTCATGCCAGTGTGTTTTTTTTCCCCCCCTTTGGCCAGACATGTAAACAAACAGTGTTACATGATGATATAATGTAATTGGGTGGTGCCTCAGTTAGGGTTGCAAAGGGACATAAACTCATGATACATTTTCTGGATACTTTCAATGGAAACTTTAGCTCGGAAATCTGGGGAATCTTCAAAAAAAAAAAAAAATCTGTCTTAAATAAACAGGATATTTTTGAATTTTGTGTTATTCATTATGTTTTTGAACTGTAAAACATGCATTTCCTACCCGCCCCAGCCCATATAAGAAGTGTGAGGCTCCAGAGTCAAACATAACACAACTAAATGATGACCAATACAGATAGTGACCAATACTGTACAAGGAGTGGGCGGGGCCTGTGTCTGACACAGCGCTGCATTAAACAGAACAGACCTAAACTATAAAACAATCTCTAGACTCTTAAAACAATGTAATACTGTGCTATTGCACACACTTGGTGAATATATGCAAGATTGATACAAGCATGGAATGAGTCTATTCCATTTCCCAAAGCCCTACTTCGTATTGGCCATATATACTGTATCTAGATAGATATCCCAGTGTATAACTATCAAATCAGATTCTTATGCCCATTAATCCCCATATACAGTTTATGGATGGAGAAGTGTGAGGGCATCCTTAACCCATTGGTAAATTATTTCACTTAAATGGGAAGAAACATATTGAAACAATTCAGAAATCTGTACAGTCATTGAGCTAATAAACATTTTAGATCATATTTTCTTTGTCATGTGTGAGTCTGGAGAATTTGGAGAACGGTCCGTTTCTGCATGGGTTAAAAATACACGTCTTTTTTTGTGCAGAGGAGGTCGAGAAGAAGCTCACAGCCTACAGGAAGGGCTGCCGGATCTGGAACATGCTCATCTTCTGTCAGGTGAGTGATGCCAATAAACTCCTCTCGCAGAGACGTTACTGGGTCAGGCCATTAGGTATTGTTGCGGGTCCATTGCACAATCTATTTTTTTTTTTCTGTCTGTCTGCTGCCGAGGCGGGATGGGGCGGTGGAGGGGTGAGAGAGCACATGTATATATGAGCAGATTGAGAGATGATAGAGTGAGCAGCAAGGTTAACAGACTGCCATTGACCTACGCGACAAAATTTTTAAACTTGATTAGAAATTAATGGGGCTTTTGAGGAAAAAATATGCGCCGGACCTTTCGCGCTGATTAGATACAACATTAGTTGGCAGATGTTGTTCTTTCCAACCCGGGCAACGCGCAGTTTTATGCAGATCAAGTGTGGGCACAACATAAACTTTTTTAAATGAGCGGGAGGACACACACAGAAGGGAGCAGACAGAGCGCAGGAGTTCCCATCCACGCACCTCATTATCAGAAGAATGTCAAACCGACGTGATCCGCCTGCCCACCTCAGCTCCTCTCTTCTCGCTTAAAGCCATTTCAACATAATGACCGAGAGTCTGAACGGCCACTGCAGCAAACGTAGGCACATATATGACCGTAAAACTGCAAAACAGTTATTAATCCCCAGTGTAGGGCGATTAGAAGGGCACTCTGAGTGTAGTAGGAGCGGATCAACCGAGTGGAAGCTTTCCAGAAAGTGTTGACTGTCCTTAAAGAGTGACTACTGTATTGCCTTGTTGATGTATGACTATGGAGCATTTTGGAAAGGCATAGTTACTGTTATTATTAGATTACGTGACTTTAATCAAAAGTGCTCTTATGAATTGACACAATTGGCAAAGATAGGAAAAGGAGTCAGTCTACAAAAACAAATTTAAAAAGTTTCAAAAAGGACAGGTTATCATGCAAAATCACAAATATTTGAGCTTTTTTTGCATAGAAATTGCCTATAGTTTAAGCAACGAAATCGAAAAAATGGATAGACCCAGATTTAAATTGATGGTTTTATATTGTTGACATATTGGTAACAATGTTTGTTTTCAGAGTGGATTTTGGATCTTGTTTAGTTTGTGAATAAGCTAATCATAAGTGAAAAAATATGTACAAACTAAAATTTTGCCTTGTTGTTTTTTTTTTTTTTTGGGGGGGGTCAAAGCTAAAAAAAAAAAAAACAGGCTGGGAAAAAACTTCAAGATATTGTTTGTGGAACAAAAACCTCATTTTGAGAAAAGCAGCCCTAATGTTTTGTAACACGTGCGAATGAGCGACACATTTCTCCGGTCTTTTGGGTACGGGTTTCTCCCAGAAAGAATATTTGGATTCTACTGTAGCGTCATCTCGGTGACCCTTCACTGGACACAATGTCAATATATGTGAATGAATGCGCGAGGGAAAGCTGGCTTTAATTGCAAAGTGTGGTTGTAGCTACATCCAGAATGTCTCCGCTCGCAAGCGTCAAAATGCCATAAAATAAGCATCAAGTAAGTTTTGTCTTTTTTATACTCTGACATGAAAACTAAGATGTTGAGGGAGAAAACTATTTAAAGGGGGGGTATTATGTAAATTGACTTTTTCAAGCTTTACATCATGTTATTATGTCATTCCCTCATTAAACACATGCCTGGAGTGTTGCCTTGGCTCATTCACATATTTTTGAGTAATCAGTAAAAACTTAGACGGCAGCCATTTTAGGTGTAGCTATGCCTCAGTCCTCCTAGGAACGCCCCCACCTCCTGGAGACGCCTCTGGACCTTTTGTCACCAGCCAAGCCACCAACCACTGCTCCTCAGCTCAGCAGAGCCCCCTCCCCGCACAGTAGTGTTGTTTAGATGCCACAGCAGTGTGCTGAAGGGGGCGTGTCGGAAAGCTTCTTAAAGAGACAGAGGCCTATTTCAAGACGTTCAGTACAGCCATTTTGAGAGAGCAATATTATTCAAGGCAGTTATTTTAATTTACTGCATATACAGACCAACAGAAGGTTACGTCATCATTGTAGTATGCTATAGACTGGTGCTATGTGATTGAAAAAAGCATAATACCCCCCCTTTAAAAACAATCACCACATAGACCACTGCGTGAAAAATCAATACCTGCCATGTCTCGCCTCAAACATGTTAGAATGTTCCCTCGTCAGCAACAAACCTGGAGTAGCATTTGGCTTCATTCAAGCAGTTTTGAAGTATTCTGTTCATTGGCTGTTTCTTCTTCTGCTGTTTAAGTGCTCTTGGATTTTGTTGCGTCAAAGAGGGAGCACGAAACGTCCTACCCCTTTTCAAGTCCATGATCCATCACTGGACTTGTTCTGACTCGTTCTGCTCTTAAAGTGTGTTCATCATGGTGCCATACATTGCCTCTAGAAAACAAAAACAAAAATGGCTGCATAAACATAAATGCTGAGGAACCCAGATCAGTCAATGTTGATCAGCTGTTTTTCAATGCTTTCTCCAGGGAGGACCAGGACACCTTTACCTGCTGAAGAACAAAGTGGCCACATTTGCTAAAGTGGAAAAGGAAGAAGACATGATCCAGTAAGACATGCACGTTTTGTATGTAAGCCTTGTATAAAGTGTTCTTTGGAGTCGTGTGCTGAATGGCTGTAGTTTTAACCATTTGTTGCCAATGTAGATTTTTTTAAAATATTTTTTCTGACGTTTTCTAGTTCGGGACATTATTTCTTTACGTTTGTCATTTGGTTGCGTTTGAAGGTTTTGGCGGCGGCTGAGCAGACTGATGAGCAAACTGAACCCGGAGCCAAACGTGATCCATATTATGGGATGTTACGTCCTGGGCAGCGCCAACGAGAAAAGGTATGTGGCCTCTTCCCTGACGCTTTTGGTTTGATGCACTTTGGGTAAGAGGGATACTACAGGGTTTGTTTTGAACATTGCACAGATTATTGCAAAGTTAAAGTCTTAATAATTGGCTTAAAAAACGCAGAGGCTGGAATCGCTTCCTTTATGATTAAAGCATACTGTTGTTGTGTCTTTATGTGTTTGCTGTAAGGAAGGTACTGTACATAAGCTGTTACTACTGTGAGTTATAACTCCTTAAAGATGGGATATGACGCTTTTTGCCAATATTTGGAAATAATATCACATCTTTATCACTCTCTTACACTGTGTTGGTATGAAAATGCAATATTGCTCTGAAAAACCTGAAACACAGTAGTTTCACTTCCTGACTTCCACACAATCTCCCCATAAGCCCGTCCCACCCGCCCACTCTTCATGCTCCCCTTTGCTGCACAGCTGTTTCAATAATAAGGGGTTGTAGTGAAGCCGTGGCGAGTGATTAGCGATGAGAGGTGAGGAAAGCATTTCCTGGATACGTAGGACCTCAGAAGGAGCTTTTGAGATCTGGTGAAGATCTAAAGATTACTCAAAGCTGTGCTAGCGGCTCGAAACACAACTACATGTTTGCTTTGATGAGAGAACTACATTGTAACATGGAAAAAGCTCTAAAAATATATATATATATACATAATACACCTCCTGTGATACTATTTAAGCTGCCACTTGTAATTTCTTCTTATTAAAACAAGATTGAAAACACATATTTTCCGACCCGGTTGAACCACTATCATCTTTCAATATTACAAAGGGAAGTGATTGCAATTTTTTTTGACAGAATGACTATCAGTATCAGAGATGTTTTAAAGAGATGCTAAATAAATCCTCCTAATCTTCTCTTTCTCTAGACACACACCATGTTCTAATAACTGTGAACTTAAGAAAAAAGTAAGATTGAAGGGAGACGATAATGAAACAATTTTGTAAAATGAACTGCTTTGTTGGAGTTTGACCTCCTCCTGTAGAGCGGCACACAGGAGGAGGGATGATCCTGTCAGCGCCTCTCTGAGTAGGCGGGGGGGCAGGCAGTGCAGGCGGGCTGTGACACTTCAGAGAATAGACAAATCGAACAGCTTGACAAGTAGAGCAAGGAAGATCACTGTGACCCATTTTTGCCGTTACCAATCCGTCCGGTGACCTCTTATGGCACTGACGCTTTGTTACGTGCGCTATTTAAAAAATCTTTTTTTATATTCTTTAATTGCTTATCTACATGGATGTGTTAACATTTATGTTTTGTTGTTTTCTTTATATGTAATTTTGGTCGCAGCTTAGGTTGAATACATGAAGAATGATTCCATTTGCACTGCACATTATGGCATAGTAATAAAATAGCATGGTCATTTTAAGGATAACGGGGATAAAGCATTTTGCAATGTTCCAATTTATTAGTAGGGATGCACCTATCTGATGAAAAATATACAGTATTGGGGGTGGACTGAACTGATGCCTTTTTTGGCTCTCATTTTGAAAAGTTAGTTTTAACCTCTGCAAATGCACTTTTGAAGCTGATTTGGTCATCTAAAGCAATGGTTCCCAACCTTTTTGTTTTGCGGACCTCTTGGACTTTTCAGTAGTAGTACAGTACATGTACCCCCTACCTCAAGGGTGTTGCAGTTTATTTATAAAGCAATCACTTAAAAGCACTATTTGTAAGTAAAACGACAATGTTGTGTTCAAAATAAACATACAATTCTCCAAAACACACACATTAAACTGTAAAATATAGCTTTTATTATCAAAATAATCAGTTTCTGTTCAGTTTGCCCTTTTTATTCAATCTGAAATAGTTCCAAGTATCCCCTGCTAGGTCATCAAGTACCCCGAGGGATCCCGGTACCCCTGGTTGGGAAACACGGATCTAAAGTAATGAAAAATATTATCCATTGCTGGAGAAGTGTTTGTAATTTAGTTTATGAAATGCTGTTAAAAAACATACAAGAATATAAGAAAATACTGATAATGCAGCCAGACTAGAGCTTGTGCATGTGTTGTCATAACATAGCAAAAGAACATTTTGTGTCAATATTCTTCTTCTTTGAGTTGTTGCGCAACATGACGTTACATCTTATTTTACTGAAAGAGACACAATTGAACACTATATGGAGAATAGGTTACTACATTTTGACAGTTAATACAAAGAATAAGCAATTCAATCAATGAAAGCAAAGTATTGAAAAAAGTGTTTGCAGAAAATATTTCACTCTAAGGCCCAGACCAACACTGCTGATGGTGAAGAAGAGAGAACGTGGCACATAGCTGGATGATAGAGCATGATGGGGCAATCATAAATGTCATGGCATTGGGGATGGAATGAAGAAATACTGCTTAGCTGGTTGGATTTAAACTGGATTTTAGTGAGCTACAGGCTACCAGCTTATTCTATATGAATACCAGTTTAATTGTGTATATCGTATAGACTTATTGACATTCTGCAATATTGTGTTACTTGCTTTTGATATTGCTAGGATCCTGGTTGAATTGAAATATTAGTACAACCTCATATTATTTTCCCCATTCATCATCTCACTTTATATTCTCTGATAGTATGCGCTGTTAGACTGAAGGGAGAGAGAGTTTTGTCTTTATTCAGTTTCATTCTGTGAGGTCCAGGTTGAGCTGACCCAGCCTTATTCGACCAGTCCTAGAGAGGGCTTGAAGGATGTTGTGTGAGCAGTGAATGAGAAAGAACCCAAAATGTAGTTCAGAATGGATAAAAACGGACATGTTCTGACCTGATCCGTGTGGTTTCAGAGGAAATGGGGCCATTGTGCCCCCGACCTTCCTCAAAAACAAACTTCTGTGCAGCGCATTGTCTCCTTTTGCATCTGAGGCAAACATCAAACCTGTGCTGTTGGCTCTTTGTTAAAACAAATACAAACCAACAGGATTTACAAGTTTCTCTTTTACTAGAAATGTTCTGTCACTATTAAAGGCATTCAATTACAGTATACATCTTTCATCTCGACACATCTCCAAAGTGAAGGCCCGCTGCGTGAGTTCAAAAACCCTTCCTTTAGGCCAAGTTTAACAGATGACTTTTGGGCATGAAATATTGACACGTTCAGCTGCTGACTTTGACACAACAAAAGGCGCCAATGGAGCGTTTCCATTACTCAGCGCCTTCCACTCCCGCCACTGAGTGTCAAGTACCTTTGCACTGAAATCTTTGTTCACATTTAAATGCAGGGTTACTCAAAAATGTGTTATTGAAGTAAAATATTACTAAGGTTTTAGTAACATAACATGGTCCAAAGCTCAAAAGTTTTCTCCTAAAAACTTGAACGAAATAACTCGAAGGAAGTCAGTTGTGGAAATCATTATTTTTGGCATTTATGGGATGTTGAACCACTTTGCTCTTCTCAACGTCTCATACATAATTCAGCATTTGTTCAAGTAGAGGTGGAGTAATAGAATAAGTAGTTCCTGAAAGTAGAAAACTTGAATACAGACAGCTACGGTCATGCTAGGGGATATTGCCTTGGCCCTAGCGAGGGAAAGGAAGTCAGTTGTGGAAATCATTATTTTTGCACTAATTTTCTTATGGAATATACAGGTGCTCGTCATATAATTAGAGTATCATAAAAAAGTGCATTCACTTCTGTTATTCTACGTAAACTGTGAAACTAATATATGATAGACTCGTTACATGA
Source organism: Neogobius melanostomus (assembly GCA_007210695.1). NCBI lineage: Eukaryota > Metazoa > Chordata > Actinopteri > Gobiiformes > Gobiidae > Neogobius > Neogobius melanostomus. Next base: position 627,928 of record VHKM01000449.1, on the reverse strand, counting down.
AAAGTGAGATATGTATAGCCTTTATTTGTTATAATTTTGATGATTATGGTTCAGCTTATAAAAATCCAAATTAAAATCTCATAAAATTAGAATATTTTGAAAATGGACTATAAGCCATAATCATCAAAATTATAACAAACAAAGGCTGACATATCTCACTTTGCATGTAATGAGTCTATCATATATTAGTTTCACATTTTAAGTTGAATTACAAAAATAAATGAACTTTTTCATGATATTCTAATTATATGACAAGCACCTGTATGCATACAGTATTTAGCACATGCAAGTAAGGCCAAGTCAAAATCAGGTGATTATGAATGTTAAACACAGCAGTTTGTCAACTAGAAGTTAAAAAACGGCACTCGAATTTAGCCGTTATCTTATTGCATGAAGCTAACGACAGCATTATGGTTAGGATTCTTCCTTCGTTGTTTACGTATTCATGGGCTGTTGAACCACTTTGCTCTTCTCCACGTCTCTGTATCTTATCTGGGAGAAAATGCATCCATAATTCAGCATTTGTTAAAGTAGACGTGAAGTACAGTAATAGAATAAAAAGGAGAAATGTGCTCGATCCCAATGTATGCGGACAGTTAGCTAGTAGGCTAGGCCGGGAGACTTTTCAGAGTCCGTTAGCTTGTCAATCCATCGACCACATTTAGGTGAGGTCAGAGCCTAGTTAGAAATCATGAATGCAAGTACAGGGGGTCGGATTCACATCCAATTGCCACTAAACATCTTATTATACATTGATGATAAAGAAACGGACAAAACATGCCTCCACATATGTTTAGTATTGTGCCCGTCTTCGCTATTGATTTGTATGGGGGATTTAACGTTCAATTTAAAGGGTCCAGGATTCGACAGCTAACAAAAAACAAAATGTGCGTAGGCTCCGAGAGCTAAAGGCATTTCTGGGATTTCTATGAGCACACTGTCAACTAGAAGTAAAAAAAACACAAAAAAGTCGCTTGAAATTATAGATTTATAGCAGGAAGCTAACGTTAGCATCTTGGTTAGCGTTCTCCCTTATGTGTGTATTCATGGGCTGTTGAACCCTTGTCTCTGTATCTTTATCTGGTAGAAAATACATCCATAATTGAGTATTTGTTCAAGTAGAGGTGGAGTAATAGAATAAAGAGTTTTCCTCTTTGTTTTCCCACCGAATGTGGGCATTCCCTAAGATGCTGTCTGTATCTTTGCTGGGACCAAACCCACTTGGTAAATCTGAAGCGCATCAGACGGGCAACAAGTTTAATACCATAACACGCAGCGTGGGTTTGGGTTTAGGCGTCAGGCACTGGGAGAAAAGTGCTGAGTTCCAAATAATGTTGAGATAATCTTTCGTGTAGTGCACTGTGGCCATCCCTCCTCCACACACACTTGCGCCTCTGTGCTGAGTCTCTCGTGTGAGGTTCACCGGCACATGCCCACACACTGAAATATTCATGTCTCACGCGACCTCCGCGCTCACGCTCCATTACGCCGACACAGCCTCAGCCCTCCGTGTGATGCTGGACTAACCCTGTCTTCACAAGCAATCGCAAAATCAACGGTAAGTATTGAAAGAAGCTGCCCCATGTGTCCCTTTTGTCGTTAGTGACTGTAATGAGGTATTGAATGTGAAAGTCGCAGGTTTGAATCAATTGCTCTGAACTGTAATCTACCATTGGGATTGGAAAGAAGAACAAACTTTAAAAATGCCAATTATCTTCTAGCTCTGCCTACTGCAGTTCATTGTTTTTTAGATCAATACTGTATTGGGCATTTAGTTTCCAGCAGCGCTTCATCCACTAAGTACACAATTAAATCCATTCACATATTTATGGTTCAGTTTGAGACCAAATTAAGGCCAATCAGTTTCTCTACAGCAGGGCTTCCAACCAGTGGCTCAGACAGAATCAGACAGAAGCTTGATGACACTAATCTTACTCTTTTTTTCTTTATCTACTAAATTGTTTGGTCTGCAAAGTGTTAAAACCTTTTTAATAGTTTCCTCAACCGTTTAGAGCACACTTTGCGTCCCTGCCTTTCATTGAATCATGAATTCTAACCGTTTGGTAGAGGTCGGTAATTTTTAAACTAATAGGTTTAGCAAAACATTTTTTATCATTATCATTAGGCCCGAGCGCCATCAGGGCTGGCGAAGAGGCTCTTGTAATCGTATAGACTGCACGGAGCTCTACCATGAGGTAGGAATGCGTGAGCACTTTCCGAAAATATATATATCATGGTACCCGCGTAAGCGGGAACATTGTTTTCGTATGGGAATATTATTCTTTCTTTCTTTCTTCTTTCTTTCTTCTTTCTTTCTTTCTTTCTTTCTTTCTTTCTTTCTTTCTTTCTTTCTTTCTTTCTTTCTTTCTTTCTTTCTTTCTTTCTTTCTTTCTTTCTTTCTTTCTTTCTTTTCTTTCTTTCTTTCTTTCTTTCTTTCTTTCTTTCGCACCGTCGCAATTTTCTCCCAGTGAACATCGACGAAAAGTCACAGATTTTGGCCCAAAATTCGAAGTTTGCGCCAAAAATGAAGTTTGTCGTAGAATCATAAAAATCGGTACAGACGTGCATCTTGACAAGTTGAGCAAAAATATTATTACGGCAACGCCGTCCGCCATATTGGGTGTCGGCCATTTTGGATGAAAGCCCGCGAAGCGGGAATCCGCCTTTATTGTTCACTTTGTACAAAATCTATCTCCTCCTAGAGCGTTTATCGGAACGACCTAATTTTGGGTGGAAAATAATCTTGAGAAGTAGAACTTTAAAAGTTATCCAAATTACTTTTCTAAGTTTTACGGTTTTATGCGGCGAAGCCGCAAACTGTACGAAGTATTTTGAGAACAAAAAATGGCTCCCATTCGCACATATGAAGCCCGATTTCGCTCATTTTCTTATCAGTTGTTAAAGTCACAGTCCTAAACACTTTCATTTGGCAAAATTCAAATTGGGCGCGATAGCGCCCCCTATAGGAATTATATGGAGAGTACAAATTTAAGTTTTACGAAAATTAAAATAATTTGGCACAAAATTCTATTTCGTCATTCCGATCAGAAAAGTCAATTACAACCATGCCATATTTTTCACGGTGTTGCCGTAGCGATGACCAGAACGTCCCATTTTATTCTGATGGAAAATGTTAAACTCCATAATTCAGCGAGAAGTGAGGAACCAAAGGTTATCCAAAGTACTTGGATAACCAATGTGGATGATCTGCGGCACAGCCGCAGCCCTAAGTAAAATGTAAAAATATGCTTCAGTTTGCAGATATAGTGTGATACAAATTCATACTAATTTTTCTCTGTATAATGTCAAAATTGAGCGCGGAGTGCGCGTTAGCGCATTCCAAAAATCCTAAAACTAAGACCCTTGGAAAAAAGTTAAAAACAAACATAAAGGCAGTAGCAATACCATAATTTTAGATTGAAGGAGACAAAAGGGCGCGAAGCGCCCCCTTGCTTTAGGCAGGGCGGTCGGCGAGGGCCGATAATCGCCGCTTGCGGCTATATTTTTTGTTTGTTCCCCAAATGGATTGTTATTTCTGGGGCTTACATTAAAGGGTTGAGAGGAAACTACATTCATGCCTTTCTTTGTATTGACATATCATCCTGGCTACTAACGGTCCAGGGTATACGAGTTGCTTTGTGCTATTTTGTTTTGAAAATGGTAGAACAGGGCTGCTAGCCATTTTAAGCAGACATTTTTGGTGGTCTGAACTTATGTTTACTGATGATTGCTTTACATTTTGTCGAATGAACGAGAAGACTTCACGCACAGAGCAATGCGCGGATCTCTAACTGCATAGGCGCATATTTCTTTACTCTTCTTTGTTATTTGTTCTTTTTCTCTTAGATTGATTAGATGCAAACTAGAGGAAGAACAAACATACATTTCCATGCACATTGAGTATTTGTTCAAGTAGAGGTAGAGTTATCAGCTAAACCCATTTGAGACCTACACATTTATTCTTCTGAGATACTGAAGAGGCACTAAGAGCCCCCACAGCTGCAGCACAGTGGAGGCGTCACAAGAGGATCTACAGGAAACATAAAAGGGACAAATGAGAGATGGTGAAAGACTGTTGTGAAGCGGCGGGAGCGGAGGGAGGAGGAGGTGGAGCTGACAAGTGCAGGACACCATGCTCTGAAACAGGGACAAACCCAGGAGGCGCAGCACCATTTCAGAGGATCAGTGGAGACAGCGAGTGAGTGCAGCCAGCCAGGTTTCTTCCGAGGGCTACAGTTCCCCCGACCTCCAAGGTCATGCGGGTCAGGTTGACACAGTGGCAGCGCGGCTCAGCCGCAGCAGCTCAGGACTAACACCTGAACACTATTTTGTTGTACAGTTGTACAATGACAATAAAGCACTTACTTACTTACTTACTTACTTACTTACATTACGTTACTTGTATGTGCAGGTACTTTCCAAACACTGTATGAATACACCTCGTTCTGATCTCGGCATATGATTGAGAGAGGAAGATTGTGTTCGATCGTTTGCGTTGTCTTTCGAATTGATTGCAAACTTGACTTGGTGGATGGGTTGCGTGTTTGGCTTAGTTCTTCAGAAGTGCTGGTTCAGCCTCGGTTCCGACTGCATTTAGTCCTTATTTAGTTCCTGATCCTGCTGTTCGGACTGTAGACACGGTTTACTCTTGGTTCAGTTCCATAAACATTTCTGATTTGATCAACGGTGCACATTCCCAGCTCATCAAATTTAAGACATAAACCATTAAAGAAAACACTGACATTCAAACCTCAATGGCCTCGATGGCGCATGCATCCAGTATTAAAGTGCACCCCCCCCCCCCCCCACCGCCGCTGTCACCTGGGCCCCTCCTGCTCACTCAGCGGGACGCGGTTATTCTTAGAGCTGACTTCACCTGCAGTCAGTATCCACCAGCAAAACTGTCACTCACTGTTAAACTCACACTTAACCAGGCTACAGGGGAAGTATGCAGCTGTGCGGTATTAGAAAACGTGGTTACTGTTGCCACTTACCACCATAAAATTTTGTTTTCCCCCATATTAATATTGAAATCTGTCCCACTCTATTTGATTTTACTATTTAAGTGTATTTATGATTATACTTCTCCCACCACTGCCTTAACTATAAGATAAAAATAAAACAATCTTTCAACCCAGTTCTGTCCTAATCCATGTGCCTCTCAACCAATCACTCCAGTCAGTCCTCCTTGGGCTTCAGAAAGAGAACAATGTGGACACAAATGAACCTAAAAATGTATTGAGTACAGTTAAGTGCAGTTGTTATGAGAGAAGTGGCCTAAAGCAATCATGCGGGCCTACATGCTCATTTGATGCTGTTGGGGTATTAAGCAAAATCTTTTTAGAGCTTCCATCCATCCATCCATCCATCCATCTTCTCCCACTTGTCCGTTGCCGGGTCCTGGGGGCAGCCGTTGGAGCTGCCCAAATCACATTGCACCAGCCCCTATGGCTCCTCCTGCAGTGTGGGTCACAGAAGGGCGGCCTCATGTTCTAACCGGCCTGCTGGTCTCTCATAAGGGGCTTTTTAGAGCTTCTCACCGTCAAAAACATGCCTGGAGTCGCGTTTCAAGCAGTGAGCGCATCTTTGAGTATCTTTGGATCTTCTCCAGTGGCTATTCTTGGCACCGCTGCACCAGCTCCCAAAATGTTCCTTCTGTTCCCAAAAAGCTCATCCTGAGGTTTTTTTTTCATATGCACAATTATAGACCAATTTATGTCAAATATTGTTCACAAATCTGTCAAAATCTGTGTTCCTCTCACAGCTGTGGAATATCAAGATGTTGATGAGAGCGCATGAATATTGCACATGTGCCTTAGGCCGTCTACAATAAAAGGACAGTCTGAAATGTAAAGTTTTTGATGACATGTCACCTATTGGGCATGTTTGGGATGCTCTGGGTTGGTGTATACAGTACAACGACGATGTGCTGCGCTACGTGACACCGCATTCACATCATGCAAAAAAATGTCACTTTCCGTCGCTCATCTTGTTCTACTTCCTTCGCCAGCCCCCTTGTGCTGGAGCACTTGGAGGCGGGTTTGAGACGCAGCTGAAGTGCATGAGCCATTTATGGCTCTCGATCTCTTGCTAAGCTTAATCCTTTCATCACAAAGTGAAAACACTCACCATATCTTCACTACAGCCACGCGGGCGAGATTGCGTGAAATTCAGGAAGTGAGAGTACTGGATATTTTCACCTGTTTTAGATCAATATTGTATTTTTAACCAACAAAGTGTAAGACCGTAAGAAAGAGTTATTATCAAATATCTGCCAAAAGCGTAATCCCTGTCTTAAAGTTCAGTGTCAAATTGTTTGATTTAAAGATTATTTTAAATTGCAAATCAGCAGATGGTGAATGTATTGTTGAAGTAGTGGTAGTGGACATGGTTTTTAGTATGCTTTTGAAATTAAGTCCTTGTGCACCTAAATAATGTATGTCTGGAGTCCTCCTTTTAACTAAGCCCATCGCCCTTTTCCATCTTCTGCTCATCTCCCCTTACATTGTCAAATCCCCAAAGAAGTGTTTACTACCACTAGTTGCCCTTCATCGTCTAAGCTCCAAACTTTAGCTCCAAACTTTATATTGCATCGCCTTTAACGTTGGTTAAAGGCGATGTTGGTATGTTGGTATCGCAGCAGCTCCGGGGACCTTCACTGACCTTATTTGCCACAGAAGACCATATCCTTTCCAGGAACTAGTCGCCAACACATGCTGCGCTCAGTGGTATTAAATTTAGTCCTGGAGGGATAACAACCCGCTAACACTTCCAACCAGACCACAAGTGTTAATTAGGTCGGGTTTAGTGGCCTACTTACTAAAACCAGCCTGTATTATCTGCCCTCTCCTGCTCTGGGAGTCCCAAGGGGGGTGTTGAGGTTATGTACCGTATTATGTGGATAGGGTGACCTTCACAGCTTCCTTGCATTTTATTATGTTTATGCTTATTCCTGGGTTAATGAGTGTTCAATGGCTATCGGACATAAATAAAGCATTTTTTTTTACTTCGGTTGGGTATGTGAAACGACCAGTATTGAACATTATTTTTTTAGGTACACTGAAAAAAAGCAGGTACCAAAAAATATATACTGTATATTCAGGGACAGCATTAAAAGGAGTTAGTTGGTTGATCAGCTAAAATAAAAGATACGAATGTAAAGAAATAGTCTTTTGTGGAATAAATCAACATTATTGTTCTGTTTTATGGTTCTAGACAACAAATATTTTAGTATAGGTATCAGAAAATAGTATCGTTCAGGTATCGTAAACCAAGTATTGTTAAAGATTGTCTTGATTGTAGAAGCACCAAGCTGTACTTGCACGCTTTGAATGAAACCTTTGTGTCAAATTCATACTCTCTAAGGTTCTTTATGTGCATTGCGTTATTTCTGAATTTTAAACTACTTTGGTCATGTTAGCCTTGTGATTGATGTGTAGTAACACTTTATAATAGTATGTGCCTAGACACAACCTCTCGGATAAAGTAAGAGACTAAAAAAGTCGCAGTCAAGGCCTCAAAGAACTTATTCAAAATCAAGGTTAAAGCATTTTCATGAAAGGAATAAATAAATGAAAATGAAAAGGTAGCCATCTTCAAACATACCACCACTTTTGAATTCTGGGGGAGATATTGCAAGAGTAAGATTTTGCAAGAGTAATTGTAAATTGCACAGAGCCGAAAAGGGTTTGCGCTGAAACCTCCTCGATCGACTGAAGTTATTTCTGGCAAGATGCAAATGCCATGAGCCAGTATGGAGCTCTGTGATGGCACACCAGCTGGCAAACACACCACACCTCAGGGGCGGCGCTGAGGCAGGAGGTTACTCCAAACACGCCTGAGAAGACGAGGACCGGGTGTGAGCGACATCAGGCGTAAAGGCACACTCCAGATGCAAAAAGTACCAGATGTAGGTGCAGAAGTAATGATATCCTGAAGTGTACAAAACTAAATTATGGCCCTAAATATAAACTGTTGGTGCACTTCATGTTCTCTCTTTATGAGGTCCTCTCCTTGGGTAAACAGTAGCCTCATATAATAATACTAATGCATAATACTATGCATTTCTCTTATTACTTCCAATTAAAAATCCTATGTGATCCCAAAGTCTCCACAGCAAATATAAACTTACCTTAAAATGTGGCAAAAATGTTTCCAGACCTCAAAATTACCTTTTATTCACTCTCCACACTCTGTAATGGTAAGTTATGTTGCCAGCTGGTGCGCCATCACACAGCTCCATACTGGCTCATGGCATTTGCATCTTGCCAGAAATAACTTAAGTAGGTCGGAGAGGTTCTAGAGCAAACCCTTTTCTGCAAAATTTTGGATGTGCACCGCGGAAATGGTTGTAAATCTGAGTGACATTGAGAGACACAATTATTTTTTTAGATCGACACATTTACAAGGACCGAACACACCCCGGACACTCACTGTTTGAGCCCCTGGCCCCTGGCAAACCCTTTAGAATATTAAAGACTCACACCAGCAGATTGAGGAACAGTTTCAACCAACCAAGCTGTTACCTCTGTCATACCTCACCACATTATAGCTTCGACTTCTGTTTTTGTTTGTGACTGTTTTTATTATTGAGACTTTGAGAGCCATACGAGTTTCCTTATACACATGTGTATACTCTGGCAAAGGGTTGCTTCGCCAGCAATCCACTCCTGCTTTTAGAATCTGTGCAAAAGCAGGACCGTCTGGAACTTTGCTAACAGTCAATCACATCTGGAAGAGTTTTATATCGATCCAAGCTGTCGCAACATGAACTAACCAGAATGTTCCTGCGTAGATGTCGATGCTTCCCTTTCCAAACGTGCATCGATTGAAACGGAATTGACCTTTTTGTGACCGAATTTTTAAATGAGTGATTAGCATGGCGCCTTTACTTTCCATCACGGTTGCTGTATTGCTCCAGGATCATTTGTTTTGTAGGTTTTCTGGTAAGACCGTCTGTCAGCAGTGAACAACATTCATTAACTCTATAGACAATTGATCCTGGAGCATCATAGAGGCCACTGTGATGGGAATTACAGATGCCAACCACTGGATCACTAAAAGATCGAATAGACACAAATAAAAAGTTTTGTTTTTCACATAAAAAGTTCCATAATGCACCTTTTTAATTTTTTGTTGAGTCAAAAACGTTATAGATCGTCCACATGTCTTCGTTCTTCTGGGTGATGCTTTGTAAAACCACTAATGTTAACCTCCTTAGCAAAATAAGCCGCTTGCTTCATTTCCGTCTTTTCACTGATTGGTGAATACACTTGTCAATCACGGACGTCAGGAATTCAATTTGTCTTTTGTAAAGATATGGGAAAAGCATGTATTCTGGCTGGCTGGGCAAAGGGTGGGTGAAGTGCCACGATGACCATATCGACGGGTTGGAACTGGATTTGAACTGCTGACCCTTTGGTGCTGGTGCTGCGGAAAATCACAAGTGTCTATCTATCAACTTTTGGGGGAGACTCTGTGTTTTGTAAATATGATTAGTCTTTCCCAGTAATTTTCCTGAAGTTCTTTATTTAAGTTAAAAGTAAATAGCTCTTTGGATGCACTGAAACAAACCAAAGCATCATGGTTACTGCAGTTAATACTTCCTTCTCCTGTCAATCTTGCGCCCATCAAAACTCATCAGCTTAGACACCAACTCACACTAACTGCTTTGTGTAGAATAGGAAAACCACTTTAGTCGACCGGCCAGGCTGTAACATCCTTAGCAGGTGTGAAAACCGCTTTTGCAGGTGTTTCTGTCACTAAAGCAGACGCCAGGAAGAGCTGCGTTTTGTTAAATGGACAGCTCCAGAGTGAGGGACCCAGGAGGGGAGCATCTCTGTGTCTCTCTGTATCGTCTTCTGTCTTTGATGCCATGAAGACACATGAGTCATCAGACAGATACAGCAGCTCCTACGTTTATGGGTCACCGCTTTGAAAAGTTCCACCAGTGAATGCTTCACTCCGGACTTCAGGAACGAAGCCAAGGAGGTTGTATAAGAAAACGTTACTCATAACAGTTTATCACATATAATGGTTTTATGTGGTGACTCATACGCACCTCATATATCCTGGCCAATATGGTACTGTTGCTAAGAAAGAATCATGGCTTTCAAATACACTGTAGATTTCACAGGTTTCCATTGTCGACAAAAGTTCTCTGGCCATTATATATTATGGGCTGATTTAGTGTCACGAATGTTTCGCCTCTCAGCTTTGTCAGCAACTAACAAACTTTGGCAGCAGATTTTAGACTAATACTGATGTAGGGAAGGGGTTTTCGTGCTTACACTGACAAACGTGTCTTTAAAAATCCCATTTCACGGTATGTTCCAGCATTCAATAAAACTTGATGGATGGATTGGATGGGTTGGGTGGTTGGTTGGTTGGTTGGATGGATTATAAAAAACATTTAAGGAACAAAAAACTCAATCATCCAACCGACCGTGGTGCCTGTTTCTCCCGGTAGTCCATACACCATCATCAAACTTGTTCCAATCATTTCAAGGCTCAAATTGCCTTCACAGTGATGTGTTTCATGCTCTAGCCCACTCAATGCCATTAAAAATATATATATATGTTGACAATTTGGTTTTGGTTTACACCCTTTCAGACATAATATAACCCCAGTTCAGTCAGGATTTGATCTTGATCTCGACTCGGTGCTATTTAGAAAGTGTAAAAAAGTTGGAGAAGTAACTAAGTGCTTTATTTGTCATTGGACAAATGTACAACGAGATTATGTTCAAGTGTTGAGTACTCCCTTTAGTGCTCCTCTGAAACGGTACACCTAGGTTTGTCCCTGTTTCTGAGCGTGGTGTTCTGCACTGGTCAGCTCCTCCACCTCCTCCGACCTCTTCCTCCGGCGCAGCTCCCACCCCACCTCCTCCTCTCGCGCTTTCTCATCTTCATCTGCGAGTTCCTCCTTCTCCCCCTGGCTCTTCACCTGAAGGTCACCTGTGAAACTCCGCCTTATAGTTGAGCCAGGACTCGGTGAATAGAAAAACACAACAGTTTTCACCATCTTCTGGAAAGAGTGTAGCAGACGAATATAATTTATCTTATTCTCCAGTGAACGCACATTACCAGAACAATAGTGGGCTTACCTGTGAGCCTACTGTAGATACCTCCTTCTTTTCCCATTTTTTGTTTCCTGTAGTGCTGCTTGTGACGCCTCCACTGTGCTGCAGGTGAGGGGCTCTTGGTGCCTCTTCAGTGTTTCAGAAGAAGAAATGTGTAGCTCTCAAATGTCTTTAGCTCACCAGCTAGCTGTTTGTTTACTTAAAAAAAAAAGAGCCATTTCCTTCAGGGCCATTAAGGCCTCTGCAGTAAAAAAAAAAAACACACCACTTACGACACCAAGATACGTTCTGCTCCTGCTAAAATTATCTGCTCACATCGACAAATAGAACTGTGAGAATAGCAAAGGAAACCTTTATTTATAAACTGTATCTCTCCACAAAAGGCCTCGCTTTTCTGATTCTCGGGTGAAACGAGTGACTATAAACTGCACAGTGAATCAACTCGCCGGTAAATGTCAGCAGTCCTCCGTGGTGCTGTTATGTTATAAATATTTCGGTCTGGAACTCCTCATCTCTGATTCTCTCACATTGATTAACGGCCGTAACCTTTTAACTTGACTTGTTGTCACAACCAAAGCACGCCCTGAGCGATTGGGTCTGAGAACAAATCTAACAGGCAATTATTTGTTGAGTCTAAATAGACCTCATGGCTTAATCAAACAAGCTCACTTCTTCCATTAAGCAAGCTATGATTTATCTTTTTACTATCAACATTTATTAATTGAAGCAAATGGTTTAAAACAATTACGTTGCATTCATCCAGGTCAACTAACTCGACATTTCTGTACTCGGCCAGGGTTTCGAGAATCATCCAGTTCTCTTCAAAATAGGGTTCATTTATTACTCGTTTAAATGTTTGAGCTTTTAGTCAGTTGAACAGGAATGTGAATTCTGACTGTTTGACCATAAAAGGAGAGAATAATGACATTTTCCTCAAGACTTAGGGTGGGCTATATATTGTTTATCGTTTAAGATTCAAATTGTTGTTTGGACGATATGCTAAATTGGAATATTGAGTATTTATGTATGTAAAGAGATGAGTGAGTAACTTTTTGAAGAATTCTATTTAGCTAATTTAATACTACAGGAGTTTGTTGGACAGTCTTTTTATCTTTTCACAAATCACGACGTTTCTGCTGCAGGATTGTAGGTTCGTAGTGCTACTGATTACATTACAGCTACAAAGTCTTATCTGTGCTATGCCACTCCTTCTTCAGTCAGTGAACACTGGTTGTTGTACATTGTTTTAAGTGAAGAAGAAGAAAAAATCACACCACGCAAAGTTGCATCTAGATCTTGGCGGCATCTACATCTAAAACATGTACAATAGGTTAATCCTCCAGCCAGGTGTTTCTGACCACCAGTCTGGCTCCACATCATGGAGATGGGTCCCCGAGCGCCGGCCCACGCTGGCACCTCACTGCTCCTACAGGTCACCCCGTTTTTTCCAACGCTTTTTTAACCTCCCAACTCCAGTAGCATTTAGCCTCATGTGTCTCACCTGTCAATTACGGAATGCATGTAGTCCATTTTGTGTCTCATTCTAATTGCTATTAAGATATTAAATTGTGCCCAGTCAAACCTATTGCAACATGTTGCGACAATGGCTTCTTCGTCATACTTCACCCTCTTGAATTTATTTTTATGTGATCATTGAAGTCTTATTTCTTTCTCATATAAACCCACATTTACCCACCATTCCCTGCATTCTGAGCTGTAAACACATTTGGGTTCATAATTATAATCACTCATTTTCTCCCCAGCTACATCTTCCTTCAGTCGCCCTCCATCAACCATGTCTAAATAAGTTCCCCTGCATATAGAACGTGCACTCAATGGACATAATTATCCCTCACCATATGTTAACACAGGAGCATATGGGGTGTCCAACAGTGCGGCAGATGACTTCGACTGCTGCTTACGCTATAGACGACACATTACAGCCAACATTGTGGGAAATGTGGGGGGTAATGAATGTTTAGTGTTCACTATAGAGCTTGATACTGAGTTGTAGTAGTGAGGAAATGTCTTTTAAATGGGGTGTCATTTTAAATCTATGAATAATTAAACTTTAGATTTAAAAGGTAAGAGTTGGTTTATCAGGAACCATGCATAGAGGTGGCTTTGTACACGCATGGTCAAATACTACTCCAATACAAATGAATATTGTTTCCGTCATATTATTACTCAAGCATTCAAGGCAGAAAGTTGCTTCAAATACTAATAACTTTGCGGCTTTAAAAAGATTGCGCCCGAACTCACCACCTGCATAGAAACATAGAAACACGATGTGGACAAACTTTCTTCTTTGTCGCAAGTAGTTGACAGTTAACAACATCGGCACACTGCCCCCTTCTGTCCTGGAGTGTGCATTACGGCTTTTAAATGGGACAAAACATGCAGACAATTTGACTTACTTAAAGTGCATATGACACATTACACACGATTTTTGCTAAAACATAGTTAACACAATTATATTTAAGATTTTGCTAAAAATGTGTACCCAGCTTTCTTTAGTTTGACCATTTTGTGACGTTTATAGTTTCACTTCCTTATTGGACACTGACAGGAAGTGACATAGATAGAGGCAAACCATTTTAAACTGTTGCCGTGCCGACCATGTTATGTCAATGGGAAATTGACAGTCGAACTGCTCTGGAACTTTACCTCTACAGTGGGATGAAAATGTATGTGAACGCTTTGGAATTTCTCGCATTTCTGCCTAAATTGGTCACTAAATGTGGTCTGATCTTCATCAAAATCATAGGAATGATTAAACAGTGTCTGCTTAAACTAATACCACCCACACATTTACATTTTATCATATTTTTATTGGCCGTAACATGTAAACATTCACAGGACAGGGAGGAAAAAGTAAGTGAACCCAGGAATCTCGCTGAACTGCAGCAGTTTTGTAAAGAGGAATGGTCCAAGATGAATTCCTGAGAAAGACCTAAGACATTCACAACATGCACGGAATAAATAAGTGAACCCCTGTATTAAATAGCTGGCTGACTCTTCTTTTGTAGCAATAACTGCTTTCCTGTAGTTGCAGATTAGACGCTCAAACGATCAGGAATTCATCTTGGACCATTCCTCTTCACAAAACTGCTGCAGTTCAGCGAGATTCCTGGGTTCACTTACTTTTTCCTCCCTGTCCTGTGAATGTTTACATGTTATGGCCAATAAAAATATGATCAAATGTAAATGTTTGGGTGGTATTAGTTCAGGCAGACACTGTTTAATCATTCCTGTGATTTTGATTAAGATCAGACCACATTTAGTGAGAAATTCCGGACAGTGTACTTACTTTTTCTCTGCACTGTATCTACGTCACTTCCTGTCAGTAGCTTAAAAATTCAAATAACTTTTCTACCCAACATTTCTCAGCAGCTTCACTGAAAAAAAAAGATGATTATTACTTGCAACTGATTTTATCCATCTAAATAAATACTATTTTCAAAAGCATTAAAACCTGTCAAATGCACTTTAAAGTATTATTATTATTATTATTTTTTTCAAATCTAGTGTAGGAAATGTTCTCAACAAACTGTAAAGTAAAGGACTGATCCTCTAAAACTATACGTAAATTTACTTTGATACTGACCACTTCCCCCAATCTTTCTATTTCACCTTTCTATTCAAGCGGAGCTGCACGCTTCTGCCCTCCATCTGCTGACGCGCCTGTAAAGCACATCATTGAGAAAATAAATTCTTTCTTCTTTTTTTCTTTCTGTATTTCTAATGGTGACCAAGATTAGCGTAACAGGTCCAGTAAACATAAGGTTTTTTTCTTGACAATCCCAATTAGATTTGCAGTGAATGTTTCAAGACCAAGATTCAGTTCACACGCCAATTATTAACATAGGAATTAACAACTAAGAGACAATTGATATTGCTAAACTAATACAAGAACTACATTTCCTAACATGTTTGTTGAGGTTTAACACTACAGGTTTTGCAGTTTTTATACATGATAAATTCCAATGGAGAACAATATATTAACTAAATAATTGCAACCTCTGCGCTTCGGTAATTAATTCTGCTGCTGTAACATGATATTGCGAGCCAGGACACAATCTAACAACAGCCATATGTCCATAAATTAGCTTCCCCTTGTGTCCTCCTCAAAGGCCTCCTGCACATGCATTAGTGCAGAACCATCTCTCTCACACACCGTGACCTTTCAGTATCTGCAGTGTTGCACTGCTTCCTCGAGATGCTCTTTCTCTCAAAAATCCACTTTCACAATCCTCCGAGTGCCTCCATCTGTTTGTTTTCCTCCGGGCCTGATAGCGTTTGAATGTATTTTAAATATTGCTATTTCTAAAGCGGTTGGTTTTTGTGATCGGCAGCTGATCCAGACGCTGAAGAGGCTGATGAGACCCTCCGCGGTGGAATTTAAGTCTCCGCTCGAGCTGTCGGCGCAGGGTGAGTGAACGCAACACAGCAGGACGGGCTTTTTCTCATCATGGCCAAACAAGCACATCTGTCATGAGGGAAATAACATGGAGATTCTCGGAGGAAATGAGGGGAATTAATTGATTTGCTGTTGAGCAGCTGTACGATAAAATGCACTGCCTGGCTAGAAGCAAAAAGAAAGTTGCCACCTGGATCTAGGAGTTGGTCAGGCCGAAGTTCAGCAAGAATGACCGGGTTATTCTATCATTCTTCCTTGGTGGTACACACATTCCAAGATGATAATGCCAGGACGTAACATTTCAGCTCATTAAAAGGAGAAAAATACAAGCATTAATTCCATTACAGTAGCAGGTAGGGGTGTAACAATGCACCGTGCCATGTAACAATGCACCGTGCCATGTAACAATGCACCGTGCCATGTTGCACCGCGGTGCAAAAATCTGATGATATGCACCGTACTAAAGTGACAGTGTAAGTGTTAGTCTGTATTTCTTAATATTTAAGCTCCATGGCGCGTGCCATGTGTGGGTGTGCGCTCCTAAACAGAGCGCGTGTGTCATCATCATCACTTACCGCTAAACTGAAGGCTGTAGACCAGGGGTGTCCAAACTTTTTTCATGGGGGGCCGCATATTGAAGCGTACACGGGTGAAGGGCCATGGATCGGTGGTTAGTGCTGCGAAACCTTTGACTAGCAGAGGTTTAAATTGTGCCCCACGCCTTTATTTATGCTTAAAAACTTCATGCCAGCTCTATCTCACAATAAAATGTTAGTTGTTAGGTTAGAATTGTGTAGAATTATTACATTTCAAACAAAAAGGATAATCTCTGACGATGTGTACCAACTCAGCAAGAAGGCCAAGGGCCACCAAACATTGGTCTGGGGGCCGCATTTGGCTCCTAGGCCGCACTTTGGACACCCCTGCTGTAGACAGTGCACCTGTACAGTTACATCCTCCAAATCCAGATCCAGAGCACATCGTCAGAAACATGGACAAATGCGTAAGATCCAATCCTGGTCAATATCCACCTCAAAAGCTTTGTTTTCAGCAGAATGTTGTCTATGAACAGCCTCAACACAAACGCTCTGCTCAGTGAGTGCTTAGCTGCCGGAAAGCGAAACTGAAACTTACTACTTAACGAGCACATGGCCTAGCTTTTTTTTGTTTGTTTGTTATTTTAGTTTAGAGCACTTCAGTTTTGTTTTGTATCGTGAGCCCAGAGACACATATTATTATAGGCTAAAGCAGCTTTGAAAGCATTGCCAATTTATTCTGAGACTATAAATACTAATGATGAACATTCAGACTACTTTATTTCAAAACCAACTCTTTTTTTATAACTTTTTAACTTTTTATATTGTAACTGCACCGTGATGCACCGTGAACCAAACCGAACCGTTAACAGATAACAAAACATGAGGCTTAATAGACCTTTAAATCTGCAAACAAGGACATCTTCTGTCAACTTGATCTATTTTTGTTTAGCTGTTTATTTGAAACTGTAAGTGCTGTTCCCCAATGGCAGGCTCACATTCATTCCCTCGTATATATCGCACTGCCTTGTGTTTATTTAACTTTATTTACCCCATCGTGAGCTAAGCTATGTCTGTGTCATGAGAGAAAGAGATGTAGCCTACACTCACTCGGCGTAACACAACCCAAACAAAAGCACATGTTCACCCCCACTCCTCCACAACCCTTTCCCAAAACCTTGCCACAGAGTCTGGTTGGAGGAAAAAGCTGCTGTCAGACTGTACAACAAGACTGTAAAGTAATGTGCAATAACCTATTTGCAGAATACATGCAATAATCCCTGTATTCACATCACTTGTCTGTGTCACTTTATCATCTACTTGCACTATGATGTAAACCTGCACTGCCAATACTGACTATAACATTTTTTGTTATAGTCTGTTTACTTTATTATTATTTACTGTTTCACTTTTTGTCCCCACAAAGTCCTTGGTAGTCACTGTATACAAGATACCACTATTTACTATTTGATTTTTTTTTTTTCCCCATTTCTTGCCTATGTTTCTAAGAGCTGAATGTAACAAGTACATTTCTCCATAGTGAGATCAATTAAGGCTATCTTATCTTAGAGTCGGGGGCTGCAAGATATCATAGGGTGCGCCTACTGAGCGCAAAATGTTACACTATAATCTGCGTTTAGAAACACAAGATTGGGCTCATATGTTATGTTCCTCTCTGTGGCTTTGACGCTCTCATATGGTTCCAAAAGTCAACTACAGTAGTCAAGCGCTAGTTCAAAAGAAAAGATTCAAAGATTTGTATTAGTCGATTCATTTGTCATAGTGCCCTCCTTCTCCTGCTCCTCCGTGTATTTGAAGTGTGTACAGCCTCATCACACGTGTTCCTAACCAACTTCAGTGCTAGCAAATATTTTTAACATTACTTATACCTCCTCATGTTGAGCTGTCGCCAAAGCGAGCTAATCACTGATAAACACACCTCAGAATCAGCACCAATGCGCTGTGTAAACTCAAGTACATTCTAGCATTGATTTATTTTCCCCCCCCTCTCTCTGCGCCACTAACTGAATGCTAATAGCCCACATTAGTCAATGCCAGGAGCGGCTGCAGTGAAGAGGCCTATTACACAGACTAAAGAAGCATCGCTCATCTCTCAAACCACATCGGAGTCAGGATCATAATTGTACAATCAAAATGTCATTATGTCTCCGAGTTTACCTGCTCTGCCCTGGCCCAGCAGATATAGATTTTCAGGGCGAAAGATAACACGGTTTAGGTTAAACCCATGTATTTGTCATTGTCAGAGAAATTGTAATGAGACAATGACAAAACATCCCGTGAAATAGAAGTTATTTGTTTTGAAAGGGCATAAATTTGAAGTAGACTCGAGGTAAATAAACTTGTAGCGCATTTACCGTATTAGAGCAGGGCGACAAATGGCGCTGCACGAGAACAAATCAGTTGGTATGGGCCAAATCAATTGATCTTTCACAAAACCCCGCCCCAAAACGGTAATTGTCCAATCAGACATCCTAGCAACCGTTACTATGAAGCTAGGTACGACATACCAGCAATGAGCACTGAGCAGATGCACTTTTCTTTTTACTGCTAACCACCAAAAACCCACCAGACAAAGAATGATGAAGCGATCTGCCTATGTAGGATGTAAATCGGACACTAGGTACCACAAGAGTGTATCTGGGGGAGTCCATTTCCCTTCCAATGCGAAAACACAACTTGAGCACTGCCTACAATGGATCAAACCATGTGAACGGCCTACGCCCAGCTAAATGTCTCCAAAATAAACAAGCATATGTCTGCTGTAAGGTAAGGCTAGGGCCTATCCGCTAGGCTAACACCTTAGCATGCTAACATCTAGCTGCTGACAGTCACATAACGTTAAACAAACTGGAGCTGTAACTTTAACTGTGAACTTTTACAACCCTACAGTCTCACGTTCTTTCTCCCTTTATTATAAAAGTACTGTGTATTTTGTCTCGGTCCTGATAACTGGCTGTAGCTGATTGTCATTGTGGCACCTGTAGGTTTAGCTAGCGTAACTTTAGCGCACCGGAGAAATGTTCCTATTTTTAGAAATACAAAAAAAATAAGATGGTGCTTACCGGGCAGTGCAAGAGCACGACTGTTCAACAAGGCTGTGCTGTTGCATTTAAAGAAGATCATAAGGGTTCTCTGATATTTCTGAAGACTTGTCTGTAGCTTTAGTGCCAATAGTTGTCCTTTATCCTTCGTTGGATAGTTTAATATCTTAAATATATCCTTCCACTGCATACTGTGACCCCTTTTGCCTCGATCTGGAGGATATTGCGGCGGTATTGCTCCAAAAAAGGTCACTGACGTCCGTGGCAATCTGTTGCACTGCTCGTGTTTGACCATTTGTTTGTCGGGCGTAGTAACAGTAACTAAGGGGGGCGGGGCTTGGAGAAAGGTCAATTGTCTCCAGAGCCTAAACTACTCATAGTCACTCATTGTCGCTCTATGAGTGACTTAGAGTGATATTGAGACCGCTTTTTCTCCTATGCTACATATTATGAGCGAGTTGTGAATCCAATTAAGTTGTTGCGATGCTTGAATCAGCCGAGTGGACGCTTATAGTATAAACATTACAAGGGTCACTATGAGGGCTATACTACGACGCTGGTTGAACATGTCCTGGATTTGTTCTTCTAACCAGGGTCGAGAAACCCTGACATGGAGCTTTTGGATCGGTGGTACTATCAGTCGGTTTAGTTACCGCTGGGTTTCTCTGAGGATTTGTGAGAACGATCATGTGGAACAGGAGGAGTCGGTGCCAAGCGGCCAATCACAGAAAAGAAACAGTTCATGTGAATATCAAAATCTATCACATAGTTAGATGAAGATTTGATGTGGCGGGAAAAGGTCATGTCAGTAATGCCTTTAGATAGGCTGTCATATGTCCTTAAAGGGTCTTTAGCACCTTTAGCACTCTACTTTAAAATGGAATGGAAAAAAGTGATTTGTATTGGGTTTTCAGCTGAAGATGAGTAGCTAAAAGATTACACTGTTATTATGAGAATTTGTTGCTGATAATTTGAATTTATATACAAAGAGTGTTGAAGATTTCACATTAACGAATGTTGCAATTAGCCTATTTATGGAATCTTCACTGTACTACAGAGAAATACAGACGGCAAGTTTGGACTCGCCCATATAAAGAAGAGAAAAAGCTGAACTTTGTCCCATTTCTCCACCATTACTTTAACAAATGCTGAATTATGAATTTGTTTTTGTTTTTTACTAATCAAAGAAACAGACATGGAGAGGAACAAAGTGGTTCAACAGCCCATCAACACTTAAAGGGACTGTACAGAGTTTAAAAAGTTAGTATTATGTATTTTCCTCCCCCTACATGTTCCAGTAATGTCCTAATGTGTAGAATGAGCCTAGCCTTCACCACAACTGCCTCTAAATCCTGCACTGTCACTCAAAAAGATGTTTATTCGGGTCCGAATTGCCGTCATGCACGAGCTTAATATAGACACTGCAGTTACGCCAAAGACCTGAGGTGGCAGTAGTGAGTATAAAAATGACCAACTTGCATCCAGTCCCTTTAAAAAACAGACAATGCTAAACAGGGAGTTGGCAAAGCTAACAATAGCTTCATGCTACGTTTGCTAACGAGTGCCGTTTTTCGCTTCTAATGAACAATTTCCTGTGAAAAAACATCCACATTGACCCGATTTTGGCTTGACTTTATTGATGTGTGATAAATATGTGAACATTCCGCCAGAAAACGGCTAAAAATAGTTAAAAATTGTGACTCTCATGAGAGGTTTCTACCCCCTCGGCTAGACCACACCCCCTTGTTTGAAGCGTTGCCGTCTGTATCTATGGTATGGTCTTACAGCATGACCCAGTGTGATAAATTGAGATTCTTTTAGACTGTGATTCTCCTGTCACACAAATATTTCTACAGGTCTGGCTCATTTACACCTGTACCAAACATGTCCCAATTTGCAGCTGTTCACACTTGTTTCAGGCTGGCTGAAATGCTCAAAGTGGCCTAACACGTACGTATTTCGGAAATTAGGAATTGCTATAAACTTTTGTGAATGTCCAACTTTTACTCAGTTAATAAATTGCTGACTGCAAGGAACCGTTCTTAATTTATATCTAATGCTAACCTGTGGGTCAGGCCACATCTTCATCTTGCTACGATTTTATGTGCCTTCCCCTATATAAGTTCCACTAATATCTACTTTAGATTTTAATTGAAGCCTTCTATGCCAAATTGAATATGACACTTTTTGAGATATAGTGTGGAAATATTAATCCTGGCTTAGCTGCCAGGAGTGAATTATGAATGAACCATCGTTTACCTCTACTTAAAGCTTGCCCAGTCTGCTTCAAGTGTAGCCCTCAAGGTCACACTCTCACCCTTTATTTTCCATACGGCAGCGGAGAGCGCTCGTACTTCAACACTTCAGCTACCCAGGTCTTTAAACCCTGATGTTCAGCCTTTTTCACGTGATCCCTGTAGAGAAATCAACATTGCAGCGAGGTTAATAGTAAAACGTCCCACAGGCTTCACAAGAGGAGCTCAGCAGGACCATCATCGGCGTGTTTTGTAATGGATTCATAACAAAGTGCTATTGAATTTGCATCCTCAGGCACTGTTTTAAATACAACGTGCTAACAGCAGCCGGGCATAGATTTTGATTTGAATATTTTATTTCGAGCTAAAGAAGAAAAGAAAAAACAGAAATATATATAGTTATATATAGATAACCTGGCAACCCTCTTAGAGTCCCATTAGTGATGATACTTGACGTGTGCGTGGCATCAAGGGACTGTAGTATTGTCACGGCATCTCGAAATCTGATATCGGATAAATGCTACCTCCGCTGAGCATTCAAAGCGCTTTTTTACATCATGGAACCGCTCCCCCATTCACACAAGGGGCTGCAAGCACAGATTGGTACCAAATGGTGTCCACAGATATGGGATAAACATGTTCAAATGAAATACTGGTTTTACTGATAATCTCAATGTTGATTTATTCACGGTCACAAAATCATTTTACATGATATAAAAGTTGTTTGTTTTGGTTCTCAAGATGATCCGTCATAAAGCAGAATGAGCCCCACACTTAGGGATGTTAGATCCAATGGTCTTGGCCGGTCCAGGACTTCCAGAGGCTCTAAACTGACTTAAGTAGGTTAGGTCCTCATCCAAATCCATCCTTTGATTACTCACTGCAAAAATAGCATTTTTTGCATCTAGCTGGTCATTAGGAGCAGGTTTTGTATCCCTGGCAACAGTATAATCCAAAATGTTACGCAGTGCGCCTATCTATTTATTTTTGTTAACATTACTAACCTCTTCAAAGTAAAGGTCTCTTGCGACTATGTAAACTAAGCACATAGTTGCCCACTCATGAGAATATTTGAACAAAAACAAAGAGCATCACTACTTTGGTTAAATATAAAGAGATTTTGTTAAATAACCCCTAGCAGCCGCTTTGCCCATTCATAGGCTGCCTATAGTTAAAAGCAGTTTGGAAATGAACTTAAAGGGATTCTCTCCTATACTTCCACAATCCCAGAACCTGCTGTTATCCATTCATCCATTTTCTTCCGCTTTATCCGGCCCCGGGTGGAGGACGCAACAGTCTGAGCAGAGATGCCCAGACTTCCCTGTCCACACACACTTCCTCTGTTCAGGTGTTCAGGATCCCAAGGTGACACCAGGCCAGCTCAGAAATGTATGCTCAGCTTTCAAAAGAGGAATGGCATGTTCACATGTCCGAAGCTCATACTTGTGTACTCATATGCAGCCTAAAATCCAAGTCCAGTTGCAGTTGTAATGCCTTGTGTTAAACCATTTCACACCCTACAAACAATACATTTAATGTGAGAAGCGCGCATGCTACTGCCAAATGTTGAAGAGGTTATTCTTTGTTGCTTCTCTGATTGCAAATGTGTGGGATGTGTTTTATTTTCTCTGTCCAAATTATGCGCTCTTCCAGATTCACAAATACCCCGCGCTTTATTTCGCAGCTCCTAATTCCAGACCCCACGCGTGTTTGCAAACGCCACGCACTCCAAAGCGAAGGTGGTACTGACAGGGCCATTCTTCTTATCGACAGCGGCGGAGAGTGAGTGATGGCACAGTGACCTCTGAGCTATTGAACTCTGTGTAGTGTCAGAAAACAGTCCCGCTCGCCCCGACAATACACGCTCAGCAAACGAAGTCAAAGTCAATAGCTCCAGTCGATACCTCCTGCCACGACCGACGGAGCAACGCGCCATCAGCAGAAAGTCTATTATCCAAAGAGAAGGAGGAGACGAGGCGTGGACAGGGCAAACAGGGAGATGTGTCTGCTTGGGAAATTGAAATGTTGCCTTTTCAAATGTCCATAAACCATTGGATCCCCTGAGGATAACGTTTGCTTTCTGCTTGACACCATTTCCGTAGTCAAAAGATGCAGCTCTTTAGTGGCAAGGCACGTTTATTTGTAGAGCACAATTCATACACAAGGCATTTCAAAGAGGTTTTTTTTCCCGCTTAGACTTTGTCAACACTACCCAGTTCAAGCTGCATTAGCCAAGATGTAGTCAACAGCGATGGGTTCTTATTCAGCAAAATAAATGTTTGGAGATTTGTAATTTAGTAACCCTAAAAGTAACAATAATAATAATAATAATGCATTAGTCTTATATAGCGCTTTTCCAGACGCTCAAAGTCGCTTTACAATTTGGTACATTATTCATTCACTCCATACTCTGTGATGATAAGCGAGGCAACCAGTCTGCGCACATCAGCCACCACCACCAACCACTCACTCACTCACTACATTCGCTAGGCTTCCTGGTGTTACTGAACGGTCTCCCATCCAAGTACTAACCAGGCCCTACCCTGCTTAGCTTCCAAGGTCTGACGGGATTGGGCATCGCAAAGGCGGTATGGCAACTTGCATTTACACACGGTTGTGCTGTTTTTCTTTTGGTTTTGCACAGGCAAAGAGATGATCGAGACATACTTCGACTTCCGCCTGTTCCGTCTGTGGAAGAGCCGCCAACACTCCAAACTGCTGGACTACGACGACCTCTTGTGACCGCGCTGACCTCACGATGGGCCTATGCGTCGCCCGGTTTCCTCTGGAGTGATCCTGCGAACCCCCCCCCCTTCCCCCTCTGCTCTGAAAGACAGAGGGGGCTTTGGTCGGAGCGCCCCCCCTTGTGTCGGACGTCCCACTTTAGCTGGCTTCGAGCAGTAGAGCCACGGCGTTCTGATGGGACTGATCGAGTGTGTGGTTACTCTCCATTACCTACCCAAGATGGCGGAAGGAGTTAGCGGACAAGTTAGCTTAACACTCTCTACCTTGTTTTAGCGTAGTAGAAGTTTAGCAGCGAGTGGAATGACTTGAAAGACTATTCTTCTTTGTTTCAGGAGGAATTTTGCGGTTTTTTTTGAGCGATTTTGGCTCAGTGCAAAAGGGTTAGTTATTATCGACTTGTATGTACATTAACAAGTGCTTTCTAGAGCATTAGCGATTACAAATCCAGCATCTCTTTCTGTATTTTCCTCGTGTAATTTTACCTAGGTGTGACGCTGTATTGAACACAGCTTTTTGGAAACATTCAAATCGGTGTTATAGTATTTCGTACGGACTTTTTTCCTCGTAATAACTCAGGTGAAATTTTCTCGTTTAATAATAAATCGTACTCGCGGCTCTTAAGGCGGCGTAACTGTAGATCCCACTCCAGGGCCTTCATAGACGTTCACGGTCAGGGATGGTGTTTAGCCTTTCAATAAACTGTAGCCTTTCTCGTGCATGGTAATCAAAATGTCAGCGTTCGTGCGTTAGCATTAGCGCCAGTCCGACCGCTAACACGCCACAGCGCTAGTGTTTCTTTCTTGAATTGTCGGCGACAGCGGGTCACATCTTTTATAGCTGTGTCTTTGCATGCAGAAGCCGGTTCATATGTCCTCTATGGAGCCGACAGACAAAATGGCTTCAAGATTCAATAACTTGATATTTATTTTTCATTGTTGGGGAGATATTGTTTTGAAGTAGCAATTTGGTGGTATCTGTCTGATCAATTTAGGATTTTAGTCTAATTTACCTTTAGCATCTTTGTGCTGAACACACTTATTGCATTCATGCGTTCATGAAAAGAGTAATAATTTTATAGAACTAACAAAACTAAGTGTCAGTAGCCATATAAAAACCTACGTATTTTATGTAGTTTTGAAACGACCATGCAGTGCTTTCACACACTCTACATAGAAATAGATTTGAGAAAATCTCCTAAAAATATTCAGGTTCCCTTTTTTTAAATTTCAACTTACAGAGTCATAGAAAGGTTAAATAATGTTATATTTATGCCAATCAAGGCCTTGAAATAGTTACTGTGAGCTAACTGTCCAAAATAGCAACATCGAGTATTGATTATTTTAATTAATAAATACAATTAAATGGTAGCTTAAATACCATTATGTTCTTAAATAGATGATAGTAAGAACACTATTCTTGCAGCCATATATGGAGGAAAGCCTTTCTACAGTTTCTGTTAATAATTATGTTTATTCAAGTCTATTTGTAGAGGCATCCTTTTATGACAAATGCTTTGGCTCTTCTTTTACTCAAAATAACGGAAAATGTTCTGTGTGATTATGAAATAAATATTAGTCCCTGATTACTGTGAGCGTATTGATCCTGAAGAAAATTGTGCATTAGTCTCTTGCTCACATTCACATAAACAGAGCAGGATCTACAAAATTAAGAAGTTAACAAAGAAATAACACATTTAAAAGAAAGCAATAAATACAAGAGAAGTTAAGGCACTGCTAGACAATGCTCAAGACATTTCCCTCTCTGCTCCTCCCTGACGTGGCTCTGTTATCGGGAGGTGCTTTCTTTTAAATGTGTTTTTTTTTTATTTCTTAATTTTGTAGATCCTGCTCTGTTTATGTGAATGTGAGCAAGAGACTAATGCACAATTTCCTTCGGGATCAATAAAGTATCTATCTATCTATCTATCTATAGACATATATATAATAAATTAATACAATTGAATAAGTCTATTAATGTAACAAATAACACGGCTGAAGTAGGTCCTGACACATACTCGATTTTGGAGGCTTTTCATACAAATGTTTCCGTTGAATTTTTATTGGAAATGGAAACAAAAAATTGCATAGTATTGTTGTGAACTTTGGTGGTGTTTTGTGAATTTAGGAAACAAACGTCTTGAGCTTTAGGCTATAGGTTTAGTTAAAGGGTGGTATAAAGATGAGCTAAATGGCTTTATAACTTTTATAGCCTTTTTTTGCAATACCTTGCACAATACATGTAGATTTACACTCAAATCGTCTGGTGATGTCTTAACTCATTTTGAGCGTTTAAATGTATTGTCTTTTCACTTAACCACTAACACTCTAACAACTAACAGAAGTTTTTCATAATCAAAGCCATTTCTGTGCAGAATTTAAGCTTGCACTCTTGAATAAGTGTAGCGTTGTATACAGTGTAGTGGTTTACACTTTTCAACATAATGATGTCGTCCATTTTTTAATATTTAATATAATATAGCGGCAGAGGTGGGTAGAGCAGCCAACAATCGGAGAGTTACATTAAAATGGTATTAGCCAACAATTCAAGTGAGAAAACAGGAGTGACCCAAAGGATTAGGCCTAATCGAGTAGAATAAAGAATATAAAGTAAGGTTAACGTAGCCTGCTACTGAGTACACTGGAAAAAAATTAAAGATGCACGGATCTAGATTGTTTGCTTCCGATACTGATGCTGGGGCTGCTTGTGTCAGGTATTAACCAATACCAAGAGACTTTATTAAAAGTAGTCTGCTTTCTGAGTGTAAAAGTGAATGTCCCTCTTTTCTCCAGAGATCAATAAAGTCTGATCTTTTCTTGCAAACAAGACGTTACATATCAATTATATCTATCAATAAACTAGTGGAAAAACATTACACAAGGTTCACTGGACTTTTCGCTGAATCCTTGAGTATTCTATATGACAGGCTTCAGGTTGCATTAATATTAATAACTCATAAAATGATCTTTACAACTTGTGCATATAAATATGTTAGATCAGTTATTCTTAAACAGCAAGCTTTTCATTAACTAAAATACAAACAGTCATGCAGTGACCATTATATTTAATTTGGTGATTCACGTGATCCCAGCTTTGATTAGTTGACGTTAGCATTAGCATGCTGCCGCTAGCAGTAACATACTGTTGCTAGCCGCGGCATTTTACGCAGTGATTAAAAATATGCAGAGGTATTTGCGGAGCTTAAAAGTAACTCCACGATTCTTCAGGTTCTGAGCTTCAAAATGAGGTACAGCATGTTCATATTTCCTCTGATTTAGTCGGTGAAAGATGTGTTTTTAAAGCCAAAACTGATATTGGTTCAGTATCGAACATTTGTAGCCGAAACCTGATATAGTATTTTTTCCAGTATCGGCTTCGATATCCGATACCAGTAAAAAAAATCATCAGCTTTGTTAAGAAAATAACATAAAAGGGCAGGTTTTTCTTGCTTTGTTTTTTCCAGTGTAACCACTTGGACAAAACATGTAATTCGTAATGTATAACACAGAAATTGGCTGATTCCACGTATTATGTGTATGAAAAAAGGGGATCCAAAAATTAAAGTAAAGCGCAGATCCAAGCAGGTCAATAAAAAGGAGCCTGCAAATCCAGTCTAATTGTTATTGACACGAATAAACCCTAAAATTGACAAAGTACGAAGTGTATAATATCTTCCCAAAGTAACTCAAATGGAAGTGACTACTACCCGCCTCTGATGTCGCCGGTGTATAGCTCACTCAGCCCCAGCGCTTGACAGCCTGGTTGTAGCTTTTGAATACTAGTGGGATGATGTGAGAATAGACTTTATATAGAGCTTATTGTGTGTTCCCGCTCACGTCTGACTGAGCCCATCTTTCTGTACCTCAGCGTGTTCTTGTGCGCCCCGATGCATTCACTGACCGGGGGAAAAGAGGACTATCAGAAAGACTCGGCTCTATTCTATTTACTGCATTGTGACATAAAATGTGCTCAAATGTTTTGCGTAATAACTTTGACAGAAGGCAATAATTGTTCAAAGCTTTTGTGGTGATCTGAGGCTTGCCTTTGGGGTGTTTATTATTGTTTTTTAGTTTTTTTATGTCTTTACATAAACATTGTTGCTAATGATTTATTTCACATCCAGGGTATATACAGGACATTAAAAAGCAGTCTTTAAATTAATTGTGCCAAAATCAAGTCCTTAACATGTCATTAAAGCTGGTTTTATGATGTTAGTTCGGATACCGTATTTTAATATTTGGCTTAATTTCACGATGCTGTTTTCAATCAAAAATGCATCAAGATCAATGTTAGAAATGTAAAAAGTATCGTCTCAAAATCATCTTGCGACCTCTACTTTGGGGAACCACTGGTCTAAGACATATTCAGTTGACGTTTCCTCAAAAGTTTCTCATTTTGTCCAATTCTCATTCGTCTGTTTGATGAAATGTCTTAAATGAAATATGCGCAGATTTTTTTCTGCGTTTGTGGCACTACAATATAATATTAATTGCATTAAAAAGCATTACATTTAACTTGCTTTGGCCTGTATAAACCCTGACATCATTTTTACTGGTATACACTGCAAAAAAATAATTAACTAGATTACTTAAAGTATCTCAACTTGAGCGTAATGTTTTAAATTTGAGTTGTCTTGACTAGTAAACATGTAGTTGGGCATTTGACCAAGATTATTTCCACTCGTTCTGAGATGTTTCTGACTCGTTTCAATACATTGTATTTCATTTGATTTATCTGCAAATGGGGTTAAGAAATCGCTCTTATCCCATTGGCAGTTTTACTTTCTTATTTCAAGCTAGATTACTTTAGAACCTAGTCTGAAGTGTCATCAAACAAGCAAAGTGTTCTTGGTCAGATAAGGAAAAAAAAGTCTAAATGAGTGAATACCGCTCAAGACAAGATTAATATTTTCAGTAATTTAAACCCATGCTTGATATTTACTTTTTGTAGTGCCATTTCCTATCTAGAGTTTTATCATAGAGCTGGGTTTACCACTAGTTTTTATTTTTTATTGTCACTCTGGTATTGATTCTGAAATGTGGGTCTCTGTTACAGAAAGTATCAAGACTTTGGTTTATATTGTAGTGAATCAACATAGTGATCGGTGCGTACTACAGTAAACCGTGTCCTGGCCAGTAACCCATGGCTAATCCTGCACATTTAAGACCCCCCGCTTGTCGTCCAGTTTCCATGTCGCTGTAATTACATCCCCGTTCACTCGCTCAGACCTCAGCTCAAGTTCAGCTAATCCCCCCACCTTTCAATTAGAACTAAGGTTTCAATAAGAATGGGCCGTAAGGCTGAGGGGTCAGTAATGGGCTTTCTCATAACAAAGGCAACAAAGGCTGCCCTCTTGATACCTGTGGGTTTATTATCTGCGCCAAGACTCCAGCCGTGACGCGACTGGACACTTCTAATACAGGGCAAAAAAGACGAGAGGCCATGTAGGTGTATCACATAACAAACGAACAAGATCTAGGCGAAAGATTTCCCAATTAAAATGCCCAGGTCCATTGGTGCACATCCTTAAGTCGCCTTGGACCTGGACACTGCAGGTGAATAGGGAAACTTTTTCAATTTGGAGATATCGATTTGAAACTTTTGCTGTAAATTACTCATAAATACTGTATGAGAATAAAATGTATTGCAGGTTTTCTGTCATTTTATGTTTTCATATAAAAATAAGGCCCTTTATGCCTAAGAGTGCCCACAATTTCCCATATTTTCGGCGTCAAAATCTGAATAATGAGTCAAGCCAGGTTTAAATGTATGGTTTTGTTTTGTTGACATATTACTTACAAAGACTTTTTCAGAGGGGATTTGGATCTTGTTTAGTTTTTGAATAAGCTGTTATTTTAGTGGAAAAATCTGTACAAACTAAAATTTTACTTTAGTTTTTTGACTTTCAAAGGATTTTTTTGATATCTAATCACTAACCTGAGTTATTAAGTGCAAGGCTGGGAAAGTGTGTAGGTGCTACAGTACTGTACTTGCGTGGAGATTTTGTCGCCACAATGTGCAGTGTTGCGATTTACAAGTGCATTGAAATGAGTTGGATTGATGCACACACCAAAATATGCCAAACTCCCCCCAAATCAAATTGAATACTGGTGTATAAGATCTGCAGCTGCGTGTAGCTACTTTCAATTTATATTTTACTCAAAAGTAACTCAAAGTAGTGTAACTCAGCTACATATATTCCATATAAATCTATGGAGAAACATTGAATCAGCGCAATAATTGAACATGTTATTGTTATTTTAAGAGGAAATTTCCAGGTGAACGTTTACATGTTAAGATACCAAATTGGCTGAAAACCGTCTCTTATTTCTTTCCCCAAAATACCACCAAAATAATAAAATGTACTTAAACTTGAAATTAAATTCTCCCCAACAAAAAGTAAAGCTGTTTTTGGCACTAAGGCTTAGCGAAATGCCTGCAGAAAAATGTTTAAGTACTGTACATGCACACTGAATGTATAAATGCCTCTCATAAAGTAACTTCAGGGTAATTGGTTGTGGTTTAAGCAATATCCCCAATGTTTGAACAGCTATGAACACACGCAAACCTAATTTCCCCCTGCATCCCGCGTCAGGCTCGCAGCGTGAACATCTTTGACATTGATTGGAGCAGCTTAAGGTCAGACTCTATTAGTTCTGTTCATTTGCGCTTCAGAGGCGGCTGGAGTCCTTGTAATGAAATTTGGCTTTAAAGACGAAAGCGCTGCCCTCGTCAAATGCTGATGTGCGCCGGACAGCCTTGGCAAAGGCTTTGATTGAATGTTTAAAAATTATATGAAATGAATATGCCAAGATCTTTTGCATTTGTTAAAAACAAATTGTATTTACGCATTAAAATGGCATTTAAAAGCATTACATTTGACTTGCTGCTGCCTGTAGAAACCCTGTAGAAGTATTATAAGACACTCTAAAACTGCTCATACACTTTATTCACAAACATTAAGAAACGGTTGCTATTCCTGTTGTCCCCTGGAGATTAGCAAAGTATAATTATAATTTGAAAAAATTATAAGTATACTTATAATAACTGTCTATTTCCATTCCCTAAATACAAAATTAGAGAGAACGTCAGCCTCCCGCAGCGCGACCCATTTGACTGCGAGTATATGCTATAATTAATAGCCTTTGATGGGTTTCCGTGTTATTTGGGGCTCCGCGGGGGAATCTGATGAGGTTTGTTGACACAGTGATTGGACTGACAGTTGCTTCCTGATTGAAAGTTTAGGGGGAACAATGTTTTTGCTGCATAAACTATTTACATGTGGGAGAAACTTTCAATGGACTGACAGAGTGCGAGTGTTTGACATCCTTTTGTCTTGTTGAATAAGATATTGAATAAATAATAGCCATTACAAAGATACGATGTGTGGCGTCATTTTTTACCCATTATTTTGTTTTTCTACCCAGGTGGTTAACAACCAGCACAATTAGGCTAAAACATCAAAATACTGCTCCGGATGGGTTGCCCCAAGTGGCGAAGTTGTCCCGTAACATTATTCCAGGGCTCTTTGATTGCCCCCAAATCTTAAAACACACACAACTGCCAGGCAAATCACATGACTAATGAATCAATGAATTTGTTTTGTCAAGTCCATTATCACAACAGTTTGTTGGCTCAAACATTTGAGAGCAGACACAATTTCATGGTTAGGCTGTCAACAGGGAAGCTGGAGGAGGATAGCCCCCAGTGTCCTTTATACGCTCTCTTCTGGGCAATGGAAGAACAAACAAAAACAGAAGGTAAAGACTAACCTTGATGTTCTGAACCCAGAGTTCAGGGTCTTTGAGAGGAGGCTGGAGTGGTCCTCTGTGACAGAAGCTGGAAGCAGAGGCAGGGCATTGAAAGGAGAGAGTTCAGCTTCCTGACAGCCTGGAGGATTTATTTAATTATGATTATGATAAACACTTCTGATGTCAATTCATACATTTTGCAACGCAATGTTACACAGCTCCCCTGAGATCACAAAGGACCAGGGTTTGTTAGAAAGCTTACAATCTCTGGTTTCCAACACAAAAGAAAGTCTCTATGACTTTGTTCCAAACTTATGTCCAAATGTCAGAGATGTTGTATATGGCTGGGGCATGGCCTCAGAGTAAAAAAAAATCAAAGCCTATGTATTTTTTATGAAAAATGGCAAGGTTGTTATGGTTCTGTCTGTTTGTGTTCAGTTCCCCCTTGGTTGTGTTTAGTGTTCTTGTTCATGTGTGTGTTTTGTGCTTAGTGTGTCTGTTCTGGTTTTTATGTCTGCTAGTAAGTTTCGTTTGCCTTGTTATTGCTATTTTGTCTGTTCTTGGACTTGCCAAAAAATTTAATTTCATCTCAGATTTTTGGGCTATTTTTTGCATTTGGGTCTCTTTTCCACCTCGAACCATAACAGAATGAACCGACCAAATCCTGACCCAGCAAAAAGCCAGCCCCAAGTCTTGCCTGCACCCTTCCCAGAGCCACCGCTGGACAACGCTCTCCGTCCGGGGTAGGCTCCTTCCGTCCCTGAGCCACTGCCAGACTCCGACCTCCATTGGGGTTCTGTGTGTCATGTGTGTGTTTTGTGCTTAGTGTGTCTTCTGTGCTTCATGTGTCTTCTGTTCTGGTTTCTATGCCTATTAGTAAGTTTTGTTTGCCTTGTTATTGCTATTTTGCCTGTTCTTGGACTTGGACTTGCCATTAAATTTAATTTTACCTTAATTTTTGGGCTATTTTTGCATTTGGGTCTCTTTTCCGCCTCGAACCATACTTTAATTCTTTTTACTCATGTTTTATTGTAATTATGTTTTCTTGTAAGCTAAAGAGAATTTGGCCATACGTCATACACTGATAGTGGGAAAGATGATATAGATGTAATAACGCTTTGTACCTACTTATATGATTAGAATAGTGCCAAGGACAATATTATGTGCCCAGGTTCAACCCAGACTGTGATTGGTGCATGGGATCTCTTGTGATTCATAAGGTTTTTGTGGGTACTTACTGTATATCCAACATTTATTAATCCTTAGTCTCATTAATAAAGGGTTACGCTTGTATTGCGCTCTGCAAGCTTGACAAGCCTCTCAAAGCGCTACACTTTTCCTCATTAGCCATTCAGGCCTCACTCGGTGTGGTATAGGCTTCTGCTGTAGACTGACCAACCACCGCCCATCACTCACTCACATGCCACATTGACCGGCGGTGGGTGAAGTGTCTTGCCCCAAGACACAAAGTCAGTCTGCACCTACAAGAGCCAGGTTCTGTGTGTC
The DNA here is from genome assembly GCA_007210695.1 of Neogobius melanostomus. Taxonomy (NCBI): domain Eukaryota; kingdom Metazoa; phylum Chordata; class Actinopteri; order Gobiiformes; family Gobiidae; genus Neogobius; species Neogobius melanostomus. The sequence goes on along the minus strand of VHKM01000449.1, from coordinate 594,575 downwards.
CATGTGACGACCCACACCACCATCCGAGCCCCAGGGATTTTATAGTTAACCATAAAAATCCCTTGGTATTTGACAAACTCTATTTCCGTCACGTTCGGTCTCCTGTAGCGACATCTCCTTCGACATGTTCCTCTGACACAAATGCACTTTCCATGTCGACAGATGGAAGCAGCATATGTGCGCTTCACATGTCGCTGGAAACTAGAACACCTCCGAGAAAAACAAGGTTCAAGATTGGGTTTCAGAAGAAGAGTCATTTACTTAGTTGCCTTTTTATCCATCAAACTCAGTAGAGGGACAGATTTTCGTTTATTTGTTTTTGTTTACACAACCACATGTCTTGTGTTAAATTCAGTACAGGGGCAGAAAACAGAGAGAAAGACTCACAGGGAGCCTCATGAGATGAATACTCAATGAGAGCGTGATGTCCAAAGGGCTTTACTGGAACAGAACTAATACAGTTTCACTCTTGGAAATGTTTTACCAGAAAGAATGAGATGTTTGAAGATTTCTGGAACTCCTCCATTACTCTAATCTGACGTTTATAAGAAATGTCTCCATATTGCTGCTTTATGATTATTTTGAAGTTCAGAAGGTAACTATCTTAAAGAAGAAATCTACTTGAATAGTGGAAAGTTTGAGTAGACAATAACAACACTTATTGCCAAAGGAACTTGTGTTCAGGTGTTGGGTTAGGGCCCTGCAAGGAGGTCTGGGAAACCGGAGTACTGCATTCAGTGCTCCTCTGAAACGGTGCGGCGCCGCCTGGGTCAGCTCTTCCACCTCCTACTTCCTCTTTCTCCTGCGCAGCTCCCTCCGCTCCAAAACAGTCTTTCACCGTCTTCTCCTCGTTGGTCCCTTTTTTGTTTCCTGTGGCGCCTCTTGTGGCAACTCCTCTGTGCTGCAGGTGTGTGTGTGGCGGGGGTGACTAGGTTAATCAGCTAGCTGTTTGTTTACTTGTTAAAAAGTTGTTTCCTTCATGGCCATTTCAACTTGAAACAGTTGACTCACAGAAACAGAGAAGCGTTAGGAAACTTTTTTCGGACATGAATCGTAATTGGGGCTCAGCCCCCGGCAGAAGATTGAATTAACGATATTAAATACACGGCGATGAAGAATGATTGACAGAGTCTTCCCCCAGAGTCAGGCCACTGGTGGTGGTAGAGGATGAGGCGGCCAGTTGACGACGACGAGCAGAGCCAAGGAGAGGCCAGGTGGAGGAGGGTCGCAGCACAGCTGGGAAACGGCCGAGCGATGGACGAGGAAGCTTAGTTTAGTTTGTTTATTTGAGCACTTTATAAAACATAAATTGCATGATTACACAATTGCAATAAAATAAAACTCAAAATGAGTAGGCCAAAGCAAGAAAGCTTATAAGTGCGTACCCCCCATTTCAAAGTAATTACTTACATGCATTTCAGATTAATTCAAGAAATACAAAACATAATTGTAAGTCCTTTCAAAAGAAAGGCCCATCATAACACTGAGAATATACATAACTGAAACGCATTTGTCCGGCTGCAGGTAAATAATAACGGTAATAATAATGGTGATACAAGCAGCATCTCGTGATTTCATACAATATAACACTATACATTATAAATTCCAGAATTGCCCAGGCACATGCAGATCAGAAGCGTGCATGTACCTGTTTACATACAAGCAATTAGTGAATGACAAGTTTCATTTTCTATACATAGGCACACACACAGCCCATGAATCACAATTATGTCATTTCAACAATTACAATTGTTCGCAATAACCTTGCGTATAGCCGGATTGATAAAGAAAAGCATTCATGTTTTACAAGAACAAAATCACATGAGATTTACAAGACTTCCAAAGTAAGAAGACATAGCACAAAATAGAAATGTATGCAGTTTACCAGTGTATATATAAACATTTATTATTCTTTCTTTCTTTCTTTTTATTATTTTTATTATTTTCCTCTTTCCCATTCACATAGTAACCCTATCCAATCATTACTTATAAACACCAGTCACATTCTATTAATTGACCATTGATTTAGTTATTATTTAAGTATAACATGTGTCATAGTTTTATAATCAACACTACACATTATTATTATATGTTCCCTTGCTGTCATTCCCATTTCCACTGTAAACATTTTGGTTGTGATTGTTTCATTATTTTGTTGCTTGCCTTATTTAGTGAGGTGCCTCTAAAGCTTAAGAAGGGGATCCTGCGTGATGAATGGCTGAAGCAGGAATGAGCAGCTGCAGCGATTGGCTGTCACGAAGATGCGGCTTGAGATGGGACTGTGATTGGATGATTGGTGAAGGGCTGCCGGTGATGAGGCGATGAATGAATGCTGCAGGTAGGTCTTCCAGGTTGAATTTGTGCTGAAGCTACATTACTCCCTGCAGTAAAAAACAAACAAACACTGAACCTCACAAAACACAGCAAAGATGCACAAAAGTATCCAGAAAAACAATGCGGAACACAGAAACTACAAATGCAGTTCACAGTAAAAGACACAAAAAAACCACTGCTGTGCAATCGACATTGGCATTTCTATTTTTATCTTCAAATGGTTCAAACAGACTAAAATTCAACATAAAGAACCTTCATTTCCGCATTTATCCCATGTAAGATGGTCATTTTTCCAGTGTATTTCTGAAGAATATGTCTTTTTTGTTGTTCTTCTGTCTTGTACGTTTAAAACAACACAACTGGACTTAGTTTTGAACAGATATCTGAACAGATAACAGTATAATTGAAATATTTCACTAAACCATTTCCAACGCTGTATTTTCCATTCAATTTGAACACAAATTGTAGTTTGATTTTCAGATATTGTGTCAAAACCAGACTTCAATTATAACTAACTGAGCCTTTTGTTTTAGGGTGAGTGATTTTGCGATGTATTGTGGCTTCTTGAGATACGGACGTTGCATCACCTTGCAATACAATATTTGTTTGCAATATAATGTACTGCCCAATCCACTCTAGAGAACAATCGTATGTTTGTTTGTTTTTATTATAATGACCCACTGTGGCTATATCCAGAGACATGGATGATTAACTAATCCTACTTCATGATTAAATCTTTCTCTGGGTGCCGATGTGTTCCCAGGTGCTGCATTGCGGTCGCCTTCTGAGAAAGAGCGTGTTCATTGCAGACGACGGGAGCACTGAAATACACCTCACCGTATCAGAGCATCAAACGTTTCGTGATGTGTTCATCATTTTAGCTCCGTCTAAAACCTGCAGAAGAAGCCTTTTATCTCACCTCGCCCCACATTACAAAACCTCTGTGCACTGCTGAGGCTGCATTGTGTCATCAAAATGTTCTTTTCCCTTGTCACGTTTTGTATGAATCCTGACTCTTTCTCTCTTCAGTCGTCAGCGCTGACAGGAGGCTGGTCACCTGAGCAGAAATTCAGCTGAACAAACATTTGGACTTTCGGCTTTGGTGGGATAAGCTCTTTACTTTTTTAGGATTAAAGTCGCTTTTATTGGCGTAAGCGTTATATGTGTAGCGGGAGGCCAGATGGAGGTGAGAAATGATTCTCCCGTTTATAGTGTGGGGAACAGAGCCACCTGCGCCATAATGAATGAGAACATAAAGATGATTATTATTGCGTTATGGGCACAAAGTGGGGCTAAGGCTGCATTATTAGACAGTGGCATACCTGATTTCATTACTGGAGTAATACAGATTCTAAAGGTCAGTGTACATTTTGATGAAATACTTGAACTCAATCTAATTTTATTTGAGTCTTGCGTTTCTAAACACAGACTGTAAAGTAGACTTTTGCGCAGACAGTGGCCACTCTGTGAAATCTTCATATGTGGTACACTAAGGGGCTGGACAGACTCCCATGGTATGCACAACAGTGGCCCCTCCTCATGTGTACTGTGTATGGCAGTGGGTTGGTGCGGGTTTGTGGCTGCGGGGACGGCTGGTGTTTGTTTGTGTTTGCCAGCGCTTAATAAGATGCACAAGGCTGCGCGCAATGTTAATGTAAAGCGGAGGAGAGCAAAGAAGAAGCGCTCAGCTGCTATTTCCAACAGTATATAGATCTGTATTGAAATAAATGCTTGTATTTTGTTCTTTTTATTTTGTAAAATGTTACTTGGTGTGGCTCTGTATTTGTGGAGACGTTGAAATGTGAGAACATTTATTTTGACAAAACGGCCTTCAAACATACAACTAAACCCATTTAAGACCGATACATTTCTTCTTCACAGAAGACACACCCAGAGCCCCCTACACCTGCAGCACAGTGGAGGCGTCACAAGAGGAGCTACAGGAAACAAGGAAGGGACAAACGAGGAGGTATCCGGGCGAGACTCACGGCTAAGCCACACATGCCTTCTATTGTTCTGGCTCATTGTTACGGCCCCAGGCCTCCAGTCTCCTCCAGTTTGTATTAGTTTTGGTTGTGAGGCTAATTTCCCTCTGTCCTCCATGGAAACCTGGCCGTGTGAGCCCTGGCCTGGGATTGGAGGACTGGGTTCCCGCTCTGGGCTGGTTGGCTGCTGCTGCCCACTCCTGATTGGTGCGGCATCTCAACCCCTGGCCCCAATCAACCACCTGCTGCTGCCACGCCTTTAAAAGGCCACACCTAAAAACATTCGACGCTGCTGGTCTTTGTGGCCAGTATGTCATGTTGTTGTGTTCCTTCGAGTGATTGGTTTCTAGGAACACTCGTTGTTAGTTTAGTTTAGGTAGGCAGCTGGCCTTTGTGGCCAGTGTGCCATTCTGTGTTGTGTCCCTTATGACTTTGTGTGTGTCCAGGGACCACTCGATTTGTTACGTGTTTTGTGTCACTTAGTTTGTGTAGGCCTATATGTGACACTTGTGCTTTTGAGGCAGTAGTTTCTTGTCTATTTAGCTTTAGTATGTTGTTTTGCACCCTCTTTTGTTTTAGTTAGGTTACATTTTGGTTAACCTTTTGTAAATAGCCTTTGTTTGATTATTTTTGTTACACCTTTTTGTTAACTTTACCTCTTTACACTCCTTTTTTATTAAATTACAACTTTATTCATCCATTTTTACATCTTGGTTTTTTGTTACTTCCCTTACCCTAGCAAAGCTGGGTCGTAATACGCATGGACGTTCACTGGAGAATAAAACAGATTAACTGCTAAGCTCTTCCCAGAAGATGGTGAAGGATTGTTGTGGAGCGGAGGGAGCTGCGAAGGAGGAAGAGGAAGGATGAGGTGGCTCTGACCAGTGCAGGACACCACGCTCCGAAACAGGGACAAACCCAGGCTGCACCGTTTCAGAGGATCAGAGGAGACTGAAGGCAGCCAGGCTTCCTCCAGGTGCTACGGTTTCCCTGACGTCCAAAAACATGCTGGTCAGGTTGGCTCACAGTGGCAGCGCGGCTCAGTCGCAGCGGCTCAGGACTAACACCTGAACACCACACTGTGTAGGGCTTACATAATATTCACTGAGTATAATATATTAATCTGTCTTTTTAACATAAAACTAGTGACTTTTGGTAATACCAACAATGTTAGGCATGGTAACCATCTGAAAGAAATGTAATGATCGCCTTTTGTTACTTGCTTTGTACTAGACTTCGTACATGAAACTAGACCGTTGTTGTAATTGTGCTTCTTTTCTGTTGATGTACGAACACTTCAAACAGTGTTTTGTAAGTTATAGTTCTTTGTAAATAGTTTGTAAGTATGTAGCATTATCATTGTTGTTTTGTAATTACTTGTTACATAATCAGTATTGCTCCGTTTTGGGGTATAGTCGGATGCTGCAGGTGTGTAGAGTCTATTTTGTTTTGCTGTCGTTTCCTTGTTGCTATTTTGTTCCTTTGTTGTTCCACTATGTTCTTGTGAAATTATGATTTTAATTGTATTGATTTTGGGGGTGGGCGCTTATAAGCTTTGCTTTGGCCCACTCCTTTTGAGCAGAGTGTTTGCTGCTCAAATAAACTAAACTAAACACTATTTCGCTACAATGACAAATAAAACACTTACTTAGTTACTTACTTATTTACTTACAATGTTAAATCTATGTAGCAACATTGAATCAAAAATCAACCCAGTCAGTGATATTTGAAAAACTATCTTTTTTAAACTTCCACATCGTGTTTCTTCATATTGTCCAGCTTTAACTTCCAAATGCTGCTCATCTTTCTATAATTTCTTCCCAGTTGATCTCTGGAGTTGTGGATCACATAAAAGGTGCTGGGTGTGTAATTGGTGCCACCTCCGGGCGCCTCTCCAGCTGCGGCCGCTCTCCGTCCTCAGTGCTGATTGAGAGGCTCGTTTGTCTAATCAGGCTCTGGCTTAATTACAGAGCGGCGGGCGTCAGGGACACGATGATATAACTCGCCACCTCCCAAGGGACATAAACTCTGCAAAGAAAGTCTCGGAGACGTGCACTGGCCAACACGCCATCTCTGTGGACACTGTCACTGTGTCGTAACTCAGAAGTTTGGATCCAAGTGAATATTCTTTTCTTTGACATGTCACTGTGATCTAAAACAAATGTTAGTATTCTTCCAATGCCAAGTAACATCACAAAAACTACAATATCATATCAATTTGATTACAGTAAATGCATTGGAACTCAGGAAATGACTGAAGCAAACAGTGGAAATGGGAATTACAATAATAATGGGTCGTGTTGACTATGTAATACTTATAACTAAATTATTAGTCAATTAATAGAATGGTGACTGGTGTTTATAAGTAATGATTGGATATGGTTATTATGTGAACGGGAATGAGGAATAAGAAAAGAAAAAAGTACAAATTGTAAATAAAAAATAAAATGTTTATATATATTGGTAAACTGCATACATTTCTATCTTCGTGTTATGTCTTCTTACTTTGGAAGTCTTGTAAACATCCTGTGATTTTCTTCTTGTAAAACTCTCTAACAATGCTGCTATATGTAAAGTCAATGCGGACATTTGTAATTGTGTAATTCATGAATTTGTAATGTAAAGTGTTGTATGTAAACATAAGATGTTGTATCACTGTATCCGGAATGTAAATTAATTTTGAATATGGGGGTAGGCACTTATAAGCTTTCTTGCTTCGGCCTACTCCTTTTGAGTTTTTTGTTGCTTTGTTTGTTTTCTGCACTGCAATAATGTTGTTGTAAATAATCACTCAAATAAATCCAATCAATCAATCAATCAATCAAATGAAGCCTAGGCGTTAATTCAACCTGGGAGACTAATTTCAGCATCACCTACCTCCAGCCAGTGATCGCTTCCACACCTCCACCTCAGCCCCTCAGCTTAAAGAGCCGCACCTCTGTAGCAGCCAATCATCGCCATCGGTCCCTCTTTAAGCCTCCAGCATTCGCTTCCCAGCTGCGTTACAACCCACCTCCGCCCCCCCATCTCGACCTCTTCTGTCCACGGCTTCTCCCTGCTGCTTTCTTCATGGGTCTCCCATATCACCACCAGTGTCCAGGCTCCGTTGGAAGACATCCCTAACATCCATACTGACTTTCATACAGTACATCGATGTCTACCGCCGGGGTCTGATCGCCAAAACTAATATACATGTCAATAAATCTTCCTAATCGCTGCTTTTCTCTGTTTGAGTCTGTCCAGGTTGAAAAAAACATTCACGCTATAAAATATTCCAAGAGTATTTATGAGACCACATTGTCTCTCTGAAAATGGCCAGATGTTGTCTCCAACTCAGCAATCACACGGTTGTTTATCGTCAGCTGCAGCCCAGTATGTGACTGCATATATTTATGTTCCCGAGACTCAGGCTGCAGATGAAGGACTTTTTATGCAGTTTTCAAGTGAACTCATCAAGGCAAGAACGTTTTCAGGGACGGCGGTCGATCACTTCCGGCCAGACATTTTCAAGTTGTTCACTCCACTGTGAACTGACACAAATATATAGCCACGAGGGCACTTTTACTTTGGTTGCCGATCTTTGTTTACTCTCGTCTGGATCCATCTCACAGTAAATAGGATTTTGTTTTGCTCATTTGCAGTCGCAGAATTATTAATCATTAATAAGCTGTTTGCTTCTGCCTACTCCCTTTGGGCATTGTTATGTTTTTGTTTTTGTTCTAAATTGGTGGGACAAGGGGACAGAGGTTTAAATGGCTGTGCAGTGAAACCAAAAGAGCACAGGTGGTCAATCCATGTGACAGAAATGTAGTTAACAATCACGCGGAAGGTTTTTAAACCTCTTACCACCCGCCTTAACCGAGTGCATTTTCTCCGGTTCAGCTTTACCCAAATCCAGAAGCTTCTGGACTGGAGCCTATTGGCCAGTGTAACGCCTAATATTAAATTTAAGACCTACAAAACTGATCTAAACAGAACTTTTTCCTTTTGTTGGACGCAATAGTTTTGCCATAAAACGCAATAATTATTGCGAAATAATGCAATAATATTTGGGTAGAGAACGAGGCCGCTTACAGCGTCTACGGCGTATAGACGCTATACGCTAACATCCTCCACACACAATGGAGCATGAATGGGGGAAGTTAATTGATCTTTATTTCGAATTGGGTTTAAAATACAAAGAATCAAGATTAGTGCTGCCAACAGACATATGAATGTAGCCTAAGTGAAAGACATCTTATTGTATTACATGGAAGCTGTACGAGGTGTTGGGTGTCCCAGAGTCATAAGGGTGATCTTGGGACAGATTTCAGATTAGCACAGCCAGGCCCCGAGATCAGGAGAAAGGGTCACTCCCCTGCCGATGTCTAGCTGACAAAACTGGCCTGAATTTACGATCATATCCACCAACCCCGAGAATTTCGTCGCTTGTCCCCAAACAGCTACGTGCGCCTTTACGCATCTTCCCCACTCTGAAGCAGCGCTGTGTCAGAGGCACCAGCGCGCGGACAAGCACCAGGATCGTCTGGAAATGCTCCAGCGCTTCCACCCATCCCGTCAAGAGCATGAATAGGGGAATTTAATTGATCTTTATTTCGAATTAAATTTAAATTACAAAGAGTTAAGATTAGTGTTGGCCAACATGGTATTCCTGTAGGCTAAATGGCAAAGGGGGCACTCAAGGCGTAAGGAATAGGCTACTTCAACCTGGCGGTTCTGGTTGAATTCATAACCAGAATTATACAGTTATGTGCACGGTTCTGGACAGCAGATACCGTTGGATGTACGCCAAGTGCAGAGAAAATGGTTTAGGCAGGAGAAAGGAAGACGTGCATTATCCTCAGGGATTTGGATCCAAACGGTGTGTCCAGAAGGCAAGCCAGGAGACTTCAAAGAAGTCTTTTTCAGAGGACCTAACTTTATCTGGCATATTGACTTTTACGATAAGTTGAAGAATTCATAAGTTTAGTACAGACATGGGCGCTGGTAATCCCCGAACCAAAAGAGCGCACAATAATCCAGAGGCAAAGGTGTTCAGCGCAGGGAGATGGTCGTTTTCGTTCTCAGATAGGCCAAACTTTTAATTCAAGAGAAGCCAACGCTCCTTGACGGGATGGGTGGAAGCGCTGGAGCATTTCGGGACGAATCTGGTGCCTGTCCGCGTGCTGGTGCCAATGACACTTAGCGCAGCTGCAGTGGGTAAGATGCGTAAAGACGCACCGCCTTTACGCAGCTACAGTATTTGGGGACACGCGACAACATTCACCCCCGGGTTGGTGGATAGTTGATCGTAAATTCAGACCAGTTTTGTGCAGAGACTGACTGAAAGTTGCAGGTGCTGAATCTGTACGTATTATGTGGCTATGAGGTCCATGGGACGTGGGCTGCGCAACACAGGAATCTGGGGATGACACCTCCACAATCAGCTTGACATCGGCAGGGGAGTGACCCTCTCTCCTTATCTCGGGGCCTGGCTGTGCTAATCTAAAATCTGTCCCAAGATCACCTCTTATGACTCTGGGACACCCTCCAACACCTCGTACAGCTTCCACGTAATACAATAAGATGTCTTTCACTTAGGCTACATTCATATGTCTGTTGGCAGCACTAATCTTGATTATTTGTATGTTAAACCCAATTCGAAATAAAGATCAATTAATTTCCCCCATTCATGCTCCATTGTGTGTGGAGGATGATAGCGTATAGAGTCTACGCCGTAGACGCTGTAAGCGGCCTCGTTCTCTACCCAAATATGATTGCGTTATTTCGCAATAATGATTGCGTTTTATGGCAAAACTATAGCGTTATTTCGCAAAACTATTGCGTTATTTCGCAAAACTTGTGCGTTATTTTGCAAAGCATTGCGAAATAACGCAATAAAAAAAATCTCGTCATGTACCCTGGCGGGCTCCGTATCATCACTTGTTTCATGTTGTTATTCATTCCATTTGTGTCACTTTTTTTGTGGCTTTGTTTTTGTCACTTTTTGCTGCACTTTTGTTACTTTTTTGTTGCACTTTCATCCCATTTTTGTCACATTTTTTGATGCGTTTGCGTTTTTTCCCCTTGTTTTCTTCTCATTCTTATCACTATTATGACACTTTTTCCGAGAAGCTTTTAGAATTGGGTAAAGCCAAACTGGGACTTATTTTTCTTGATTTTCAGAACAACACGTGCCTCTGGACCTCTGCAGACCTCATCAGCATTTGCAGTCAATGCAGTTTTGGGGCAACACCTCCTCCCAGTGGCCAACAAGAGTACTGCAAAAAGGAAACCAATATCAGTAATTGCAACTGAGTCAACTAAACATTAAAGCTTGGTTGTTTTTGTTTTACACATTTGAAGCTGCAATCTCTTCCTGTTTTCCTAAGGCATCATTCATCTTGTCTCTTCACATGAATAGGCTGGTTCAGCACAATGTGTCTCATGAAAAGGGCCATTGAAATTCAAAACACAGTGCTTGATGTCCAGTACCTCCAGCCCTGTGTGGCGCATAAATCCATTACAATCAGTTCTTTTCATGTTGATGTGCACGAGGTCAGAACAGTACGGCTGATTTATTTATTTATTTATGATCTTTTGCTGCGCTTGTCACGTCGTAGTCAACAAACAAGTTCCAAGTGTCCATTTAGGTTTGGCATTCAATGAAACAAAGGCTTTGGTGTTGTGCAGAATACACACAGTAGTGGAATCACGTGTTTGTGATGTGTGCCAGCGCTTCAAAGAGACGGGTCAAGTGGCACTGAAAAAGATTCATTTATATCCGGCTTTTCCTCAGTCTGATGCTGATTATTAGATCTCCGTCATTTATCAACTTTGTCATTATATGAAAAGCTATAACATGTTCAGTTCTGCCATTACGTATAGCAAAGGCTGGGTACCGTTGAAAGTTTTTTCAATACCAGTACTTTAACGATACTTGCCTGATGCAGTGACGTAACATGCGCTGTTTGATTTAGTCTCTTCAGTAAAGTCTCATGTTAACAGCACACAGTTGTCCCACGTTATTTTTGTTCATCTTAAAGGAACAGGCCACAGTTTTTCCATACTGAGATATGTTCTTACCTGAGCTTAGACAAGTTGATACCCACCTGTCTGGTAGAGGCCAAATACTAACAACATCTTTGGTCATTTTGCATGACTGATCGCACGGACAAAGACCAGACAGGTGCGCATCAACTCGTCTAAGCTCAGGTAAGAACATAATCTCAGTACAAACGGTGGCCTGTTCCTTTAAGAACACGGCATACATGATTAATGTAACTGCATAGGGTTCAAGTCTTAACATGATTAATTGAATTGAGTTTATGTAAGTCATGGACAGTGAAGGGCAGGTGCACCAGTGTAACCAAGGGAACCTATTTAGTCGCACCCATGAAAATTGGGTTCAGGGTTCACTCTGGAGCCCTGTTGTTTGATCAGAATGGTGAATAGGGAAAATTAGAAGTTGACTTTTGGTTGATTAGGGTTAAGGTCAGTGCCTGAACTTAATTTTATTTTTCAACCCCTACTCAATGGGACATTTTCGGACTAATGGGCCCCCTCTCCAAAAGGACACGGAACATGCTAACTGAAGAAGTTAGGATCATGTTGCTATGCAATATGCTGTGCACTCTGAACAGAGCCTATTAGCAGTAATAATAGTTCTTAAGATTAGGGCCAATGGTTGTATATGGCTCTCCAACAACACAACTGAGTTCGACTAATGGCACCTCTGCTTTTTGTAATGAGACGTCAGACCAATGGCATGGCACAGACATGACTGTGGTAAAATAGTGCCACCATTCGAACAACCTATAGGTAACACTTCTGGTCCCTGACCTACAATTTGAGAACCACTGATCTAAAATAAACTGAAACTGCACCTGACTTGTAATTGTTATCAAAGCTATTTAGTCTGAAATGTATTATTATCTTCAAACCCTGCACATTCACGGAACTATGAAAAAGTAGGTTATAGTTGCACTCCTTCCACTCCTTCCCAAACAACCCTTTACTCACTTCTACCCGACAAACTACTGCACAGATCTGACTGTCCCTCGTTAGACAGTGTCCTCTGCAGTATGTGAAGAGTGAGATGAACTATATGGTTGATGTGACCCACTCAGGCCGCGTTACTGCAGAAAACAGACACGTGGCCGCGTGTTTCTCACAGGGATGACAGGGAAGTGTGGGTGGGTGGGGGTAGGGGGCTGCTGTAAAGGAAAACCTTTACATGGACAAAAATAAATCAACATCATAATCAACATCATAATGAGTTATTGAGATGATCTTATAAATGTCTCATATGCTCCCCTCCCAAGTTGGGTGACGATAAAGACAGTATGGACAAGTGTTCTACTCAATGAGCCACTTTCTATATTGCAATCAACACCACGCACAACACGGACACTCTTTATATAATAAGGAAACACCTTTATTGTATGCATTTGTTTTTACAAGTTCACTGTAACATGGGAGCAATTAACTTGAATAGAACTCAATATGTAACTGATGAATGGTGAGCGTATTGTACAATCCGCTTTTCCTGCTTCACAGACACCTCCCTTATATAATGCAAATAAAACTCACCAAATGACTTCCATTGCCAGCTCTCTTCAAAGCTTTGAGTGGAGATTTTTTATTGTTTCACCCACATTATCAATCCATCTGTGCCTCCACAGCGCAAAATGGAAGTTCAATGGCAGTTATGGAGAGCTGATACCAAGGATCTTTTTCAAGTGTAGCTGCCTGAAATGTCCGAAATCAGATTAACACAACACAAGAAAACCCCAATCCCTCAAAATAGATAACAAAAAAGAGAAAATCCTATTTACAAACATGTCAAAGTACAAGAAAACCATGACTAGGAGCAAAATAAATTGACATCAACAAAAGAAGCCTTATCATGAAGTACATTAAGGATGAAAATGTGTCGTAATGTTGTATAAAACCAGTTGCATTGTTCAATAACTATACATATTTGTCCATAAAATTCAAGCCTGAGTCTTTACGGAAACAAAAACAATATCAACAGACTTAAAACATCTGTATCGTCGATTACATCACACAAATATTACATGAAGTAAGTTATGAAGCCTATATGACTGAATCAAAGTCTTCAGTGAAAAATGGAGACATGAAGCAATAACTAGATGAATGTCCGGACTCCGGACTGGGTACTTTCCAGCCAATGCACTAGCACATCTTTCTGGTGAGTGGCTTAAACAGATGAATCAAAAACGTCTAGTTGATTTAGTATACATTTATTTCAATGCCTCTTTCGATGTGATCGATCATAAGCTAAGCTGTTGCTTAGGAATTGTATGCTTATGGCTTTAATAACGCATCAGTAACTTTAATGGAGAGTTAAAGTTACTGATACGAAACGATGTGTTCTTTTTAATGGCTCTCTTTCCGGTATAAAACCGTTGTCATGTGGCATTCCACAAGGTAGTTTGCCTGGAAACCAGACTCACCGCTGTAGCAGTGTTTGAGTCTGGTCACCGCAGCGTTAAACTCCATTTCCCACTGTGGTACATATGTAATCAAACAGGAAGCGGAGTAAACCAATCAGTGAAGGGCAAGCGTCTGTTGTTGATGCAGTGTTATCAGCGGTTTTGCGTTAATATTCACGAAACTCCCCTACCGTCGATGTGTTTTTGGTCATTTACCGTAGATTGGAGACACGCTCGTTCTCTCTCTCTTGTGTGGCGTTTGTAGATTGTTATTGAGGGACTTCCGCGTCCCGTGAGTGACGCTGCTCGTGCACAACACGTGACCGCAAATAAACAAATCTGATTGCACGGGATTGTTTTGATTATTCCGATTCTGCCAACTAGAGCGGTGGTTCCAGACTGATTCCCCGCTGTATAAAAAAATATAAAGGGGAATCATTCTGGTCTCACCAGGCAACAAGGCAGTTGCCTCGTGCCTTATATTTTATTTATAGTATATTTGTGAATGAAGTGTATGTTAAAAAAAAATCACAGCTTATTTCTATTATTTATTACTGCTTTGATGTACAAAGTATTTAAAGGGATGCTAAAATATATATGAATGGCCTGTTTGGGGACTGGACTGTTATATGATGCATTTGTATATAAGTTATGTTTCAATACTGTATTTGCTTGGACCCAAGAAAGAATAGCCTTACCTACGTACAGACCAATGGGGATCCAATAATAAACAATATAGTGCAGTGGTTCTCAAACCAAAGTATCACTAAAATATTTAAGCTTCCCAGTACCACCAGGCCTAGATCAAGATCAAATGAGGACCAATCCAGGTCTTAAAGGGTCTAAAATAGGTCCACAATAGACCCAATTCCTCTTAATTCCCACTCTTAACAATTTCAACAATCATTTTTGACCAATCAAAACTTTATCATCCAAAAGCTATTCTAAAGCATGTGCCATGTGTTGGTCCCTCTTTTAGTCTGATTGTTTGCTTATCGATCCAACTTCATTTAGAGGTAGTTTACTTCGTCTCCATTTGATCAAATTTCATCAAATGTTTCCATAATTACAAAATGTTCCTGTTCTGTTCTGAAAAATTGACTTGTGTGTGTGGTCTTGTTACGTTTCACGACAAATAGGATTTTTTCTTCACACTACGACTCTTAGAAAACTAAACATATTCACTTCTATCTAAAAAAAACGTCTATATACACACCCCAACGGCACATGTATCGAGTCCTTTCTGTCCACAGACTCGAATACGCAGAGGAGGAATAGGCCGCCCTGCGTTTTTACATTGGACTTGGTCATTAAGTCATTAAGACACTTCAGGGTTCAGTGCTGTTCTAACCACCATATTCCACATTCTCTGTGTTCGACCCGCTCCACTCCACCCCGACCTCAACAATTAAAATAGCAACGTATTTCTGTGAAGAAACATTCCACATCCTCTCTCTCCGCTTCGAGGGGCTTCCGTTGCCAGCTGCCGCTCTGTTCCACCCCGACAAAAATACGGATCAACTCTATTTTTCAGCTCCGTCAGAGTGTGACAGAATAAAGCTCCACGTTTCAGATCGCAGCAGACAGGGAAGAAAACGGCGGGTTTTCAAAGTAAATGCCCTCCGCACGGACTTTGTTTTAAGGAAAATGTCACAATATTACACAACATACAGTAACCTCGATTTTTCCACTCTGTAGGAGTTTATCACAAAAACAATAACAAGACCGTGCTTCACAACTAGAAGGTCTCAGGTTCAATTCTCAACTGGACGGGGCCTTTCTGTGTGGAGTTGTTGTTGCATGTTCTCAACGTGTCTGCGTAGGTTTCCTCCGGGTACTCCGGTTTCCCCTACCACTAAAACATGTACAATAAGTTATCCGGCCAGGTGTTTCTGACCAGCTGGTTCCACATCTGGAGATGGGTCCTGATTGCTCACTGCTCCTACAGGTCGCCCCAGCGGTTTGAGGATGGGTCAAACGCAGAGAACGAATTTCCCTACAGGGATTAACCTCTTTAAAGCAGTACTAAGTAACGTGTTTACCTTAATAAATCCTTTTCGTAGTCCCTCTGGGGGATTAACTGTGTTAATGGGAAGATTGGAGGGTCTTTCATCTCCCCCTGGTGTCTCTGGCCAGAAAACCATGCTTGCAACTTGACTGCCACCGGGTCGGAGCAAGCAATACACACTAATAGAATCATGAAGAAGAAGCTAACAGGCTAACGGGCAAAGCTAACTGCGGCTAGCGCCACTTTAAACAGTATTTACTGTTTGAGTGAAAAAAAAATATTTCCATTGTATGTACAACAGAGAGGGATATACAACATCCCTCTCTCCCTTCACCTTTTCTGTCAGCGTAGTATTTACTCTCCAAGACATTTAATAAGTTAAAAAATCGTAACTTGCTACGACACCTGCAGTTGCGCTTATGGCCTCTAGGGGCAAGAGTTACTTAGTACTGCTTTAACGGAGGGCATTTTCTCCAGTTTGCGTTTTCATCTTCATTTACATCCTTTTGGTCCTATTTTGACGCTGTTTTTCAAGACGTTTTTAGATTCAGGTAATGCTTGGATACCTAGATAATAACTGAAGAAAATGTGAAAATGTTAACGGTGAGGTTAAGAGGTTAAATGGGTAATAAGTTAAGTAACTTTTCTTCTGCCCGTCTCTCTCTCGCATGGAGGAGTGACAGGAGTTTACAGCTCGCCTGCCCCTAAATACTGTAGTTGGAGAAGTTTTATTCAAACTCAAACTCGTTGCTTTGCGCGTGCTCACTTCGAGCTCCTCGTGGAGCTGCAGCAGTGGCGGAGAGGACCGGGGCGGACTGAAGAGGAGGGGTGGGCGTTGATGTTACTGCCGTTCGGAGGCGTCTGGAGCGGAGTGGAGCCGAGCGAACAGGCGGAAGATGTGGAAACCGGGCGTAAGGCTCTCAGCTGATGTTCAGGTCCAACTATTCGGGCAGCTCCAGACTCTCGGCCACTTCTCCCAGCTCGTCGAGGAGCTCCGTGAAGGCAGGACGTCTGAAGGACTCCATCTGAAGAACAACAACAGGCATGAGTCTAAAATAGTGAGGGGAAAAGGATGGAATAGATGGCAAAAAAAACAAATATGATTTGTAAAGGAATTTACCTGATCACCATAACTAGATTATACATTTGATAAAGTATATTAAAAAGAATGTAACACAAGAAATGAAGTTAATACCACAAAGTAATACTGAGGCTTTTGTACTGAGGCACTCTACAAGAATCAAATAAAGGGCGATATTTGGAGGAAATTGGCGCAGTTGGTCAAATACAGCGGCACAGACTGTCGATGTGTCCTACGGCAAGACCAGAGGTGCCTAAAGTGCAGCGCAGGGGCAAGATGCGGCACTCACACTTGGCCCTTAAAGGGACTATACATAAGTTTAACCACAAATAAATGTATACAAATTTAAAATTTCTTTCTCATACATGCTCCAGCAATGCCCTGGTGAGTAGAATGAGCCCTGGCCTTTTCACCGCAATTGCCTCTATATGCCCGAAAAGTCACTTAAATAGTTTATGCTCGGGTCGAACAAGAGAACAAGCAAACAGCGTAATGCGTCATGCGCGTTCACGCTCAGCTGTAGCGTTAGCTGTATCTCCTCTATACTGACGCTGCAGCGCGAGTGGTAACTTCAGAAGGATGGATTTAGCAGAGAATAAGAGGAGACCGGCTTCAAGCACCATCGAAACTCCAGCCCAGACCCCAAATAACAAAAAGAAACGAAGAGTTTATTCGAGTGTGACAAAAAAGGCAAAAGTGGAGTCTGATCGGCGTAGGCAAAGAACCAGAGTAAACATCGGAAAATGTTGAGAGGATCTCTCAAAAGACCCGCAGCTTATCTTTGCTTGAAAGGTAAGAAATTATGACTAAATACGTGGGGGAAAAGTGTTGTTGATGCTTTCAAAACAACGGTGTCCGACTGTCCGCGCATGTTGTACAAACTTCACTGAAACAAGCCATAAAATAATCATATTTGGAAGTTACCAAAATAGTTGATCTAATAGTTTTACACCTACAGAGAAGTTGTGTAGTATTAGTAGCAGACTAGTAGTCAGTAATAACAGTAATCGTGCTGTACCTACAAAACATTTGAGTAGTAACAGTGGTAATGGTGCTGTATTTACAATGGCAAAAATAATGCTGCTAATGTTAGCTTTTCTTGGCCGCAAAATAAGCATGACTGTTCACGGATTTAGTAGTGAAACGAGTACAAAAAGTAGCTGGAGGCAGGAAGCTAGATTCCTATCTATTTCCATTGTAGCTGTTGTCATAGTAACGATAAACAAATGTCGAACTGTTTTTGGAAATATCACATAAATCTTATTTTATCGTCTCAAATGTCATTCCTCTTGTTCTGCCACCTTAAGCCACAACAGGACCACATTTTTTGTTGTAGTTTTACACTTAAAATTGCTAGTTTTAGTTTAATCTTATTTCTCTTGATCACTTCCTGCCTCCAGCTGATGTCACTGATGATGTCAACAGTTAAAGGATCTATAGACCCTTTAATTGTTTGTAAACATTCTGGCCTTAGCTGGAGGCAGGAAGCTCGATTCCTATCTATTTCCATTGTAGCTGTTGTCATAGTAACGATAAACAAATGTCTAACTGTTGTTGGAAATATCAGATAAACCTTATTTTATCGACTCAAATGTCATTCCTCTTGTTCTTGCACCTTAAGCCACAACAGGACCACAATTTTTAGTTGTAGTTTTACACTTAAAATCGCTAGTTTTAGTTTAATCTGATTTCTCTTGATCACTTCCTGCCTCCAGCTGATGTCACTGATGATGTCAGCAGTTAAAGGGTCTATAGGAATAGGTGTAGTAAAGCATTGCAAATTCGAGCAAAACTTATTTTTTCTTTGGCAGAAACAAAAGTGATCTTCTTTGATATTATATTCTTGTAGCAATCGTGTAACATTTCTATAGGCATCGTGGCACCCTCTGCTGGGTTTCTGCTGTCATAACAAGGCTAAAGCAGATTACAGTAATATGTCAAATAAATGATCAATAGTTTTTTGCAATAATCATCTCACCAGGCAGCATCGGGTGGCGAGGTCTAGCACTTTCTGTGGGCAGCCGGTCACCAGCTCTTTGAAGGCACTCACATCCAGACCATAGTCCTGCAGCAACGCAAAGGAATATTGAATCAGACGACATGTGCAGTCACAACCTTAATGGATTGTTCATTATCTGTAACCCAGAGGCGAAAATGGTAAGTGTTGAAGTACCTGTGTGCGAGGCAAGATCTCCGGGTCAGCGGGGATCCGGGCCAGAATCTCACACAGAACGATCCCAAAGGAAAACACATCCACCTGAGCCAAACATAAGGTGGACTTTATGAATGAATTCATTTGTGTTTAGTTTCAGAAACTTGACCTATTTGGAAATTGTGTTGGATTTTGAACAATTTATTCACATCTACCAGGGAGTGCCCACTAACTCTTTCCACTGAAAACAGTTTATTTACGGAATTTCATTTGACAAAATACTTAAAGGTGTATTATGTAACTTTTTATTCTGAAAAAAAAAAAGTTGATATTTGTGCGTATTTGACCTTGTAGTGACCCAGTGGCTGTATGAGTGGTCAGCATGGCACTTTTACTTTCCATCACAGTCGTCTCTACAACACCTCCAGGATCAATTGTTTTGTAGGTTATCTGGTGAGAGGCTCCGTCAGCAATGAAAACCTTACAAACAGTTGATCCTGGAGCGTCCAAGAGACCACTCATATAGCTACTGGGTACTGGGTCACTACATGGTCAGATACACACAAATATCAACTTTTGTTTCTCGTATAAAAGTTACATAATACACGTTTCATGATAAAATATTTTAAACTTAAATAGGGTTTCTACAGGTAAGTAAAGTAAAGTAAATTGGAGTGACCCAGCGACTGTATGAGTGGTCAGCAGTCGCTACAAGGTCAAATACACACAAATATCAACTTTTTTTTCCACATAAAAAGTTGCATAATGCACCTTTAAGTTTGACACAATTGGTCTACACACTGTTAGTGCCCGACGGAAAACCTGTCAACCCCATGTCTTTCAAAACACTAAAGACTGAATGGAAACTTGTAAGTTTGTATCAGCGAGTACCTTCCGATCGTAGGGCTCTCCCCGGAGCATCTCGGGCGCCATCCAGAAAGCGGACCCCACCAGAGAGAGCTTCCGGTCGGGGTTCTTCACCGGCAGCTCCACCACCTCCCGGGCCAAACCGAAATCTGTGACCAGAGCCTCGCGACCGCGGGACGTCACCCTGATCAGGCAGTTCTGCAAAAACAATACACAGAACCAGTCACACGTGCTGCAGGGGCCAAAGGCCGACACTAGAGGGCAGAGTTGGCTCGAGCACAGAAGACGAAGACAGTCTGTTGAGTGGGTTCTGAAACAATTCACGTCTCTCTGTTTAGCTCCAGTTTGTTAAGATGACACTGAAAATTACTATTTATTACAAAATCCACATTCGATGAACATAATTTAAAGATAAAGAAAATATGAAACGACTTGACAGACAGGCCACATGCTCAGAGCAGGAGGTGTGAAGAGTCTGTGGGCGACAGACCAAAAACTAGGCCAAATCATGCATTTTACTGATGTGTATAAGCACAGATAGACAGATTTTATGTACGTGTACTCTAAAGCAGTGATAATGGTGGTATTCAGGGTCATCTGTCATCTTAGACTTGATTTAGGTTTTAGTAATTCATTTAACGTTAGGTGTTATTTCTGGTGTGTTACTTAATCAAGCTGTGGTCTAGTTTAGAAACGTTTTAAGGTTTAGCCTTGACTCCATGGAGACATTGGAAATAAGGACTAAAACTTACCGTAGCACAATTTAAGTTGCTAACCAGTGGCGGCGGGCCCATTATGGGCGGTGGGGCGCCGCCCCTCCTATCAATTTTGGCAAATAAAAAAAAAAAGTTTTAAGTTTAGCAAAATCATGACTTTCTTCTGTACAGGTGTTTTATACACTGGAGGAAGGGGGAGCGGAGGGGAAAGAGCGTGTAATTTTGTCTGCCAGCTTCATCGTGTGCCGCAACAGCATCATAATGTGTAGTTTTATGCTTGGGGCGGCGAGGAACAGTGCCCTCGCTATCTAACCAATGGCGCTCTAATTATGGTATAAAAACGTCACTACATATCATTAATTCAACCAATCAGAGACGCGCAATAATAATTCTCCGATGGGCGCTTGGCCTCAGCCCCATTGGAGAATTAACAGGTGAAAGACGAGGAGGCGTCAACTGAAAACAAACGCGAGTAGCTTGTTGTTGGGAGCAGCTCTGAGCTCACGGACGATCGGAGGAAAAACTTCTCATTTGAGAGAC
Organism: Neogobius melanostomus; assembly: GCA_007210695.1. NCBI lineage: Eukaryota > Metazoa > Chordata > Actinopteri > Gobiiformes > Gobiidae > Neogobius > Neogobius melanostomus. The sequence goes on along the minus strand of VHKM01000449.1, from coordinate 573,455 downwards.
CGGAGAAGCTTCATGTTGTTGTCTGAGAGGAGGGGAACGGATTTAGTCAAACTAATGGACTTTGGACAACTTAAGTGTCGTCTAAACGGACTCTGCTGGAGGTAGCATAACAATGCTAAATAGGTCGTCTGCTTTAGCTACTGCTTGTTTATTTCACACTTTGGGACAACCCTCGCTGACCTGGACAGTTATGTCCCGGGATGTGGACATTTGATGGAGAGAAGATTCAGGACCGTGAGGACACAATAGGGGACACAATAGGAGAACGTCATTCATTCATTCATTCATTCATTGAGTGAAACAGAGGTGGTGCTACGGAGGAGGACTCTCATCTAAACATGTAAGTCACATAGTTATTTCTGACCGGATCATTTGTCTGACGGTTTATACAGGTTTAAACCTGTGGCTCTGAGGCTCATAATGGAACCATAGCAGGTCTGGGACTAATACTGTACATGAAATCAAAGAGGAAACACCTCCTGCCTTTGTTCTGTTGGTACAAAACACAAATCAGTGGTGCAAAACAAAATATGTATAGTGACTATCTTTACACTTTGATTTAATTTTGTCAGAAAAAAGATTTTCCATAAATTCATTCCATGCTTCTTTATTTTTTAGTTGAATAAAACTAAATAAGTTTAGTTTTGATTATATTCTGCATAAAATAATAATATTAAATGCCCCAAAGATAACTTTCTTTTTGAAGTTAAAAACAATGTTTATAAGTATCTTTTAAAATATAATTGAAGGTAGGTAGAGGCAACAGCCCCCCCTGGTTTTCACATCACCTGCCGCCACTGTTGCTAACCATTGTTGTTTTAGGCTGCGTTCTCAGTCAGATAGACTGCAGTGATGACTAAAATATGACAAAATGAAAAGAAGAGACTAAAATCATTCAAACTTCCAATGACAGTTTGAAAGAGCCTCACATCATTTACATTCCCTGCCAAAGGAACAGCTCTGTGCTTTTGTTCATGTAGAGAACAGATATGTAGGAGAGGACCTGAACTGGTTGTTGTTTGTGTTTTTGATTTTGACTCCTTTTGTAGAGGTTTCAGTGATGCCTGGGAGTTGTATTGCAGCATCACATTTCCACTCTGCAGCCTGCCATTAAGGGGATCTCCCGGGAACGTCTACAAGCATTACTTAAATGGGCCATAACTTTTTCCAACCGCTTAAACCCTGAAACAAACCACTCGCTCCAAAACAATGGCCGCATTGACTTTAATCTTACGAAATCACTTCGTGAAGTAGGGTTGAGATGCTGGTAAATGTTTGCACGTGGCATGTGCTAATGGTGATGAAATGTAGACTATAACCTTCTAAAGAATTATGTTTATGTCGGGAGTTTATTAACCCTCAGACGTCATACACTATATGCACTGCAAAAAAATAAGAGATTTAACTGGTATGACCTGAGGGTGATGCAGTTGGTTCTGGTCTAGGTTCAGCAATGCTTTAAATGAGATCAGCCGACGTCCTGGACATCCTGAATGACCAGGTTATTCCATTAAATTCATTTCTTCTTCCCTGATGACATGGGCATTATTTCAAGACCACAATGCCAGGATTCATCAGGCCCACATTGTGAAGGACTGAGACATCATTTTCACACATGGATTGGCCTTCCGACAGCCAGATGCTGTGTCTGGGAACTGTGTCGTTTAGGCACCTGTGTTTGTGTGCCGTACTGTCCTCGCTACACCCGACCCCTACGGCTCCCTCTGCAGGGGGTGAGCCCACAGGAGGCTGGGCCCTAGTCGTTCGTTCGGGCCGAGCCCAGCCAGATAGGGTGAGGAGGACTGAAGAGCTCAGTCACTTGGGAGGAGTAGAGCCGCTGCTCCTCCACGTCAAAAGGAGCAGCTGAGGTGGCTCGGGCATCTGTTTCGGATGCCTCCTGGTCGCCTCCCTGAGGAGGAGAACTGGGCATGTCCCATTGGGAGGAGGCCCCCGGGTAAACCCAGGACACACTGGTGCAGCCCCTGAACAGCTGGAGGAAGTGTGCGTGGGCTGACAATGGAGAAATTCACTTGTTACATTCGACTCTCAATAAGATCACTCAGGTTGTGCAAACAAGACAGGAAATGTGCAAACAGTTAAATAGTAAAAAAGAGGTATCGTATGTACAATGAGTAAGAGCAAAAATCTTAAGGGGTGGAGGGACCAGTCCAGTTTATTGTTGAGGTGAAGTAGAGATCTTGCCACTCTAGACTGAAGCCTACACCTCTTTCTCTCCGGACACGAACCCTGTTTAGCTCACGATGGGGTTAATAAAGTTTTTAGTTTGACCTGTGAGAGCCTATACTGCTTAACCTCTAAACCCCCACCTGAATTGACCACATTTTCTCCAGTTTGGCATTACCCAAATCTAAAAGCTTCTTGAAAAAAGCGTCAAAATAGCAAAAAAGTGACAAAAAAGGGACAAGAAAGTGACAAGAAAGTGACAAAAACACAAGAAAAGACCAACAAAAAACCTGACAAAAAAGCGACAGAAGAGTGATGGTGAAACAAGTCAAAAAAGTGAAGGCAACAAGGTGAGGAAAACGATACGTTTAGATCAATTTTGTAACTTTCAAATCAGGCGTTACAATGGCCTATAGGCTGTACGCTCCAGGCAAGAAGTTTTTAGATGTGTGTAATGCCGAACTGGAGAAAATGCGCTCGGTTACGGCAAGGGTTCAGAGGGAAATAAATGAGGAAATTCAAAAGCCATTTATCATTTTGAAAACGGTCAAACATGTTTATTACATTGATGTAATTAAGCTCAACACACATTCGGAGCGTCGCAGGATGCTAGGACTCCTTTGTAAAAGAGACACTTAATCTTGGGAGAACTCCCTGGCCAAATAAAGGTCAAAAAACGCAGTTGTGAATAAATCAACTTTTGTCTCATTTCGTGACGTCCACAGAGCGACTCCATTCTCATGCTCCAAGACAAAAGAGCAGCCGCTCCGCTCACCGCTCCTCGGCATAACTGTCCTCTGCCTGTAGGAGCCCTGGCAACCATGAACCAATGCAAGAGAGGAAAAGTCAAGGATTTGGTTAAAAATACTAATTACTTTTATTAAACACCACCTCAGACGTCACTTGACTTTCATAGAACAAAAAAAAACTAGAACTAGAACTCTAAAGCTATTTAAAAAGGTCTAAACTGGGAAAACGTAATGAGAAAATGGAGTAAATCAACACACAATCAAGAAACAGAAGCTGAATTAGTACAAAACCGGGACTAAAAAAGGAACTAAACCAGTTCAATCACATTCAATCACATTTCCAACGTAGCATGTCCAACACATTTGTTATTTAAATAGGGCCTGAGTGAGGTCAGTGTGTGCGGGACACTGGAGGCTCGCCACACCTTTTTCACACGATGTTGACAACTGATAAAACATTTGGGCATTTATGACAACGGAACTGATTAAAATCACAGTAAATCCCAATCATCTCAAAAGGGACTTGTTTTTATTAAGTTTATTGTGGCTTTTAATTACTTTTTTTTTTTTTCATGCACGTCACTGTTTTCTGTGTATATAAAAGAGCATTAGACAGATTGGGAAGCTTGTCAATAGGTTGCACTCACGTGACAAGGATTTTAGTGAGCCTCAAGGTTAGTTTGGTATTTGTTTGCAGGCAGATAATAATGATCAGGTTCGCGATTTTTCTTTTGGATATGTCTTTCTTTTACATTTCCCCATACAGCACTAGCCATCCATTTTTCTATACCACAGCAATGTATTATGAATGTTTCATTGAAAATCTATGTACATACAGGATGAGTTCATCGGCATGTTTCACTACTTTCAGGGAGTATAGCTCACAGTAATGTTAACAACAGCCTGCTAACAGCACATCAAGCTGACTATATCATAAAGTAATAGAAATAAAGCTTTGGACAGCCCCTGAATTGTTGACAAGTGTACACTGGTGTGCGTGTCCATTTTAATAATAATAATATCTTGTTCTCTTTTGTTTGATGATGATCTTTTTTGTAAGAATAAAATAAAACATGCCACAACTAGCATGCCAAATAATTCTTGTGTTACCAACTTTGCTTTGTTGCTGTCTCTTGTGTTTGTTCAATGTCAATGTCAACTTTATTTATATAGCACATTTAAAAACTGCTACAACTGCCCAAAGTGCTGTACAGTTCATTTGTGTAAAACTGCAGAAAATCAAGATTTTCACGAATGAGAGCCATTTGAAACGTAAACATTAAAGAGATCCGGGAACAGTAATCATGTATGTCTGATCAGTGCTCGTTCTTGAGTGCAGTGTTTCTGATTTTGCTGGTAGAGGACACACCTTGGAGTTGAGGTCCCGGTGGTAGATGTTCTTGTAGTGCAGGTAGATCATGCCTCTGCTGATGTCACAGGCCAGGTCCACCTTCTCTCTCCAGCTCAGAGGCACATCCTTACGGGCCAGGAGCTCCTCCAGGCAGCCCCCATTCACATACTGGAACAAATAAACAATCAATATTATCTAACAAAGACATAAGTCAAAATGCCAGGTGGCTACGTTCTTGTTTTCCTCCATCAGTTGCAAGATAGTAAGACAAAAGAGTTGCATCTGACACCAGAGGAATCATCACTGGCATTTTGGAAAGTTTTACATAATTCTACTGCTTAGATACAGACGGCAACGTGTCCTACTAGGGGACGTGAGCTAGCGAGGGGGGACGAAGTCTGTTATGGAAATCATTATATTTTTCACTCTTTTCATTTGTTTTCTGCTGGACATTTAGCACACACAAAAAACGTCCAAATTGGGTCCTAATAAATGTTTTGACACAGCAGATTTCCCACTTGAAGTGAAAAACCAGCACTCAAAGCTAACATTAGCATGCAGCATGAAGCTAACGTTAGCCATATTGTTAGCATTCACTGTTTTTATGTACAAATTTGGTTGTTGTACCACTTTGTTCCTCTCCACATCTCTCTGTATCTTTACTTGGTAGAAAATTCATCCATAATTCAGCATTTGTTTACCTCTGACTTAACAAGTGCATTTTCTCCGGTTTGGCATTACCCAAATCGAAAAGCTTCTTGATAAATTAAAATGAAATTAAAATGTGACAAAAGAGTGACCAAAACGTGAATGAAAACGCAATAAAAACATGACGAAAAAAAAGACGAAAACACGACCAAAAAAAGTACAAAAACACAACAAAATGAGACAAAAACACAACAAAACCGCTTTAAAAAAAAGTGTAGGAAAAAAAAAGCTTAGCATCTGATTTGGGTAAAGCCGAACTGGAGGTTAAAGTAGTTGTGGTGTAATGTTTTTCCCTTTTTGTTTCCCCCAGGCCTAGATCTACGGGGGTGTAAAAGGGTGCATTGCAACCTCATTATGAAATGTTTGCACCCTAAGTTTTAATGGCATCATAATGTATTTTAATGGCGAGAAACTCTATTTGCACCCTTTTGAAACTCGAATGCACCTTCAGTCAGTTTGTTCTGGAGCCGGCGCTGGTTTTCCCCCTTAAACCGTCATGAGTGTGAGCTTGCAATAGAGACAGGCTGTAGGCTGGACTCTGTTCGAGGCAGCGTTGAACTTTTATGAACTTTGTTGTGAGTGACGCTGCACCATGTGACGAAATGAACCGTGAAATGACAAGCGTGAAAACCCACCTCGAGGATCGGGTACAGTTTGTCTTCTTTCACACAGATGCCCAGATACCTGCAGTCACAACAAGCCGCGGAGAAAAGATCAGTCAGAGCTGTCACACAAACATTACACTGACACTGGCATTACAGGGAAAACAGGCCGTTTGGAAAGTTTTGGAGTAAGTCTGGGGTTTCTATAAATAGTTTTAATAAGGGCAAAGACAGAATTATAAGTATCAGGAAAATAAAGTTATATCATGTTGATCTACACACTGTAAAATACAAACCTAAATAGGTTGCGTTCACGTGACATCACAACATTTTAAAGAGCCTATAGTTTAATATTGAGGTGGAGGGCAACTGAAAATTCCATGGCCGTAACCATAGTAACACTCAAAATGCTGATTCATAGTCTTAAATCATTGCTAATTTCTCTGTAATTATTGGACCAATTCACATGAAACAAAAGCTGTCACAAAGTTCAAAGTCATATCTTGCAGCACATATGAACATATGTCTAATTATTTCCTCCCAAAGGTGTCCAAAAGTGGAGACAATATTCAAAAACATGTGCTTGATGTTGGCCAGTAGAAAAGGAATTTCAGCCATAAAATTCATATGTCAGGTTTGTGAATCCAATCACTGTCACATGATGATCAGAGAAAACATTTGGACATTTTCTTTTTGGAAATTTCTTTCAAAAACTGTTTCTCTCCCATAGAGTTGTATTGGCACTTGCCCTCCAACTGAAATAGAATTCTATAACGTGAACGCAACCTATTCAGTGTAAATTTTAGTTACGAGTTTTATACTGTAAAATCTGTTGAACTATTAACAAAGTAAACCTGTAAATTACGCAACACTTATTTACACATTTTTTCTGCAGGTAACTTACAGTTTTGTACAGTATAAGTTACTTTTCTTACAGTGTATCCATCAACAATATAATCATGTCACTATGATATTGTCTAATTCTGAATGATCAAGACAGTAAACGTAGTTAACGTAGACACAAGATATAGAGCTTTGTTACTGAGATTATATTTCTGAATGTTCATTTATTTTCTGTAATTAGGAAGTTCGAAATTATAGTAATTATAGGAAGATTATATCGGCCAGTAATTATAGTAAGTGAACTGCAGTACAGTATTTGTCTCTCCGTCATTCATTGTCAGTTTAAACTTACTTACAAACAATGAAAGAGGGAGCCTGCAAATTCAAATGCTAGTTGTAGTAAATAAGAAAGTAGAAAGTAGAAAATAAGCAAGTAGGTAAACTGCCTATACATGGGAGTTTCTGCATAAAACTGAAAAATGGTGTATAAAAATATGTCTGTGTAGGAAAATATACAATTGTTTGCTGCAGAGAGTGCGGGTGTAAGGCCAGAGCAGGTTGTTTTTGTGCTGTCCACAACATCACAGCTCAGTGGACTGTTTTAATCCCCTGTGTGGTGACCTTGGTGAATGGCAGAGTGTGAGATTGCTTAGGCAAACAGTGTGTGCCTCACTTCGCCTCATATTTAACCCCTGAGGACAGCTCTCATCCTGACATCGATGACTCAGGCACTTTAAATATTCAAAACACTTTATTCATTCCTGTAGGTTTTCATACTGATTAATGATGCTAAAATGAATACTTTAGCTATTCCAGAAAAAGTTACAGGCTGTATCTTTCTGTATCATGGGCGATGAATGGAACTTACCACAGACAAAAACTTTCACAAATATGTCTAAAAACACTGAGGAGAGAGGAGTGGGTCTGCAGAGGAGTAGTAGTAGTAGTAGTATTGCAAAAGTAGTAGCTTCTAAATACCTATTGTCACCATGAAATTAAATTATTATACATTTAGATTTGAGTTGATAAATCTATATATTGAACATACTGTAATATAGTAGGGCGGCTCATTATGGATTCACGCCAATAGCAAGAACATTTCTATGATTTTAGTATTGGACATAATGAAATGAAAATAATGAAATGAACCCAAAGTATTTTGTCCGCTTGCTCTTGAATGGCATCAGTGTTGTGTAAATAACTTCCGAAAGTGTGACTGGGATCATTTTATGGCAGTACGGATGAATTACAAAACCTTCTAACTCTGTAGTTTTAGATCTCTCTTAGGGGTGTGACCAAGTAACCGGTTAACCGGTTAACCGGTTAGTAAATCATAATCGGTTGGGAAAAATCAGTAACCGATAACCGAAAAAAGTCAAAATGAACACGTATTATTTATTTAGAAATTAAGGCGAGACACGGCAGGTGAAAATATTGATTTTTCACGCAGTGGTCGAAGTGGAGATTTGTATCTATTTTCCTCCCTTTACATCTTAGTTTTCATGTCAGAGTATAAAATAACAAAACTCACCCCGCATGATGCTTATTTTATGATGATTTGTCCGCTTGCGAGCCCGACGGAACCCGGAAGTAAGAAAACCGGCGTCGAAGACCGCTCGGCAGCGGGTATTTCATTCACAAATATTGACAGCTTTTACATCCATGTGTGCTGCAAAGGGTTCCGTGATGACGCTATCACGCCCAAATAAACAAACGGTTAACCGGTTACCATTTTTTCGGTTAACCGGTTACCATTTTGTAACCGTTCACACCCCTAGTGAATATGTTTTCAAATGCCTGTAATTCTTGTAATGATTTACCAGTTCATATTTTAGCCTTCCCTCAAATGCCAATCACTCTTTTTTTTGCAGAAACACGCCGGCCTTCATCGAATTGTTTTTCAACAGTAATATAGAGAAACATGTTATCTGATAAATGGTCTTGAAATTTGGAGTTACCTGACGATGTTTGGGTGGGACAATTTCTGCAGGAGGCTGATCTCTCGCACGATGCTGTCCTGATCCACGTCGTTTTTGTAAATCTTCACCACCATCACTTTACAGCTGGTGCTGTGTACCACCTGGTGCGTACAGCAAGGAAATAAAGAAACACAATGAGCTTCTTTATTATAACCAACTTCTTCCATGTGCACAATACAATTACACTGTAAAGACTAGGGTGCATCAAACGCCCCAATGTCAACCAATTATGCTGTCCCCAGTTTAAAAACATTCCTGTGGTCATAAAAAGAATTTCTACCAATTTTTGTCTAATTCCAACATTGTTTAGGGGGTCCACCTCAATAAGCAAGATTTGCATTGGGTTATATGGGCATTCTATTGCGATATTCATGTAGTTGAATGTTATTTGCTGTTGACCTCTTTACTAATTTAATATTTTACAATTGTACTGAATTTGATTAAATAACTATTCTTTGCTTGTTTATTCAAGTTGTTTGTGAAGTCTGCAATCTTTGAAAGTGAGTTTTTCCAAAATATTTAAATTTTATCTAATTTTGTATTAAACCTTTTTTTTTTTATTGAACTTATTATGTTATACTTTCATGTTGTCGCAATTCTAGAGGCTGTTTTACAAATGTTATATGCAAACTGTTATTACTCATTACAGGGCTGTTAGATTTAGCACATGTTGACTGTTAACACGTTGAGTGCCGCGCTGTTTTGGGGATTTAGCTGTAGAGTGCCAATAATCCAGACCATTTTTTCATGACCACAGCATCAAATACAGGTCACGTAACTGCAGCCTGTGTGACAGTACTGAAGCAGCTTGGACGAGCTCTCCTTTGGTCAGCCTGCCGTCACCATGTGGGTGAGATTATCCTGTGTCATGTTTTTGATGATCTGAAGATTGAGGCGTCCAAGTCTCCAAACGTCACCTTGTTTACAAGATTTCGTAAGAGTTTCCAAATGTTGAAGGTGCCATCTAAAAGCACTGATGAACAGCTATCTCCATTGAACTTGACATCATTTAACCACGAGACACTTCAGATTGTAGATACATGTCGAACCAGTGTTCTCCAGCTAGCCAAATCAGAGCTTTTGCTACGCCAAGATGATTATCAAGAATTTGCTGAGCTGTGCACAGTGTTCCTTGAAGGAGAAACTAAAGATCATCCTGTTCCTCATGCTCTGTGGAGCAGTAAGGTGTCTGACGCTGAACGGCGAGCCCTTGCAGACAGTCTGCTGGCTGTTAAACCAGAAACGGCCCTCTTGGCACCACAGAACTGGTTTGGAACAGGCTTTGGCAAGCCAAGGTTTCCAGCAAATGTTACTCTGACCACAACTCTTGCTGATTTAGCTAGTATTGATTCCTGGTACACATTCACTCTTCTTCAGCTGAACGCTGAGTTCATGACTGAAGAAGTTGCGAACTAGCCAAATTCTGCTGCGTACCAAGCTTCTCTCTGCAACCTTGAATCACTGAATGTTGTCAATGACTGTCCTGAGAGAGGTGTTAAGCTTAGCTCAGATTTCTTGGCATCAGCAAGGGGTGAAGAACATTACCAGAACGTGCTGCAAGTTGTTGAGAAGGACCGTAAAGAACAGCCCAACTTGCGAAAAGGCAATGGACATAGCGACTGACTGAAGAATCTACCAAATAACTACCATTGACTTTAAAACATTGCTAAATGTAGGATCAATTTAACTATATTTAACTTTTTAAACATTGGATAAATCATTTAGAAATAGAAAAAGGCCAGCACTCCTAGTCAGAATGAAGTTTTTATTGCCTGTCAGATGTTTCGGGGTCTCCCTTCTTCAGTGTCAGGCAAACCACTAGTAGAGACGATACTATGACAGGTTCCATTATGTCAGTGCCATCCATTTCTATCAATATTTCATCCATTACCAACTGTATTGAAGTCTTTTATCTTTGCCCCCTGTAATTTGGTTACGCAATTATTTCAGATTTCAGCTGACCTGTCCGGGTGGTCAAGTCACAAAGCCTGTGGGCCAATCATGGCACGGCAAGAATGTGCCAATTAGTGCGAGAAACAAAAGCGCTCTTTATCCAATGAACACGTAGGAGTGAGAGGCCGAGAGAGAGAGAGGGGGGGGTTGGATGTTCATATTTATTTATCACTATATGTTTATATAGTAGGGTCAATCTACTAAAAAAAAGGAGCCATGATGACCACTCATACAGCCACTGGGTCACTACAAGGTAAATAGGCACAAATATAAACTTTTTTTTCCGCATAAAAAGTTGCATAATGCACCTTTAAGGTCTTTTGTTGTGGAATCTGCTGATGTTGGGCTTTCAAACAAGCTTTCTATTTTTTGTGATCACGTTTTTATTGTGCAAATTCATGGCATGGTTGTACACTCATATGCAACATGAATATGCACCCCCCCATTTTTACCAGAATGATCCCCCTGCCCCTACACCCCCAAAAATGGTAGCCTGGCACGAGCCAGACTAATGCCTCCATGTTAAGAGATACATGGGGATACAGTCTGGAATTGTGGGATTTGAATCTCGCTGACTCCGGCAAAACCAAGACGAGCCAATCATTGCACGGGAGGCGGGAGTTAACAGTGTGTCATCTTCCGCACTAGGATTTCCCATCAAACACCTGTGCACCTCCGGTGAAGATGGCGGCCGCGACACAACGATCATTTACCAGTGTTTTCTTCTATTTTAAATGAGCTGGACTTGTCCTTAAAGCCACAGCGTTCAAACTGCATCGTTAGATTTGGAAATTGCGTCCTATTACCACAGTTCCAGACTGTCTTTATATGTAGCCTATTTATAAATACATTAACAAAGATTGTATAATATAAAGTCAATCTGGCTTTATGCCAGGCTACAACAATGGGCTCCTAAATATAATATCATAGAACAAAACAATCTCCCCAATCCCTCCCTACCCTAACGATCCCCCTGACCGTCCAAACACCCCCTCTGCTGTCGAGGCACTCATGTATATATTACATTACATTATTCCTTAAAAATAAACAAGCTCTCTTTGAAAACATCAATGTCCTGAATAAATCAGCCCTCTGCCCATAATAAAGCGCCCCCTGCTATCCACAGGCAACTCTGACACCTTTTACAGTTTAGGAGCAGGATTATAGACGAGACATGATTAAAATGCTCATGTTTTGCATGAATCTGATCTCCCTTTGATCTAGTAGCAGTCTATTCAGTGCACATGAAATCTCAGCACCCACTCTACATCCTGAAGGGGCTTAACATCTCTGGCGATTTGAAGAAGAGAATTGGATAATCCTTTAAATGTCAGAACAGAAATGAAAAGCAGTGTCAATTTTAGAGCAGTGGTTCCCAAAGTAGGGATTGGGGACCCAAGATGACATTAATTGTATTTATACCATTTTTAATTGAAAACATCATATATTTGTGAATTCAGGTTAAACGTAAAATATGTAGCCTACACATACAGGTGTTTGTCATATAATTAGAATATCATGAAAAAGTGCATTCACTTTTGTTATTCAACTTAAACTGTGAAACTAATATATGATATAGACTCATTACATGCAAAGTGAGATATGTATAGCCTTTATTTGTTATTTTGATTATTATGGCTCAGCTTGTAAAAACCCCAAATTAAAAAAATCTCATAAAATTGGAATGTTTTGAAAATGGACAGTAAGCCATAATCATAAAAATTATAACAAACAAAGCTTGACATACAGTATGTCACTTTGCATGTAATGAGTCTATATCATATATTAGTTTCACATTTTAAGTTGAATAACAGAAGTGAATGCACCTTGTCATGATATTCTAATTATATGACGAGCACCTGTATATTATTCATCTAGATTTGGAATGTTTGCAGCTTCATCTTGTTATAAGCGGCAGTTTTCGTTTCACGGGGACTTCCGTGTTATTTGCAAGTTCATTTTAATTTGGGGTTTCGCTGCCTGAAAAGTTTGGGAAAACCTCAATCAGTGAACTCCACTAATTTCTACACCTCTGCAAAGGAATCAAACCCCCTTTAGGACCACGATTGGCCTGCAAGCCTCACTTTGGGCAGCCCAATATACTATGGGCATGTTTATTTTTGTCATGAAAACAATTGTTGACAAAAATGAAAAAACAAAAACAAAACTGTGAGCTGTTTTTGCTTACAACTCACAAAATCGGTATTGAGACAATTCAGTTTAAGTTCCGCTACAAAATGTCAAAAATAAAACTAAATCCTTGGAAATGAAGAGAAAGATAGGTGCTAAGTCAGGGGAGGGACTCTATACAACATCAAACACTTGGACAGTGATGCCGAACATGGATTGGACTTTGAGAAATTGCTTGTACTTTATAGACTTTGGAGAAGAAGCCGGTGCCGATGAGCTCAGCGGAGAAGTTTTCCCAGAATTCCAGTTTGCGTACGGCGGTGCGGAGCTTCTGCCATCGGTCCACACTGTAGTACTGGTCCGAGGACTCTCCGAACAGAGTGGGACTGGACGGCTCCGAGGACACGTCCACCTCACACATCCTGGAGATCTCCGCTGCGGACGGGAGAGACAACAGAAAATGTCAGCTACAGTCCATGTTGAAGCAACAGAAATAAAGTTTTACTATAAAGGTGACTTTCCTCAAATGTGTCGAGTGCTGCTTGTAATGAAAAGAAAGAAAACTACTCAACATTCCCTGTGCCTGACCTTTGTTTTAAAAACTGACATTTAGGGAAAACCAACTGTGTGCATCTGATTCTTAACATTTTTAACAATTAGGCTTAGGAACAAACAGGCTAATTGTTGTTGTTAGCATTAATGAGACTTTGACCCCTAAAAGTTGTGAAAGTTCTTATGAATGTTGTTGGGATGTTAGAAATACTTCAGGGAAGTGGACCAGAACATCTTAACTTTATTCATTCTATAAAAATAAATAAATCAGATCGAGGTTTTTAAGTGTTTACTTCTTAACCCCCGCTTTAACAGCTTTACCCAAATCTAAAGCTTCTTGATGCCTATAGGCCAGTGTAACAGCTCATTTGAAAGCTAAGACTTACAAAACTGTTGTAAGATTTAAACTTGAGTTGTCGTCTCTTTTTCGTTTGGTCCTTTTATTGTCACATATTCATTGCATTTTTGTTGCTATTTCATCTTTGGCTTTTTTTGGCGCCTGTTTCATTGCATTAAATTGTTTTTTTTATCGTTTTTGTCACATTTTGCCTGTTTTGCTGCATTTGTGTTGCTTTTTCATCATGTTCTTGTTTTTTTAGCTGCATTTCCATCCTCATTTTGTCAATATTTTGACTCTTTTTTTTCCAATAAGTTTTTCGATTTGAGACAGACAAATTGGAAAAAATGTGCTCGGTTCAAGTGGGGGTTAAGAGATAAAACAAAATAATACATTAGATATAAACAGAAATGTGAGAAAACAATCAATAACTGAATTTCAACAAAATTCAGTTATTGGAGCGTCTCATAGCTCTTCCTGTGTTTCTCTAACTCTCACTAAATTCTAGTGTTACTCAAGCGAGCTGCGTGGTGCGCTGCCATCTAGTGGGCGGGAGTAAAAGTGCAGGACCAAAGAAGAGAAGAGAAGCTGCAATGAATATTTCCCCAAAAATAGATGTTTAAATATTGATACGGGCGCTTTTTGTATCGATACGAGAATCGCGCGACGTAATATTGCAATATATCGGTGGATCGATATTTTTTGACACCCCTATAAATTGAATACTTGCATTGGAATATCGCTATATGTATCGTATCGGGCCCTCAGTATCGTGATACGTATTGGATCGCGACAAAAGTGTATTGTCCCAGTCCCACTGTTTTTGCATTGTTTTAGCTAATGTTAGCTAATGTTCAAGACCCCTGCAAGAAAAAATATAGAGAGAAATTGTGAGAATCTAAAGTTCTGTAACATTTGAATGAACTAGAATCAAAACCTTTATGAAATACACTCAACATCTATGTATAGACACAGAGGGTACACAGCCAATTAAACAGTGTCAAAGAAAAACAACGTTGCTGCCTATTTATAGATGAACTAATTACTGCCGCACAAAGACACAACGACAGGCAGAGGACACTTTATAAAATGAAAAACACCAAAGCGTCGTTTATGAAAGAGCAGAGGACAAAGGGTCTCATGCCGGGTCCGCTCTTCAGCAGAATGAAGCGCTGCTGCTCACAATGACAGACAAAGCCGCTGTATAATATCAGGGGCTTAGAATGAAACATGAAGAGATGTGATTGAAGAAGGTATAGGTAAAAAATAGGTACGCAGATAAGACTTAAGTTATAGATACACGCCAAATTATAAAATCAAACCGTGTTTTCCATGTAATTGTACATTTTCAGATGTGGTCCTTCTCGTACTTCTGTCACCAAAAGGATATTGTCAGATTCAAATCACCCCAGTGCCTACGTTCTCCTCCCACCCAGACGCGGTTCATGACCAAAGGAAGCGTCACTAGGCCTATCACAATAACAAAATCTGAAGTATCGCGATAAATGATATTATTGAGGACCTTTTAATGCCTCAGAAACAAACTCTAAAGCTTAAAAATGACAGAAAAGCCTTGTTCAAAAATGACTTTCTCTTAAAATATCCTAAAATGGACTTAAATACAATGAAACACAACTTACTTTGGGTAAAAAATAAAGTACTAGAAAAGTGGGGGTAAAATGCAAATAAATGTACAAAAGACAGATATTGAGCCCAATTAAATGTATTGTCATTTATTAAATTATTTGATATGGTAATTATTGTGACAGCCCTCCTCATATCCCTTGATGTGGAGCGACGATCGCTCAGCACGGGTCGCCCAATAACCGAGAGCTTGGCCTTTAGAATCCCAGCTCTAACAGGTGCAGACTTTTGAGATGTCCTATAAATGTGATTCCCATAGTGGGGGTCGCGGGGCACTGAAGTGGGTGTCGCAAGATGATTTTGAGACCATGGAAATTGATGTATTTTTGACCACCTGTGTGAATGTTGTTTGAATGTGTGAATGTTGTGTGCGAGAGAGTGGATGGTGATGGCAATGTGGAGTGAATCATGAATACGCTTTGAGAATCGTGTGGCACAAGCTGTAATTATTATTATAGTCTGTCCAGAGTATGTACGAAATTATTACGCACATTTGTTTTTGACCATAGTGTTATTTTTGTCTTCACATTTTCAAACTTGATGTTTAGACTGGTTCCGGAACGATCTAAAGACAGAGTTTTCAAACGTTTTATGGACTGTTGAGATTAGGGGTGGGCCATATCGTTATCGCGATATAATTTTTTGATACACACAGGTGTTTGACACAGCAGGTCTTAGATTCTTCTCTTGGCAACACTCCACCATCTCCATCTCTTCAAATGGAAGCCCAGTGTACTGTAAGTATCAGAAACTATTGCTATTTTAAACTATTTTGACATTGAATTCTGTTGTAATTGTGTTTTTAGTAAATTCGTTGACAGCTGACACTGAAATCTTAGAAACCACACCAACCATTCACAGATTCATTGAGAGAAAAATCAATGATCATAATTTAGTATAATTTGTTGCATTTTCAGACATTCAGTATTTAAAAAAGGACTTATTGCATTGTTTTTTGTTTTCTTTTTCTTTTTTGTTCAGAAAAGTGAGGTTCCTTTCTGTGTGTTAAATCTAGACAATGTCTATAAAAAGCTGTGTGACTGGCGGAGGTTTCTACCCAGAGTGGAGCCTTTCTATGCAGTAAAGTGCAACAGCACACCAGCTGTCCTAAAGATGCTCGGTGCACTGGGAACAGGGTTCGACTGTGCCAGTAAAGTAAGTGTGTTTAACTGTAGAACAGCCAAGAGGTCATTGTTTAATTTTAAATGTGTGTGTAATTTTCAATGAAAGCCATGGATCCCTCCATTTTATGTTTTATTTTGTTCTTTGTTCTCATAAAAATGCAAGTTTTGTGTGAATAGAGAAGTCTGGGCATCGGTCCTCAGTCGCACATTCAGGAATTTTGAACCCCCTTGACCCGGGTTATGAAGGCGCAGGGGCAAACCTCATGCCTCATAGAAAAGCACAACTACAAAAGAACCCATCGGTTTGGCCTCGTAGCGGTCCATGGTGGTTTCTGTCTTGGGTTGTGTGCAATTTTTGCACCGATAACTTCAGATATTTTGATCAGGATGAAGTTACTCCTTTTGTGTTGCACAGATAAAGGCGTTCCTTTCACATCAGTCTGACCGTGAGGACACTTGGTAACAAGGCTCTTCTAGCAAGACGCAAAATTGTTAAATTACCTTACATGTTTCGATGGTCTAGGAACATGCACATTTGGCTATAGCATCAAATGTGACTGAGAAAGGACTACGGTGCATTAAAGACTAGAGTTTTAACATTGTAAGGATGGTTTGAAAACCAATGTGTCTAGACTGGTGCTGCGGATGGCTGTGGATGACTCCAGATCTCTGGTACAACTCAATGCAAAGTTTGGAGCCAAACTCCAGGATGTCAGTGAACTGCTTGGCTTAACCGTTATAGGAGTCAGCTTCCATGTTGGGAGTGCGTGCCAGGACCGTGAGGCGTACAGTAGGGCTGAACGATATGGACAAAATTTCATATCGATATTCATGCCAGATATCTCGATATGGATACGATACGATATAACTATGGGTTAGGTGAAAACTAAGCATTTTCTGAAAAATAAAATCATAATACAAAAGAGTGCAGTTTTATTGATGAAAATCTATATAGTTTATATCTTGCTTTTTTTATTTTAATATTTTGAATGTTCATATCTCGATATAAACACGATAACGATATATTTTTCTTTTGCGATATTGATATCTTGAATGTTTATATCTCGATATCGATACGATAACGATATATCTTTCAGCCCTAGCGTACAGGATGCTATAAAAGATGCTAAAAGAGTTTTTAATCGAAGCTGTGAGTTGTGGTAAAATGGACTTGTATGGAGTGTAACCTTCAAGGTTAATTAATTCAGACACTAGGATTAGAGATGTTAATCTTTTTACCTCTTTACATATTTCAGCCGTCCTCAGTATCACTGGCGTGCAGTTAAGTGTCACTTATCAGCTGTTTCTTCCAATGCGTGGCCAGTCTGATGCTCCTGACAGGTCCAGACAGTCACCTGAGACTGCCGGGGTGTGACAGGAGGAACGCTTCTTAGTCACAGGGATTGTGCCGGTGCTCAGTTTCCTGATTTCGATGGCTTTTGTCTAGCGCTTGACTTTGTTTTCAAATCTGAAGACCCGCAGGTGGGGTGGCCAGTCTGAAAAAAAAGTCCTAGTGTCTGACTAAATTTAACCTTGAAAGTTATACTAGAGGTTTCTAAGTATCTACTTGGTTTGGCGAGGCTATGGATGGACTGGTTATTTATTCCCAACACATTTCAGGAAGAGCTGGGATTGGAGATGAACTTTCTCGATATTGGCGGTGGTTTCAATGGTAGGAACGTCGATCACACTTCAATTGAGCAGGAAACAACAAACAGACCTTTTGCATCCACCATCATCTCAACATCCTGCTAACGAGTCATTTGACGTTGTAGATGTCTATCGGAATAAATGAGGCTCTGGATGAGGAGTTTCCTGCCGGCCTTGGTATACGTATTATTGCCGAACCAGGGCGTTACTTTGTGGACACAGCCTGCACATTGGCTCTAAACATCACTGCTAAAAAAGTTGTCCCGTGCAGTTCAGCTCAGGATGAGGGTAAAGGGCTTGGTCCCATTAGGGCTGGGTACTTTTTCTTTTTTTCTGTCCCCGATACGACTACTTTTTAATGATACCTACTTTTCGGTACTGGTTCCCATTTCTTTTTTTATGGTACTTTTTCCAATACCGTTTAAAAAAATTAAATGTGGATGTCCTAAAACATGCAGAATTTCCATTTAAGCTGTGATAAAGAGAACATCAATACCTCCTGAGCTGCAGAGACTGGCTAGCTTCACATGAGTTTTATTTGATAAGGGTGATATATTTACAGAGCTTTTTGGTAGGCCCTGTTTAACGGTACCCCGCCCTAGATCCCGATACGATCTCGGAAATAAAAAGCTTTGGGCAACATTGATAAATGCTGTCCACTCATTTAAAATGTTTTTCAGACAATGGGAATGGCGCTGACCCATTCATGTACTACATCAGCGACGGGATCTATGGCTCAATGAGTTTTAAAATCTATCACTCTGAGACCTACAGATTTGTTCCACATCGTCACAGGGTAACACACTTTCACACAATGCGCCACTCTCACTGTATTTTCTAATAACTTTTATGTGCAGGGAGATGGTGAGCCGAGGTACCCGTCCATTATATGTGGACCAACCTGTGACAGCCTGGACAGACTGACACTGTTCAGATGCCTGAGTTAGATGTTGGAGAGTGGCTCCTTGTTCATGACATTGGGCCTATTTAGTAGCTGTGGCAGGTGATTTTAATGGATTTGAGAAAGCTCAGATTTACCCTGTGATGACAGCAGAGAAGAGGGATGACCTGTTTGTGTATTGGAACAAACTTTAAGAAGACTAGTCAAGTTTTTAAGTTGCGCAATTATAACCCTATTACCTTGATTTTTATCTAGCTAAAGTTAGTATGATGTGATCCGCCTCTTCCGTCACGGCTTCTACCTGCGCATCTCGCGGTCTCCACCCATACCACCACCAGTGTCCAGGCTCCGGGGAAGACATCCCTAACTATAAGCTGTTTACCTACACTGACTATACATCGATGTCTAACGCCGGGGTCTGATCGCCAAAACTATACATATCAATAAATCTTTCTAATCACTGCTTTCGTCTGTTTGAGTCTATCCAGGTTGAATTGCTGGTATCACGTTATTTCAAGATGTGTTCCAATTATAAAAAAATGTCATAATTGGTAAAGGCAGATGACAAACTCAGTTTGGGTCGTTGGCCAAAATTCGAGACATCAAAACGTGACTTATGGTCGTTTGAAGTCTAAAATACAACTGATATGGACAGTGCAACTTGCAATAATTTAGTGAAGTCATTTCAATGTATTAAAATTATAAGTTTTATTATCCTTAATGTAATTGCTATTTAGTGTATCAGTCTCCACAGTTGGTCTAGCAATAGGCTACACTTTTAGCCTCAGTTTTGAGACATTTTTTTAATATATACATAAACATCAGCTTGGGTTAGTGGATAATCTGACTGGACGGCTGAATACTTGTTTACCCTTTTGTTGATCCTCTCGTTGAAAGATAAATTCCTCCCCGGGACGGGAAAGGTTGAATTCATTGAGTGATGATGCCACATCAGTTAATACTTGTAAAATGTATGTTTATGGATATGTGTGCTTTTCTATGTTGGTCTAATTATCGGTTTTGATTGGAACATGCTGATGGTATCACTCATAGTTTAACGATTTCAAGAATTCACATCTATTTGTATATTTTATCAGTAACAAAGGGTGAGGAGGGTTCATGTTCTGAGGGTTGAACGGGGACTGCCCTGTATCCACTGGTACAGAAGACTCTCACAGCAACCGTTCTGGAAATGTTACCTATTTAAATATGTCACATACTGTGCCCATGTCTAATGAGTGAAATATAATGCATCATAGAAAATGTCAATCCCCTGTCAAATGCTTAAAATATCGAACCCATAACCTCGTGCCTCTGCGATATTAACGTGAATCTTTTAGCAGTGTTTTTCGTCACTCCTGCTCAGATTTTGGCATGTTTCTCCTCTGGCTCTGGGCTCTGCTTGAGAAAAGTTTCCACACCGTCAAGTTCATCAACACCTTTCTTTGTGCAGATGCAGAAAGCAACAAAAGGCGCTAAGTCTGAGTCACCCACGGTTGGAGCGGCACAGCAGCATCAGCAGCAGCAAGCACCAGCTACATTTTGTGCTTGTTCCTTAAAGATGGCGGCTCAGGCGGATGTCGCACTATGCGGGACTGCGCTGTGAAATTTTTAAAGGCGCATTCCTGTCACGGCGAGGACGTCAGCAAACTCTTTGATATACAGCTGCCAGTGGGTGAATTCACAGTAAGGTGTTATAACTTCTGGGTCAGTCCAAATGAAGCAGTTTCCTTAAATTCAGCAAGGTGTTTTTTTTTTTTTTCTAAGAGCTGAATTTAACGTCTTAACCCCCGCCATAACTGATTGATTTCTCCAGTTCAGCTTTACCCAAATCTACCAGCTTATAGCCTATAGGAGAGTGTAACAACTGATTTGAAAGCTAAGACCTTCAAAACTCATGTAAATGGATCTTTTCCCTTGCGTTGTTGCCGTATTGTCAGTTTTAGACTTTTTCCCTCGCTTTTTCGCAACATTTTCATCTTCGTTTCCACCACGTTTCATCCATTTTTGTCACTTTTTCATCGCCTTTTTTCCACTTTTTCCTCACTTTTTAATCTGCTTTTTTGTCACTTTTCTGTCACTTTTTCATCGCCTATTTTGCCACTTTTTCCATCACCTTTTTATCGCCTTTGTCACTTTTATATCGCCTTTTTTGTCACTTTTTATCACCTTTTCTGTCACTTTTTCCATCATTTTTTAAATCGCCTTTTTGTCACTTTTTTATTGCAGTTTTTGTCACTTTTTGTCGCTCCTTTGTTGCATTTTCATCTCATTTTTGTCTCTATTTTGACACTTTTTTTTCCAGGGAGCTTTTAGATTTGGGTAAAGCCAAACTGCAAATGTGCTTGGTTCGAATGGGGGTTAAGAGGTTAAACAAATTACGAGAGTGAAAGGCATAGACCGTTAAAAAAGAATAGACAACTCCTCCTCACTCCTCCCCGTTTGCCATAATGACCACGTTCGAGGGGGAATTCATGGCGGATTTACAGACTCCTCCTCCCCAGCTCTATATAAAGGCGCTATATAAATAAAGATCTTCTTCTTCTTCTTCTTCTCTGACGAAGCATGTTCCTAATAAGGGCATAAGGGCGGGATCTTCACTGTAGACTCGGCCCTTGCGTGACGTGTAGCTCGGCGGCTCCAATGCTAACAGTCCGACCCTCATTAGTACGAGATTTCAAAAACATTTCTTTCGAAAACCAGCCTGGTTTCTTTAATTGTGACTAACCCAGGAGAAATATGTAGCCGTAGAAAGTGTTAAAAAATAGAAACCAGGCGTTAAAGTTGTTTTTAACGTGTCTAAAGTCCAATGCTTTTCAATGGGAAACTAGCGGCTATATGGAGGTACTACAGCAATGGCGGCCTCCAGTGTTGCGTTCATAAAGCAGATCAGCCAGCGGCCATTGGTGAAAGGTCAGTGTGTATTTTTCGTAAACGTGAAAGTCGGCATCATGCTCAGTTTATTGGCAGACACTTTTGATTTAATCCATAACGGGCGCTACTTTTCCGTATTTTAGGCATTTGTGAAAACAGCCAAAGTGACGAAGGCTATTCTGGGTCAGCGATCTTTCCAAATTGCATCTCATCTGTCCCCGTCTCGCTCCTTTCCTCCCTCCCCGCCTTTATTTGACGGTGTTAAAGTGCTCGT
Organism: Neogobius melanostomus; assembly: GCA_007210695.1. Lineage (NCBI taxonomy): Eukaryota > Metazoa > Chordata > Actinopteri > Gobiiformes > Gobiidae > Neogobius > Neogobius melanostomus. Next base: position 551,600 of record VHKM01000449.1, on the reverse strand, counting down.
ACAGCGCAGACAGATCGGAGGAAGGCAGAGTGAGAAGCGTTCGTGCAGTTTCAGCTCGGGCAGACAGAGCTGATTGTTTTGCGGTCGCGGAGGAGACAAAAGCGTTTTTGAACAGGCTGATGTTTGATGGACAGGCCACTGCAGACTGTGTGGAGTGACAGTGAGTGCTTCCCACTGGCGTCACTCAGCAGCTTCGTCCGGGAAAACAAAAACAACAAAAAGTGACAGCGGAGTGGGTTAAGATCATCCCCGAGCTGAAAATGGGGGAATCGCTTTCCAAATAAGAGAAAAACGGGATAAGTCACGGACACAAGTCTGTCTACAGCCTGCATTTAGAAAACACAAGATTGGGCCCAAAATGTTTTATTTTATTTGGTGATGGTAAAGGCGTGGTTTACAAAGTTCAGTTCAGACATAACTTTGTCCAATTTAAGTGACAAGACACTTTTTGACACACTTTAGTCCTGATTTGTTATTGATCTGGGCCTATGGTATTTGGAAGGTCAAATATTCTGTAAGGCACAGGTGTCAAACAGACGGCCGCGGGCTAGATCTGGCCCGCGAGATGATTTAATCCAGCTCCTGATTTGTGGAGCATAGCGAAGCAAAAGCTTATAAGTGCCCACCCCCAAAATCAATACAATTAAAATCATATTACACAAAACACAAGGGAACAACAAGGAACAAAACAACAAGGACAACAGCAAAAGGAAAAACAGAAAAAACATCTAAACTCTTGGTCCTTGATTAACACTGTTCATATTTGTGAAATATTGACTCTTTGTAAGTTTTTTTTTTAAATGTGCCAGGTTATTGCTAAGTTTGATGCTTTTGTCTAGTTTTTCCTATTCTATGCCACGTCTCGTGGGACACATGCCTCTCAAGGTTGTTCTTGAGTACTGTTTATCAAAACTCATTTTATCTCTCAAGTTGTATTTAACTTCTCGTTTGCAGAACATATTTTGTATACTTTCAGGAAGCGACTTTTGTGAGCCTTTAAACATGATTTGAGCCATCTTCAATTCAGTAAGGTCCTCAAATTTCACTGTTTTTGATTTAAAGAATAATGGATTTTTGTGTTCACGCATCCAGCTAAATGGATTATTCTTATTGCCTTTTTCTGAAATTTAAACAATGGGTCAAGATTACTTTTATACACATTTCCCAGATCTCTACACAATATGTTAAATGGGGAAGGATAAGTGAACAGTATATATATATATAGAGCTTTGTTGTCAATGATATATTTGGATTTATTCATTATGGCTAAAAACTTTGCAACTTTAGTTTTAATTTTTATGATGTGGGGTTTCCAGCTGATTTTTATGATGAGTGTTGCACCAAGAAATGTATGTTCATAGACTCTTTCAATAGTTTCGTTGCCAATTTTAACTGGTAATGTACATTCATTACACGATTTCCAAAGAACATATTTTGGTTTTCGTATGTTTAGAGACGATTTGTGTAGCAGAACCAATCTTTCAATTTATCCAATTCTTCTGTAATCTCGATCACCATGCTGTAAGTCTGCACCTGCATTAAACATTATAACAGTGAGACGGACAGAAGTAAACGGTAAAGATGAGATGGAAGAAGTCAAATAACGCTCCTCTGAATTCTTCATCTTCTTGGTCTTGTTTTGGTTAATACCCAGAAAATGCTCTGTTTGGAACTGTCCACACTCAAAATGACTGTATCAGAAATAACATGTTTGAATGAATGGTAGAAAATCTCTAAATTATACATACGGACACAAACACCTTGTCACAGAGGAACTCGATGTGCTCGAGTGTGGCCACATCTCGCCTGCACCTCGCTCCTGTCTTTGAGCTGATGTGAAAAACGCAGTGCTTTCCATTTAAACACCGCATCCTAATCTTTTGTGGTTAAGAGCGAAACGCGGTGATTACGGACGAGTGAGTTACTTCAAGTGTAAAGTATGCGGACGGTTAAGAGCCCTGCAATTTAAAACAAACCCTACGACCGCGGTCTAAATGTACCAAAGAAAAGAGGAAAGCCGCGGTTACAGCTAATGCTCCATGGATTTTACAAAGTGACGCGGGGCTGCGGCAGCGCGTTCAATGAGACAACAAAGCAGCAATAAAGGACAGACTGCTACATCAGGCATAGCTGTGGTCTCTCTCTGGTAGAAAATGAGCAACTGTTACACCACAACAATACGTAATTACTTTTTGTTTTTACACTCCACTTGAACCAAGCACATTTTCTCCAGTTTGGCTTTACGCTAGGGCTGGGCGATATGGACCAAAAGTCATATCCCGATATATTTAGGTTGATTATTGATACACGATATCTATCCCGATATTGTTTCCACCAAGTGAGACCTGTGAAATGAAATGTTGGGTCAAAGTCAAAGCCAAATACGAGTAGTTTTATGGAAAACTCACTATAAAATATAAACATAAACACTGTATAACAAAGCTCTGTAAGGTGCACATTTAAAGTGCATATGACAGATTTAATGATCTTGAAAATATGACTTATTTAGATGGATTACATCAGTTTCAAGTTCATCAGTTGCATAGTTATCATTTTTCAGTGAAGCAGCAATTTTAATGAAGGGGCAGAAAAGTTATTTTTATTTGAATTTTTAAGCTGCTGACAGGAAGTGACATAAAAGAAGGTAACATTCCATAGCAGTTTGACTCATTCATTTCCCATTGACTTAACATGGTTGCACGGCAACAGTTTAAAATTGTTTACCTTCTTCGATGTCACTTCCTGTCGGTGTCCAATAAGGAGGTGAAAACATAAACATCACAAAAATTGTCAAACTAAAGAAAACTGGGAACAATCTTTAGCAAAATCTTAAATATAATCGTGTTAACTGTGTTTTAGCAAAAATGGTGTCTAATGTGTCATATGTACTTTAAATAAAAAAGATATCTTGGGTAGAAATAGCCTATAAAATAAAAAAGGTCAATCTTTTTCTGAGGGCAGAAATCAGCTTGAGATTACCTGTTTCTTTTTGTTAACTTAATAGCTTATCTGAATTTGAAATATCCGATATTGGCGATATGATCTAATTCCATATCTTATTTAAAAATATATCGATGTATCTTAAATATCGATATATCGCCCAGCCCTACTTTACGCACATCGAAAAGCTTCTTGAAAGAAGTGTGAAAATAGCAACAGAAATTATTTCAAAAACCAGGATGAAAAATGCAACAAAAGAGTGACAAAATGCGATGCAAAAGTGACAAAATGTGTGACGAAAAACGCAATAAAAAGTGACAGAGCGATGAAAATGTTTGACGTAAAAAATAAAAAGTGGGGGGGAAAAAATCGATGAAAGTGCGGCAAAAATGCATGGCAAAAGTGACAATAATGTGTGAAGAAAACGCAACAAAAAAGTGACAGAAAGCATGAAAATGTGTGACAAACACAATCAAAAGGGACAAAAGTGAGAGAGGAAAGCGATGATAATGTGGCAAAAATGTGATGAAAACCCGACAAAAAAAGCGATGGAAAAAAATGTCAAAAAGTGACAACGTGGCAACGACGCAAGGAAAAAGCTCCATTTAGATGAGTTTTGTAGGTCTTAGCTTTCAAATGAGGCGTTACACTGAACTGTAGAAAATGCACTTGGTTACGGCGATTAAGAGGTTAATAAAATTATACGAAATTAAAAAAGACACATTACAAGACCAAGAAAAAACCAAAGCACATGGCATTACAGGATTTCTCTCGGGTGCTCCAGTTTCTGCCATCAACCTAAAACATGTACAATGCGGGCAATTTGTGTAACTGTACTTGTGACCGTAGAGATCTGGCGATGGGTTCCAGGTCGTTCCACTGTGGTCATCAGTATTCCTTAATCTAATTTCACTCAAAACAACCAAGCAAGATAAATGCAATAGAACTTGTGTTATTGAAGTTACGTTAGACCAATTCAATTAGCAGATGATTCACTTCATTTCAACATAATCATTGCAGGACTAAATCACTTCTAAAGCAAGGTTTGTCTAAAATAAAAATAAAAAGACTAAACTAGGTCCAAAATTAGACTAAATTAGAGTAAAAAGGTAGGACTAGACCAAACATTCTGTGTGTAAATGTGATTGAACCCCCAATGACCAATCCAGGAACCCACTGTAAAACCTAACTACTGTATTATTTAGGGCTGCACAATATTAAAGTAACTTGCGATATGCGATACGGCTGTGCTATATCGCGATAACGATATTATTGCGATATTTCCCTAAACCATTTCACCACGATATGTTCCATTCTAATTAAACGCAAATCGTAAGTAACTACATTTTCAGCAAATTGTGTCAAAGCAAGACTTAAAAAACACTACATCAGCGCTAGCCTGGCTAACGCCAGACTAAAATCACAAGTGATATTTAGTCTGGGGACCACCAATTCATTTTCTCGTAGGAGAGGTGTGGTTTACGATTGTCCATAGCCGTTTATTGGGCGCTACGAATGTCTCTCATGCGTTTGCACGTAGCCATAGCCAATCGTATCATGGTATCAGATGTATGACTACCTGCTGTAACTTTTGAGCTAAACTATTTAGAACACGTTCTAAAGCTTGATCGAAAGATGGCATCGCGTCTGCTGCTGTCATGTTGGATCCGTAAATATTGCTTTATTTTTTTTATCCCTAAACAAACTACAAGCTTCCGTATATCAAATAGTGCGTCATCGACTTACCGTCCCTCCTCGTTCTGTGATTGGTGCCCAAATCCATGGAAAAATGTCGGCCATGGTCCCAGACTGTTGTGAAGTTCGATAGGATTCGAGCGCACACAGCAGTCTGGCGTTAGCCAGGCTACATCAGCGCCACAACAAGACTAAAATGTAACTATCTAACTCAAACTTTTACACATTTATAAATTCAGTGCATTCTTTGGCTGAGTTTGCAAAAAAGAAAAATGTGGCTTCTGTGGCTTCTTGCGATATGGATATTGCATCACCTAGTATGGCGATACGATATTTTTTGCGATATATTGCGCAGCCCTAGTATTATTATAGATCATATCAAGCAAAAAAAGAAAAAAAGAAAAGTGACCCCGAGCTCAGTCCTCTTGACCCCCGTACAGTCCTGAACCCACTTTTGGAACCACCATATTACAGGACGCTACCTATATCTTTGAATGAATAAAACTGACTTGAACTGACTTGAAGTTTGGTGTCTTAAAAGTTGAGTTAAACTTTATTGTCCCCGTGCATTTGACCCGTCCTTTAGAAGCGCTGACTATGAGTGTTCATGTTTGAACTATATTGACTTATTGTTCAGTAAATGGCAGCTAAACGATACATTTTGGGCTCAATATTTATTGTCTGTACTTTTCTAAAGTAGTACTTTATTTTTTACCTGCAGTAAACAACGCATAAATAAGCGGCAACTTCTTTCTCTCTTGGTACAGCAGTGTTTTTCCCTTTTTCTGGGAACTTAATTTGTATTTTCTGTGCTCCACACTGTTTTACTGGATACTTTTGTACATCTTTGCTGTGTTTTTGTGAGGTTCAGCGGATTTAACTAGAGAAAGTGATACTAGACATGCAGGGCCGCCTTAATGTACCATAGGCCCCGGGCTTAAACAGAATTGGAGGCCCCCCCCCCAAAACCCTAAATCCCACAAAAACCCTAACCCAGCTACTACATGTATCAAAAATAAATGTTAAATGACACCTTACATTGTGTATCAAAATCTCAATCTTCCAATCAGGGAATCCAACACTGGAAAAGGCTGACTTATCTCTGTTTTGCCCCCAAAAAGTTTGCAGGCAAAACAAATGCAATATGTCATGTTCATTTTGTTTTTATCTGATTTTAATTTACCTGTTGTAGCACTTGAGGTTTCTTTGAAATGTAAAGTGCAATATAAATACAATTTATTATTATTATTATTTCCACGTTGTGGGGAATAGCAGAGCCACTCTGTATACATTCTCACAATTTATGAGTTTGCGCATAAAATGGCTTTTGGAAAAAAACGTTTCTGTTTTTTGAATTGGCATTCTGAAGCAGACACATCAGCGTCCTTGTTTTGGCAGCGTTCTGGTCCCATTTTGGCCCAATATGCACGTACCTTTTCTGCCACAATGGCAGGCTCTCCCCATCGAGCAGGGTCTATGTTAAAAGGGTCCACGTTCGAGTCCTCTTCCCCTCCGCCTCCTGCAGCGGGAGGTGTGTCTACTTCAGCGGCGCTTTTTTCCTTCTCTGCTCCAATGGTCCGAGCTCTCCCCCCCGACTCGTCTGGGCGTAGCGGTGAAATGGCAGCTGCATAGCTGGTGCTTGGCTGGGGCTGGCTATACGGGGAAGGCAGTGACACCTCCTCCAGCGGCTCCTCTCACCGGATTGAGAGCCCACAATCTCCTCTCCGCTCTCGCTGTCGGTTGCGCGGCCTCCGCCTCCCGTGTCAGAGGCACTGGCTGCAGTGGCTGCAGGTGCTTGTTCGCAGCGGCTTGTTGTGGATCTGCCTGCGTCCGCGGCGCCGGTTTCATCACCGCTGGTTGAGCTTTTTGTTTTTAAAAAGCCCGTTAGCTTCGGCATTTGGCTCATCAACTCTTTCTCATGCCGCTCTTTCTCTTCTGTGTATCGCTCTCCAACTTTTTCTTCCCCGACATTTCTGTCTCTCACAACGAGTCGCCATCAAGTTATATTATGAGTGAATAGATGCGTTACGTACATGAGTTACGTCTGAATTTTCTCTGCGCTTGGATTGGCTAGAACTTGTCATAGTGTCAATGTGATGCTATGACTAATTATAGCCAATTGGTCAGTTGATACCGCAGTATGTGATTGACCGGTAAAACAAACAAATTGCAGTATAATATGGATCTCGCTTTTATCTGATAGGCCCTCTGGGACAGATAGGGCGGGCCTACTCCAGGTACACACATAGAAGTGCAGCGGAATCATCGCAGGATAGTCATGCCGCAAAGTGAAGTGATTGACGTGAAAATCAACGAATCAACTTTTTTTTTTCTTCTTTCTTTAATTCTGATAGGCCTTGACTATGGTAGGCCCTGGGCTCCAGCCCTGCTAGCCCGTTGGATAAGGCGGCCCAGTAGACATGACAAGTAAATGTTTTTAAAAGGAAACAAACAGTTGGCTTATGAGCTAAAGACATTTGTCATGTTTATTGCAGGATATTTTAAGAGAAAGTGCTTTTCGAACAACCTTTGTTCTCAGTCAGTTTTAAGCTTTAGAGTTTTTATGCCTCAGAAACAAAGGTCTTCACTAATATCGTTTATCGCAATATTTTCCATCCATATATCGAACTTCAGATTTTGTTATCTTGACAGGCCCAGTTTGAACAATAAATCGGTTAATTACCATCCATGGACTTGATTAAAAAACACTCATTTTTAATCTCAAATAATTGTTTGTGTACCAAAATATATGCACAAATGCAAATTATGTTACAACCAACCCCAGTCTCAAGAAATCAAACCCGTGACATTCTTGCCGCTGCTACACATACAGTATCTTCTTCAAACACAGAGCTTGACGCAAATGACATCAGCTGGAAAAGAGATACAACTCTCACTCAGGTCTATATCGATTGTCGCTGCTGCATAATGACACTGGAACTCGCTGTTACCCAGGAATTCATTGATGTCATCCCCAAAAAATCAAAGAGCAAGATCTAATTTGCACGTCGGGTTTTAAATAGAGGAGGCCCTTATGTGCGGCGCTGCCCGAGGCTGCGGGCTGCTAAAGCGAATCAATCATTTTAACACACATTACAAAACACTGACCTGTCCCGACACCGCAGAGAGAGACGTGCCTCACTCTGCATAAGCAAAATACAAAGGTGCTGAATAATACGGACAAATGCTTTGAAACCCAAGCGTTTTTTTTGTGCTAAATTAAAATATGAAATCAACGGAGTAGCTGTTTAAATCTCTATTTTAAACACATCCAAGCATTAACCCCTTAATGCTAGGTGTCGCTAATTAGTGCCATACCTCTTCTTGCAAGACTGTGGCTAAAATAATGCATGTTTTCCCTTGATGCCTGTTTGCGCACTTCCATGCCGTACCTAGGAACCTTTAGCAAGCACTAGTTTCTCGTAGGACCGGTTAGAGAAGGAACCACATCCGGGTCATGGTAGCTACTTAGCGGAAATAGCATTTCTGCAAATCGAGGCTGCAACTTTGATTAAATCTTCAAATGTAAGTTGAGTTGTGCTAAAATAAAATTATGTAGCTACTCATCGTTTCCATCTTTAGATTATTTATTGGAATGAACTTCGTGTGATGGATATTTTGTTGTTGTTATTTGATGATTTATGCATGTCGCAAATTAGCGACGTCTGGCCATAATGGAAAACTGCAATAGCCATCTGGTGGCATGCATACAGCGACAGTGACCGCATTTTAGTAGTATTTAGATCTATTACAGTGCTAAAACGTTTTTTAGAACATGCCATTCTAGTGAATTTCTATATTAATTGTAACAATAACATACAAGGATATATTTTAAAGGGGGGGTATTATGTAAAATCGACTTTTTCAAGCTTTATATCATGTTATTATGTCATTCCCTCATTAAACACATGCCTGGAGTGTTGCCTTGGCTCATTCACATATTTTTGAGTAATCAGTAAAAACTTAGACGGCAGCCATTTTAGGTGTAGCTATGCCTCAGTCCTCCTAGGAACGCCCCCACCTCCTGGAGACGCCTCTGGACCTTTTGTCACCAGCCAAGCCACCAACCACTGCTCCTCAGCTCACCAGAGCCCCCTCCCCGCACAGTAGTGTTGTTTAGATGCCACAGCAGTGTGCTGAAGGGGGCGTGTCGGAAAGCTTCTTAAAGAGACAGAGGCCTATTTCAAGACGTTCAGTACAGCCATTTTGAGAGAGCAATTTTATTCAAGGCAGTTATTTTAATTTACTGCATATACAGACCAACAGAAGGTTACGTCATCATTGTAGTATGCTATAGACTGGTGCTATGTGATTGAAAAAATCATAATACCCCCTCTTTAAAAAAATGTATCCCTTATTTTACACAGAACAAAATGAAACCGTGTTGTATGCAAAGCGACCACAAGGTGGACCTATTGGACCACAAACAAGAGTTCCACTGTCTGAAAATAATGTGCAATTATAATATAATTTGCAAATAAGTAATGGTAAATGGATGTATCTTATGTACAGTGAACAATAAAACCTCAGAAAAGGGAGTAAAATATGATAATTAGTAATAAAAATGGTGACATGTCTATGTTAAGTAGATAAATTGTCTAAAGTGATTTTTTATTTTCCTGCATCAGGTGATGAAAGCAGCAGCAGCAGCAGCAGCAGCAGCAGCAGCAGCAGTGAGCTGCTGTATTTATGCCTGTTGTCGCTAATTTACAACACACCTAAAACTATGTGCTACAAATAAAGTTAACAATCTCCACTTATTTTAGCATCAGCTTGAAAGCAAAAACACTGATATATATTTTTTCTATAATTAGAAATAAATTCAAGCGTTAAGGGGTTAACGTTGGACAGAAGATTAAAATATGAATATAAAAAGTATCTAATTTGCATGTCCTCATTGCAATAGTCCTGGTGAAACACACTGAGTGCATAGGTTTATGATTGGTTTCCCTCATTCAAACGGTTTACACATTCTCCGGGCTGTAATACAAATACCTTATTATTATCACCTAACACAGCATTATCTGTTATAGGAGATAATAAATAAAGGTCATGACCCTGCAGTCCCAGCAGCAAGTAATGCAATCACAGCTCTCCCAGGCTCTGTAGGCTCCTGTTACCTGCACCTGCCGGGGCAGAAGCCGCCTGCAGCCTGGGAAATGGGTTACTGACGACCTGCAGTCAGTGGAGAGCTTTGACTTGAAATTATGTCGTCTGCAAATAACAAAATCTTATGCTTCCGTGGAATCTTATTACAAGTAGACTTCCACAAACATGTCCCGAAATGCATGATATTCTCGTATAAGTTTGATATTTCAGTCTTTATTCAAACAATAATAGTAGGGGGCATTTGTTAAAACTGGGAACTCTGAACTTAATCTTGATTTTTAAGGCGGGACAGGGCAGGTGAAAACATAGATTTTTCAAACAGTGGTCAATGTTGAGATTTCAAGCTTGTTTCCCCCCTTCTCTTAATGTCAGAGTAAAAAAACAATAACAAAAACAAAGCTCCATCGTAAAGCCTTTACAATGCTTAGCTTCTTGTCTGCTAGCGAGACGGTTATTTCCCGAAAATAACTACAGGCCGGTTTCCTGGTTTTATTCATGCACAAATATTGACATAATTGGTATCCACGAATGGCGACGGAGATGACGCTGTAATCCAAATTACAGTCATTTCCTTTGTGGGAGACAGCAGTGGCTAAAGACAGGAGACAGACATTACTGTAGTTTAGGACCCATTTTCTCAACATGAGGTTTTCGTTACGCTCTTGCAACAATATCTCCACTTTAGAAGCTCCTATAGCAGGGGTGTCCAAACTTTTTTCACGGAGGGCCACATACAGGAAAATGTACAAACAACTGGGCCACTCTCAGCAGAGGTCAAATATACTTCTATAACCTCTATTGTATTAAAGTTTGCAAATTCAGTAAAATGTTAACTATGCTTTTTAATTGAATATGCAGGGCTCAAAATTTACTTTTTTCTTCGTAGCACTTGTGCTCCTATAATTCTAAAATTTACGAGCACAACCAAAAAAAAACAGGGAACCTTTTAAAAGGAAGAGGGGAATTTAAACATATCACATGCCACTTCCAGCCTTCTGTTGCATTTTAGATGTGTTATTTTAGCTGTTTGCATTGATTCAGAAATCTACAAAACTCATATTTTAACACTGTAAATGGGACACCAGATTTTGTGCCTCCCAACCCCCGACTTTCTCTGCTCCGCCCCTGCTTCAAGCACTCACAGCATCTCGTCCTCACTCTACTCCTTCACTCTCCTCACTCTGTGCTGCGGGGACAGCTCCATAGATCGCGCCACACGCGGCAAAATCCTTTGCCAGAACCTTTGAAGACGTGTTTGACATTGCGTTTGTGACTTTACGTTTTGTATATTACGAGAGCGGCGATGATTCGCTTTCAGCGTTGCACGAGGTGGCGAGCGGGTTGGATTGAAGTTTGTGCTGCTTCTCCTGTTGACATCGAGGGTCATTTGAGAGATGCCCCCAGTCCCAATGAGTTTATGAATGATATATGTTCCTCGGTTGCTCATAAAGAGACTACAGTTGCGTAAAAAACACTCCTTCAATGAAAAGAGCGGAGAATAGGCACTGGGCTGGTGCAGGTAGGCCCAGGGCGTGACTGTCATTCCTCCCAGAGTACAGATCGTACTTTACTGATCGTACAGTACAGTACAGATCGTACTTTACTATAATTATGCTCTCGAACTATTTTAGAACAGAAAGTCTGTGTAAGCTCTCAGTCATACAGGAGTTGTCCATCTTCAATGAAGGTACATGAGTCATCTTCTGTACTCAGTAGTTGAAGTCGTTACGATGACTTGAACTACTGAGTACAGAAGATGACTCAAGTACCTTCATTGAAGGTAGCAGGAGAAGGCTTTCTTTTAAGGTGGACCGGAGTATTTACGCTGGGAGTCGCAAACATGCGAGTAATCCTATTTTTAGATCGCAAAGGCATAAATTTGGGAGCGTTTGCGAATATAATGGTCGCGATTTCAAGGCCAGAATATGCTTAAAGTAATCACAGCTTTCTATAAATTGATTTTTATTTATTTTTAACAAAAGAAAAAAAGGTAATCCACATTGAAATAACACAGTTACTCACCAGCACAGACTGAGATGTATAGCCCACAGTAACTTAACATGAATCCCTTAAAAAAATAAATAACATCAACTGAATTTATTAGGAATTGTGATTATTAACACTGTGTTCGTTACTGCAACAGTATTGGGGGGGGGGGGCATTTAAAAGTGGGCCGCGGGCCGCAATTGGCCCGTGGGCCGTAGTTTGGACACCCCTGTCCTATAGAATTCAAACTTCCCAGTCTTCTTATTCATAATGTTCTTTCTCGTCCAGAGTGATTTATAATCATATTGGTAACACTTGATAATAACTACACCTTAGTAAATCATGAATTAACAATTCATTCATCATGAACAATTCAGTAGTTAAGTGTAAATAACACTTAATAACTACTTTACCACTACAGTTAATGCTCAACTCATAATTGTTCTTCGCATACTTCACTAATTCATTGTTAAGTAATTATTAAGTTTTAGTCACACACACTTAACTAATGAATTGTTCATGATGAATTAAGTGCTAACTCATCATTTATTAAAGGAAAACTCACCCTCAAATCCATTTTCCCCCCTGATAAACTGTATAAATGAGTGTCCAATAGTGTTGTCTACATATCCTGGTCATTATTTTGGCACTTTAGTGCAAATTAGTTGAAAGATCAACTTTATGCCTAAAACCGTCAGTGAGGCGCCATCTACAGGCGATCTGTCTTTACTGCATTTGATTTTTGAATTTGGCGCTCCTATTGGCCCAGGCGTGAAGCCTGATGTCAGCAGTGAAGCCTGACGTTAGTTGCCCTGCCACTCTGGGCTATAAAAGCGGCCCAGTCTCGCTCACGCCCCGTAGCAAGTTGGAGAAGGAATAGCAAGAGAATATTTTCATCAATTGTCAGGTTTGCGATTAGTTATAGCATTTAGGTAGATTTTTTTAGCATAGCTTTTTGTATTATAGATAATTGTGTAGTGTTAATAGTGTTGTTGTTGAATATTGTAGTTTTAGTCATTAGTTACAGAACAGTAATAAAGTCAAGTAATAAAACTGGCACCATAATTTTCATTATTTCATCATTCAACTAAATAAGCATACATTTAAAGATAAAGACTTTAATATAGTTTTTACAGAGTCATTTAGTGGTAGTTTAGTGCATGTGTTACATTGGTTAAACCTTTAATTCACTAAATTTAGCAATAGAAATTACTTTTGGCTCTTGAGTCCACAATGCTACAGACCCTTAGTCATTCTGATTCTGTTTTATCTTCAATGACAAACCGAAAACAATTTCAAAAGGACTGTGTTCCTGCAAAATATTATATATTTATTTTTTTGTTTATGCGACATGTTTTGTGCACTTTGCTGTAAGAAAAATAAAATAAAGCTTTGTCAGTCATGTATCTATACCTCACACATGCTCTGCTGAGGACACAGATATATCTCCCATGCTTATGTAGACTACAGCAAAAAGTCTACATTAAAATAGATCGGTAAATTATGAAAGTAGCCAGCCAGGACAGTTACGCTCGGTCCCTTAGCTGCGATGCTAACATCGATCTTGCTCAATGCTAAGCAGCTAGCTTTGTAAATTACAGAGGAATCACTCTAATAAAATAACCCTGTGCCTCAGAGCAGTCTCCGGTACAAGGCCTCTGTCTGTCACGATGCTTCTCCTGTGTAGAGAGAGCTGTAGAGTTGTCCCTGTGGAACATGTTGCTAAACAAGTTAGCTTGCAGGAACTCCATGCTCGGACTTTGTTTATGAGTAGCGCTGCAGGTGCAGCGTCAAAGTCAGATGACTCAGGCCTGTCAATCACAGACCCAGACCCCTCCCACCCCTCCCCCCTCGCGCGCCCCTTAGTCCTCCAGGCAACGCCCCTTTACTGTTGAGATTTCAAATTGAGGCTGAGGCTCATTCTACACATTAGGACATTGCTGGAACATGTAGTGGGAGGAACATACATAATTTTAACATTTTAAACTCTGTATAGTCCCTTTAAGGCTAAATAAGGTGCAGTTACCATAATATCTAATTCCTAGAGTTATTGAGCTTTGAACTGAAATTATTATTTTTTTTACAATTTTTTGAAAGATCCAAAATCCCATGGGGAAAAGAATCTTTGAAACTAATTCAAAACAATAATTAGTTTAATTGGTTTTATTTATTTTTCAACAAATAAAACCATAAATTTAAACCTGGCTCTGTCCATTATTTAGATTTCTTTTTTTCTTTTTCCAGAACATGAAATGACATAAAGGCGTTACATTTTTTTCCTCATTGATAATGTACAGCAAACATTTCAAATTTTTTGTTCCGCTGTTCACCTCCAGTGTCTCGCCTTAAAACATTGTACTTTACAGGTTGTACAGTTGCTCTTGTTTCCTGATTCCAGTCACAGGACTATGTGGAAGGTTGCGCCAAAAACTGCAGCATAAAGACCTTAAACATTCCTTTACGTTCATTGTGTAATTTCTTTGCTGTTGAAACTCGCAGGACCAAGTCGAAAGGAAAGTCCTATAAAGTCCAAGTGAGCAACTGCTACACATGCATCACCCGTCAATTTTATCTGACCTTCATCTAAGCAAGGAAGGTTCCATCATCGGGCAATTATGCTCCAAGACAATGTACAATTTCACCACAGCTCCTTCCATCAATCTACTCTGAAGATAAGTACCAATAAAGGGAACAGACATCCACGTGTCGCAGAAGCACGTTTTAGTCCGAGCTGAGGCCTTTGACCTGGTCTGGGAGGTAATAGCCGTAAACGGAGAGGACGGGCTTCATAATGCATGGCCTTCCCCTGTGCATCCGCTCTGTTGGCCTCACTTTGCACAAGCTCATTTTACTCCGTGCTTTGTTGGCCATTTAACTTTGAACAGAGTTTAATTCATATTACAGATGGCAATTTTTCACTCTTTTAGAGTTTTTCTGGCGGAATATACACTTATTTATTACACACAAATAAAGTCAAGTCTAAATCGGGTCCATATGAATATTTTTTTCACAGCAGATTGTACCGTAGAAGCAAAAAAAACGACAGTCATAGCTAGCATTAGCATGTAGCACAATGCTAACATGAAGCATCATGTTAGCATTCTTCTTTATTTATGTATTTATGGGCTGTTGAACCTTTTGCTCACCATGTCTTTGCATCTTTATTGGGTAGAAATCTATATTCATAATTCAACATTTGTTTAAGTAGTTTTGGAGTAATTATAGAAAGTTTAGATTTTTCTCCTCTTTGTTTTCCCCCTAAACTGCTTCAAACATAAGGGTGATTCCAGAGATGCTGTCTTTTATCTATATAAACAACAGCTTCTATGTAATATTTAACCGCACAGTGTCAGTCATGTTTGAGTGCTGTGCCCTGTGGTTTAGCCGATGCCAAACCAACATGTGGAAATATGGTCGTAAAAGGGAGGAAAAACGTCATCTTGGTTTGCGAGCTAAAGTGATTGCATAAGAGAGAAGGCCACTGGGCGATGCCACTTAAATCATAGTGTCATCCTGGTATTATAATATCACATTTACTTGTGAAAAGAAAATAGTTTATTGCAAAGTTGAAGATTACCGTGACTTCCTTGCCCCTTTTCTGTACTCTGCACGCAACCCGTCATCTTGGTTTGGACTGTCGAGCTGGAGGACTTAGCCTAGATCACCAAATTACATCATGATAGGGATCACAATAAATAACCCTGTATCAAATATGACTTTTTCCCCCACTCATTAGAAATTGATAATAGAAAAAGCAGGCTCATCACATATGCCACTGTATCGCCAGTTTCGCTACACCATGACTTGAGTAGAAGAGGCATGCTATCGCTAAGTTTGCATATGTACAAAGAATTTGCAAAATCTGCAATTACTGCAGTAGTCAAAGGGCCAGTCCCGGGATGACCCATAAAATTGCAACACTTAACAAAGGTAGCAGCAAGTCACATTTAATTATTTTTAATCGCCAAATACTAGATTTTCAATGCCACAAGTAAAGAAAATCTATGCATTTATAACTTCTATGCAAAGGAATGAGGGAAAACAATGATATTTAAAAGCACTGGACATAACGGCAAACTTTTGAGAAAAGATTGACGTGAAATTGTAAAATAATTGCCAGAAATGTTCTCCAAAACCTGCGATTGGATGCGATTTGGACCATATTTTTGTATTTTCGACAGGCCTCCAGTATAGAAGGTCACAATTTCCAAAAAAATGCAGATTTAATGACTGAATGGCATTTGTAGTGCATCGATGATGTGTAAATGCAACCTGGCCGTTCAGATTGAAGACGCATTGCAAAAGATCAGATACAAATCGAATTTCGGACATACTGTATCCAGGTGGCCTGGGTCGCATTTAAAAACATTGGCTCTGTGTCGTTCAGTCTGTCATGAAAAGATACAAGTCGCATGGGGTAAAAAAACTCAGAATTGGGTCACTTCAGCCTGCAGTCTGTAGCCTTTGTCTCCCAGGCACTGTATATGTATTGGCTTGCATATCAGTATGACGGACAATAGAGGTTATTTATCTCTCTTCAAGTGGAAGCATAGCCAGACTTCAAAAGCGCAATGTCTCTGGGTCCCACACTATAATAAATCACTTCTACTCCATATGACAACCAGACTCTCGGACATTATTGTTTTTTCTCTTACACTTTCACATCACTGTTTTTAAGTTGGTGCACAACCTGTTGCACTTAACATATAGGCTCCTGCGGGTAACGGAGCATGCAAACTCCTTTCACGGCTGCATAAAACATTCAGTGAAGTTTGCCACTCGATCGGGTTATCAAACATTCAGCCTGTATGTTGAATGTTACAGTATGTCCCATTTCACTTGAACATGCCCTCAGCACCGGCCCGGCAGTTCCACAGAGGAAGCCGATTGTAAAAACCTTTCTCATTATTAAAGTGAACAGGCTCTTTCACTGTAACTGTATCTGCCGCGTATTCGCTGAGATGTAGACACCTGAGGAGATGAAGTTAGCGGGCCGTGTAAGAGGTAAACAAGCGTCTCGATTACACTGTCGGATTTCAATGTGTCACATTTGTAATGTCATACAAAAGTGTTTCATTTATGCCCATCTCAGAATCCTGCTTGATCAATTTATCTTCCTGGGACCTTCAGCTGTGTAGCACAAGCACTAACTGCTGCACTACTGTGTTGCCCAACTGGGATTTGTAACATCTAGAAGTTTTTTCTTGGCACATTATTTGAATATATATCACACTACATTCACGCATGGCCACAATCAGAATCTGCACAATGATTTCAAGAATGGTCTTTTACAGGCAGTAACAGTCCTTGGAATAATCAGAATAACACAAAAATAGTGGAAATAGTGTTCTATTTTTTACCATTTTATGGCCGTAAAGCGCAGTTTTATGGCAGCGCTAGCAACAAATTATACCGTCTTGTTAGGAATAAAACAACGAAAGGGCCATACCTTTTTAAATATGTCCTGGAATGCACAGTGGTTAAAGTGCATTTTGGGAGGTAGTGGAACTCTAATCTTGAACACTCGGAATGCTACATTAGGTCGATATGTGAAAGGCTGTGTGTATATTACATGTAACAGAAGGTGTTTTATATTACTTTTAATTGATTTATTTTAAAAATAAGTTTTAAACCATTTCACAGAATAAGATTTCCTTATACTGCAAGTGCTTTTGTTTGAGATACTCCCAGAAAGTTAGAGCAACAGCCAGTCCTCACCGGGACATTTTTTTAATAATCAGATACAATTTAGTGCAATCTGGTAGCCTGGCTAACGCCAGACTGCTGTGTGCGCTCGAATCTTTTCGAACTTCACAACAGCCTGGGGACCATGGCCGACATTTTTCCATGGATTTGGGCACCAATCACAGAACGAGGAGGGACGGTAAGACGATGACGCGCTATTTGACATACGGAAGCTTGTAGTTTGTTTAGGGATAAAAAAAATATATAAATATTTACGGATCCAACATGACAGCAGCAGACGCGATGCCATCTTTCGATCAAGCTTTAGAACGTGTTCTAAATAGTTTAGCTCAAAAATTTACAGAAGGTACGTCATACGTCAGAGGTCACTAAACGGCGGACCTCGGTCCGGATCCGGACCCACGCGCCAGCCATTCCGGACCTTGGATCCGAACTTTGGACCCGACCTGAATCCCCTCAGACGAGCAGCTGCGTATGCGCTCTCTCTCCCTCTCTCGCTCTCCCTCCCTCTCCCTCTCTGACTGCACCAGAGCGGTAACTACAGCCCAGACGAACAGAAAGAGAAAGTCCTACATCTTAGCTTCATGATACTTTTTAAATTTTTAGAAACGGTTTCGGAATGACTGAAATATGGCTTGCTAAAACAAAAGCGGAGGACGCCCTAATTAAATATGCACGCGCGATCGTAATGCGTAAATAGCGCGGTTGTTTCCCGAGCAGGTCTGAACCAGGACTAAACCTGGACTAAGCCAGGACTAAACCTGGACTAAACAGGGCTCAGTGTGTTGAACTGAGCAAAGAAACACATCACTGTCATATATTATGTGCACATTGTGTATAATAGGCTACAGTAGCCTATGCATTCTGCTATTTAGGAGCCAAAACTTATTTTTAGAGCAAAAAACAATAACAAGATTAAATTGATTGCATTATTTTCAAATCACAGAAATAGTTTTAAAAAAGGCGTATAAATCCTGATATAACCGTGAATTAACCCCGTATGTTCCGGACCTTTGCTTGACCTTTTTTTTCATTTCGGACCTTGGTGAAATTTAATTCGTGACCCCTGTCATACGTCATCTGATACCATGATACGATTGGCTATGGCTACATGCAGACGCATGAGAGACATTCGTAGCGCCCAATAAACGGCTATGAACAATCGTAAACCACACATCTCCTACGAGAAAATGAATTGGTGGTCCCCAGACTAAATATCACTTGTGATTTTAGTCTGGCGTTAGCCAGGCTAGCAATCTGGTGTATTTTAGGCAAAATAAATTAGCCTTATACAGTGATGAAAATAAGAACTGTCTATTTTATGATTAGTTTCCTCAAAATAAAAAAGAAAGAAAAAAGTAACACTGATTTTTATAGCTGTAATTAGACTACTTTTATTATTTAATCTATGTATTTACTGTTTTTATGTACTGTCAAAATCCTGTGTAAGTGTTTCCCTGTGGGGCCCCTCTGCTGTGGGGCCCCAGTCCCTCTGCTGCCCATGTCAGCCCCGCCCCTGTTTTTCCCCTGGATTCATGACTCTACTTACTTTTAAACCGCGGACACGCGGCACGGTAGTACAGCGGTTAGCGCTCGTGCTTCACAGCTAGAAGGTCTGGGTTCGATTCCCACCAGGGACCAGGCCTTTCTGTGTGGAGTTTGCATGTTCTCCCCGGGTCTGCGTAGGTTTCCTCCGGGTACTCCGGTTTCCCCTACCACTAAAAACATGTACAATAGGTCAGGATGTATGAGAGTGTGTTTGAGAGTGCGCATGGGGACGACGGATGAAAATTAGCCCAAGGCTACAATCCGGTGTGGCTTGTTCATTAACTTGCACTGTCCCAACCAAATAAATAAATTTAAAAAAAGATTTAGAGGATCAGATCAGAGCAAATGCTTTGTGAAAAGGCCGACATCGTGCCGTAACCGAGCGCCATAACGCCAAACTGTTATATCGTCTTTTCTCTTGTGCTTCCTATTACTCTCTAAAACCGAAAATATGAGGCTGATTTATATGATATAAAAAGCGGGCTAAAGCTGGGGAAGAGTAGACTCTGTTTATGGATTAGTTCATGTCCATAAAGTTGATGAATATGATTTCGTGATAAATACTATAATATTGAGGCGCATTAAACCCGCACGCATGAGGAGCGGACTGAGCTGCTGCTGATCTTATGATTATTCTCCAGTTTCTCTCCGAAGAGTGGACTTTTGTCCAGGGCTTCAGCAAATTAACAATAAACTGCCCGTTTCAGGCAGACTTTCGTATGTGTGCAAAAATAACAGCCGCCAGGAACTCAATTCCTGCAGTGCCAGACGTGTCCCCTGCTTAAGCCAGTACATGTCCGGGCCCGTCTGAAGTTTGCTAGAGAGTATCTGGATGATCCAGAAGAGGACTGGGAGAATGTCTTATGGTCAGATGAAACCAAAATGGAACCTTTTTGGTAAAAACTCAACTCGTCGTGTTTGGAGGAGAAAGAATGCTGAGTTGCATCCAAAGAACACAGGTGAAGCATGGGGGTGGAAACATCATGCTTTGGGGCTGTTTTTCTGCAAAGGGACCAGGACGACTGAGCCGTGTAAAGGAAAGAATGAATGGGGCCATGTATCGTGAGATTTTGAGTGAAAACCTCCTTCCATCAGCAATGGCATTGAACATGAAACGTGGCTGGGTCTTTCAGCATGACATGATCCCAAACACACCGCCCGGGCAACGAAGGAGTGGCTTTGTAAGAAGCATTTCAAGGTCCTGGAGTGGCCTAGCCAGTCTGCAGATCTCAACCCCATAGCAAATCTTTAGAGGGAGTTGAAAGTCCGTGTTGCTCAGCGACAGCCCCAAAACTGCTCTAGAGGAGATCTGCATGGAGGAATGGGCCAAAATACCAGCAACAGTGTGTGAAAACCTTGTGAAGACTTACAGTAAACGTTTGACCTCTGTCATTGCCAACAAAGGGTATATAACAAAGTATTGAGATGAACTTTTGTTATTGACCAAATACTTATTTTCCACCATAATTTGAAAATAAATTCATTAAAATCAGACAATGTGATTTTCTGTATTTTTTTTTCTTCTCATTTGTCTCTCATAATGAAATGAATGATGATGATGAAAATTACAGGCCTCTCATCTTTTTAAGTGGGAGAACTTGCACAATTGGTGGCTGACTAAATACTTTTCCCCCACTGTATTAGTAGACAATTCCCTATCAAATTGTGTCAAAACAAATGACTAAATCAGGACAAAAGGCTAAAATTGAACTAAATTGGGAAAATTCGGACTGAAACTGATAATTTGGCAACATATTGTGGAGCCCCAATGTTAATCCTCTCAAATGTTAGTCTATTCTCAAAGGTTAAATACCTTAGACGCGTTTGAAATGTTTAAAATTGTTTCAAAATGGCAAGAACTGTCACAACGGAAAACCTTGTCAGGATAAAAACACATTTCCCCCTTGTTTCTGGCCAGTTCTGCCCCTCACCAAGCTCTCTAATGCGGCAGAGATGAAACTGCCAGTGGCCGTGAGCTGCTGAAAGGCTAACAGTAAACAACACGGCACTTCGGAGAATGGTGAGTGGGCCGCAGATAGTTCAGGGAGGTCAGGATTTTTCAGCGCCTGTAGACACAACAACAGACCATTCAGTGGACGGGGCAGTGGGGGGAAATGTCTCATCATCACAGAGCTGTTTACAAGATGCACTGCAACTTCTAAACGGTTACAAGAGGAATAGAGTTTTAATGCAAGACTACGGTTTGCATGACTACAGAAAGACACTCCACAGATACACTACCGTTTCAATAACAGTGGTTTCTTATTGGTTTCTCAAGCTATTTCTTGCCCTGGCATAATGACCAAGTTCTATTTTGTGGTGAGAGAAGTTTCCAGGAAGTGAGCTGCTCTGGTTTCTGAACTCTCCGAGGCGGGTAAGCTTGTGCTTCCTGTACTGTCAGACTCTCTCCGTCTCTCTCTCTGAAGGATGTGCTGCGCTGACTGAGGTGCTGCCGATTACACCCAAACCACAAGGTAAAGTACAAGGTTTGCCATAGACGCCACTTGTGCCATTTGTGCAGTGGGAAGGAAAATCTTTGCAGAGTTTTAACGGGGAGGATAAAAATGCACTTACTCTTGAAAGATTTTAAAAAAGAGTTTAGGTCCAGGTTCAGCAACACTCTACCCCGAAGAACGAGATGAGCTGACGAAATCTTCCTAGTATTTAAGCCTATACCCAGCTCATGAATATGGGACATATTTTGTGCCGGTAGCAAGTAGCTATAGGCCCGGTTAGCCCCGTTAGCATGTTTCAATCGCCAACAGCTCATTGTTGATTAAAAGTCTGCAATAAACCACACATGCGTGAAGCCCAGCTCAGTGTGTGATCATTGTTAAAACGGTTGCTGTATGTAGATGGTGGTTTGATTTGACTTTATTTGTGCATATTTCTCGTTTTCACGTGATAACCGGAGATTTAGCTTGTAGCATTAGCTTTCTCCAGTGGTAATGCTACAACAGGCATCCTCGAGGCCCAAACACATTCCCAGCGCAGAGTCAGCCACTGAAATAAGTGTTCTTGTCGCTGCTTTTAATCCTGAGTGTTTAGGTAAAAGAAACACTGATGTGAGTCTTTGTAAAGTCCCAGAGCTGCTGTAGCTCCGGTTCACAATGAAGCTAATCCTCCGTGACTTGTTTACATCTGCGGGCCGGCATAGCACCTGCCCCGGTGGCTCAGCTACAACGTACGTCACTGTTGGGGAAAGCGCCTGATTGGTCGACGCTCGCGAATTTCTCCAAAAAGTTCAACATTTCCCAACTCTAGCGTCGGCAGCGCTGGACGCCCTGGAGGCGCATCAAAAGCTTACCACGTGCGAAAAGCTTCAAAACACGCCGCACAGGAGGCGCGTGACTCGCTGTGGGACCTCTTGACGCTCCCTGAGGCGCGTCCTCCATGTATTTTCAATGTAAACCTGACGCTTGGCCGCGTTTGATGTGGACAATGCCAAGAGAGTGGTTCAGGGAGCATGAGACGACAGGGTCCAAATTTTAACCCCATTGACGATCTTTGGGATGTGTGGAGAAGGGGGGGGGGCATTTTTCTAACGTAATACTCAAGCTTTATTAACATTTTTAAGCTTTAGAGTTAGGTTCTGTGGCAATAAAAGGTAGCGTTCGATCGATATGGATTTTTTGGCCGATTTTTCCAAATGTCTGGTCTATATAATCCTGTAAAAACATAAATACTTGACCACAGGTGATTCAGTAATAGTTTCTGTCCCAGGTTTGATTAGCTGCCGTTAGCAATAGCATACTGTTGCTATTCTTGGCATTTTGGCAAACAATACAATTGCCAATCATTTAAAACAACTCAGCGATTGAATTCTCCAGGGTCTGTGCTTCAAAGTGGCATGCAGCATGTTGACTGAGGTTTAGTTGGTGAAACTTGTGTTTAACAAACTTGTAGCTAACCAATCTGCATCACAATGTTTCTCTGTTACCTTGAGGCCAAGAAAGTTGTGGGAGGACTTGATTTAGAGCCCTGACTCCGCTCTTTCCAATGCAAAAAAGTCTCTCACTTTTCTATCACTTTCCGTCCTGGAGATATCGGCTTTTATCGGTGCAAGATCAGCCGATAACCATACTGTAAAATCCCCAAATATCGGCCCCTACAAAAAGGTCTTCAATAATATCATTCATTGCGATATATTCCTGCCTCAGTATATAGAACCTCAAATTTGGGTATCGTGACAGGCCTACACAGTGGTCACACTCTCCCATCATCCATACAACATCTTGGTCAAAAATGGTTACAACACTGGATCTTTTGACATGGCAGAAGCTTTCTGGAACAATCAAAGCTAAAGGCGCTACAACCAAATATTAGAGCGTGTGAGCAACCGTTTTGGTAGGGCAGTGTAGTCTTCATAAACTGAAAAGTTATAAAAGCTCTTTCACTCACAATAACAGCTCTATAGTCAGTAGTTAGTTACCACAAAGCTGATAGCCTCCATTGTGCATTTCACTCTGAAGAGTTTTCAAAAGGTCTACGGGAAAATGAATAGGAATCCAGAACATTTATAAGGGAGGAAGGTTGGCAGGACTGTTGACCTCCACTGTAGCACAAACAATTGGAATTTGCTAATAAAAACAGATCATATGGCCTACTCATGAAAAATTGTAGAGCACAACCTGCATCCAAGCATTTTCCAAACTACACTTCTCAATCTCAACCACAAAAGCAATTACAAATTAACTCTCTCTTGCTCCTCCGTCTGCAGTGACTCAGACAACAGCTCTATATAGCCCCAGGCGTCAGTCTCTTTATGGAGACCACACAGATGGCACGGACCGTTCTATAGTCTCTCTCCTACAGCCTACAGTAAACTGCACACAGTCACAGGAGCAGCACGGCATTTCAGGCATTTAGCACAGTCTAAGTAAATACAAGCGGGCCCAATGATGACCTTCACGGCTATCACAACACCATCTGAGATAAGAACAAAATCAACACGAAACAACCTTGTTCAGGACGGCCTCTGGAAGATTACATTGCAATAATACTGTAGGTTTGACGCATCTGTGTAGTTTGCTGTTCTTTCTATGGCCTTGCTTTTGGCTAGGCACTTTGGGAGAGTTTAGAGCCCGATTAAAGCCTTTGAACTTTGACATGGCATTTCCTCCAAGTGGACCAAGAAGATCGCAACAAATTGCTCCAAAGTATCCCCAGATGTACAACACCGTCTACAGTGATGAAAAGATGAGAAAGATGGAGCGAAAAACTAAGACTTCTGAGCGCAGTGCTGTTACAAGATCAAATCAAAGCAACATGGTATTTTAACAAAACTGAAACTAAACTTAGCCTTGGCATCAGGCTTAAAACATCTATACCACGTAAAATGGCATTAACTACTTTCAGCTATAGCAGCGATGATGCCACTAGGACTGGGCAGCTAATCTCTATTTTGGTCAAGCTCAATAATTGTCACGGAGTTTATAATCATCAGGTTTACAGCCTTTTATTTGGCAGAAACAGCATACACAAAGAAACCACGCCCAACCATCAACCTCATACATCTAAATCATACAAAATCATTACCTACATTCAGCTGCAATTGGCGACGAAGAGAAGAAGAAGAACAGCAAGAAGAAAGAAAGAAAATAACAATAATAATAATCATTATTATCTTTGTTTCTTTAATTGTTAAATGACTTTTGGCACAAACGACTGCCTGGTCCTGTTATTAGGGCTGGGCACCTGTATCTCCGACCTGAGGGGAGCAGCTCAAACTCTCTAAACAGAGGATGTTTTGAGTCTGATCATATTTTTTCTGCTATGTCCAAAGCTCGAGCTAAATAAATGTCTGCAGACCCTTCAGAGGAGCCTAGGATTTAGCTTGAGACTTATTTTTCCAAGAGAGTTCTTTTGCACCTCAGTTATGGCCCCGTACCAACAGACAAAATGCAAAAAGCAAGAGCACTCTCCACAAAAGCATTAATTGTCATTATGAACCCAAATCAATCGATTAGCCCTACTCTCCACTACCTACCAGATCAGAAACACCACATCAAAGCTTCATAAAACCATGTCCTATCCTTGGAGCTGCAGACCAGGAGTTTTCCACAAGAATCAGGAGATGCTCTGACGCAGTTGTCCATTTATTGTGATTACCACAATTTTTATCTTTACCCCAGTCATGTTCTTCTAGCACACCAACCTTGAGATCTTATTCCAGCTATTCTACCCACTAACATTTGCCACGAGGTAGAGGAAACCTTTGTGATCATATTTTCATGCCACCTCAAATGACAAAGACATTCCCAAAATCACTTTTGCCCTCCCCATTTGTCAATATCAAAAAAGTCTTGTTTTTCTTCCCTTTTTCAACCGCTCTTGTTTAGCAGACTTTGCCCTCGTCGTTTGCACCAACAATGGAAAACTACCAAGCTGCTTGTTTGACAGTGAGGTCAGCCCTATCTGATAGCATTACACTGACGGCGCCGTGTTGTTTCTACATCAAACAGCAAAAGTGAAAAAAGCCCTTGGGCAAAAAACAAACAAACAAAGGAACATGCATTAAAGCACAGATGACAACATGGTAACGCTAGAAGATCTTAAATGTTTAGAGGGGAAGCAGGGACAATGGGATATGCAGGAGATGATGCCACGCACAGGAGACACTAGACAGGTAACAGGACCTTTCTCCGGCGGAGGACGCTGAGGTGCAAGGAGCTGAGCAGCGACTTTCTATTTCAAAACAATGCAGAGCAGTGCAAAAGCAGACGTCACTTCACCTACTTACAGAGACAGCTCCACTTTCGAAAATGGGCTCCTCTGTGATATACAATAATGTTCATCTTATCCTTTAGCAAACAATACACTCTAAGCAGGAAGAACTGCACGAGATGAGACCAAATGTATTGTAATTGTATTGAGTGTCTTGAACATTGAGACAACGATATTTCCAGAGGTGGTGAAAAAACAGAGTCAATTTATTTACAGTAAGTACTGTACAGGGATGTCACGATTCTGCATTTTGAGTCACGATTATTGTGAGGAAAACTATTTTACGATTATCAATAGTAAGAAAGAAAGTAGCGAGAATTTTGTCCTTGATCCTTTACAGTCTGTTGAAATGTCTACCAATTGGTGAAAATGTATCAAAGATGGTCTACAAGATATTTTCTCTCTGAGAGACCTAAGACCAAAAACAAACAAATTAACCGATCATCTTATTTTCAAGCGTTTCACTTTTGGGGACATAACAACGCAGCTGCACATGGTTCTTTTGGGACTCTTCGCTTGGCAACTCTATGTGGTTATCATGCAAAAATGGATCGACAGATTTGCTCTCTACACATTGGATTATAGTTTTGGGCTCGGTGTCTTCAGTCTTTACTGTGATGTAGGTCCTACAATTCTCATTATCACCATATAACCGCCATAATGTAAAACTCTGGTATCTGTATTTTGAGTAGTATTTTGTTGAGAACTTTCTGCTTTTACTCCACCACATTTGAAAAATAAATACTTTCTACTCCACTACATATCTATAAAGTCTCCACAGTAAAAAGTTAATTGGTATCGCTTTAGATTAAGGTGTGCTCATTAAGTATTAATAAGCATGGGTAATCATTTTAGAGTTAGGGTAAGGGTTAAGGTTAGGGTTAGGTTAAGGGTTGGCTATGAATAAGCATATTATTAATGGCCTATTAGTATGTATCTGAAGCCTGTTGTAACAGATCTTGGTGTGAAGTTAGAATGTGATCTTAAACTTGACGCTCAGGTGAACTCCGTTGTGAAAACTAGATTCTTACAGATTCGCCAACTGTCTAAAGTAAAACCTGTTCTTTCACTGCACCACTTTGAGATTTTAATCCACGCATTTATCACCAGTCGCCTGGACTATTGTAATGCATTGTACATTGGGCTAAACCAAACTTCCCTAGCCCGACTTCAACTTGTCCAAAATGCTGCTGCACGCCTTCTATCTAGCACTAAAAGCGTGAGCACATAACGCCTGTTTTAAAGTCCTTACACTGGCTCCCTGTCCGTAGCCGGATTGACTTTAAAATCCTCTTATTTATTTTTAAATGACTTTTGTGGTTTTATCTTCTTGTTTGTATTCCTTGTATTCTTTTACCTGTGTGCTCCTATTTTTACTGTGAATTGTTGCTGTTGTGTTCTGCACTATGTTGTGCATTATAAATAAAGTTGGATTGGATTGGATGTTAGATAAAAGTATAATAAGCAGTGTGTTAATACTTTAGCATATTATTAATGCTTATTAATACCTTATTAATACTTAATGAGCACATCTTAACATAAGCGTTACCAGTAAATTTAGTCATGTGTTTTTGTCTGTTCATCTGTTCATTTGTAGTATTAGTAGTTATTAGTAGTATCTATACTACTGCAAATATGTCAGTACTTTCACTTCATTAATAATTTCATCAATAATAATATAATATAAAATATAGTAATATATGACCAGAACTATCTTTCAAGCAAGTACTTTGACTACACCAACTATTTCATCACTGTACGGGAGATATTTGTTTATTTTTTATTTGCCAAAGCAAGGCTAAACTAAACAAGGTTAAAATTGAAGTAAAATGACAAAACCAGATTTTGAAAATGTTCAAGTCTCAATGTGTTTTTGTTTGCGATATATTGTGGCTCCCTGCGATAAGGATGTTGCATCACCAAGTGATTATGACACTATTTTGTGCAGCCCACATGTACACGCTTTCCCCGTACAAAAGACCTGAGGCAAATGTGGCGATAAATTAATCAAATCAGGTTATAAAGTGCACAGAATTCAAACTTGTTCCGTCAGTGTGTTATCACAAATGAGTCACGAGTACATCTGTTACCTTGTTGGCCAAATGTTTGCTTAATATAAGTTTTGGCAAGGCAGACAAAATGATCTAGCATTTAGAGAGACATCGATAAAGTTGCCAACCCTGCATTGCACGGCCCTACTTCAATACAGAAATACTGGTCCAAAAGTACAAAACTTTTGAATGATAAAGAAAATGTGTTTTATATATATTATTGCTCGAAATCAAGGGTGACCAAACACAATAACAAAATATGAAGTTTGATATATTGAGGCACCATTATCTTTAATAACACACGAGTTGCAATAAACATGAACACATTGTGCTACTGTGAAACTGTTCAAATATTAAATAAATATAATAAAGGAAAGTAAATAAATGTACTGACTGAGCCCAAAACTGTTGTGTTTATCCGTCATTTACTGAACGATAAGTCGATATAGTAATTATTGTGACAGGCCTTGTCAGACATGGTCCTTCAGGTGGTGCTTTTGTAAAACGTACAATGTCACAATTACATTAATTATAGACCTGTCGAGTATTGTATTTGGCCCTTGGCGCGCTAAACTACCCTACTTTTAGGGGAAAACGTTTGGGCAAATCAATAGAAAATGGCATTTGCTTTTCTTAAAATACAGCCGTTTGTCAGGTTGCTGAAGGATGTTGGGTTCACTCGGAGAGAAAAGGTTTTGGAACTGCAGCGTTAGATCAGTACTGTACATTAGGAGTGGGACAATATATCGATTTTCTGATATATCGCGATATTTTGCGGGACACTACGATACTGATACTTTTATTCCGATATCGATACTTTTAGTGACGTCATCATATTAATGAGCAACGTCATGCATACTAATGAGGCAGCAGTGCTCCACTGTTTTCACAGTCAATAGAGGCCAATAATGATCAAGAATTCAGTCAGGACAGCAGGGGGCAGCACTAACAGTTTTAAGCACTTGGACCACTGTCACATAAATAAATTACTGTTAATGATAGTTTTTTATATTTATAAATTAGATTAAATTGGGGTTTGATTGATTTATTACTTTTTAATCGTGATGTATCGTAGGTTATTTTTGTGCAATATATCGATTATCGCAGTATCGGCGTATCATGAGATAATAGTTATCGTGAGCCATGTATCGCGTATCGTATCAAATCGTGAGGTACCCAGAGGTTCCCACCCCTACTGTACATACACTCCTGCAGTTGGATCTGCACACACAGGTGAGGATTTATGGAGGGGTTCGAGACAGTGACACAGCTCTGATTCCGACGCCGCTCAGGCTTCTCACTCCGGTGTCAGATAACTCAGACTGCTGCACTCATGTCACACAGACATACAGTACATTTCACCGTCACAGCAGCCGGACGGGCTCCATTTAGTGGTTTACAGTTGTCCGGTCAAGACTTTAGTTTCAAATCCTGTTCTCCTGCAAGTTCACGTTCAGTTTTAGACTTGGTTTAGACTTGGCTTAGTCCAGATTTACTCCATGCCCTTTTTAGTAACGCTTAGTAGAATGAAATCCATTGGAGTGTAAGGAAAAAAAAGAGTGCGTTGTCTGTAGCGTTTTATGAACAATTTTTAGCAATCGTGCACCCGGAAGTAGGGGTGCCACGATTCTGATTTGTTGATTATTGTGAGGAAAAGTATGCGATTTTACGATTATTCACAATTATCGAAATTAAGGAAGAAAATACTGCAAATTTCTCCAATACTTTCTCCAATACTTTACAAAAAACAAAACATTTTTATTTCATTTAAGGGTCGTTTTAATTAAGCCTGTTACCTTGTATCTTGCTTCTACCCTTATGTAAATTAAAATCCAAATTTTACAATAATAAATATGAAAATAGGATATTATTATTAGCAGTAGTAAAACTATGTTGTAAAATTCATTTGTGAAAAATCAGCCTGATGCATGAAGTTTGCGCCGTATTATGATTTGCTGATGTTGTGACTGGTCAACCTTAACAGTCAATATGTGACTAAAGGGGGTTTACCTTTCTCGTCACTTATTGACTCCGAAGGACGGCTGTGAGTAGTAGTTATTAAGTGTTACACTTAATAAAGTGTTGTTCATGATGAATTAAGTGTTAACTCATCATTTATTTAGGCTAAATAAGGTGTAGTTATAAAGTGTTACAAAGATATTTTATACTGAGATAGCCCCTCTCTGATCTGTTGTCTCATGAATTCACTATAATTACAAAAGAGTTCCTAAACAAATGAACAAACCTATCATGTGCACACGCTATACAGTTTCACTTTGTGTTTTGTACGGTGACATAACAAAGGCTGCGCTGCACATGATTCTTTTGGGACTCTTCCTTTATTAATCCAGTGATTAACCGTGGATCCTAACATTAAAGTGAGCGTTTATAACCGCGGTATTAGTAAAACCCGTTCATCTTGACATCCTTACAAGAAAGTAGACGGTAGTTCGTCGTTGAAAACATTTCCGAGCAGCTTTTCCCCCGAAAGATCCGAAACAGGCTCATACACTTATCTCCGCGAAGAATCTGAATGTTTGGAATGTGTTGAGTAAGTTCCAAAGAAGTTCCAAATGAATTTGAACATAACTATGTGCCTTTCTCACGGTTTGAAAATGGTCCATGTACAGTTTCAATGTGTTCTTTCCAGACTAAGATCAGTTTATCACAGCAAAACCACAAGGTAAAGGCTCTATTTTCGCGCTATGAAATTGTTCAGAAAATGCCCTCATGCAAAACAACAAACAGCATTAGGGCTACAGTAAACAACGAGGCTGGGTGTACTTACTCCACTGGTTTATTAAGCTATTCATGTGCATCTTGTGGACGGTCACGGACGGGACGGAACGTCTGTGCGCCGACACTGGGGTTGAAGGAGAGACACGGGACAACACATGAGCAAAGCACCAAAGACATGGACAACACAGACTCAGCAACAGGACGCTGGACGACGGGATGGATGATGCACGGACAGACATTTGCGCGCTAATAGTCAATCGCGTTGTCAAACCTATACTTGAGTAATGTGTGCATGGTGCAAAGCAGCGATCCGTATCGACACATTTAGTCTTCATCCACACACCGGAAAAAGGACAGTCTTAAATGAGATAGGGCCGGGTACCGTTCTGGTACCGTAAAAAAATCAAAGTATCAAAAGCAGGCACAGAAAAAATAAAACGTATCTTTAGATCCAAGTTTTGATGCTGTTGGTTCAGGGACAGCATTAAAGGAAGTGACTTGGTTGTTTCAGTTCAAATAAATGTTTCTTTCCCTATAATTTTTTCTCACTCATTGCCCAATTTTTATGAATTCCCCCCCCATACTTTTTCCAATTTTTTTCTAATTTTTTTCGCCCAACGTTTGCCCCATTTTCTTTCTTATTTTTTCTCGTTTCCCCAATTTGTTTCCCTCATTTCTTATTTCTACTATTTACCATATATCCCCAATTTTTCCCTATTTTGCCACAATACTTTCTTAATTTCTCCCAATTTCCCTCCATTATTCTCAATTTTTCACACATTTCTTGACATTGCAGATGAACCCTATATTGTAAATTAGCATATCTTCCACACATGATTGTTCTGTTGGACAAATATTTCCGTAAAGGTATCGGAAAAAAGTATCATTCAGGTATCGGTATCGAAAACCAAGTATCGTTAAAGTACTGGTATCAAAGAAAAAAAATGTAAAGGTACCCAGCCAATCATTTGAATTAAGGCACTTTATGTTGAGTTTGAGTCAATATGAACTACTCCAAGATAAGACCAGACCATATTCAATTTCACAGTTACTGTAAATATGTATGTCTTTATCCCTTGAAATGAAACAAAATAATCTGAATTAAGAACAAATGTGTCTGTTCCGCTGGCAATAAGAGGTTTTGTTTTATCTAAGACTAGACCAAATCGACTCAGACTATAGATTTAATCTCTTAAAATTGCACAGTAGAGATTTTGACATTGGTCCTCATTTCCTAGTTATCCAGAGTGTTGTTGATGTCTGTTGATATTTTTTCCTAAATTCATGCAGTTCTTATATTTGAAGAGTCTAGTGGTGCTAGGCTAGGGCAAGGCTAAAGCATTTCTATGGTATCAGTTAGCCTGCATTAAAAACAGTCTGGCACACTCCACAGTACACCTGAGGTAAATCACTTATAACACCAGACTAACCATATAAATGTCTGTGTCTATAGAATAATTTTAACCATTTTGCATTTAAAATAACTTATATTTGAGCAGCATCAGCTTCATGGCTGTAAGCTAACACAGCGGCGGAGTGATCTGTGAGAAAATAGTCCCTCAAAATGCGGTAATTCATGTGATACAAGGTCAGTTATATTTCAAAAATGATTCTATTAACAGACATTTATATTGTTAGTCTGGTGTTATAAGTGATTTGCCTCAGGTGCACTGGAGTGCGTCAGACTGTTTTTAATGCAGGCTAACTGATACCATAGAAATGCTTTAGCCTTGCCCTAGCCTAGCGCAACTAGACTCTTCAAATATAAGAACTGCATGAATTTAAGAAAAAAATATCTCCAGACATCAACAACACTCTGGATAACTAGGAAATGAGGCCCAATGTCAAAAATCCTGAAATATCCCTTTAATATGCTCTCGCGTCCAACATTGGCCACTTTATTTCACTATTTATTTCACAATAGTGCAGAGTAATAAGAGAGCCGAGTTTTTGGGGGAACATTTTAAGTACATTTAGGCCTGTACTTTAACTTTGTATTAAGCAAAAATGTAAAATACACTACAAAATACTTAGCTATTGATAATGCCTTATAGGAGAGTGTAATGCAGCAGTGTTAATTCCGTCGACTAAAATATTTAGTCTTAATTTTAGTCAAAGTGATATTTTTGACGACTAAAATTGGACTAAAACTAAATTAAAAGTTTTTCATGAGACTAAAACTATGACTAAAATGTCCAGATATTTTAGTCGACTAAAAAAAGACTAAATAAAAATGAAAAGGAGAGACTAAAATCATCCAAACTTCTATTGACAGTCTGAAAGAGCCTCATCTCATGTAAATTATCTGCCAAAGGAGCAGCTCTGAGCTTTGTTCATGTGGGAGCAGCTCCATGAAGCAGAGGACCTTGATTAAATATGATTATAATGAATATTATAAATGCAAAGTCGACTAAATTTGTCTTAAATTTAGTCGACTAAATTTACACTGCAATTTTAGTCGACTAAAACTAGACTAAAATTGAAGATTTTTTTGGACTAAATCTCGACTAAAATTGAATTACATTTTCGTCAAAGA
The DNA here is from genome assembly GCA_007210695.1 of Neogobius melanostomus. Lineage (NCBI taxonomy): Eukaryota > Metazoa > Chordata > Actinopteri > Gobiiformes > Gobiidae > Neogobius > Neogobius melanostomus. Next base: position 518,564 of record VHKM01000449.1, on the reverse strand, counting down.
CTGAGACTAAAACTAAATTAGAATATGCTGTCAAAATTAACACTGTAATGCAGTTTGTTGGATCGATGGAATATAATGTCAAAAGTGCGTAGGCTATGAATGTTGCGATCTTATTCATAAAATTAACTTCATAATAAGCGAACATACGACTCGTCGCGTGCACAGAGCCTAAGACAGACACCACTGATCACAATACAGTTTAAACAACTCACATGAACTCCCGCGTAAAAGAAGAAGCAGGTCCAGGTTTAAATCCCCCGTGCAGTAGGGAGAAAACGCACCATGTCTCCTTCACGCGCTACGTCCAACGTGCACAACTCTGCTGTACTGTTGTCTCTCTTCTCTTGTTGCGCGAGGACAGCGTGACTCTCGCAGCTCTCAGCTCAGAGGAGGAGGACGATGCGTCTGTGGGCGCAACAAGCAAGACAGAAATCTCATGCAAATCCACAGCGCGCGGACTGTTGTCTTGGGGACCGCAGCTCCGAGCGTGACTCCGCCCACGAGGACAGAGCGTGGAGGGAGAGGAGGGGTGGGGGCAGTGTTTCCCAACCGGGGAGCAGGGACCCTAGCGGTGCTCTGCAGGGTTTGTTCATCTCTTAACCCCCACCTGAACCGAGTTTCTCCAATTTGGCCTTACCCAAATCTAAAAGCTTAAAGAAATAGGCCACTGTTTTTACATACTGAGATATGTTCTTAGCTTTGACGAGTTCATTTGTACCTGTCTGGTCTTCACGTGTGCCTTCCGTAACATAATAATAAAGTGAAGATATCACTCATGATATCACTGCGCGGATGCCAAATTACTCCTGGTATTATTACGCCTTACAATATAGTTCCTCTTTTATCCGCTTAGAAAATCCACATTGTTAAATTTGTGTAATCATACTTTATAGTGCAACACTTCACCTAACCATATTTAAAAAGGGAAAACGTGGAAGAGTTTGGTAGCTTCTATCTTCACCTTGTTTGGAGCAGAGAAGAGAGAGGCTAAATGCTAACGCTGTCTGTGCTGTGTTTACGTTACAGAAGGCACACGTGCGGACCAGACAAGTACAAATGAACTCGTCTAAGCTAAGGTAAGAACATTTCTCAGTATGTAAAAACGGTGGCCTATTCCTTAAAAAAAGCATCAAAATAGCAACAAAAACGAAGATGAGAACGCAACACATACATAAAGTGTCACAAGAGCGACAAAAAAAGCGATGAAAAGTAACTAAAAAGCCACATAACGTGACGAAAACTTTAAAGCTCCGCAAAAGGAAAAAGAAACAAACAAGCCACAAAAAATGACAAAAACATGACAATAAAGCGACACAAAAAATGACAAAAACATGACAGAAACGCTTCGAAAATGTGACAAAACGCAGTGACAACGTGACAGAAATGTTGCGATCAGTTTTGTAGCTTTCAAATGAGGCATTACACTGTTGCTTTTAGATTTGGGTAAGGCCGAACTGGAGAGAATGCGCTCGGTTCAGGCGTGGGGTAAGAGGTTAGTTTATTATTATGGGTAGGAGATGATAGAGTGACATGTGAAGTTGTCTGTGACTGCCATCTGCTGACGGGAAGGTTATCGCAATTCAGCACCAACACATCTTATTACAAGCCAGAGTAGCTTTGATTGTCGTAAAGGCTCTATTACTATACTTGATGTGTCCAACCTTATATTGTATAAGTATAGCGGGCATTAGTGTGTGATGCATCTAATTACAAAGCCTTTTTATTATTATTTGTGAATACTTACCGTGACACCCTGATTTTACCGTGCAGGATTTTTAGAGGCCTTTAGAGACAGGTCTGGGCTCTTTCTACACACTAGGACATGGGTGGAACATGTAAGGGGAGGAAAATACATCATTTTAACATTTTTAAACTCTGTATAGTCCCTTTAAGTCAGCATGCACTTAGTTGTGTATTATTGGCATAAAAATAACTAAACATTTGCATATGTTTCTGTTCCATGTTCAGGCACGGAATAATCAGCCTGGATTTACAGCAGGAAATGTGCCAACACGTGCACGTACAGACACAAATCACAGGCAGTATGGCCATTTCTTGAAAGCCAAGAGGATTGGTTTGCTATAATAATAATAATAATAATAATAATAATAATAATGACCCTTATGTCATCCTTTAATTTTCTTACGTTCGCCACCCTAGTATACAAAAATGTACACGCCTAAAAACAGCCATATTCTTTTCTACTTTTTTTTTTTGCATAAATCACTTGAACTACTTGATGTCTTTCCATAACTATCAAACTTATAATAATTTAATGGATTTCAACCTTTAAATGCCAGTTTTATTTTGTAAACTTTGCAAAATGTCTAACTAAAATACATGAAAACCTGAACATTTTCTGAATAATAAACATTAGAGAGGTGTTTAGAGCCTTGGATGTGTCAAAGACGAGGACCAAAATGGATTTGACTGCATTTGAGCTGCTAATTCATATTTTTCACACAAAAAACTCAAAAATGAGTTTAGGCTCCACCCATATGGGTAGTCTGGCGTTATAAGTGGCTAATTGATACCATAAAAATGCTTTAGCCTTGCCCTAGCCTAGCGCCTCTAGACTCTTCAAATATAAGAACTGCATGAATTTAAGAAAAAAATATCTCCAGACATCAACAACACTCTGGATAACTAGGAAATGAGGCCCTATGTCAAAAATCCTGAAATATCCCTTTAATACAGAAGCTGCAGTTACGTGTAAGACCTCAGGTGGCAGTAGTGAGTAGAAAATTACCAACTTGCATCTAGTCATCTATGTGTATAAAGTCATGCGTCCAAAGTTTATGAACCAAATACCATTTGATGTTTAAGTGTTAAGATTGAAAAGTGCATTAACACAGCATGTAACAAAGTGCTGTGTAACTGTTACTGAAAAACAAAGGAGTGCAGGACAAAAATGACTCCAAACTCAAGTACTGTGATACTTGCCAAAGTATCAGTACTTGGTACTGCGATCCGATCCGATATTTTGTCCCTGCCCTACTATTTAACTATATTGAATAAGTAATAATTTTATCATGACCTAAAACACAAAACATGTTCAAAAATATCCAAATGAAACAATTCAACAGTTTGCTTTCTATTTTATTGCGTGCAAAATGAAGCATTTAGAAAACAATCAAGTTAAGGCACAAAAGTTACAAGAGCAAACACTCAATAACACAGCAGCACCACATTCATCAGCGCAGAGAACACACATTTAGAGATCATAAACAGTTTGGTACAGCACTGATGCACCATTCAGCATAAAACAGTGATTTTACAGCAGAGGGATACAATACTGCCACCTGCTGAATGCAAACAGTCATTACAAAAACACTGAGCAGGATAAAACTTCCTTCATACTCAAGTAGCACACAAAGAAAAGGCATTTAAGGCATATCACCAGCACATTTAGACTCACATTCAAGAGCATTTTGCTTTGGGTCATTATTAAGCTGAGGCTATGGCTTCTTCCTACAATATTATACAATTAAAAGATTACACATTGCAACATTCATTCAGACATGATGATAATTCATTTCCTAACAGGCCTATATGTCGATATCAGAATAAAGTTTGGCTTGTGTCCTATTATGCAGCGGGGAAGGCTAGCTGAGGTTAAGGCAGTTAGTTGCATAGCGTCGACATGTAAATAACTATAAACGTTTGCATATTATTTTACATAATCTTTGTTCAGGCACGGTATAATCAGCTTGGGTTTGCAGAAGGAAATAAAAACTGTGTCTAAGGTGAAAACAGAAATACTGATAGAACTGACCAAGCAGGAATAACAAGATCTTAATACAATCTCTGGTAAACTAGAAGCTTATTAGTCACAAATAAATACACAATCCAGCAAGTCTACTGCAGTGCAACAGGACTTTTATAAGTCCGGCTTTATCTGTCAAAATCCATATCTTTCCTTTTCCTTACAAATATTTCGAGTCAAATGGTTAGACTCAGCAGTGGCTACAGTTTCTTTGGTCTTTAGGCTTCCCTGAAATGAAGTGTCCCAACGGATTGACATGTAGCTGCAAGTGGACGGAAAGTGACAGGTTTTCCTGGTTTTCTAAATATGACCAAGTTGGATGAGACGATAGTAAGTAAATAATCATCGTCATATACCTGTAAAGCAGCGATTTTAAGAAGAAATCTGTTGCAAATCATTTTCATTTCAAAACGTCAGTGACAAAACAATAGGTAGGCTTTATATTCCTATAGGACCCGCTGCTGACCCTTATGTACAGTATTGCAGGGAAATATCTGGAATGTTTAGGCCTAACGCTGCTTATGTCCCAACACAAAAAACTGTCTGAAACAGGGACATCTTTGCGAGGCATAGCGGTGCAGTGCAGTTTTGAAGGCAGGGTACATGTATTACGCAAAGTCTCAGCAAAACAGATTCGGAATCTGGTAACACTAATAATAATACAACTAATAATACTAACATAATTCCTACACCTTATTTAGCCTTAATTGAACATGAACTATTCATTAATTAAGTGCGACCCATACTGGATTACTACTTAACTACTCCAGTAATTAATGCTTGACTTCTCATGAAAAGCTCTTCAGATACATTGGTTGTTCATTAGTGTACTTAATAAACTATGAAGTAACAATTTAGAAACACATTTTTGATGCTATATTATACCATGATTTAATCATATGATCATCAATGATTAGTTGATGTTTAAATGATTAGTATGAGTCACAATTAATTAATAGTGCATGATTATTTAACCCTAAATAAGGTATAGTTATTACAAAGTGTTACTAAATCTTAGTATCTTACCAAAAAAGGTGTCACTTTAGTTTAAGTTTGCTACTGAGATGTTGAATTTAAAGCTTTCTTTTATGTTAAAGGTGCAGTGATATGCAGAGTCAGTGTCAGGAATGAACACTTCAGTCAAAAAGAAAGGTTTGGGGGTGTTTTCATTGGTGATATTTGAGAAAAGTGACAGTTTTTCAGAAACTGGAAAATGACATTCATTGTGGGAAAACTGTGATTAGAAACTTGACCATTCCTTGGTATTTTGTACAGTTTGGGACTCTGTAATACATACTACAGAATTAGCCCTCTAGTATTCATAGTTTCTTAGAAAAGACTATGCACTATACTTTTTATGTTAAAAAAAAAGTTTATATTAGTGCAGCCTTTTAGTGGCCCAGTGGCTTCGCTTTCCATCCTGGTGGCTCCTATGACGCTTCAGGATCAATTTTATTTCTGATTTTTTTTAGGATTTCTGGTTGTTTTTTGGAATGAAATGTATACGTAACCATGGATACGGTTCAATCAGCAGTGAAACAATAGGTTGCGTTCATGTGACATCACAACATTCTAAAGAGCCCAATAGTTTAAAATTGAAGTGGAGATCAACTGAAAATTCCATTGCGGTAATGGTTACGCTCAAAAGGCAGATTACTACGCTTATTTAATTGCCAATTTCTCTGTAATTCTTGAGCCAAATCACATGAAAGAAAAACTGTCACAAAGTTTGAAGTCCTCTCTTTCAGCACATATAAACTATGGTCTCATTATTTCCTCATAAAGGCGTCCAAAAGTGGAGATAATATTCAAAAACATATTTGTGATTTTGGCTGGTAGAAAGGACTTTCAGCCATTAAAAAAAAATATATATATATATATATATATATATATATATATATATATATATTATATATATATATATATATATATATATATATATATAGTGGGTTTGTGAATCAAATCACTATTAAGTGATGATCAGGGAAAACATTTGGCCATTTTCATTTTGGAAATTTCTTTCAAAAACTGTTTTGCTCCCATAGAGTTGTATTGGCACCTGCCCTCCAACTGAAATAGAATCCTAAAACGTGAATGCAACCTACCATCCTGGAGCGTCCAACGGCCATCGGGATGGTAAGTAAACCACCCATACATCCACTGGGTCACTGAAAGGCACCAATATCAATATATATATATATATTTTTTTTACATAAAAAGTTGCATAGTGCTCCTTTAAAGTGTAAAAGTTGCAGGCTGCTTCATAAAAAAACGAGGACATTGATATAGTATAGTATTGTTTTCAATAGTGCACCTATCATTATTACAATGAACTTTAGTCGGCCCTAGCACTTTGCATACCCTCGTTTAAAGTCCTCCCACGCGGCCAGCAGCTCTGACGGCTTGAACCCATTCACTATGATCAACTGAGCAAAACGACAGCGCTCATACTTCAAATTCCTCACAACAAACAGGTCTTTCGGAAAAGGCCACAGACTGTACGCGTAATGTGGCTGAATCTCCAACACGCGCAGGCACAACCCCACGTACACGTCCTCGAGCGGGACCGGTCTCACAAACCGGGACGCCCGCGCGATCCTCCCGGCGAGGTCCCGAGAGAAGACGTACCCCGCTCCGGACACGTAGGGGGGAAGCTGTCGTCCGGGTACTGCTCCTTCGACACCCTCCATTTGCCGTCCCGCCTGGGTTTGCCGTCGCTTATGACCGACCCGGTGATGAAGCCCCTCCTCGGGCGGCTCCTGAGGTAGTCCCTGAGGTAGAACACGTTCACAAAAATGTCAGCGTCCACCTTCATGCCATAGCGCGTTCCCGGACAGTGCGCGTCCAGCCACCTCATCATCAGAAGTGTTTTAATGGTGAGGTTGTGGTAAGTGTCAATAAAGTTATTTTGAATTATGTCCCCGTACTTTCTGCTTTCCGTCTCGATTTTCCCTTGGACTTCTGACTTTTGGGGGCTTTCCTCAGGTAACCCCAAAAAGAACAGGGTCAAGGTGTCCGATCCGGGCGCACCCCATGTCTGACGCACGGCCTCACGGTGTGCGTAATGGTGAGGCGCCACGGGAACGAGGAAGACCACCAAAATATCACTCTCATTGTTGCACACGCGCGGCTGGTTAAGGACATACTCGTAGGTCTCGGGGGAAATCAGCCCGTGCTCGTCAACTGACAGCAGGACGGGCCGCTTTGGGAAATGTTTACTCACGGCAAACGCGTAAAACAGAAGTACCAGAGTGGAAAATACAGCTGTGACTCTTGCCAACTTCCAGGGAAAGCCCGTCTTCATCGCCGTGGGTTCCCAGATGGCACGCGCTGTCCCGGTTTGGACATAACAGTATATTAGCTCTTGTGTTATTTCAGGATGAGTAAGCACACGGAAGTGAAGGCCCCGCCCCGGGCTGTAGTGAAGTCAGACCACGCTCCTCTCCCCCCTCCCTCTGTGCGGAGAAACTGTGCTCGGGGAGAGGCTTGATCCTTGGCAGAGTCTGTGGGGTGAAATGCTGCCACCGTATGGACGTATGGAACCGTATGGTTTCAGCTGTGGCGACTCAGGGTGGGAAGTTATAATATATATTAAATAAAGCTCAAATTGGCAAAGAAATGCATGCATTTATTATAATGAGTGCATTTATTTATATATTATTATATTTTTATATTTATTTTTATTTATTTATTTCTGTATTAATTATTAATTTCTGTATTATTTATTTATGTATTTTGTATTTATTTTGTATTTATTTATGTATTTATTTCTGTATTTATTTCTGTATTTCTCTTAATGTATGCATGGGGTGGGTCTGGATGCCGCTGCTGTAAGGTGATTGGTTAATCTTTCTCCATGCACACAGATTGATTTCAGACGCCTTGTCCAGCATAGACACTGCCAAACATGAGCTCTGCTTCGGTCTATTGACAGTGGCACAGATAGTAGAGTGGGTCATCTTGTGACCGGAGGATCGGCAGTTGGAATCATGCAGGGACACACTGTAGTTGTGTCCTTGGGCAAGACACTTCACCTGCCTTGCACCCAGTGACTGCGTACATTGGTGTATGAATGAGAGTATGAATTGGTGAGTGGAATGGATTCTTCCTGGAAAGTGCTTTTGAGTGCCTAATGTAGGTGGAAAAACGCTAGACTAAAGCAGAGTTTACGTTTGGCAATGTTTATGCTGGAGGCGGGATTCAAACCCTTGACCTTCCGATCATGAGACGAACCGCTTTGCGCCACTGACACCTTTCTACACTCAAAGCGCTTTCCAACAAAGATCCACTCACCCATTCACATTCAGGCTTAAATCTTAAATCTGTCCGCTTACTATTTATTTGGTCTCGTTTACCGCCTGTACACGTGAGTAACGTCGGAAATGTAAACATTTCTCCATTACCAGTGACACAGGGGCACTAGTGTGTTTCAAAGCATCCACTTCACTGGGGAGAGTCGTTGTACTGGCAAATACGGCTTTTGTTTACAAAAACTACCTATATATGGGGCTATTTATCACGTGAACTCGCACCAAGAGCGAAACTCACGTGCACTTCTGTTCTCGCGAGGGCCGTTTCTGTGCCTGGCGCAGCATTTGGCACCGGAGCTGGCCACAGTGTCAGCTGGACTCACTGTGAGTGGTAGTTTGGGGCAAACCCGGACCGTAGTTAATGTGAGCCGGGGGTAACTCTTTAAAAGGTGCTGCTAGTCTACAGTAAAGACGGTATAAGAGAAGCATGTTTGAGAAATACGCTAAAGACATGTGACCTTGTCTTTCAATCATCATCAATAAGTAATCTTGTGAATTTGAAATTTCTGGTAAACCAATGTCACCAACCCTGAAGCTTATTTGAATTGTATTAAAGAAACTTCAGAGAAATTAACAAGCGAAAGATAACCAAAAACGCTGTTACTGCCTGTTTCCACTGGTGTCATTATTAAACAAAATAGACTTAGGGCAGGCGAGATGTGGAGGGCTGGACCTCAGCAGGTTCAAAAACCTTCTCTTTCTAAAGCACCACTTGGCATAGGTTTCAAAACTGTTCACAACGGCAACTAGTTAGAGCAGCAGGGTGGGGGCTCGCTGATGGAGGGCTACTGCCCTCGACCATTACACCCTGGCTTTTTAACACACCTCATAAAATAGGGCTAACAATCATAAATTACAAATAAAACCATCACAACCAAAATTTGTGCAGTGGAAATGGGAATGACGGCAAGGAGAACATAATTTTGAGAATGCTATTATCATTGTTATTAAGGTAATAATGATATGTATGTAGATGTATAATAGTGAATGGGTGTGTGTGTGCGTGTGCGTGTGCGCGTGCGCGTGCGTGTACCTGTATATATGTTGATGACAAATGTAAATAAGAAAATCAATAGAAGCCCCTTATGAGAGACCAACAGGCCCGGTTAGAACCATGAGGCCGTCCTTCCGTGGACCCACCACCTGCAGGAGGAGCCATAGAGCTCCAATGGCTGCCCCTCTGCCGGCAGTAAGTCAGACCTGTTCCCAGTGTGTGTTGGTCTCCGCCAGGGCTGCCCTTTGTCACCGGTTCTGTTCATTACCTTTATGGACAGAATTTCTAGGCGCAGCCAGAGACCGGAGGGTGTCCGGTTTGGGAACCTCAGGATCTCATCTCTGCTGTTTGCAGACGATGTTGTTTTGTTGGCTTCATCAAATCAGGACCTGCAGCGCGCACTGGGGCGGTTTGCAGCCGAGTGTGAAGCGGCCAGGATGAGGATCAGCACCTCCAAATCCGAGGCCATGGTTCTCCACCGGAAAAAGGTGGCTTCCCCTCTTCAGGTCGGTGGAGAGTCCTTGCCTCAAGTGGAGGAGTTCAAGTATCTCGGGGTTCTGTTCACGACTGAGTCGGGGGCAAAGCTCTCGATTTACTGGTCGATCTACGTTCCCACCCTCACCTATGGTCATGAGATCTGGGTAATGACCGAAACGACAAGATCGCGGATACAAGCGGCTGAAATGAATTTCCTTCGCAGCATGGCTGGGCGCACCCTTCGAGATCGGTTGAGGAGCTCAGTTACCCGGGAGGAGCTCAGAGTAGAGTCGCTGCTCCTTCACGTCGAAAGGAGCCAGCTGAGGTGGCTATTGGGAGGAGGCCTCGTGGAAGGCCCAGGACACGCTGGTGGGACTATGTCTCCGAGCTGGCCTGGTGTCGGGGTCCCCCAGAACAGCTGGAGGAGGTGTGCGTGGATCGGGAAGTCTGGGCATCTCTGCTCAGACTGCTGCCTCCGCGACCCGGCCCCAGATAAAGTGGAAGAAATGGATGGACACTTATATAGTTTATATATAATTTCTACCTGCGTTAGGCACTCAAAGCACTTTACATCAAGGAATCACTCACCCATTCACACAGTGAAGTCAGTGGTTCAGTCCCACCTTCGAACAAGTATGAATGTACTGGTGTCAAGGAGGGTGAAGTGTCTTTCCAAAGGACACATCAAAGGTGTGCACCTGCTGGATTAGAACCACCAACCCCAGGTCACAAGACGACCCGCTCTGCTCTCTGCGCCACCGTCGCCCCAAATTAATGTATTAATTAATTAATTAATTAATTAATAAATACTTAATAAACTATGAAGTAACAATTTATAAACACATTTCTGATGCTATGTTATACCATGATTAATCATATAATTATCAAGGATTAGTTTAAATTATGTATTAGTACATGATTAATTAAGGCTAAATAAGGTATTGTGATTACAAAGTGTTATAATAAATCTTAGTATTTTACCAAAAAGATCAAAGAATAAGACACTTAGTTTTAAGTTTACTTACTGAGATGTTGAGCTTTCTTTTATGTTAAAGGTACTATACTATAGGCACTATACTTTTTATGTTTATATCAGTGTGACCTTTCAGTGACCCAGTGGTTGCATGGGTGGTTAGCTTGGCCATTCGCTTTCCATTCTTGTGGCTCCTCCTACGATGCTTCAGGATCAATGTTGTGCTTCAGGGTCAATTGTGACATAAATTATGAGAAACAAAACATGAAATGATGTAAAATCCTAATCCTAAAATCCTAATATAAAATAACATAAAATGTATTCAAAATATATATTTCTGAAGAAAACAAAAACTACACATATTTCAGGTTGACGTGACGCTTTTACTCACAGTGGAATAAGTAACTTTTTTGTTTTTACTTAAGTTAAAGATAGGAGTAAAAATAATAAGTACACTTTCTTCAAAAACGTACTCAAAGGCTCGTAGCTCCAAAACGGTTGTCCCTGCTGTAATAATTCCTAGTTCTATCCAAAGAGAAGACCGCTGTATAAACTACACACACACTACTTTTAAACAAACCTTTTATTGTAATACAGTTTACAGAGAAACACCTGTTTTTTTCACCCAGTTATAAACAAACGAAACAATAAAAACAGACTTAATTTACACAGGCATCCTTTCGCCGGTCAGTGGTTCGGTCCCGCCTTCACAAAGCAGGAGGGAGGGGAAAGGGCTGGGTTTGGGGAGTGGGGAGTGGAGACTGTAGTTCTCTATAGCAGTGGTTCTTTTAGGTTTTGTTGTGCTTTAGAGTTCGGGCTAGATGTGGTTAAGTAATGGTAAATTGGCTGATTTTTCCTGTAATTTTCTTCTTCTTTTTTCCTGACCTTGCTGACCGTGCCAGGAGTCCAGATTGAATGGACTGAATTCATTATTAAGAAAACGCAGAAACTCGGATTAGGGTCGGTCAGGATTTTTTTTGGGGCGTGATCCAAACTCTTGTCTCAGCTTTGTCCAACGTAGCCCAGAGTCCAGATTTGTTGTGGATGAACAGGTATAATTTATACCTGTTCACGCCCATTGATTTGTCCATGTTCAGGCCTAATCTACACTTTATAACTCTGGGGTTGGATCTGTTTAAGTTCCTGTCTGTTTAGCCAATATTACTTTATGGGCAAATCATTTAAACCATGAGAACCACTGCCCTATAGTGATCGCCTGACACAATGTTACCTCACTCATGTCAATCCAAATAGCCGTTTTGTGCTGATAATACCACATAGTAACATTCGCTTTTCCACATATATTAAATGGATTCACATTTTGCATAAGAAATAAAAATCACCACTGCCTTTTCATCATCATCATCATATACTGAATAAAACAGGTCCTGCCTCGGAATCATAGCTCAAACAAAACATCTTTTTCATTTTTATCTTTGTCTTAAACACAATACTGCAAAGTGTGATGCCTTCAGGAGCTCACGTTATGGATGGAAATACTGGCATCCACGAGGACATGGGATGTGGAGGGTTAAATACTATTTAGTCAATTTCTTCTCCCACTTCTCTGCCTCTTTAGGAGCCAGTTTCACAAAGTGTTTTTTACAGAAAACTAATATTTTAATTAAAAGTGTTGATGCTTTATTGTGCCTGTCTGATTTAGTATGTGCGCATGTGAAGATTTATGCCATGATAATTCTCGTTTTTGAAAGTCTATTCGAGACCAAAAACATTACAATAAACCCTTGTAATTTGGCAGGGCTTTTGTGCAGATCTTAAACTAAGATTTAAAAAGGCAGCATTGCAATTTTAACCTTTGTTACCAAAACATTGTCCTATACAAAAGTTAGAAAAACATAAATAAATAAAATACATCAATTGTTTAGCAGAACAACTAATCTAAAGGGCCCAGTTTCTGACATGGGCACACACATTTAAGATAATAAATAGTCATTATTTACTATAACTACATTAATTGTATATATATTATAATATTTTGGTAGGTTTTGTGTGGCCTATGTTTTAGTTTAAAAAAATTAACTATCCATTTTAAAAATAAGAAAGAAATGTACGGCCTAGAGAGTTTTGTAGAACAAAAGAAGCTCCACAAGGCTGCGTCTTTGTGCCAAAATAATTCAATAAACTTCTGAACTATATAGGCTAGATAAAGTTAAATTAACCAAGATTGACTCCAACGTAAGTACAAAAACGACATTTCGAGTCAGACGTTTTGTGAAAAAATCTTTGTGAAACTGGCCCTGCGACTTGGCTCGGTAAACATGGGAACAATGGAAACATTTCACAAATAGACAAATGGCATTTCCTACGATTCAATGTCCGTGTGCCATCACAAATATCTCTAAATCTGTACAATGCAAAGTGTTATAATCCTGTCCATATTTCTTTTTTTCGTTTTCTGCCTAAACAAGTCCATTATAATGTATTAGAAACATGTGCTTTTTTGTTTTTGCCTGTGAAACCTCCTTGTAAAATTGTGTATATCGTTAGCATGGTGTCCAAACTGCATAGGGCTCCTCCTTTGACGCTTTTGCTCAAAACACAACGTCATAATGCCTGGGTTGTGTTTCTTTGGCTAGTCCAGTTTGTAGCATGCATGTCCGCGCTGGCAGCTTCCCCGCAGAGATCGGCGGATGAGAGGGAATGGCTTGCTAAACGGCACAAGGGCAGTGTGAGGAGATCCAGTTGTTTTTGAATGGAGGCAGCCGGGGCTCTTGGCAGTGACTTTGGTTGAGTTTTGAGGAAGTTATTTTTATTTTTTGTGTTGAGTCTGGGGGTATAGTTGTAAAGACAGAGACTTGTTGTTGGTCACTTGTTTTGCGGTGAATTTCATGGATGATATCGGCTCTCTATGATCGTTTTCTCCTTCCCTCCAGGTTTCGGAAGTTGGACGGCCGGATCTTCATTTCGGCGAATTCGACGGAGTGCTCGTGGCCCTTCCAGTGGAACCAGTTCACGCCCTGAAAATACATAACAGACAATAGTCAGAGATTTTAGTCTGGATTTACTAATCTTTATCTTCATTAGTGTGTGATACAATCAAATATGGCATTGTAGACAAAAACAGACAAACAATGGCCAATTTTTTCTTTTTTTTAAGCAGCTATGTGATTGATGGAAGTCTGTAGTACAGTGGTTGTCAATTAGTGGGTCGGTCCCAAATGTGGGTCGTGGGACCATTTTTACTGGGTCGTTGGCCTGTCCCAATATCGTCTGCAGGGCATTTTATTTTATCTGAAATAACAAAACCGCAAGGATGTTTTGTATATTTCATTATAAAACGCATCAAATTTTGTTTCATTATTAGTTGATTTTTTAAAGCAGATTTTATTTGGGTTGTAACTTGACTGGGTTAAGTTTTACCCTACTGATGATGTGTTGTTGCAATAGTAATCCGTTAGTGGAATATCCTTAAGCTATACGAGAACCACTACTTTAGTACAGTGGTTCTCAAACTGTGGTGTGCATACCACTGGTGACTGCCTCTTCATGTGGTAATGCAATTCTAGACATTATCCATTTTGTTTAGAGATCATTTATATTATGCTTTAGTAATTAATTTGGACTTTTTCTAGTTTAGATATGGTTCACACTTAGTCATAAGTCCCCTCTGGAACCGCCACCTTAATGTGGTGGAGGGGTTTGAGCGCCCGAATGATCCTGGGAGCTATGTTGTCGGGGGCTTCGTGCCCCTGGTAGGGTCTCCCATGGCAAACAGGTCTAGGTGACGGGTCAGACAAAGAGCGGTTCAGAAGCCCTTATGAGAGACCAACAGGCCCGGTTAGAACCATGAGGCCGTCCTTCTGTGGACCCACCACCTGCAGGAGGAGCCATAGGGGCTGGTGCAATGTGATTCTGACAGCTCCAACAGCTGCCCCCACGACCCAGCAACGGAGAAGTGGAAGAAAATGGATGGATGGATGGATTAATCATAAGTGTTTAGTCATAATTTAGTCCAAGTAGGTACATTTTAGGCAGTTTTTTGACTTTTCATAGTAAACTTAGTCCTGATTTGAACTGGATCTTGGCCTGGTAGTATTCACTTTATTCAGGAACTCACTTTGGGCGCCATCTTGTATTCATGGCCAAACTGCAGGCCTGACTGACAATTACTGTTATTTATGCAGGCCCGGATCTACGGGGGTGCAAGAGGGTGCATTGCAACCTCATTTTGAAATGTTTGCCCCCTCAGTTTTAATGGCATCACAATGTATTTTATTGCAGAGAAACTCTATTTGCACCCTTTTGAAACTCGAATGCACCTTCAGTCAGTTTGTTCTGGAGCCGGCGCTGTATTGATGTAACATGTATTTATGACACATTGCTGTGTAAATACTGTTTATTGATCGGCTTTGGTCCTTTAGAGTATTCTCACTGCTAATTAGCAATTAGATGACATAAGAAAAGAAAATAGTAAGTACAAGTTCTTTTTTTTTTCTCTCTTTCTTTGACAACAATGGATTTCCTCGCTCACAGGAATCGCTTACACTAAGAGGAAATGATTTAACAACCAAAATGGGCGTGGCTGAATAAGGTGAATATGGAATATCAGTTAAGGTTAAGGTTAAGGTATACTTTATTAATCCCCGTAGGGAAATTCATTCTCTGCATTTGACCTATCCTCAATGCCGCTGGGCGACCTGTAGGAGCAGTGAGCTTCCAGCGTGGGACGGCGCTCTGGGACCCATCTCATGATGTGGAGCCAGGCTGGAGGCCAGAAACTGAGGTGGTAAATGAGGTGAAACTACTGATGATTCCCCAAAAGCTTCAAAAGGGTCTCCAGCAGTTCTTCCAGGTTGGAGACGGGTGCTGTGGTCATCACGATATTGTCCACTTGTTAAAGTAGGGGTCACTGAGAGAACATGGCTGAGAACCGCTGCCCGAGAGAACTGTACCATTGTAAACTGCATTTACCTTGCTGTGGCTGTTGTCCCCGTAGCGGCCCATGAGGTTGACGCGGTGGCAGTTCTTGTACCAAAAGGCTCCTTTGTAGGACAGCGCGCAGTTGGTGACGGCGATGTCATTGTCGTGGTCGTATGTGGAGAAGGGGCGGCCATGATGGTACGTCATCGAGTCACCTGAAACCAAGACGAAGGAGGAATGAGGAAACTTAAAACAAGTAGAAAAGTAAGTAATGCATATTGAGTCAAATATCTTGATGGACTCAATATGGGTCCCAAGAAATATTCATTATTATATCTCCTACAACAAAAGGATAAGAACTGGCTGTAAATTAACAATGTTCTTAACAGTGCATAAGGGAGGTTAGACCAAATATATAATTAGACAATTAGATTTTCCTTGGTTTGACATTTGGGATGTGTTCATTCTTGAGCAAAGGCTGTTAAGGTTAAAGGTGCATTATGCAACTTTTTATGTGGGAAAAAAGTAGACATTTGTGTGTATTTGTGCTTTTAGTGACCCAGCAGTTGTATGAGTGGTCAGCATTGCAGCTTTACTTTCCATCACAGTGATCTCTAGGATGCCCCAGGATCAATTGTTTGGAAGGTTTTCACTGCTGACGGAGCCTCTCACAGAAAACAAAACAATTGATCCCGGAGCAATTAATCCTGGAGCCCCTCCTGGAACCGCCACCTTAACGTGGTGGAGGGGTTTGAGCGCCCGAATGATCCTGGGAGCTCTGTTGTCAGGGGCTTCGTGCCCCTGGTAGGGTCTCCCATGGCAAACAGGTCCTAGTTGACGGGTCAGACAAAGAGCGGTTCAGATGCCCCTTATGAGAGACCAACAGGCCATGAGGCCGTCCTGTGGACCCACCACCTGCAGGAGGAGCCATAGGGCAGCTCCAACGGCTGCCCCCACGACCCGGCAACGGAAAAGTGGAGGATAATGGATGGATCCCGGAGCATCGTAGAGATCACTGTGATGGAAAGTAAAGCCACCATGCTGACCATACAGTCACTGGGTCACTACAAGGTCAAATTTGGCAAATGTCAACTTTTTTTTTTCATCAAAAGTTGCATAATGCACCTTTAATTATACTTTATTGATCCTAGTAGGGAAATTCATTCTCTACTACATTTGACTCATCCTTCAATGCCGCTAGTCTGTAGGAGCAGAGGGCAGCCGCAGTAAAGCCGACGCCCCGGGACCCATTTCCAGGCTATTGGTCAGAATTACCTGGCTGGAGGATTGACCTAATGTACATGTTTTTAGTGGTAGAGGAAACCGGAGTCCCCGGAGAAAACCTATGCAGGCATGGAGAGAACATGCAAACTTCACATACAAAAGCCTCGTCTAGGGACTGAACCTGGGACCGTCCAGCTGTGAAGCACGAACGTTAAAGTGAGAGTCTGTAAGTTTAAATGTTTTACAAATCTAATAGACTGTGCATAACTGACCACCTGGGTCTGAAATTTGAGGTGATGTAAGTAATCATACGAAATATTTTTTCTGAAGTCCCTCCCTTTGCTGAAGTCTCATTTGACCAATGAGACAAGCTTTTCCTGTGAACCGGCCTGTCAGGTCCAATCAGGAGAGAAGGGGGCGGGAGCTTGATCGTTAACTGTTGAAAATTCTGTCCTCATTTTCCAAACTAGGAGTGGTTTTCTGATCCAAGAGAGGAGGAATTTGATTGCTTACTTTCAAATTTAACTCTATCTCTCTGCTGTAACTATATAGCAGTTACTTACCACAGGCATTATCCCATCTAACAATGCCATAATTAGCCACTTACACAATTTGTCCACCGCTAGAGGAAGCCCGTGTACCTAAAATATCGGAAAGAGATCCAACTATATTGCCAATCTAACTGAATCCAACAAACAACCTTGAGCTCGCCTTACATTGTCCGTCAGTGTTTAAATATTTACAGCTTATCGCCCGGAGTTCCACATTGAAGGTAATAAAAAAGTACAAGTTGCCAGCACCAGAGACAGTCCGGGTTCATACAGAGTGCACTGTTAGCTGTAGGCTGCTGTGGCGTTACCTGCCGTGCCGCTGTATCCTCCCACGTGCACCTTGTATCTGCTCCGAGGCTCGGACACGGAGAACTTGTCATACTGAGCGAAGGCTGTTTCTCCCTTATCCCTGAGGTCCACTCTGAGCTCGTACTGACCGCCCACAGTGATCTTATGCAGGTTCGACAGGCCTGGACGAGAGGAAAGATTTATTTATCATAGATATCCAGCCCACAAGCACAAACACCCGCTTCTCTAAAACTAAGAGCAACAAAAAAGTTATTTGTTAAGATTTTATGTTATCTCAAGCTACAAAATATTATATATATAGTATAATATTCACTGCTTTTTTCACACTATGGGCAATCAAAGAAATTAGCTTTAAGAGGTTTTAATTGGTTCTCTGGGTCATGCTAGCACCCTGACACGAGCACCAAGTTAAATGTAATACTAATTAATGCCATTTTAATGACCACGTACTATACTTTAAAGCCACGAGAAAGGCCACGCAAGACACAAAACGAGGCATTCATGATTTCATAATATTTGAAGACAAAAAGAAATGTAGATATTCAAAAGTAAATGGAGGAGAACTTTGTGTAAAACTGACACGCAGATTTACAGAATTTCAGCAAAAACCTATGAATTAGAACTGTATAAACGTATAGCGTATAAAAAACCAACAGAAATTTAGATTTAATGTCAGTTAAGAGTCCAATGTAGCACTTTATAATAACTTTTTAAAGCAGTACTAAGTAACTCTTGTCCCCAGCGGCCATAAGCGCAACTGCAGGTGTCGTAGCAAGTTACGATTTTATAACTTATTAAATGTCTTGGAGAGTAAATACTACGCTGACAGAAAAGCGAAGGGAGAGAGGGGTGTTGTACATCCAGTTATACAATGGAAATAATTTTTTTCACTCAAACTTGGCTGTAAATACTGTTTAAAGTGGCGCTAGCCCGCAGTTAGCTTTGCCCATTAGCCTTCTTCTTCGTGGTTACATTATTGTGTATTGCTTGCTCCGCCCCGGTGGCACTGAGGTTGCAAGCATGGTTTTCTGGCCAGAGACACCAGGGGGAGATGAAAGACCCCCCAATCATCCCATTAACACTTGTATTACCCCCAGAGGGACTACGGAAAGGATTTATTAAGGTAAACACGTTACTTAGTACTGCTTTAAGGTCTTAATTGTGGCAACTAATTGAATAACTTCTACTGCATAAAATTATTAACAAGATGCAACCAGCGTACCCAGCCAGAATTCATCGTTCATGTCACCAAATCCGGCGGTGTAATTCTTCCAGTTTCTGAAAAACTCCACTTTGCCACTCTGCCGTCTCAGGAAAACCTACCAAACGGAAACATCACGCAGCAATCATATTAATATGCATAAAATAATAATAATAATAATAAGTTGCGGTGTGTGATACTCACGATCCATCCGCCTCCGTCTGTGGTCATGTCGCAGAACACCTGCAGGGGCTGGCTCTCGTCTCCTCTCAGATAAACCGTGTAGAGGCCGGACGAGGTGTCTCCGTTCAGTAAGGCCTGTGAGCAGTCTTTGGGATATCTGTACAGCACTCCGGCTATAGAAGCAAGAATAATAAGGAAGAATAATTAGAAAACACGCAGAAAATCAGACAGGCCAAAAAAATTGTAAAATAAATAAATAAATAAAAAAGTGTTCACATCTCAATATTTCTTGGGGACTTCCTTGATAACGATGATGAAGCAATATTTCTGCAACCCATCAGAAATATGCACAAATATGGCGCAAACATCTACATTTACACGGCTTTGTCGCTCAAAAAGATAATTGTCCAGAACAGGGCAGAAAAAAAAATACTTCCACATTTTTCCCAATTTTCTCACCATATTTTGCCATTTTTCCACCTATTTTTTCCCCAATTTTCTTGCCAATTTTTTTTCTTTGTCATTCCCCACCCCCCACCCTTTTTGCTTTCAATTTCTCCCCCATTTCCTGACATTGGAGATATTGGTTTAATTTGTCTTTTACCATTATTGGTATACTGTCCATTACCATTGTTGGTATTGTTAATTTTCTTTAATTTTCTTTATATTGTTTGTATACAGTTGTTGCAATTTAATAATTATTGTTACCTACTTCTACCAATTGGCCACATTACACCCTGGCTTTTTAAAGGCACCTCACTAAACAAGGCAAACAACAAAACAAAACTAACAAAACTAATAATAAAACAATCACAACTAATATTTTACGGTGGAAATTGGAATGTCAATAATAATGGGTCATGTTGATTACGTAATACTTAATAATAACTCAATGTTCAATTGCTAGAATGGTGACTGGTGTTTATAAGCAAGGATTGGTTATGGTTATTAAGCGAATGGGAAAGAGGAAAAAGTAAAGAAAAGTACAAAATGTAAATAAAATGAAATTAAAATAAATGCTTATACATATTGGTAAACTTCATACATTTCTATCTTCGTGTTGTCTTCTTACTTTGGTAGTCTTGTAATCATTACGTGATTTTCTTTTTGTTAAACATGAATGTTTTCTTTAGCAAAGCTGCTGAACGTAAAGTTAATGTGGACAATTGTAATTGTGTAATCCAGGAATTTGTAATGTAAAGTGTTATATTGTACGAGATGTTGTATCACTGTATCCGGAATGTGAATTCATTTTGAATATGGGGGTAGGCACTTACAAGCTTTCTTGCTTTGGCCTACTCCTTTTGAGTTTTTGTAACTTTTTTGTTACTTTGTTTATTATCTGCACTGCTACAATGTTAATGTAAATAATGTAAATAATCACTCAAATAAATTCCAATCCAACCTATGGTAATGCCACCATGATATATCATTTGTAAAATAATCCTTGAACAAAGTAACAGTGAAGCTGAATGTATTAAGCTCTGAATAGGGAACTGGGGTGGGATTTAATAAGTTATCTTCTTCCCACTCCCTTTCAGGTAGAAATGGATCATTTTATTTATATACTGTATATTGTTCCTTTGTTACCATTGTCTGTTTGAAATAAATCAATAAATGAAATGAATGAAAATTCTAAATGTGCACATCTTCCAATTTTGGAATCTTGTAGACAATATATTGCCCACCACTGTTAGAGAAAGTATGCAGATGTTGTCACAGCATTATAAAAGCATGGCTGAACATTATTATATAATGATGATGAGGATGATGATGCTTATTATTATTTACTTTGACACTCAAGTGAGGGTTCTGTTAAGAATGAAAATGATGTGCATACCCCAATTTAACGGCATTAACTAGGCTTGTATTTATCTTAAAATTTTCAATTATGAAAGGGAAAAATGGTGTCTGTTTTGTATGTCCAAATTACAAATAAATATTGATTGATGATTCATACTTGAAAGTATAGCGTAAAAACATTTTTCACTGTTTATTTTTAGTACACTACATAATTGTGAGAATCTTGAAAGGAGAAACGTGAAAGGAGCTCATTATGGAGCAATACTCAAAGGGCGTTATTCACTAAACATTTGCAAAGTAGTACATTTGCACATATCAACTTTGGGCCCCTAATACAAATGATAAATAAGGTGCAACATGCCCACAAATACATTTTATTTTTCAGCTTGCACTCACTATATAGATACAGAATTGCGCTTTACTAGGGGGCGTGGCCTTGCCCAGGGGGAAGGAAGTAAGTTTTAGGAAACACCATTATTCACTCTTTTTAGCCATTTCCTGGTGGAATATAAACGTATTTATCACACGCAGATGTTTTTTTCACAGCAAAATTGTTCAGTAGAAGCTAAAAATACAGCAGTCATAGCTAGCATTAGCATGTGGCATGATGTTATTTATGGGCTGTCAAACCCTTTTGCTGTATGGAGTAATTATAGAAAGTTTAGATGTTTTTCCCCCTCCACTCCACATGACCATATATGGGCGATTCCAGAAATGCCGTCTGTCTATAGCACCTGTCTTGGAAAATGACCCCAAAGAATGAAACCCAAGGAAAGTCTTACTGGTGGTAAATCCTGTGGTGATGACTTTGCTCCTCTTGGGTCCGGCGATGGCCTGCAGCTTCACAGAGTAAGCCGTGGAGGCGCCGAGCTGCATCATGTTGTAGGACACTGCCGTGGGACTCAGCACCACCTCCTGAGATGCACAAAGACGTTGTCACACAGACAGTTGTTATCATGATAAGGTGGAGTTACGATGCGCGCCACTCACTCGTATGGACCCGTCTGCCTCGGACTGGAAGCTGAGGATGTAGCCCGTGATGTCGGCTCGAGGCGGCTTCCACGTCAACAGCGCGGTCTCTGTTTGGATGTTACTCGCCAGCAGGTCATGGGGAGCGTCCACATCTAAGATAATAATAAGGTTTAGTCACCAGCAGAGCAGTGGTATTTGGTTAACTAACATATTTTGTCTTAAAGGAATAGGCTACCGTTTTTACACACTGAGATATGTTCTTACCTGAGCTTAGACGAGTTGATGCGTACCTGTCTGGTCTTTGTGCGTGCGCTCAGTCACGCAAATGTTGTTAGCATTAGCCTCTCCCAGCAAAGGTATAGCTCCAAACTGGGGTGAAGTTAGAAGAAACCAAGCTGTTCCACGTTTTCTTTGTACTTCGACGATATTACTGTGCGGGCGTCGACGTGCTCCAGGTGTTATTACGCCTCACAATATAGTGCCCCTTTTTATCCGCTTACAAAATCGACATGTTTAATTTTATGTAAGTAGACTTGGATCGTGTAACGTTTCACGTAATTGTATTTAAATGGGGAAAATGTGGAACAGCTTGGTAGCTTCTAACTTCACCCCAGTTTAGAGCTATACCTCTGCTGGGAGAGGCTAAATGCTAACAACATTTGCGTGACTCAGCGCACGCACAACAACGACCAGACAGTTACGCATAAACTCGTCTAAGCTTAAATAAGAAAATATCTCAGTATGTAAAAACGGTGGCCTATCCCTTTCATTCTATTGAAAGTGATAGGGTAGCTCATGATGACTAACTAGCTTCATATCATTTAATTTCACTGCCAAACGAACAGGTTTGTGTTTTGTCCAACCTCGGAGAACTCCATGAAGCGCTGCAATTTCATTAAATGAATTGATATCCATAATCCAAGTTGATTTCAGATTCAGTCTGCTAAAGTTAAATTAAATATTTATATATATTATATATTTATTAAATATACACAGGACACCCTAAGTAACCATAGAGCTGCAAAAGACGCCTGATTTAGAACACAGAGCTATGTGGTGATTCGATTATTTTATAACCTTTATTTGTCCAAGTAAACTACAGTATATACTTCTTCAAAACTCTTGAGATGTTCTACGTGGATCCTTGAAGAGCACCTGTAAAAACGTGTTACTGTATTAGTTGCTGCATTATTTTATAACTGGCTAAAAAGACTGTAGACTGAAAGGTTTTCTGCTCTGAGTATTTCAAATTCCATGATTGTATTGAATGACTCTTATCACTGTTTTTGTCGTATGTTTGTGAGTGATAGCAGACGTAGTGGCTTCTCTGCAGACCTGTGGTGAACTCGGTGGTGGTGGCTGCGCTCTTGGCGGCGTCTCTCACGGCGTAAACCTTCACCGTGTACTGAGTGGCCGGACTCAGCGACACCATCTCGAACTCCACCACGTTCCCAGAGACGCGCTCCGTCACGGGCGCCACTAGGGGCAGACACACACATAATGCTTTGTAATGCCATTTTAATGACCAACTACTATATTGTTAATGACACAAACACAAAAAAATCTGTGCATATTTCTTTTCTCGACATTAGCAAACATTTTATTTCTATTTTTTTACAAAATGATAAGTGTGGAAAAAGAGATATTAAAATTGAGTAGCTAAATAGTGAAATGCCTAGTAACAATCAGCTATTAGACATAAAGAGAGAACTCGGGCATCATAAAATCTTCCCAGTTTCCCAGCGGAAAACACGATATGAGGTGGTGTTCATGTTCAATTTCCCACTCGGCAATTGGTATGTACCATAATTACGAGACCACATGAAGGCAGCATTAGCCACGGAGAAGGCTCATCATTACACGATCCTGCGGCTCCGCTAAGTGACAACGAAATCGTGTATGACAGCTGAATGTAAGTCAGCACACACGCGCGCACTTGCAGTTTGTTTGTCTAGTTTTGTGACGTCAACTGTAGAGTTGGCTATTTTGGCACAATTGATTTAGTGACTTTAAATGCCCTGCAGAAACCCTGCACACAACTTTAATGAGGCACAGCCAGGGCTGTCGATAGACTACCTGAGGCCCGGGGCAAGACGGTTTCACATGGGCCCCCCCATACTAACTGCAGGCCATAAAATGAATGACTCATAATACAAAATGGAAAAAAATAACAATAGAAAAGTCAGCATATTTTTATAGGAAGTTAGACAGTTAGACTTCCCATACATAATTAATCTATATGTCCCCAGATACAGTATGTATAAACATGTTGAAATCCAATATTGGTTTCACTCATATCAATTGCAAGGTTGATTTGCAATAACAAAACTTCTTCTTTACATGACATAACAGTTTGTTTACATTTTTGCTTTGATTCCCAGAGTCTTATGGCTAAAATTAGTTTGGAAACTAATATAATTATCCCTCCACCATCCCTGTCCCCTTTAAGTCCTGATTAGTACTAGTGCAGGCGTCCAGCAGTAGCTCAAATCTGGAGCTTGTTAGCTTTCAAATGAGGAATGGCAGACTCACATATTGAGGTTCTCCAACCTTTCTTTTACCCATTGAGCTTCTTTTACGCAACAAACGCGTTGGAGAGCTACTTAAGCTTCAAAGACACTTGCTTAAAATGCGACTTAGGTGGAGTTCACCCAGGAGAATTAGCTGCCAAGATGTCCTTATACTTTACTGTATTGACTCAAATGTTTGCAGATTGTTTTCAACACGTTCAGAACAAAAGAAAATGGGTCTAAAAGTGTAGAAAGCGTATGGCGAGCGACGGGCTGCAGTGCTACTGGTTGGAGATCCCTGGTTCCTGATTTTTGAGAGGAATGGCTTTAGCTTATTATTACCCGTGTCCGCGCTGTAGGTGATCACGTATCCGTCGACCGTGGCGATGGAAGGTTGCCATAGCAGCAGAGCCTCGGTGTCTGTGATGTTGATCGCAGTCAGACCGCTAGGCTTGTCCAGAGCTGAGAAAAAAAAATCATATGCATTATCTTCAATGAATCAACGTAACTGGTGCCAAAGCGTAATGAATACCATCTAACAATTGGCACACGTGTTTATAAATTACTTTAGTGTTAGTGTTATCGCACTAACCTGTGGTGACGCTGTCCGCTCCCGGCTCGCTCTCTCGCTCTCCTTTGATGGCGACCACAGTGACCTCATACGTGACCCCAGGAGTCAGGTTGGACAGCCCCAAGTGCGAGTCGTAGCCGTCCACCGACAGAGTCTTTGCACTTCCTGGAAGTCAAAGGAGGCACAATATTCAGCATACGAATACTACAAAGTGTAAACATTTTTACATAACTGAAAAATCATATTAATATGTGTTCGAGCAGCATAACGAAGATTTCATTTATTATTTTTTATTTATTTTTTGAATTACTGACACTGATTACCCAAAAAAGGATTATCAAACATAGAACATAGAACATCGACCGCAGTGGTAGGCACGTTTGCTTTATGACTTTGTCAAAAGTCCAGTGGCAAAACTTTGCAATTTTAACCCAAAATAAAACCCCACATCTTTCAGAATCCCACAGTTTGAAATCATGTTTGACCTAACAGTGGGGTTTGAGGGGAAATTTGAATGGAAACACAACATTTTCTACATTTTACAGTACTTTAACAGGTATGTGATTTTTAATGTGTGTGAAATCTTTCTCAAAATCATCTTGGAGGCCAGAAGTTTTATGCTAGAGGGACGTCATGCCAACAGGAATAAGAGGGGTATCAATTCATCTTGAAGCCACTGCATATTGAGCAAATCTTTTCAGATGGTTTTGTTGTTTGCATCGAGAATAGGAGAGTAACTAAGAGCATCATTTATTCATGAACTCTGAATTTTGTATCTACACGCTGTATTCCTGTCTGCCACTGGGGGGCACTGTAAGTCTATTGTAAGCGTTCTGCAAAGCTACACATCAATTTTACTTTTCCTCTCCCCATTACATATTCGTATAGTTGCCTGTAAAGCAGTCGGTTGATTTAATCCCTTTACTTTTAGACCGATTTGAACAAACAGTCGTATTAGTAGTCTTGTAGTGATACGGACTACAGTGAACAATATCCCAGAGCTGTCAAAGTAAAGCCCCACACACAAATGTTGATACTGACCTCCGTGTTGGGGTTCGTAGGTGACTCTGTAGCTGTCCACTCGAGCCCGAGGCACCGACCAGTGAACGATGGCGGAGGTGTCGGTTACGTCGGAGAAGCGGATGCCTTTAGGAGCGCCCAGGTCTGCAGAGGAGAGAGGAAACGTGTGGAGAGGGACAGAAAGACAGCGGGAAATTAGTTATTGTACGATGGGATTCAGGGTCGACAACTGGGAGCAGACGACTGGAAGCAGACTGCATCTACAACTCATGAACAAGAAGGAAAGAGTCTTTGTATTTTTCAACTGTAATCAAGGGAGATGTGGGTAGAGTTGCCTAGTCACTATTTGATTAACTCTGTTTGCCTCTTTATCATAAGTTGACAGTGATATAGGAAGGGAATTTTTGTTTGCATTTGCGCTCTCTCAAGTCGCAAAGCACTACCAAACATTCATTCATTTCATACGCAGCGGTGGCGAGTTATGTATCGCCACGGGCAGAGGCGTGCTGGCCATAGGGAGAGTCGGGACGTTTCCCGGTGGGCCGCTCGGTTCCGGTGCTTCTGGGCCAGGCCATCAGAATAAAATAATGAAATAATAACTCACTATTCCAGGCCTAAAGGCTTTAACTGGGCTGCAGCAGGAGCATGAGCTGCTGTTCCAGATATAAATGAAGTAACACAAGCGTAATTGTCATGGAAATCTATCAAAATAACGACTGATGAATGGAAATCTGAAATATATTCGCATCGAACTTTTCATTCTTGCAGCGGGGAGATACCATTTCATATTGAACTAACTCAGAGGGGTGTTTAAGTGGAACACCCCTCCGCTTTAGTTCAAGTTGGTGCAGTCCAATCCAGCGGAGACAAGTGTCCGCGCGAGTAAAGAGAGAAAAGGGCAATGAAAGGTAGAAAAGTGGTCAAATAAATGTTTTTATCTACATAACTTGTGCTGATTGTGGGTTTGTATCAGGCTCAGACTGTGTGTGCAGCGGCCCATGTGAAAAGAGAAATTGTTAGAAAATTGTCAATGTGTGGTATTTGAAACAGCGACCTCTTGTACTTGAGACCAGCGCACTATTACGGAGCCATAATTCCGGGCCGGTCTTCTCCAAATTCCCGGGCTGAAATTAGGTCCCAGCACGCCCCTGGCCACGGGACTCCCTAAATGTTTGGCATTTCCCCCAGAGTTGGATCAAAGTAAAATAGTGCCACCATATAAACTGTGCACAAAATAGCACAACATAAAACTATATTGGAAAAAAAAATCTTATCTTAGACAAAAATGACTTAAAAGTGCTTGAATTATCAAAATGTGTGCTCATTTTCATTTTCATTTTTCTTGCCTTTGATTTTTTTGTCTCATTTCAAGTGTTTTTGTCTTATTTAAAGTGCGCAAGTCAATTTCTGCTATTTTAAGCGAAATTAAAGCTTGTTCCATCCGCAATCTCATTTCAAGACAGTCCAAACCTACTCAAAATCAGCATTAAATGTCTTAATTCAAGCACATTTCAAGCCATTTGTCCAAGACGAGATGTTCAAGATGAAATGTTAGCTTTGTATGTAAAAACTCTACCCATAATCCCAATTTCTAAACCTAAACTTAACAAATAAACTTATATTTGCTATCATAATCAAGTTACCTGTATCAGTGGCCCCCAAAACATCTACACTTGGGCGAAATGCTAAACATTTAGGAACATGGAGCCACAGCGGCCCTGAATTAGACAGAAGTGTGGCAGCCAATCTGCACCTTTAGATCCTTGTTTCACCACCAAATTGCTCACACACGCATGAGTTGTAGAATAGGCAATCAGATCATTTTAATTGGGCATAACAATTGAGAAATCATGAAAATCTCTTCAAAAGTGGTTGGGAAAGTAGATTGGGAGTGAAAGTAACTAGTTCTCCACCCACATCTTCCAATATGTGTGTCAGTGCACATCAATAAATGACCAACTCAGCGTTTCCCGTGCAGTTTAGAGAGCTTTCCTCACGGGATCGGGGCAAACGCGTGTATTCTGGCCCCATTGAGAGCCAACGGAGCAGCAGCAGCAGCGATTTAGAGACATAGACGCACATGGGACAAAAGCCACGGGACAGAGGACACATTGAACACGGCGGCGTCTTCGCGTGACCGTCCCGGGGAAATTTACTTGCCCCCATTTTTAGACAAATGCAAAAGTGGTGGTGGTGGTGGTGGGGGGGGGGGACGCAAGAGTGAAGCCGTCTCATAGCCTCGGGGCGGGGGGGGACGGGGAGGCGACCGTACAGCACCGTTCACCCAACGTCAGAGATCCATAAAAGAACATACAGGAAAACCAAGCAGCGGGGGACAACGTTGGACAGAAGACGAGTGGCTCACGATCACAGGAATGAGAATTGACTGATATTTTAGGGATACTTCTTCAATAATGTTTTTGTGACTGTAGAGAAAATAATAACAGTAATGAAAAATATGTAAAATAATAAGAAACTACTAAAAATGTAGGGTTACCAAACATCTCTCTGATATACAGTACTGGTCAAAGGTTTGGAAACACTTTTTATGTATCGGCTTTTCTTTATTTCCAGCACTATTTCCATTGTGTGATTCTCATTGAAGACATTAAACCCTGGGGAGAATGGGAAGCCACTTAAAGGCACTATACCTGATTTTATCTGTAGTAGTGGAAGAAAATTAGTTTTGTCCTCCTTTAGTATAATGTAAACTCAGACATTTGTGGAGAACAAACACTATAAATCAAATTCTACAGCATTTGTACCAATGTCATGCACTTGCAGGCGAGTTTTCTAGCATTTACGTGAAAGTGACCCTGAAAAGTAAGTTGTGCGATGTGCATATTAACTCGCCCCAGTGAAGAATTGGGGCGCTACAAATATGTTATGAAAGTCAGGAATGGGTTTCCACAACCACAACTAAAATTCTAATTTAGTATCTTCCTCTGTCATTGTTCGTAATTACAACAAACAAAAAAACAGGTATAGGTCCTTTAAGTTTATATATCAATGCAGGTGACTGAATACTTTTGCAATATAGTGTATTTGTAGAAATCTTTACCAAATCTTCATTGTTGCCTCTGTTTGCCATTCAGTTACAAATAGGCCGACAGAAACATTTATATCATTCATACTATTTCATAAAACATTCTAGCAACTATGGCCTTTGTACTGTGCTTTTATACAATTACCTACATTTTTTTTTCTCAATGTCAGCACCTTCCCACAACCGACAGATGAACTTCGCCTCCAAGAAGTCTCTACTGTAAGTGTCTAAGAGGCCAGAGATTACAGTAAGTGGCCATTGTCCAGAGGTTATTTCAAGATAACAGTAGGAAGAACCATTACGCTATTATCTCTATTGTACGAGCCTATGAGGTTCAGGAGCTTTGCAAAGTTTATATAGAACTCCCACTGACATTGATGTTTTTTATCCGGCCCGCTATGCAAATGTATTTTCCATATTGTGTGGGGAGCCTATATTTTCAACACACGTGTGAACCATAATGGGATACTTAAAGAAACCAATGGTCCGTGACTATTTGTAATGAAAGAACGATGGCGGTGAACCCAGCCATCAGTCAATTCTCAACACAAGCATAATGTACTGTGTAAACGAGAGCAGTGGTTCTCAAACTATTCACTCCAAGCACCATCACAGAGAATGTTTGATATTTGCGAGTGACAACTTTTACTGAGTCAGATGGGCCTAAATCAGGAATAAATCAGGTCTAAACACCAAATTTAAATGGTGACCTTATTGATTTAGAATAGAAACAGACGGTGTCATACATGGTCATGTTCGAAGACGCCAGAGGGGGAAAACAAAGAAACAACTGAACTTTCTCCCATTTCTCCACCTCTATTTTAACAAATACTGAATTCTGAATATATTTTTTCAACTAAATAAAGATACAGAGACATGGAGAGGAGCAAAGTGGTTCAACAGCCATATATACTTAAAAAACAGCCGATGCTAACCAGGAATCTAACGTTAGCTATGCTAATGTTAGCAACGAGTGCCGTTTTTCGCTTCCACTGAACAATTTGCTATGAAAAAACATCCATAAGGATACGATTTTGACTTGATTTAGTTATGTGTGGTAAATATGTTTATAGTCAGAAAACGGCTAAAAACACAACAAAAATGTGATTCCCATGAGAGGCTTTCTTCCCCCTCGGCTAGGCCACACCCCCTTTGTATGACGCATTGCCGTCTGTATCTATTCAGCCTGCACTATAATGCACAATAATATACTCGGAAAATTGGGAATAAAACATATTCCCTGTTCTAAACCAGTACTAAAGAAGGATTAAAACGGGGGGAAGTCAAGAATTAACCTAAAACTAAGCCAGGATTAAACTAAACTAAACTGTGAATACTTGAAGTTCTGGAATATACTTCAGAAACTGTATTTATTAGAGTAGTGTATCATTCAGTACTTTTTACTTCTACTTGAGTAATATTGTAATTAAGTATCTTACTATAGTAAAAAAAAAAGTTACTTGTGTCACTGTGAGTAAAATTTACTTTTCACCTTTTCAAGGTTCAAAGCTCCGGCATAAATATATGCACTTTTAATTTTGTGACCCTTTTTCTTCAGGAATATCAGTATATTTTAAAATCTTTATGGTATTTTCTTTGGAAATATAAGAATTATTATTTCACATATTTATGAAACACTCAAACAGTTACTCAGTGCTCACAGTACTCAAGAACATTTTCTAGTACTTTTAGTTGAGTATTTATGTGGGCCACGACTTTTTACTTGTACTTGAGTAAAAATAATTTCAAAGTAACGTCACTCGTACTTTATATTTTGGCCACTAGGACTTCCTCCAATACTGCAAAATGCATTACTACAACCAAAGTACTTGAAGACTGACACACTTGAAGTAGAGGAACGATCATTCTAAGAAGCCGTGACAACAGCATAGACGATGGAGGCAAAAACATGTTTGCTCAAAGGGCACAACAACGCTGTTTGGAGCTGGAATCGAACAGGCCGCCTTTCTAACGTGGATGAAAGATCAGCCAGTGAAGTTTGAGAACCACTGAACAAATTGGACTGAGGACATAACATTTACTCAACATTAAGAAGCTTAGACAAGACAAAAAAAAGCCAACGATTGCCAGCAAACATAGACAAAAGTCAGACAAAACAAGGAGGATCAAGATAAATAGTTGAGAAGACCACTCCCAAACATTTCTTGGTTAGTAGACCACTATGCCACGATTGTTATAGCACACCAACTGAGCCCAACACCACGAAAGGACGCAGACATCTCCCAGACAGGACAACTGGACCTTCCACATCCCATCGATTTTCTTTAGGTACCTGTTCGAACCTGCTCCGTCACCGACTTGGAGCGCTTTTGCAAAACTAGCCCAAAGACCTCAACGTTATACTCGGTGTCCTCGTTCAGGTCGGAAAACTCCGCGCTCCTCTCGTCCCCGCTCAAAACCAGTTCCTGCGGCTGGGCAGAGGCGTCGGCCCGGCTCAACATTATGACAAAGGTATCGAACGCGAAGTCCTCCGCCTCCCAGGTCAGCCTAAAGCTTTCAGGGGTGACGTCCCACATGCGGAGGTTGTGCACTGCCGGTTCAGTCTCTGGGTGAAATAAAAAGTCAGTTTTCCATTTTTGTTGGCAGAAGTTTGAAAATAAAAAAAAATGGCTTGGTTGTGAAAGTTTGCAGAAAGACTTGGAAGAAGGAGAAGAAGCAGAAGATGTCCAGATTGGATTAAGAAGCCCCGCATTTGCAGGACGTTAGAGAGTAGGGAAAGAAAACAAAGTAAGAGACTGATGTAGCCATGAAAGAAAGAGTAACAGGAGTAACGTTTCAAGCTTGCTATAGCAATATGAAAACAGCTAGAAAGCAATTATGAAATGATTTGGTGAAGTGTTACTGGAGATTGATTTTAATTCATGAGCAAGCAAGAGCCTTTAGAAGTGCAGCACTCCTTTGTTCTTCCTAGTTGTTTTGTTCCTTTGCCGAGAAGTAATTTGCATCATTGTTGGATTGCTTTACTGTTTTGTCAACATTTATTGTATTTTCTATGCTCTCACCTTACAATAAGTCGGTCCCAGATCAGGAGCCTTTCTGTGTGGAGTTTGCATCTTCTCCCCGTGTCTGTGAAGGTTTCCCCTCCACTAAAAAAATGTCCAATAGGGTCTTTTGGGCTCAAGACTCCCATGAAAAAGGGTCAATATTTTGGAAAAAGAAATGGTCAAATTATTGGAAAAAGAAAATGGATTCAAATGACAATATCTCATTTTAAGTTGAACAAAATTACAGAGATGCACCAATGCAGCTTTTTAGCTTTCGAATCCGATACCAACAGATTTTCTTATAAATGGTTGCTGTGACTACATTATGTGATCAATAAAGTCTTATCTTTTCTTGCAAACAAGATGTTACACACCAATTATCAATCATATCTATAATTAGAATGTAATGAACATATTGACGTAACATACGTCACCAGGATTACTGGATTTTTCTACACCAGTATCCTTGGGCATATGACAGGTTTAGGCTACATTAAGATGGTTACTGGTTAAAAACTTAACTCAGCGATTTATTTCTCACAAGTTACAAGCTTCAAAATGAGGTACGGCATGTCCATATTCACCCAGATTTAGTCAGTGAAAGTTATGTTCTTAAAATGTTGATAGTCATACTAGGTATGGATGTATGGGATTAGTATATATATGTTTGGAATCAAGACCCGATATTGTATTTTCACCAGGATCGACATTACTGAAAATCACTCATTATTATACGTCCTGATTCATACCACAACACCATTGGTAACAAACCACATATACCACTCGATATAATCAATATGTCTTTAAAATTACTGATAGACTAATATGTATTTAGGCTATATGTTAAATTATAAATAATCTAAGGGAAAAATTGATTGTAACCACCTAAAACATGATGCCTGTTTTGAAAAGGGAGTGCAAATGCCAGCTGCTCGTCTCAGAATAGTTCTCACATGAAGAGCAAGCGCGTATGTCACACGGCGACACAGACGCCACAGTTAGGAGAGGTGGTCGCTGTAAGCCGCCATTAAGGGTGGCTAATAACAGAAGAGACGGAGGGGGGGGAGAGAGCTGAGAGACAGCGGGAGGGCAGCTACAGCTGGAGGGGGAGATAATGAGCCTGGAGAAACTTCCGCTACAGTGGCTCGCATGGGCATGAGGCTGGACACACGGAGAACCGGAGATGAGCTACATGGCAGTCATAACTCACTGTGATACAGATGAGTTTAGAGCCTGTAATGTTGATTAAGATGGAAGCAGGGGGAAAAAAACAGTATTTTTGGAATTATTTTACTAAACTACCCAAAAGACTTAAAAAAAAACAACAACAACACTTAAACAGGATAAAAACAAGACTGAAATAAAACTAAATTAAGAAAATCTTGACAAAAACTTACTTTTGCACATTTTTAAGTTGCCATTTGTTTTTGTTTAGGCAGATTTTTGCAAAAGATGTGAGATCTAAGACCTCAGTGGCTCGATATTGCGTCAGCTATAGTGCGATCCTGTGCAGCCCTATAATTGATATGCACCATTTAACAGTGTCTTTGGTTAGTTTGGATAAATACAGCATGGTAATAGCCTGTGCTGCTGCTAAAATGATGACTCTTTGAGAAACTATACCATCTCAATCTCAGATCATTTTGCTAAGCAGGAAGTCTAGCATTGGGAGAACATGCAAACTCAAGACAGAAAGTTCATACTAAAGTTAAAAATGACTGCAGTCAAGATTATAATTTCATTTATTGTACTGTTTTTTTTTTCCAACAATTTTTCTTCATATGTTCTCCTTTTTCAATGAAATGCCCCTTCCAATTGAACTAAACTGGAGTGGTTTAATGACGAATATTTCTGTTTTGTAGCGGAGAGAAGCTCAGAACAAGCTTTGAGAAATCCTGGGGCTGTCTCATTAAAACACTGGACCGATAGTGCGGGTCTCGGGGGAGGTCTTTGCACTCGCCCAAAGACGGATTTTTCTTTCGCATTTGTCATTTGAGAAGAAGTGGTGGAAACGAGAAAGCACCCAAATCCCCGGGCGCCGTCACTCTTCATTAGCCGCCGGGCGCTTTAGCTTTAGCCGGTCAGCCGCCACGCAGAAAAGAAAAGAGAAGGGGAGGGACGGGAGGCTAACGTGCTAACTGATTATTTTAACCCTCGCCTGGTAGACACAACACCGCGTTTCCCCTTGGACCCTCCGACTGCCCCCTTCACAGACCCGAGGGCATGTGCTCAGCTTGTTCACAAAGGCGCGGTCTGTTACTGTTCAGAATGACCCGAAGGAAGCGGGATCTAAGGCGACTGTTTGAGTCTTGACTTCTAACCTATAGAGGAAAACAAGTGTTGAAAGAGCTAAGAATGTGTTATCCAATCGCAAAGATCTGAAAGCGGGAAAAGAGTATCAAAGCAAAATCAAGGGTTAAAACCATACTTTTGGCTAAGCGTTCATATTTTGTTTTATAATTTGAAATAATGTCTGTAGAAAAGGAAAGATGGAGTGAAAGAAGAAACAACCAAAGTTAACAGGATTTCTCTAACATCCGTAAATGAAGCAGGTTTTCCGTACCTCCAAAACATGCTGGTCAGGTTGGCCCTGAAATGTGTCTTTAGGCAAATGTAAATTTCCGAAAACAAAGTGCTCCATAACTTCTATCTCCTTTTCCGCTGATTTTGAGGAAACACTTTCACCACAGATCCACCTCCGATTGTGCATTATCTCCGTTCACATGATAGAGCGGAGACTTGTTATCAAATGCTGCTCCTGAACCAGCCTCTAAAATTACTCAGCACTTTCCTTCCGTAATGTGTTAAGCCGAACTCCTGGAAAATGCTAGAGCTGTCATTAGCATGCAGACAGTGGGTGCGTTGAGGGCATGTCGTATTCTACGTGGCCCCAAGAGCCCCTGCCCTCGTGCCCCCGCAGCTCCAGAGCCCAGAGGAGCCCAGAGGGGACCAGGGGCAGAGGCAGGGGCAGAATGGGGGCCCAGTGTGAAGGAGGACGGGGGCTGAATACAGACGAAACAGCCACAAAAGCCCCTCAGGGTGGTGCAAATTCTCTCTCAATCTCCTCTGTGCGACTGATGTACACAAACTGACTGACTGGTTAGCTTAGAGTTTAGTCTTTTCCCAAATTATTTGCATGACATGAAACAGCTACTGTAAACTGCAAGAATAGCACCGTAATATAGTTGACTGATGTACCCTTTTGCAGCCAGGACAATTAATGAAACTGAGAGATGCGGGAATGGGGCTGCCATGGTGTAGCAAGTTCACTCTGCTGAGCGTTCAAGTTCAACCAAGCCACAGTCAGTCACTTAACACTCCTTATAGCTTTGCTCACAAAACAAGCTTTATCGTTGAATCCTGAAGCTGGGATTTTCGATATTCTTCTAGGCCAAGTCCTACCACAATAACCGCGAGATGGACTGAGGACCCCCTACTTTCTAAGTCTTTACTTTCTAATTCTGCAATCTGTAAGTCTCATCCTACACATGAAATTAAGTAACAAATACGTAAAATAAGGTTGTACCTTCACAGCCCCTGTTAAAGCGCCTATCTCACCGGCCTGGAGACTAGTTAGATATGTCTCTGAGACGTCCCCGGAGATAAAGCGAGTCTCCAGGTAGTATCGGTGAAAACAAACAGCATGGAGTCTTGAAACAGTCTCCATGTGGTCTCCATGTGAGCATGGTCTCAAGCAGTTGTGCCGCAAATTACTATTTGTTGTCTTCAACCTGTGGGATGTTTCTGTTACGTCCCTGCAATGTCTCCGAGACAGGTCTCGGAGACATTGCAGGGACGTAACAGAAAGGTCTCACAGGTTGAGGGCAACAAATAGTGTGTGGAGACTATTCACCGAGACTATCTGGAGACTTGCCTTATCCGTCACCAGCGGCAACTTGAGTCTCCAGCTGGTCTCTGGGCCGGTAAGATAGACGCTTTGTGTGCGCACAATAAATCGGAGCTCCGCAACATCTCAGCATCTCTCCTCCGGTGAGATGAGCCCATTCCCAAAGCACCTCACCCTAGATTTTCTGCATTGAACATATAGTGCCTGTCTAAAGTGAGCCATAATGACTGTAGTGTACAACCAGATCCACATAATCGATTGGTCTAAATTACTGTGAGTATGTGAGGTATGCAGTGCTCAGTCTGCATTTAGGTTTCACTGTTTCCATCCTCCGTTCGCCCTGTAATCTCGCTCTAATGACTGTGATTGTCGCGGGGCATCCGCAGCGGCGCACCTGTACCTCTCCCCTTAAACAACATGCTGACAACCTGGTTTATGGCACAGACACAACACGCCAGGTGCCAACATGCAGACTGAAGCTGGATCAGTGAAGATGGGCTCCAAACAAATGCCAAAATCACAAAAGAGAAACACGTAGTTTACAGAAGATTAGCCAAAGGGAAGTGGCAGAAAAGAGTCCGATGGAAAACCCCAAAGTTGAGACAAAGAATGAAGACTAAAGAACAGAGAACGCCCAGAAATGACAGAAAGCCCGACTACTGCAGAGACTCTACAGAAGCAGAGAAAGCTCGCGGCGCTGACGACGTGGATACCTGTGATGGTGTCTGCATACACGGGCTCTAACACCGCCCCCTTGTGGAGGCCGTACAGAGTGGCTTTGTACCAGGTGGTGGGGTTGAGGCCTGCCACACTGAGGCTGCGAGCGTCAGCGGGCAGGGTGTGGTTCTGCCACTCCGCACCCACCTCAGCATCGCTCACCTCCACCAGGAAGCCCTCAAATGCCCCGTCCTCTGCCCACCAGGACAGCACGAAACTGTCCCAGGACACATCGCTAACCGTCACGTTGGTGATGACGGGCTTCTCCTCCTCTGGAACCACACAACATGGATTTAGAGCTCAGTTTGATCCCTCATCTTTCTTCGTCCATGGAGAACTCTTCAAGAACCTAGAAGGGACTCTGGGAACTGATGCAGTTTGATTAAAAACACATTGCACTTTTACACAAAATTATTTTCTGGAAAATGTTACTGGAATTTGTAACTTTTCCTGAGCTCAAATATGTATGGTTTATGTCACTGTGACATTTCAAGTTTTATTTCACAGTTCTCCATCCTTTTGTCTATTGAATACATGAGTCAGAGAGTACCATGGAAATGACTGTCGACCAGATCAGTCACAAAACTCAATTTATCAGACGTTGGGACCCAAATTTGCTCAGAAAAGCCTTGTCAAATCACTTTCAAACCAACTTTAAAAAGCTTATGTTGGTTACCGTATACAATCCCCAAGTCACTTGACAAGTGAGAAAACTTTTCTTCAAAAACAAATAATAAGAAAAACAAGAAATTCAGACAGATAAGTCCTCCTGGACAACTTCAGCTGAAAAAGAGGTCAAAGCCGCTTCTTTCATTCCAGCTTCAATCATCTCATTCTGCTGTCAAAGGAAAACCCAGAAGGCCGTCACTTTGTCTGGATTGAAATATTCTCGTATTTCCACTACAAAGACCGCATTGAACAAACAGCCTCATTATGAGCTCTGCCTCTGCTCTGGGCTCCATATTATCATATAAGAGTGGTCCTATGGAGGCGCAGACATAAGTGTAGACCTACAGAGACATGCTGATGCAGCGTGTGCACATTAATGACTGTAAATGAGCCATTAACATTGAAGGTGCGGCGCAGCCCCGCCACAAAGACAGGAGTGCGCCGTCCACTTCAAAACATGTGGGGAGGCCATGCAGAGCCGCGCAGCCACAGTAATGAGTCTATTCTGTGTGCAGGCATTCACAGGAGCAAAGAGCCAGCGAGGAGCAGGTAAACATCAAGGCTCCATTATCTGCTTTCTGCGGAGCCAGCGGCGAATGTTCAGGAGACAATGGGACGAGATGGAGCCTCGGATCGGAACTCGCTCTATCACAGCTGCCAAGGATGAACTGGTCCTTAGCCACAGACCAAGGTCACAGCTTCCACTTCAACTCTGTCTAACTCTAAAACTGCAGCTGAAAAGAAAGAAAAAAACAGGAAACACAACGGAAAGATGGATCCACCAGGCGGTTCTCATTCCCAAGGCTTAAATATAGTTATCTGAACAGAGGCCTGGGCTGTCCGCAAGTCATTTGTCATCTGTCAGTTATGGTGGATTTGCAAGACGAACGGTTTCCAGTATTTGAAGGAATCGTTTATTATTATTCAAAGCTTTAGTTTGTTCCCTCATTTGATCATTTTTCAGAGTAAATTCCCTGCAATCACTGCACTTATTGACAATTTAACATGACAAGTAAGTATTACTGATTTATTGATGTCAAATCTATACTTGAATTGCCAAAGATGAGATGAATCCGCCTTACTATATTTAATATTCCAGGAATGAGACTGGATCCAGCGAAGACCGAAATACATGTTTCCTCATGCAGTTTGAAGAGATCTGCAATGTCTGACAGTACAAATGTTCCCCCCGAGATATCACCATTCTGATATCTACCATTTGCTGTCCACACATTGACGTCTCTATATCTCTAAACAGTGATCCTTCAGCTCGACACAGTGCGGATGATTGGCCGTACATGCTGGCAGCCAATGACCCTCTGCTCCCCGTTCCATATCTCAGCAGATCGAACTGGGCTACATCTGAAGCCAAACCATCCCAGCAGGTCTCATTAGTTTCGCTCGGGGCTGTCATGGTCTCTCTGATAATTGCGGCAGAAGCCACGTAAGCGTGCATTTATGTGGCTTCTAGGGCAACACTTCCCTGCCCTGTGAGACGTGTTTCATGTGTGTTACGCGGCACACACCAGATCCTCGGATAGTCCTACTTTAGAGTTAGATAAGTAGAATTGCTTATCTTGGCAGTTGAAACGTATTCTTTGCGTCGTGACAAATTTAGATATGTGAGATTACCTTTTCCCCTGATTTTTGCAACATCTTTCTATTTAGTGAACTTGGTTTTATTTGGGAAATTATAATGAATACAAATACATTGATATATATATATATTTTTTAATCGATTTATGTTGCTTTCTCTGGTTTCTATATTAGGTCAAGAGTGAAAACATGAACTTTGTTGTCAAAACCTGTACGCAGAACAAATATAACCGACTGCAAAACAAATGTTCAATCAGTCGCTTTTAGCATAAAACTGCAGTTGCAAACAAAGATGTGGTCATTTTGCTTCACTGTGCTGAGAATAAAAAGAGGTTTTGGGAAGTGTTCGAAAAGTGTGGATTGTGTTATCAATAAATAATGATAATGATAAATGAGCTCAGTTTGTAGTTTAACTATATTGTTTAATATGTCGAAATACAAAATCCTGTAAAAGTGGAAGTGTTTTGTTTACATGACGTTTATGCTTTTAAAGGCACACTGTGTAACAATTTGGATTCTACTGTTGCTAAAACAAACATGCTCACAAACATGCTCCGAATGAGCAGCTCGACACTGAAAGGTCTTACGATTATTTTGGTAATCGATTAATCTGCAGGTTATTTTTATGATTAATCAATTAAACTGTAAAAGGAGTATATTTCCCCCCCCCCCCCCCCAAAAAAAAAACAAAACAAAAAACTTTTACTACATAAAGCTAAAGTGGCGCCTCTTGAGGACATGAGTAAACTTAACGTTTGTAATGCTGCTTTCTAATTGTCCTGCAACACAAACAGACAGATTTAGGGAATTTAAAAAGTACAAAACTCTCAAAACAACCCTAAGGATGAATCCATTACTAGTTGTCAACTATTTCATGCAACATGTATTATTTCATGCAACATCTGTTATTGAATGGAATAATAGATGTTGATTAATCTATTGGTTATTTCAGTCCTACAGTGGGTAATCACAGAATGGATTTGGACGAGGACCAAACCTATTTAAATCTCATATTTGGCTGCCTTCAGTCTTCATCTCCATGGAGACGAGCTGGAGACGTCCCCGCTCCGAGTAAAGTTACAGTCAGGTCTTGGCAGAGGTGAGCCGCTCACAGCCAACATATTTGCTTGTTTGTATTTTTCAACATTCGTGTGAAATGGTACACAGTGTGGCTCACATAACAGCTCCGGCGCTGGCTGATGTATGTAGATGTGGCTACCATTCTTCACTTATACAGCCTCTTCAGCCACCACCAATCACATAAGTGAACAGTAATGAGGATTCAACCAGGGGCAGAACTCGCAGTCCAGAGGTTTTCCTGGGAGTGGGCTTGGTTCTAAGTCACGGGTTTTGGTTCTTATCTCCTGATTTAGGGTATCATTTTTTAAATCATGCTTTCAATAAAATGTCATACCTGGTGTAGGTCTCTCTTTGACTGATTTAGCCCAAAGTTGAGAACCACTGACTTAGAACATTGTATCTGTAAACTGAAATGAAGCTTCAAATCAGTAGCATGGCCTTAAATGCCAAATTATTAAACAAATCAATGCGTGTTGGCTTTGACCCATGTTTGGTCACTCCAGCTGAACCCCTTCTTCCTTCCTCTCTCTCTCTCCTCCCTCGGGCCCGTCCCGTTCGCCCACTGTTGCGCCCCTGCCGTGTCTGGAGATGATAAGGCGTTTTGAGGATTGTCCGTGCCGAGGATTAGCCGGCTGCTTATACCCCGGAACAATGTTTGAACAGGCGCTCAGCATGTGGCCTTTTATCGGACGCAGCCAGAGTTCATCGTGGTCACATCGCACAAAGACGGGAGCGGCTCGGGGCTCACGCCTACAATTATCACATGAATGAACGTTGTAAAACACCCCCGCCCCGTTTCCCAATCTCGCACTCACTGACATAATCTATCTGTGCATTTTGGACGCGTGTAGGAGGACTATACCCGCGCAGGGACGCACATAATTACGCATAATTGAAATCATTAAAATCATTTCAAAGTAGCAGCGTTGTGGCTGTCCAGTTAATAACATGTGTATTCTCAAACTCTGGCACTAGTATTTTCAGGCTCTTCAACAATATTTGAATAAGATATATGTATTTACAGTTTAGTCTAGTATTATCATTATGATTTAGTCTGATTTCAGTCCCTGATTTAGCCTTTGTCCTGCGGCAAGGTATAAGGCATCAACCGCCAATCCCGGATATACAAGATTTTATAAAGAATAGCTATACCCTCCACCTCTGCAAATGACACACAAATCCGGAGGTATAGTGTGGAAAAAGATGTATAATATTTAGCAGTTTGAGTCTAGACCAGAGACGTAGAGCTGTGGTGATCAAAATATTTTCTAGTTACTTCATTTGGCACCTACTGTAAACATAATATTTTTGAAAGAAACACAGACCATGTGCGCCGTTGTGTGTAGGGATACTGGAAAAAATATGATATTGGGTATCGGCTACAAATATCCGATACTGAACCAATACCAGTTTTGGCTTTCACTGCTTCAAAAACACAACTTTCACCAACT
Source organism: Neogobius melanostomus (assembly GCA_007210695.1). Taxonomy (NCBI): domain Eukaryota; kingdom Metazoa; phylum Chordata; class Actinopteri; order Gobiiformes; family Gobiidae; genus Neogobius; species Neogobius melanostomus. The sequence continues at coordinate 477,408 of VHKM01000449.1, read as the reverse complement.
AAACCTCAGTGAATTTGGACATGCTGTATGTCATTTTGAAGCTCAGGGAAATCCAATCGCTGAGTTAGTTTTAAACTACGCAAATGTATTTTGATCGCCACGCAAAATTCTATGGCTAGCAACAGTATGCTAAAGCTGCTAACAGTATGCTAAAGCTAGTAACAGTATGCTAAAGCTAGCAACAGTATGCACAGTACTTATTTATTTAATGTTATTGTATCGATTGATTTGTTTTATTGCATTTTTATTATGTTTGGGTGTCTGGTGTTGCTGTGAGGCACACTGAGTTGTCATGTACTGTACTTGAAATGTGCCATACAAATAAACTTGCCTTTCCAATGCTAAAGCTAGTAACAGTATGCTAAAGCTAGCAGCAGTATGCTAAAGCTAGCGGCAGTATGCTAAAGCTAGCGGCAGTATGCTAAAGTTAGTAACAGTATTCTAAAGCTAGCGGAAGTATGCTAATCCTAACGTCAACTAATCAAAGCTGGGATAGAAGCTAGGAATACCTTAAGAAGCCTAATAAAAGAGTGTTTGTATAGTAGTTTATGAAATGTTGTTAAAGAATAACTGATCTAACATATTTGTTACAAGTTGCAATGATAAGATCACTTTATGTGAGTTGTTAATGTAACCGAATAAGCCGTCATATGCCCAAGGATATTTAGAGTATAAAAGTCCAGTAATTCTTGTTTAATGTTTTTTTATTAGTTTATTAATAGATAGCTTATAATTAACAATTGATAACATGCCTTTTGTAAGAAAACATAAGCCTTTATTGGGCCAACACTGGAGAAAAGAGGATCATTCAGTTTTTCACTCACAGCAGCCACTTTTAAGAAAGTATCGGTTAATATCGGATATCGGGAGATACTCAAATCCCCAGGATCGGAATCGGTATTAGAAGCAAAAAAGCTGTATCGGTGCATCTCTAGTTGTGTGTCTATATATGGCGCATTTTCCTCCACCGCGAATGAGAAAGTCTGAGGCTGAATTAGCACAGTGTTAGCATTAAGGATGGAAACTGGTTCTACCAGTAGCTGAAACATGTGATTCTGCGAGCGTCGCATGACATAATTCAAAAATGTTTCAGTGCAGAGGAGCTGACAAGGATTTCCTTTGACCCTCGTTCATAAAAATATAGGAAGGGAGAGAGATAGGTAAGAAAATTACTAACAAACAACTGTGTTTGATGTATGTATCTCCTCCTTGGTGAGTCATCATCAACACCGTTTGTTGCAAATTGAATTAGTCAAATGAACATTTTAGGGAAACGAGTGTCTCTTGCCCCTCTGAAATAAACATTTGAGCCTTGTTATTGTATTAACCATTTTACAATATATGCAGAATGCATAATAAATGCAGGAATTAGGATAGGAATTTGCTTATAATTGGGCTAATAAATTGGCCACAAAACTACCCACGACATTCACGATTTGATAACAATTCAGGTAATTGAGCTTAAAAAAAAGATCAAATACAATGAGAAACATTCATTTCAAATTACTGATAAGCGATTAGTTGATTAGTCAATGTCTACCTCCATTTGACCTGCGCGTCTGAAGCCAAAAGATTTGTTGACTGTCTATAGGACGAAGCTCCATTTCAGCCCAGTCATCTCAAATAACCAGACCTGATTCAATCTCTGCTACCAGCATTTTACGCTGTCAATTCAGCTCGCCTCTGAGATTGGTGGTAGTCGCAGGGGCTGTGCATGGAAACATATTGGCAGCCACGGTTCGATTCGTCTACCCCAGGGCATCTGTGGCCTGGAATTATAGCTCCCCACAACCTGCTGTGAGTGAGTGAATGAATAAAGCGCCTATTTGTAAAGTAATCTCACGTGTCTAGTTCCCTTACTGTTACATAGTTCTTGTGGGGTTTTTTGTTTTGTTTTTTTGTCGAAATATCCATCTAATGCCCTATTGCCAACATGCCATATCGATTTCTGCCCATAACCTTTGAGCACATTAAATGGTTGCATAAGAAAGATTTACTGTTATATGTCTGCAGACTGTGGCGTCCTGCTGTCCACAAATGTCTCATTTGTCACTTTCTCGTTGAGGTTTAGAAAAATAAAATGGAAAACATACCCACCGCTTTCAATGAGGCTTGGGGGAAAGTGTAGAGTAAAGACAGAGAGTTACATTTAGCATCTAACAATGGGTTTGATTCATCGGCTCTGTTTGGCAGAGGAGGATTAAAAAAATAATAATAAAATGAAGCTATAGTGAACGTTCTCTTCTTCTAGAGTAGAAAGTGTATGGAAACAGCCCTTAGAGAAAGCTTTGTCTAACACCGGAGACCTCTGTCGGAGCGTTCGGAAAGATTTTAACAGCGAATTACACAAAATGCAGTCTCATGATGTGAGTAGGAAACTATTGTATTCTACAAGACTGCATTTATTTATATCAACGAACAGTTGGTTGGTCAACCGATATGTTTCTAAAATCCCAAAACCAAAAATTAAAATTATCAACTATTTCTATTGATGTCAACACACTCTTCAACAACAGTTAAAGGCCCTGTATCTGATATTTTGTTTATAAGCAATAAAAGAGTGAGAGTGTAACGTTTAAACTGCTGTTTCATTCATAATACTAACAACAACTAACCAGCAAGTTCACAATACACATGCCGTTGACAGTTGTCTATTTATCTATATTTTCTCTGCACTTGTGTATGCTAGACAAATTTTCATATAAATGTGGATCGGAGCGATCACTTCCATCACTGACCTGTGGGAGCGGAGATAGTGGCCGGGGCGCTGGTCCGCCTGCCTCTCTCGGCGGTGATCTTGATGGTGTAGAGCATTCCCGGGGTGAGATTCTTGAAGGTGTGCTCCTCGGTGCTGGACGGGACCGTGGCCTCGTCCTTCTGCCCATCTGCGGATACGTAGACCAGTCGGTATGTGTCCATCTTGGCCACGGGCCGCTTCCACTGCAGTGTCATGGAGGTCTCTGTCACATCGGTCACGGCCAGGTCCTTAGGGGCGTCCAGGGCTGCGGGAGATCAGAAGAAATTGGATACGTTCACACTGGATACAAAATAGAGTCTGACTGGGTTACAACCAAAATACTTTAGTGTTTTCATAACATGACTACGATGAAGAAAATTATCTGAAAATATGGAGCAACTTATTGGTCTTGGTAGTGCTGCTATGCTATACTATGCTTATACTTTATACTTCTGTTAATGAGCAGTTGACTCAATAACTACAAGGTAAGAAGATCAAGCATTGCTACAGGAACTGAATGCTGCAGGCCGTAGACAGCAGCACGCTACCATAAAGGCAGTTATGGCCAGAGGTGAGAAAAGTAAGAGTAATGTTATTTCAATTTGTAAAACAAAGATAAAAAGTGACCCAATTAGGTAATAGTAAAACTGTACTTGGTGAAAATGCCACTTTGAGCACTGAACAACTACTTGACTGTAAAAGTCAGACTTATGTTTAAAGTACAGTACCCGTCAAAAGTTTGGCAACACCTTTTTATGTATTGGTGCTTCTTTTATTTCAAGACTATTTACATTGTACATTCTCATTCTCTCATTCATTTATGTTTTAAACAAAAAAAGTGAAATAAATTGGTGCCTTTGTTATAGTCACGAGAAATGGTTTTGACTTCACAGACTGTTAAACCATTTCAGGGAAATGGTATAAGGTTTCTCAATGACCTTATGAAGCTCATTGAGAAAATGCCAAGAATAAAGGGTGGACATTTTGAAGAATTTAAAATATAAAACATATTTTATATCACGCTTTTTTGTTTCCTACATAACGTGTTAATTTATAGTTTAATGTCTTCAAAATAATAGTACTAAAAATAAAGAACAGCCGATACATTAAAATAATTTACAAACTTTTGACGGGTGTGTTTCACATACTTTATATTCTGACAAAATATAAAGTATGTGAAATTCTGCTTTTTACAACCAATTTACTATACTAATGGATACATGGAAATGGTACAAGACCCAAATTAGCATTACTTTCCTTCGTCAACAAAACATTAACGCAATTATTAGGTGGAAGTAATCTGAAATATCCATCCATCCATCCATTTGCCGTTGGAGCTGCCCAAATCACATTGCACCAGCCCCTATGGCTCCTCCTGCAGGTGGTGGGTCCACAGAAGGACGCTCTCATGGTTCTAACCGGGCCTGTTGGTCTCTCATAAGGGGCTTCTGAACCGCTCTTTGTCTGACCCGTCACCTAGGACCTGTTTGCCATGGGAGACCCTACCAGGGGCACGAAGCCCCCAACAACAGAGCTCCCAGGATCATTCAGGTGCTCAAACCCCTCCACTACGTTAAGGTGGCGGTTCCAGGAGGGGTAATCTGAAATATACTGGGGTTAAACTTCTCTAAGAAGAACAGGTAATGCTGCGTTCCATTTGTCCTAGGAGTTCGGAACTCAGAATTAGGAGAGTCTAATAATAGAATAATTTAAGGTGCAATGCTGGTAAAAATCCAACATAATATGGCCATAACTTACTTGTTTTATAAACCCGAGTAGTGTTGTTCTATTTACGATCTCATAAATAAATCAATAAGAGAGCGCAGTTGGCATTATAACTAAATGGCACTGTGAGGGTAGCAACATTAGTATCGCAGAGCAAACAGTCCATTTTATAATCGCAGCGACTCAACTCCTGCGCAAGAGCTGAGTGACAGACATCGAGCGGGCAAAGGAAGAACACAAGAAATCTAAAAAATATTGTAGTCGGTTGTTTGTATTTACTGCTAACACCGTGCACCGCCATGTTGTTTTCCCCAACTTGGGGCTTGTGAGGATCGTCCAACTTTCCCAGTGGGAAATCCGACATAGGGTTATTCACATGCAGGTATTTGAGTAAATACCTGGTTCTGGTTATGGCTAATGTAACTCAGTCAAGTTATGGAGATTCAATGCTCAAAAAGACTAGTGGATCTAAAATATATTTCAGTTAAAGTCATATTTGAATGGAGGTCTAGCTATCTCCTCTTCTACAGAAGTGTCTCACCTGTGACTGCGTTGGTGGTGGCAGGCTGACTCTCCCGTTCGTCCTTCACGGCGGTCACTCCCATGCCGTACTCAGTGCCCGGTCTCAGCCCTAAACACCACAAACACACATATTAACGGGGAATTAAACTCAATGTCACGTATCGTTTGCATAAATCCACTGGAGTGTCTCCGGAAATGGCCGCCACCAGCTGTTTCTGTGATCACAAAAATGCTCCGATGCCCCCAACGGCCTCCCCGACAATTGTGTTTCATGGAGAGGTATTTGCATTAGTGTCTGGGGGTTCTGGAGCAGATACGTGTGATCATAGTGTCAGTGTTATCACATATGGTCCTGGGAAGATGACCGAAACACACACACAAAAGACAGAACACTGACGGCAACACAAATCAACAAAATGGACAAATAGATTTAATTTATATATATGATTTAGAGCAGGTAGGTGGAACATTTTAACAACTGAAAAAGTATAGAAACACTTCCTGAGTTTGTTAGAATGACTTAGCATGCTTTATAGTATATCATGTTTTTTACTCTTATTTAAAGCTTATTTGAAAAGTACAGTGTTTTAAATTATGCTAATTCCGTTCTCATTTGGGTCACGGCACCATTCCAGTTAAGAACCGCTGCTTTGACACAAAACCGTAAATATCCACATCATGTCCACTATTGGTGCAGTAAATTTCATAACATTTTACTGTAGAAATATGCCGACAGTGGCGACTTTAAATGGTAATCAATTGTCCTGTATACGCTACATTTGGAAAAAGATTTTATTGATATAACAAACCCTGTTCAGAACTATTAGATTACAGGTATGTCAACTTGGGAGGGAATCTTAATTATAATGTGCTTTTGACAGGACAAAAGTCACCCAACCTAGTTTTTAACACATGAAATGCAAATAATCCTAATTACAATGCCTCAGAAGAAGAGGTCGACTCATATGGGCTTTTCTAAGGCCTATGATGATGCTTTTTGGGGATTTTGATTGGCCGATACTTGCTGATTGCTATATCTTTGGCCAATTTTTTTTTCAAAATGTCTCTTCTATAATCTTGTGTATGATGCGTCTAAACTGTGTTGAACATTGACAGCAGTGCAGGCTTTATAAGGGGTGTAGGGCTGATTTATACAGGACATTGATGTTTAGTAAGTACTTCAGAGGGCGCTTGTTTAGAAGATTAAAATGATCAGAATCTAAAACAAAAAGTCTTTTTCTCTTATAGTTCCGGAATTATAAGCTTAAATCTGCTCCCCTGAAGGCTTACTGTAAAATACCCATACTCAGATAGATAAATTAGATATGTTTTCTAAAATATTGCTTCTCCTACTTCTTTATATTTCCTCCAATCCCCTTTCTGCCAGGTTGTGGGAACCATTTACTCCCCTGACTACCCAGTGCAGGGTAATTGAAATCCCAGGCCGGGGCTGTCCCGCAGAGCATGTCTGTCCCATTTGCATTGATGGCTCTTAAGGGCCCTTGTCGCGGGACCGAAACATGACTCGCTACCATCCAGACTTCTCAATTATAGGCCCATCCGTTGGCCCGAATACCCCCCATTTTAATGCCTTTATGAAGACCCACACAGAGGTCGTCACATGCGCGGCGCTAACAGCATGAAATTGCGGCTAATGCGCGGGAAACTCATTATCAATAAAACCGTGAGCGTGAAGCCAATTACTGGTAATAACGGTGTGAAACAGGCGCTGAGGTGTGAGGAAAGAAAGGGGAGAGAGATGGAAATGTGGCTTTATTTCCATGGGATTAACGACAACCGCACCACTATAAGATCAAGCATTTAATCACACAAAGACCCTGGTCAATACTTAATATTAATATTTATATTCACCTGGATTTGGTCACCTCCACATTTTAGAACTTATTGTCTATCAGCTGACATGTTCTGTGCTAAATGTGAGTGTTATGTGCCATTGATTTGCTTGCAAGCCATTAGCGGAATGTGAAAGCTTGTTATTGGTGTGTAGCAACATGTCGGTCCCACACAATTTTTTTAGAAATTTTAGATTCCACATTGCAAGACCTTGGAATTGTAAAGTCGTGAGCTTGCACTCATCTCCACTATGCGATGGTTCAAAGAGAGAATTATAGCAAAGACCAAAGGTTATCGCAGCGACTTTCACGGCGCTGAAAAGGCACCAAGAGCCCCCCCCCACCTGAAACACAGTGGAGGTGCTGCAGGAAACAAAGAAGGGACAAACAAGGAGATATATGAGCAGGACTCGCAGCTAAGCCACACAAGCCGATCACTATTTTTCTGACTAATGTTTGTTCACTGGAGAATAAGATGGTTTCGTCTGCTACGCTCTTCCCAGAAAATGGTTATTATATTTTTTCTGGCTTTTGTGTCGTGTTGTGTGTAGCTCGAAATAAAAAATCAATCAATCAAAGACTGTAGTGGAGCGGAGGGAGCTGTGCAGAAGAAAGAGAAAGGAGGAGGTGGAGGAGCTGACCAGTGTGGGGAAACACGCTCTGAAACAGGGAAACCCAGGAGGTGGAAGCAACGTTTTAGAGGAGCACTAAAAGGCATGCAGCTGGGTTTTCCTTCAGATACTATTTCCCTGCTCAGTCGCTCAGGACTAACCCAACACCTGAACACAATTTCGTTGTACAATTGCACAATGACAAACAAAGCACTTCCTTACACGTGTTTAGCTGAAGCAAGTGCTGCAGGCTGGCTGTGTATATTTTCAAAGGAAAAGTGCAAGGAAAGTGAAATAGAGAGTCAGACACCCCTGGCATGTGTTGTTTGTGACTATCGATGTTGCATTTTGTTGATGAGAAACTTGACAGCGATCCTAGCTGCAGCTAGAGGAGACTCACTCTGCGACTAGCTTTTCTATTTTAAATCTTTGTCCCTGTCGCACTGTACAAGCTAAGATTTTCCCCACGACGAGTCGCAGACAGCCAAGATCAAGCAGTCTACACCCAGCTTAGACGGAATGAACCATGGAGGTAATGGATGGCATAGAAAGCTGTACACTGACAGACAACCATGCAGTCTTTCATTATCAATAGGGACGTTTTACCATTTATAGACAACGCTGGTGAGTAACCCACGATAACACCTCAACTTCACAGCTAAAGTCTAGGATCTCCGCCTCAAAACATACATTCTTTAATCCAAAAGTGAATAAATCAATATTGTAGTTGTAACTTGGCAGAAGCACTTATTTTCTTCCAGGGAATTAGGCTACACTCTCTCCACCTCTGTTCATCTGAAGCTTGAATACCGTACCTCCTGCGGTGAGGCTTCCTAAAGCAGATTGTTTCAAAATGGGCCGTGTGCCGAGTTGAAACAATAACAGCCTGTTTCAAATAGAGGAATCTTTATGTTACGCAGTCCAAACACTTAGGCCTGAAGTGTAAGAAAATAAACCGCAAACGTATGCTTTACATTGAGGGTGGAAACTTAAAGGTGCCACGCAAATTCAATTACCAAAATAGACTTGTGTGTTTCAAGCGTTTCCTCTTCTAAAACCTACACGTAGTATTTTCGGTTGTTTTTTTCTACACCAGCTTCTCAAAACGCCGAATACTATAGTTTACTAATGAAACATGAAAAGCTAAAGTAAAGATGTTAAAAGTATAAAAATAAGCCAGGAATACCGCGCATATGTCTTGTTAAAGTGTGAAAGTGCAATGTGCTTTCTGCCCGATCGATGCGCTGAGCCGCACTCCTATTGATCGGCGTCTAATTGGACCGGCATGCTCTGTAGGCTGTGGGTCTTAATCAACTGTACTCTATACTCTATATTTGCACTCGTACGGCATTATAAACATGTGGGTTAAGGAAAGAAGGGGTAATGTGAATTTAGATGAGAAAATGAATCCACAGGGCTTTACCCTGTTATTGCTACCTTAGGGTTAGGGTTAGCAATTATGCATATCCAAATCTCAAAGCATATTGACAGCAGAGTTTACAGCCTACTGTATGTGCCAGTGGGATACCTCATTTGAAAGCCAACACCTTCTAGTTCGGCACGGTACTGGGTGGCACGGTAGCGCAGCGGTTAGCACTCAGCACAAACCCGGACCTTCTAGCTGTGAAGCACTCACAGCTAGAAGGTCTGGTGTGAGTGAAACACAACTTGCATCACATTTGCTGTTCCTAACCCTAATCATAACCCTTAATCCCTGACCCTAACCTAACCCTAGCCCCTGATCAGGGGGAATGGCAGGTAACAGGTTAACCGAATAGTCGACTACTGTGCCACTAGTCGGCATCATTTTAGACGTTAAACTGTCTCTCCCTCCCTCTCTCTCTATGCAGATGTGTGTTTTATTCTGCACTTTACTGTACATCGTTAATGTTACAGGGAACTTTAATACAAGTTCATCTTTAACCGGCCGTGTGTCTGGTAAAAGATGCAAGCTAAAGCCTCCACTGTCGCCCATCGCACACACGGCTTTCGACTTTTTCTCTCACACGGACTCATTCACACTAAGTCAACCACGATCTAACACTCCGGGCCCGAAAGCACACTTGCTTCAGACCTTGGACACACGAGGGTGATGCGATGATACACAGAGGAGGACAACAGCAGGAGAGTGGAGTTATGACGAGGAGAGGACGCGACTCTATGTGATGTTTCTTACGGAGCAGGTAAACAATAAACTTGGCATTGTCTAAAAAGTAAGTTAAAACATAGGAAATGGAAATAAGCCACTATATTGTATATTAACTCAGAAAAATAAGCTGGCAAAACTTGCTTACATGTGAGCCGACATTATTACATGACGGATTTGGATGTGGATTTAGTCGTTTAAGCCCTAATCCACAGTGACATGTATACTACTTTTGGAAATGTATACAGTATTACATTGTTTCAATCACAGACCCTTAACATTACGGACCGAGTGTCAAAATAACAACAAACTGCATAACTGATTTACCTTGTTCCATTGCATCCCCTCTATATGACAATCTTTACTGATCCTATAATATGCCCATTATATTCTTGAAGGACAATTGATGGATTAAATCTTGCTATGTGACATGGAGCTGGCATTAAAATCACTCTGTGTGTAAAATATTACTTCCAAATTACTGTCATATTGTGAAGAGCTCTATAAGCCACTTCATATTAAGGCAGCAGCTGTCAAAACACCTAAAGCTCTTCTATAGAATTAACGCTTCCACTGAATAATGTGCTGCATAGGTTGTAAATGATGCGCTTAAGGGAGTCAAGGATGACATATCTATGAATTAAGAGGACGTGGACATCGCTTTTGAAACCATGACACTTTTGAGACAGATCGTTTCATCTGCACGCATTTGGAAATCTTATGGAAATAGAATGAAATGTCAGAATCCAATAACTCTCTACAAGCACTGTGTTTTCTCAGCACCTTGAGTATAGTATTGATTAGGCAGAAGTGTAAGAAGCGAGTCTCGGAAGAAACTAGGCCAGCTATAGGGAGAGTGAAGCAATATACTGTAAAAGTATAGCACCGAGCCCTTAACAGAATTTCATGAAAGAAACTCAATCTCTAAGTTCGGCTGAGCGTTTCAAAATGTGCATCTCAAGTTTCATTGGTCTGAACCAGGAAAAGTCAAGCTGGAGAGAAACTTGGACCAATTCAAAATGAATAGCTAAAGTAAATTTACTACAACTGAACTAGGACTAAGATGAAACAGACGACAAATCCATAGGGGGCTAAAGTGGGAGACAACTTTGGCCACCAACTGGACACCTCATTCTTGGTGCTTTAGTCCTCGTTGTTTGTGTAATAAAAAAAAAAAAAAACAGAGTTTCTCCCATTTTTCCACAATGACTTTAGCAAATGCTGAATTATGAATATATTTTTCAACTACATAAAGATACAGAGACATGGAGAGGGGCAATGTGGTTCAACAGCCCATACTTAGACAGCGCCGTTTTTTGCTTCTACTGAACTATTTGTGTGATAAATATGTTTATTGTCTGCCAGAAAACGTCTATAAAGAGTGAAAAATTGTGATTCCCCAGAGAGGTTTTCCTCCCCCCTCGGCGAGACCACGCCCCCTTGTATGCCGCCTTGCCATCTGTATCTATGGTGAATGTTTTCACTTTGCGATGAGAGGATTAAGCTTAGCAAGAGATCGAGAGGTGAGGGAAGCTTTTCCCGGATGTACCACGATACAAAAAAAACAAAAAAAGGAGATTTTGCATATTAATTTGCATTTAAATTGTCGACCGGACTAAGTATTCTCATGAAAAGGGTGCATGTCTAACTGTCATGACGAATTTCACAGACACTTGTCACTAAGAGCGCTTTGAATAAGTAAAACATGGCAGGGGCACATTACCAGTGATCTTGGCCTGGGTGGTATCTCTGGGCCCGGGGTGAACAGCAGCTCCCCATGGTCTCCTCCGGATAGCGGGCCGTATTTGATGCGGTAACTGTCCACTCGAGCCTGACTGTTCTTCCACTCCAGAGTGATGCTCTCGTCGGTCACATCCACGTTCTCCAAGTCCTTAGGAGCGTCCAGGTCTGGAAATGGAAAAAAGAACCTTAGAGTATTTCAATTCAAAAAGGGACATTGTCGTTTTGTATAACTGATCATCATTGACCTATTTATTCTGTCTATTGAACTTCTCCAGACTTGGTACTATATAGAGCTGCCCCCAGGCCCAAGTGTAGGCTAGACTGGATTAGGAGCCGGGCCCTCGCTGCGTAGGATTTGAATGATTACTGTGTACTTTGATGGCGTTGTGAGCCCAGCGGGGGTCATCCCTCATAAACGCTGCTGATTAAAGAAGAGCTTCAGAACAGCCAGTGTGGTCTGCCCCTCCATCACACGCTCAACCTGGGCTTATTAGCTGCTTCATCCTGCTAAACGTCCAGACATCTCTTCTTACACTCAAAGGCTTTCTTCCGTAAAATGCTTTCATGATTTGACAGCAGAGATGGAAGAAGTATCTGTGCCCAGTGTCCACATACTCGCAAACGAAAGTAATGTTGGTACCGTCGCTAATTCGGCTAGAGACATACAGTATGATTAAGGTCAAGTTTATTTATAAAGCACATTTGCAAAACAGTCCTCACTGCCCCAAAGTGCTGTACAGGTTCAGAGCTACGGCGGCATGACAACCCCCTTTGAGGCAGCTCTGAAAGACCAGTGGCTCTAAGGACTGTGTGTAGGACCAATTGCCCAAGCACTATCAATCAGTCAATCAACGTTTATTTATATAGCACTTTACAACAACACAAGGAAGACCAAAGTGCTTCACAGAACGATAAAACAATTTAAAAACACAACAATTATGACAGTGCGTCCTAGGTGTTAAAAGCCAGTTTGAAGAGATGAGTCTTTAGTCTGGACTTGAAAAGGGACTGATCTGAGAGAACACGCAGACTGATACTACTAATAAGGATTGGCGATGTCGTGCACAAATCAATGAAAAGTTACTGATGGGACGCCCCTGGCTACGTGTTGAAAACATTACTCTGGTTGTAAATACTTGACTGGAGTAAACGTCTGTGTTCATTGAGGTAGGACTTCTTTTTGTGTGATCTCAGAGCTAACGGCTCGTATCAAAAAACACCATCACAAAAATGAAACAACTAAAAGCTATTATTTTTTGAGCGGCTTGAGGAAGGACCCTGATTTTTTTACCTGGACACAAAATTGAAAAGTTCCCAATATGGAACTCTTAATAGCGCTATAGCTCTAGACAAGGGGTGCCCAAACCTTTTGTCTCCGAGGGCCAAAATGAAAAAGTGCCTGTGGGTCGCGGGCCAAACACGGCGATGTGAAGCGTGAAGCACATATAACTGTAAATAATAATAGTTACTTAACCTTTGCAATAAAAGTTGGAAAACCGTGAAAGTTGATGTGCTACTACGCTCTGTGATTGATAAACACCAAGACACCACAACTTTGCAAAAGGAGTGAAACAGCGCCCCCAATTTGACGCTGGTGGCCAAAAAGTGTACTGCATCCATATTTACCATTGAGAATGAATGGGAGAGAGTTGGTATTAACCAGATGCAGCGCAAAAGTAGGTCACTCTCTGGCGGGCCAAAGGAATTGTTCCGGCCCCACTTTGGGTACCCCTGCTCTAGACTTAGGATGAGCTCTTGTGGCTGGCTTAGGCCTATTATAAATGTATTTCATTCCCAAACAAAAGATCGTTCACCTGTGAGGAAGGACTCGTAGACGGGGATGCTGCTATGCTCTCCTCTCTTGGCCGACAGAGAGACCTCGTAGTGGGTGTCGGGCAGCAGACCTCCCAGGTGGTACTGCGTGTCTGTGGGAGGCAGCTCCATCACGGTCCGGTCCAAGGGGTCGGAGCTGGGCCCGTAGGTCACTGTCACTCCTTCTATAGCGGCGACGGGCTGGAACCAGGTCACCAGAGCCGTGGTGTCGGTCACATCGCGAACGTCCACCTGCGTCGGCGCATCGATCACTGAGGGGAGACACACAAGGTTTGTTCAAATCCAAATGTCCTTTTATTTAATACGTGATTGCACTTGTTAAATGTACAATTGACCCAGGAGCAATGAATTTCAGAGGAGAATTCCATGTTAGTCATGTTTACAAAGGATTACTTTGCACCTTTTACACATAAAAGACATCATTTAGTCCAACACATTCAACTAAAAGCTGTATAATTTCCGCTCGTGCAGTTGCAACCATTAAAACAATAATCTTGTACTTAACTGTGATTAATCTTATAATGCTACTTTAGAAGAAAATGCACTAAAAGGCTGTGGCCAAACAACAATGTTTAAACTATTACAGGGTGTAATTACTGCAACTATGTACAACCACCATTAGTGTCCATTAAACTTCCATTAACTTCCATCATCATTTGCTCACGATAGACCAACAGTTTTTTCATGTTGGTAACAAGCTATGGGTTGCCAGATGTGTGGTCATATCCTTCATTAATCCTGTTTTCCAAATTAACACTGAACATTCCTTCTGTTTGTACGTGGTCCTGCTTTAGGCCAATCACAGTAGTCTTTATATCAGGGCATTCCGCAGAGCATTAAAAAGCACAGAGTCATTACATGAATTATGCCCAAATAAAGGGTTTAAAACTCATTAAAAAACATGAAATCTGATTCAAACTGGCAGCTTAATTTCTTTGAAAATACAGACACAGAACCAACAACAAGGACATTGTTCAACTCATTTTACTGCATACAATTTTTAATGCCGAAATACTATATTTCAGTGCCACAAACGCTAATTTCTCATTTCAAATATGATCCCAAACAGAGGAAAGAAAATTGGCTTAATATTTACGCCATAATTTGGGTATTTTCAATGAACTTATACAGTAAAATAATGTTGAGCAATGTCATCATTTTCAAATACATTAACATTTAATGCCAGTTTGAATTAAGTTTAATGCTTTTAATGACATTTAAGGCCACAATGTTTGTGCATTTGTGGCACTGAAAACATATTTAGGCATTAAAACACATTAAATTTGACTTGCTGCCACTGATAGAAGCCCTGATATATTCTTTGACCATAACCACCACCACCTTTTACTTAATATGATATAATTGTATGGTATGGTTAAATTAAGAGCTCCCCAAAGGTTTGACCCAACACTGAGATAAGTTGCTATAACAGGGATAAAAAATGTCCAAATGGATGAACTTAAAGGTCCTATATTGTGCTTTATTCAGGCATTTACAACTACTTTACTTTACACAACTTAAAAGAATGGGTCTTGAAAATACCCCTCAGTTCTTATGTATGAAAATGCAGTAATACAAGACACCAGCAGAGGACACACTTTTCCCTCTTGCGTGCTCCAATGGCAGGAGAAGTAGTTTTGCAAACGAAAGAGTACTGGCAATCGGGTAAGAGAGTTTGACCTCGAATAGGCACACGTTTGGTGAAGGTGTCTAGACTGAAGATGTCAGATGAATATCACGGAAATCTTTGCGTGACGTGCACCAGAGGATGGGCTGGCGTTTTGAGTGCGGAAAGAGAGACGGGCTGAATGTGCAGATGCACTAAAACGAAAAAACAACACTTCCAAGTTTATTTATGTAGTAATAGTCATAGGTTGAACACTGAAACTGTTGAGCCGGATGAGACGTTACATCAGGAGGGTCATCATCGCCACGGAGCGCTTCCCACCCGAGTGAACTTGTTTACCCGCCGCAGGTGTTGAAAACCCACGTTAGCCTTTGAATTTATGAGCCCGTCCTGATTATTTACTCTCCGCATCCCGGCGCCGTGAAGGACGCGCCTTTTTAGCGCCGCCGAAACGGATTTGTCACACGTAAGCAACTTCGGCAAAGTCAAGCCTCTGCTGCGGCTCTGATAACGTGGAGGATCTGCGCTCGGTGCTGGAGGTGATTTCGCGGCGTTGTTACAGTCACCAGAGCCCTCCCCCGGGACCGCTCTGAGCCTGACTGACTGCGGCTGTGCGCGGGTTTAGTGAAGGGGGGGAGGGGCTTCACACTCTAGACTCTCAGTGGGACAATCTCACAGCAGCAAAAGGCTCTTTTCCACATGCAGGCGCGTGTCAGCCGAATGGCTCTTTCACCCGCGTTGTCGAGCTTTTCCATAACAAAGGCCAGGGCCAAACTGGTCTGACCAGGTACAGGTTTTGGGCCCGACCTCTGGCTGTGGCCAAAGCGGGCTACCCGTGTCTAATGTGACGTGAACAGACTGCTGGCCTCTGATTGGCAACGAGAGAGTGGACAGCCCTCACTATTGACACGCTGGTCACGCAGGATTTAATATTTCACAGCATCATACCGATGTACTAAAAAAGGATTTTGCCGATAATAGCATTTAGCCGCTGTTAGCGCAGCTTTAGCTGGTGATAGCATAACATTTGCATGTAGCTTACCTTCATAGTTCGTAGTTTAGCTACGTTTAGCTAGTTAGTTATTTTCTGTTTTAATACAGCTTGGCTCCTCTGAATGATTCCATAACTCCCACCAGATTTTGTCCACATTTGTTCTCACCACGGTTTACAAAACTTTTAATGACATCTGTACAGCGTGCGGCTCCGCCCACAACAAATGCATGTGTGTGTGTGGTGGAAACAGAAAGGTCTGCGGGCTAGTGTCGATACGTGCACGTAGATCGAGGCGTGCGCGGCCGGGTCGCGCTCTGTGGAACGACGCCTAAATGTAACCGGAGCCACCGCAAGAGGCTGACACAAAGCTCAGAAGATGAACGAGTTTCTATTTGAATTCAAAGATGAGTGAATGATGGTTAAGGGTTCATTATATTGCATTAAAATGACAACATCGAGAGGATCCCGACGTTTTTAAAGAAATAGGCCACCGTTTTTTTCGTACTGAGATATGTAGAAACTGAAGTCTCTGGGCCTGTGTGATGCCATTTGCAAGTGGATTTTAGTTTTTTAACCTGTAGGCCACAAAAGGTTAAGGTTAATGACTGTGTCTCTGATGAACTCACTGTGAGTATTGGCTCTCCACAGGGTTGTATTTAAGCCCTTTGTTGTATACTTTGTACACCCATGATTGCATTGCATTGAGTCCGAACAATTTAATAATTAAGTATGCAGATGACACAACTATTGTTGGCCTGATTTCCTCAAATGATGACTCTTTTACAGAACCGAGGTGCAAAACGTAGTGTCCTGCAGTGAGCAAAACAATTTGACTCTGAACACCTCAAAAACCTTTGAGTTGGTCTTTGATCTTAGTAAAAGTAAATCTGTACCTGTACCTGTTTTTGTAAATGGTGCGGAGGTCAAAATTGTTGAAGATTGTAAATTTCTTGGTGTGACCTTGTCAAACGATCTGAGTTGGAGTTCAAATATCAGTGCTGTTGTGAAAAAGTCTCGCCAGCGGCTTTTCTTCCTGCGTAAATTGAAAGAATGTACTCTTAATAAGCAGATTCTTTTACATTTTTACCACTGTGGTATAGAAAGCCTTCTTTCTTCTGCGATCATGGTGTGGTTTGGAAACGCTACTGTGAAAGAAAAGAAAGCTTTAAATCGTGTTGTCCGCTCTGCCAGTAGGACCATCGGTGTGGAACTTTCTGTCCTTGAAGACATTTACAAACAAAGACTTATGTCTCGGGCATTAGCCATCATTAAGGACCCGCTGCATCCTGCCAGGGACTTGTTTGAACTTCTCCCTTCTGGGAGGCGCTATCGTGCTATTAAATGTGATAAATGCCGCCACAGTAAAAGCTTCTTTCCACAAGCTGTGATGTCTTTGAATGGTACACTTTGATCAGGCTTCATTACCATTGCCATTACTTTTTACCTTTTTAATTGAGTTTCACAAATTTTAATTCTTAAGTTGTATTGTAACCTTTAACTTATTTAACTATTGGCTTGTTTGTTTTTAAGACTGTCTTTTTATGTTTTATGAATGAATGTTTGACAGTGCACTTTGAGCTACTTGCACATTTTTTCCAATGTGGTTTTGTACTGCAAATGGCAAATAAACTGAATCTGAATCTGTTCTTACCTTAGACGAGTTTATGCGTACCTGTCTGGTCTTTACGCGTGCGCTCAGTCACGCTAAAGGTCCAAAGATGTTGTTAGCAATAGCACTCGACATGTTTCATTTTGTGTAACTATACTTGGATCGTGTACACCGTATTTAAATAGGGGAAACGTGGAAGAGCTTGGTCGCTTCTACTGTAACTTCACCCCCGTTTGGCCCCATAGAGGAGAGGAGGAGAGGCTAAATGCTAACAACATGGTTGGTCTTTTTGCGTGACTGACCAGACCAGACAGGTACGCATCAACTCGTCTAAACTCAGGTAAGAACATTATCTCAGTATGGAAAAACGGTGGCCTGTTCCTTTACCAGTCCGAACACCTTCACCTGAACATTTCACTGCTCAAACTATAACCAGCAACTTGTTTACATAAGCAGTCATACAAGACATCACCTGTACTGGGTTGATCTGGTGTGGACGAAGTTTTGCTTCTTACCTCAAAAGGCTTCATCAGTTTCCCATCTTTTATCAGAAGGCTGAACAGTACCCATCAAAAGTTTGGAAACGCTTTTTTATGTATCGTTTTTTTTCTTTCATTTCAAGACTATTTACATTGTGGATTCTCATTGAAGGCGTTCATTCATGAATGAACACGAATGGAATTATGTTTTAAACAACACATTTTGAAATAGAATCTTCGAAATAGCAGCCTTTTCTTTGACTACTGCTTTGCCCTTTTGACTTTTTCTCATTGAGCATCAAGATGTCGTCTCAAGAAATGATTTTCACTTCACAGACTGTTGAACCATTTCAGGACGACCTTATGAAGCTCATTGAGAAAATCCCAAGAATAAAGAAGAGTTTTTCAAGAATTTAAAGTAGAACTTTTTTTGGGACCTATTTCACCCTTTTTTGTGTCCTCCCATGTGTTCATTTATAGTTTTAAAGCAACAGGCCACCGTTTTTTCCATACTGAGATATGTTCTTACCTGAGCTTAGACGAGTGATGCGTACCTGTCTGGTCTTTATGCGTGCGCTCAGTCACGCAAAAAGACCAAAGATGTTGTTAGCATTTAGCCTCTCCTCCTCTCCTCTATGGGCCAAACAGGGTGTTAGAAGTTAGAAGCGACCAAGCTCTTCCACATTTCCCCTATTTAAATACATAAATAAATAAATAAATTGCATGAGTAGTTACACAAAATGAAAAAAGGGCACTATATTGTAAGGCGTAACACCTAAGGAGCACTTCGACATCCACGCAGAGAATCCTATAGGAGTGAATATATTACTGCGCCGCTGTGTAACTACTCACGTAACCGTATTTAAATAGGACAAACGAGGAAGACCTTGGTCGCTTCTGACTTCATCCCTGTTTGGCCCCATAGAGGAGAGGAGGAGAGGATGGCTAAATGCTAACAACATCTTTTGTCTTTTTGCGTGGCTGAGCGCACGCGTAAAGACCAGACAAGTACCCATCAACTTGTCTAAGCCCTTGTAAGAACATATCTCAGTATGGAAAAAAACGGTGGCCTGGTCCTTTAATGCCTTCAATGAGAATCATACAAAACAAATGAGGGGTCTCCAACCTTTTTTACCCCATAAGCTATTATGTTCATGAAACAAAAGTGTCAGAGAGCTACTTGTGCTTGTGTAACTATGCAATTTAGGTGGATTTACTTGGTTATCCTTCAGTTTTCTTGAGCTTCCTCTTAATCTTTGTACTCTGTATTGTTCAGAATATTCAGAGAAAAAAGAAAATGCATCTAAAATGTGACTCATCAAGTGAAAGTAGCTACTTGGAAAGGGCTGGAGAGCTACTGCTAGTAATAGTTTTGAAAATAAAGAAAAGCCAATACATAAAAAGTGTTGACCAGTACTGTATATCGATTCAGTCGGGAGTGGGTCTGAAAAACTACTCTCAACTTGTTCAATAGCTTCTTATGATGCCCTGTAAGTAAACCCCTACTGGATCAATATACACTGACCAAAAAAAACTCTTTCATTGTTTGTTATATTAAAAAAAAAAATCAGGTATACTGTAGGGCTGTTAAATTTCGAAGGGACTGCTTTCCTCGAGCTCTTTTCAGTCAATAGTTGCAGTCGTTGACACTTCGCCACCGCGCTGGTCCAGGTCGCAGGTTAGACGCCCGCAGAGGTGCAAAGAAACGAAAATGATTGGTTTTAAATTGCGTTTCCAGCTGTCGCTCTATTTATTCTGGAGCCTTCCCGCTGTTTTGAGTCCGTATATAATCTCACCCAGGCACTGACCCACCGCTGGATAGACCTGTCAATTATTACACTGGCTGAAGCGCAAACACTAAATCTTACTTTGTTGAAAGGGGGAAAAGTCTCCCAGAGGTGGCTCGGTTGCACACTTCGCCGGGACCGGATTTGAATTACAATACCTGAGTCTTAACTGAAACACACGTTTAACAACTTCGGCGGGAGGTTGAGAAGCCTCCCCTTAGGTCAACACACTTGGAAATAAAGTAGTTTGCGTTTCGACCACACCGCTGAACTCTCACGCCGACCGTTTTCAGAGTATATATTAATGCCAGAGTGTCCGCGTGTTTTACAAACCATTGGGACTTTATCGCTGCTCCAGGATTGAGCGAGGGGTTCCTATCGCTCAGCGCAGGCCCCCGTGAATCCATATCGCATTTACTGCCTTTTAAATCAAACCGGTG
Source organism: Neogobius melanostomus (assembly GCA_007210695.1). NCBI lineage: Eukaryota > Metazoa > Chordata > Actinopteri > Gobiiformes > Gobiidae > Neogobius > Neogobius melanostomus. The sequence goes on along the minus strand of VHKM01000449.1, from coordinate 457,302 downwards.
CAGCGGAATATAATGAGCTGATCAGTCAACGCTGACGTGGAGGAATGTGCTCCGGTGCTGTCCCTGCTGGGGGCCCGCGCTATGGCTTTCTCAGACGCGAGAGAAACCAATGATCCAGAGCCACACGGTGAAGGTGACGACTTGTGTTAGAAATGAACTCCGACAAGGCTCTTCAATGTACATTACTCTATGTGTGCGAAAAAAGCTCTGCAGAAATCTATTTGGTTTGATCTGCAAGAGCAAAAATTACATTTTTTATGAGATTAATGGCCATATTTTAGCCATTTTTGATTAGATTAAATATTCATGATGGATTTTATGCTTCATGTAAGTACATAGATCAGTGCTCAAAGTTAAGTCTGGCAAGACTAAATGGACACTCACCTTTCTCAGGCATGGACTCAACAGTACAGCCAAGAAACAATGGGCCTCATTCATGAACAACATATAAATCAGCACTTAACGCAGGGACTGCAAGAAAAAACTGCACCAGCTTCATGACATTCTTAAGTAGGGCCCGACTGATATATCGGGCCGATAGTTGTGAATTTTCCAATATCGGCCGATAGCCGATATCTCCGGAACCAATAGTGATAAAGACTTCCCGGTTTTTGCACTTCAGTCAGGGGAACTGGAAACATTGCGGTATAAATCCGTCACAAATTTGTAGACCCATTTTATATATTTTATGTTGTAGACTTTTGCTAATAATTTCAGAACCATAAGAGACGGAGACTTACCCTTTTTGTTTTGGAATCTGCAGATTTTTGTCTTTCGAACAAGTTCCCTCTTACTGTAAGTACCAACTAAACATGAATGTCCTGAATAAATGGCAAGGCAAGGCAAGGCAATTTTATTTATACCGCGCATTTCATACACAAGGCAACTCAATGCGCCTATCAGCCTTATTCCCTCATACAGCGCCCCCTGCTGTCATAGTTCAACACTGACCCATTTAGAAGCATCACACACAGGTTTATAGATGAGGCATTATAAAAATGTGGCCATTTATATCGGCATAGCGGCATCTGCCTTAGAGAAACCCTTATCAGTCGAACTCAATGAGATATACTATATCTATATATTTCTATGATCGAAACCTTTACTATTATGATAAATGTTTAACTATAGGCTATGTTAGAGATTAAAAAAAAGACATAAATTAAATCACTTAAAATATTGGCCTCTATATCGGCTATGCCAACCCCCTTCATATCGGCATCGGACCCCAAAAATCCATATCGGGCGGGCCCTATTCTTAAGTAGGCACAATCATTCACACCTGCCTATGACAAGAAGTGTCGTGTGCAACAGGCCGCCAGAGGAGGACAGAAATGGCAAATCCAAACTAATAACCATGAAAACCCCAAAAGAAAAAAGAACATTAACTCAAGTAGGCGCTGATCCAGTGGTGCTGTGGGGCTCAAAGCACCCACTCAAATCTTTGAGCACCCAGGCGAATTCGCCCTTAATACAAAATGATTCAACAGATATAGCCTGTGGTGTATATCATGTGAGCTTTTTCCTTCCTCTCCTTGCAAGCGAGCGCGGGTCCAACCCTAACACATAATAGGCGTGGCGGCAGTGCAAAGTTTCGTTGTAATTAATTTTGCAATAACTTTAGACTTTAGCTGTTAATAAGAACAAGTAATATTATATTTTTACATTAATTAATCAAAACGTGCACTTTTTCTACCTAATGATATTGGATTATTTAATAAGCATTATTATACATGTGCCACTTCACCAAAGTCATTATTCAGTTTCCTCTCTCATTTCACTCTGGCCATTGAATTACTGACACTTCTGAACAGCTGTTATTACGATGAACTTAAGCACTCACTTGTCACTACATTCTTGGAGGCGGGGGGTCCTCTCTTGTTGTTCTTCACCACCTCCAGCTTCACCTCGTACTCCTGCCCCGGGCCAAGGCCTGACTGCTCGAATGTGGTCTCGGGACGTCCCAGAGAGTTCATGATCTCTCCGTCTTCCTCTTTCTGTCAGAACACACCAAAAACAGCGGTCAAGAGACATAGCAAAGTGTAATCAAAAATCATAAATTGAATACTTTGTGCATTGAAATACGTATCGTATCTAGCCCTCAAAAATGTATCGCCCGAGTCCTAAAAGTTGGTGCACGGTAACTGCTTGGATGCATTAACAAATTTTAGTATTGATAATGAACACTTTTATTCACAAATTAATAACTATAAATATATAAGTAAGAAATATCATTTACAAACCAATGGACAACACAACTAGAACTGATTGACCAAATGTTGTGCTAAAGCCACATTGTGTAACATTCCAGGTTAAGCGTTACGACGTCACAGAAACTAAACTGTCGCAAAACCATGTTACGTAAACACACATACCAACAATACCAAAACAAAAAAGTGTTCCTTATGCAAGGGCTTAATGAACAGATGTTGAGTCAATCTTGGCACAGTGGGTAAAGGCTTCTGTGAGCACTCAGTAAAAAGTAAAAAGCCAAACTGCTAAACAGACATTTGCTCGACTGGCTGTTAGCGAAAAGAAAACTCCAGCCGCTAACTGTTTTTACTGCTGCGTGTGCATATTCTGACTCAAAGGGGCTATTTTCCGCGGGACAATCTGCCAGAGCCTTCTGTTGGCACACTGGGAAATCACTATATTTAAATAAATGAGAAAGTGTCTGTGGGTTTTGGTTTTCAAATGAAGGAAGAGAATTTCAAACAAAGACCCTTTACAGACATGTGGGTATATCGGCTTGTGCCCAGTTTAAATGAAGCAGACAGCATAAAATAATCAAGTCCAAGGATTTACGAGTACGGTTACATCAACACACAGTTTAACAGTAATAACTGCAATATCAAGTGCTACTCTATTTGTTAAGAGTAAGAGCATACAGGACTTACAGTGTTTCTGAAGATGAGGTTCCATCCGTCGAAGGGGACGTTGAGAGGGTCCCACTGCACCTCCACTGACGTCTCCCGCACAGACTTGAACTTCAGGCCCTCAGGCTCAGGGAGGTCTGTGCAGAGATAGTTAGATTTAGACAATGGACCACTGGTTTGGTCTGGTACATCTTATGTCATGTTAAGTCTACCTACACTGAAAGAAATGATTAGTGGTGCTTACTTGAAAAAACCTTGGAAACCCGACACCTTGCTTTAGTCAAGCTAATGTGGCTAATCATTTACAAGTATTGGTAACTCGCCAATTTCCAGTACTGTTAACTCGCCTTTCTCCAGTATTGTTAACTAGCCTATCTCCAGTACTGTTAACTCGCCAATTTCCAGTACTGTTAACTCGCCTTTCTCCAGTACTGTTAACTCGCCTATCTCCAGTACTGTTAACTCGCCTATCTCCAGTACTGTTAATTCGCCTATCTCCAGTACTGTTAACTCGCCTATCTCCAGTACTGTTAACTCGCCTTTCTCCAGTACTGTTACTCCCTATCTCCAGTACTGTTAACTCGCCTATCTCCAGTACTGTTAACTCGCCTATCTCCAGTACTGTTAACTCGCCTATCTCCAGTACTGTTAACTCGCCATTCCAGTACTGTTAACTCGCCTATCTCCAGTACTGTTAACTCGCCAATTTCCAGTACTGTTAACTCGCCTTCTCCAGTACTGTTAACTCGCCAATTTCCAGTACTGTTAACTCGCCTATCTCCAGTACTGTTAACTCGCCAATTTCCAGTACTGTTAACTCGCCTACCTCCAGTACTGTAAATTCGCCTATCTCCAGTACTGTTAACTTGCCTATCTCCAGTACTGTTCTCGCTTTCATACTGTTAACTCCTTTCTCCAGTACTGTTAACTCGCCTATCTCCAGTACTGTTAACTCGCCTATCTCCAGTACTGTTAACTCGCCAATTTCCAGTACTGTTAACTTGCCTATCTCCAGTACTGTTAACTCGCCATTTCCAGTACTGTTAACTCGCCAATTTCCAGTACTGTTAACTCGCTTCTCCAGTCTTAACTCGTTCCAGTACTGTTTCGCAATTTCCAGTACTGTTAACTCGCCATTCCAGTACTGTTAACTCGCCATTCCAGTACTGTTAACTCGCCTACTCCAGTACTGTAAATTCGCCTATCTCCAGTACTGTTAACTTGCCTATCTCCAGTACTGTTAACTCGCCAATTTCCAGTACTGTTAACTCACCTTTCTCCAGTACTGTTAACTCGCCTATCTCCAGTACTGTTAACTCGCCTATCTCCAGTACTGTTAACTCGTCAATTTCCAGTACTGTTAACTTGCCTATCTCCAGTACTGTTAACTCGCCAATTTCCAGTACTGTTAACTCGCCAATTTCCATATACTTTTCCAATACTTGCATATTTAACCCTTAACTCATAATTGTGAGGCTTTCTTCAGAAAATAGCCCTGATAGATCAAATAGTACACAGGTTGCCTTGTTCTAAATGTACAGCAGTTCTTCCAGTACCATGTAGGTACTGTTCACTGACCATATTCTTGGGAGGATTACTAGAGAAACTCCACTCAAAACATTAAAAAGCATAAGGTTTATTTTATTGTGAAATGTGTACTCTGCTTAATTCAATGCCAAAAGGAAAAACTTTAAGAAGCCGCGAGCAGCTGCTGTTCAGATTATGAGGCTCAAAGTAAGAATAACCAAACTGCAGATTAAAACAATTGTGGATTGATGCGGGCGACTCACAGCGACACAGGGGGAACATGCAAAGTCTGCACAGAAAGGACGACATGGAAATCAAATCCTTACTGTGAAAGCTTGACTGCTCACGATTGAATTACCATGACAATTTCTTTATGGACCACAATTAAGTTATGACTGACAAGTTCATGCCCTGGCAGCCAAAGGCCTCAGGTACAGTACATTCATTGGATGGGAAACATATTGGCTAGAATGATGAGTGAACAGTGATTTTTAGTAGTCTTTTGGGATTGCATTAGTCAGTTGGAGTAACACATTAATTGTGTGAGATTATGAAACTTATGGAGCTAATTAAACAAGAAGCCTTTATTGATCACCTCAAGCAAACATTCAACCTCGACTCACGTGTCTCCACTCGGGCGCTGACGGGGACACTCTTCTTGTTGTTGAGAACGGCGTATACGCTGATCAGGTACTCTATTCCCGGTTCGAGTTCGCGGATCGTGGCCTTCTTCTGGTCTCCAGGGACTCTCATGTCCATCTCCAGACCCCCGAGCACAGTGGGCATGTAGGTCACAAGGTACTCCGTCACACGCATCGCGCTCTCCCACGTGAGGTCCACAGTCTCTGTATCCACTTCCACCACTGTCAGGTTCTTGGGTGGAGACACTACAGACGGACAAAGTATTAGGAAAAGGCTTGAATCTATGGTGATATTACACTGTTTTCCAAGTAGGGCTTCATGATAATTGCATCAAAAAGCAATCTGAATTAAGTCTATCCTCCTTAAAAATAATTTACCAACTAAACCTGCATAACAGCATCCAAAACATTCATTAATTGAATTTTCCGTCTTTGTTGATGTATTATGCTGTCTTAAAATCCTTTTTTTTGCTGGTGTAGGAATAAGGTGCTTCAAGATGATTATAAATATCCACTGGATGCAATACAGGCTGCTCATCCGTGACATTTCCAAACATAAGCTTTGAAAATCCCTTATGTGACTATTTTTGTCTTTGATAGCAGAAATTGCCCAATCCACTACTATCCACATAATCCCAGTCATCAATCCTTTATAAGGCCGGTCGTAATTGAAAATAACAAGCTCATCCGTCACTGACGCATTATGAGCAATATTATTAATTCTTCCCATTTATTTCAATAAAAGGGCAGATTTCCCCAAAAAATATACGGTCTTGAATGCATAAAACAAGCCTTCTAACCTGGACTATTAGTATTGTTAATGCCAAGTCTTTTTTTAAATTATTATTAATTTGTCTTTGAGATTTTGCCCAGAATATGGCTTTAAATGCTAAACACATTCATAAACACATCATGAAACTACAAATAATGCCATAAAGATTTACTCTTCTAATCCTCTCTTTTTGTTCATTTTAGACTGCTTACATCTGTTTTTGTGTAATGGATGTCTTGCTAGCGTTTTGTTTGTAGTACCAGCAAAGACTGTTATCACACTACCTGGTAATATGATGAGTGTTACAACAGGCCAACTTTTATCTCTTTGCTTCACAGGTGTTCCCCATGAATAATGAATGAAGGAGTCTAAAAGAATGAAATCTTATCCACGCAATATGCCAACTGTTATAAACTTTGCATGGTCACAATGAAGCTGCTTACACTGTGACTATTGCTATTGTTTAAGTGCAACCATTTAGCTGCTAATAAGGTTTCCTGATTGTATGTAACTTGAAATGTGTCTCTTACTTTTACGACACACTAATACTATTGCCTGAGAGGGTGACAAACTACTCATTAAGTGCTTCTTTGTGTTTAGAAATATTTTGTTATCAAACGGAATTGTGCAATAATTAGATCTGTTTTGTTGTATTCCTGAGGGCAGCAACAGAAAAGAGCAGGCATGAAGTGGATCAGCTGCGTTTTTAAAAAATATATATAAATGCGCTGTTTACTAGTATTTCTGTATGTAGTACTTAGTTGTTATCACGTGAAACGGGGTCAGCCCTATGTTCCCCGGTACCTATGTTCCCCGGTACTATGTTCCCCTGTACCTATGTTCCCCGGTACCATGTTCCCCCTACTTCTATTGATTAAGATTAGGCACCAGCCCACTATCCTTAAGGTTAGTGGCTAGGGCAGGGTCAGGGTTAAGCTGCTTGATATATGTATGACATTTCACTCTCACGACTTGTGATTGGTTGAAGTACCAACTCACCTACAGAAAAAAAAAATTGCACCCGGGGAACATAGGTATGCACCCCGTGAAACCCCATGGTCTCGTGAGGACTCCGCACCATAAACAAAAATGTCATCAGTGTTAGTCACAGTTTCCAAAAACGCTGCACTAAATACCTACCAAAGACATTCAGTAGCGTTAAGTACAAGTTATACTTTATTAATCCCTGTAGGAAATTTCGTTTGACTGCATTTGACCCATCCTCGACGCCACTGGGGCGACCTGTAGGAGCAGTGAGCTGCCAGGGTAGGCCGGCGCTCGGGAACACATCTCCAGGTTAATGGTCAGAACGCTGGCTAGAGATTGACCCATTGTATATATTTTAGAAGGGGAAACCGGAGTACGCCTACTGGAGAAACTGCGCAGACACCCAGGACCTTCTAGCTGTGAAGCAAAAGCTCTAACTGCTGGCTGCGCTACCGTGCCTCCCGTGTTATTAAGCTATTAAAACCACCATCAGTTGACTGAAAAAGTTCAACCCTTCCTTACCTTCGGAGCAATCTTCCCCGATGAATCCCTCATCGCAGACGCACACTCCGTTCTCACAGCGTCCCTGGTTCTGGCAGTCTCCAGGACAGGTCAGCATGGAGCAGTCGTGACCCGAGAACCCTTCGAAACACACGCAGGTCCCATCTACACAGTACCCTTTGTCCAGGCAGTTATTGGGACAAGTCTTCTCGCCGCAGTCCTCTCCGGTGAACCCCTTGTGGCAAACGCACTGTCCATTGACGCAGCGCCCGTGATCGTTGCAATCATTCGGGCAGGTCAGCTCACCGCAGTCTTTACCGGTGAAGCCCAGGAAGCATACGCACTTGCCGTCTACGCATTCCCCGCGTCCAAGACAATCTTTGGGACACGTTTTGACGCTGCAGTCCTCTCCTGCAAAGCCCTTGTCGCACATGCATTGCCCGTTCACACAGCGGCCGCGGTTTTGGCAATTGTTGGGGCAAGAGATCTCGCTACAGTCTTCGCCTTCGAATCCGATGTCGCAAACGCACTCCCCATTGACGCATTCACCCCTGCTGCTGCAATTGTCAGGGCAGGACAAGATCGAGCAAGCGTCTCCCTCGAATCCGGGGTCGCAGATGCATTTACCGTTGAAGCAGTGGCCTCTTTCGTTGCAGTTGTCAGGGCAGGTGAGTTTCGAGCAGTCGTCGCCGCTGTAACCGGTTTGGCAGATGCACTGGCCGTTCACACACATACCGCGGTTGTTACAGTTTCCCGGGCAGGTGAGCTCGCCACAGTCTTCCCCGGTGAAGCCCTCGTCGCAATAGCAGGTCCCGTTAACGCAGCGCCCTCTGTCGTAGCAATCGTTCGGACAGATCAGCTCTGAGCAATCGTATCCGGTCCATGGCTCGTCGCACACGCACTCATCATCTACGCATTTGCCGCGTCCCAGGCAGTTGTTGAGGCAGTTTGTTTGGGAGCAATCTTCACCGATGAACCCCTCCTCGCAAAGACAGGAGCCGTCGACGCAGTGGCCGTAATCGCCGCAATCCAAAAGGCAGAGCTCGATGCTGCAGTCGTCGCCGCCGAAACCGTCGAAGCATTCGCATTTCCCGTCCACGCACCGCCCCTGGTCCTGGCAGTCATTGGGGCATTCCGGATCGGTGCAGTTGGGACCTTTCCAGCCCAGTTCGCAAATACAGCTGCAAGTTTCGGCACTCCAATTCCCACGGCCGTTACAGTAGGGCTTTGTGGACACCTCACCTGGAACAAGAACAAGAAAGGGGAGACATTTAAAAGGGCAATCAGGGTATTAACTTAGTTTACGCTGCTTTCAAATGACACTCGATCCAAATACTGGGGTTGGTTACTTGGGAAACAGGTGATTGGTATCCCCGCGTTGCAATAATTGAGCCAAACAGTGACACAAAAAGGCCAGATTGTATTACTAATTTATATACCCAACGGCAGCCAACAATAAATCTTTCCAAGTGTTTGTAAAATAAGCCCCTGCACCACCTGTTTTCTGTTCCACACTTTGAATCTACAATTGCAAATCTGGAACCGCCCCTGAACTGGAGTTTGGAGCCCTGTTAAACCTGTTTGTCCATGGTCCAGATCGAGAACTATAGGAGTAATCGAGAAAGTGCCTTTCCATCTCATAACCTTGCAAAGTGATTTGGATTCTGCTCTTGACCTTACTATGTTTAATATAGGATACTTTTTCTTCCATTTATAACTAGGAGTCTAGGGACAATTTATGTTCAATGGCAATACGTTTTTGCTTTGTTCGTATGAATTTTGCAATAATAAAGTGATGAGTGAAAGGGAATGGATATAGTATATGTCCCAAAACGTGTAAGAAAAATGGAACTCTTCTGGCCCCCACAAGAAATGTTGAGATTGTTTTAGGAGTTTTTCAAATGAGTGGAGATTTTCAAATGATTGCTGGTAACGATCATTGTTGTACTGTATTTGATAGTTTGCCAAAGAAACAAACTACAGTTTTTCCTCGATTGAAGACATTCAGAAGCCCCTTATGAGAGACCAACCGGCCCGATTAATCATGAGGCCGTCCTCCCGTGGACCCACCACCTGCAGGAGGAGCCATAGGGCTGGTGCAATGTGATTTGGGCAGCTCCAACGGCTGCCCCCACGACCCGGCAACGGAAAAGTAGAAGAAAATGGATGGATGGATGGATGAAGACATTGTTTATGTCACATATTATGATAGACATTCCCCTGAAGACTGCAAACATTTTTTTGATTAAGATATAATTAACTGTGTGACAATACCTGCATACACAGATCAGACTGCACAGCCAAACACGAAACAATCTTCAACTGTGTTTCCATATGAAAATGTAATGGCACAAAGAGATGCGTTAATGTTTTGTATCATGTGTGCTGACGTGAAGAGAAAAAAATTGCCTATGCTCTGATAAAAAGACTAAAGTTTTGGGGAACTGTGTGAAAATCTTGAATTGCGTCCAAGAGTTATGTTTAATGAGATCAATCTGTTGGTGGTGGGGGCAGTCGATGGCATTTATTAGCTGATCAAAAGAGCAAAAACTGTAATTCCCATGTAAGATGCATTTCACACCAACTGTACCTGTTACGGGAGCTCCACAGCAGCCTGCTCCACTGCCACACTGCTCCCTCAGGGCGGACAGCTCTGACTCTAGCATCTCCAGGCGGCTCAGGATGTCCTTCAGGTGTGGTAGGTGGTTGTCGCAGCCACACGCCTGCTTGGGAATATTGATGCGATGAGTGAATACAATCTGATTCTCCCCATCCATCGTGTGCTCCATGTGTTCCGTGTTTTGCATTTGATCCAGTGGTTCGCTCTTGTGCTTGGGCTCCGTCGTGCCAGGAGTGTCCAAGTGCACCGAGCAGAGAGGCGTAGACGGGACGTTGATGTTGTAGACGTGGTTGAAGATGACAGGCTGGTCGGGGTGAGGTAAGGTGATGTTTTCTTGGGTTTTCTTGGGCGTCAGAGTTCCCGGCGGTGGCGGATGACCTGTTTGACCAGGCCGGCATTGGAGTATTGTAGCAGGAGCGCTGCACTTAAGCAGACTAAAAGTATTGGTTTCGCCCCCATGATGAACCCCTGGGTTGGGTCTTTTTTAGAAATCAGCAAAGGGAGACTGTGTTACAACAATGGAGTTTGGAGGTTTCCTGAAAATAAACAAAAACAAGATAAGGTAAGAATGAAACCAAAACTTGTAGTTCATGGATGTTTTGTACAGAAGAATCACACCTACAACCTTTGGATCAGTAGGTGAACCTCTACAAACTGAGCTACCATCTTTTTTAGGCATTTGGAACAGAGCGCTTCAGTACAAACTCACTTTTCTCTTCTTCATCCATTCCATCCATTTTACACAACAGACCTTCAAACACTTATTAGCTCTCTGCTGCCCTACACAGTCCCCTACGCAGCAAAACATCCATCTTTTTTGCCCTTGCATCTAGGGTTGATTCAGCAACTAGTCCCAGCACGCCGTGACACAGCTGCAGTGAAAAAGAGGAGCATCTCACTATAAAAGCAATTAACCTTCTTGTGTTGCCCCCTTGAAAAGACGTGCACACCTCCACCTGGTGGATCTATCCCTCTCTCTAAGGGAAGAGACGCACCATTAGCAGCGACACATGACATTGTGGGGTATTACTTTCACAATTCCTCCGAGGTGGGAAGACAGCCGCAATTACATCAGACCAAGAGTGCGACCTTGGGTATTCAAAAGCTATATTTTCTTTGGATCAGGTCGAGTCACGTTGCGACAAAAGGCTAATTCAGTAACACCTGCAGAGAGGCGAGCATCCCATCTTTTGCTTGAACCACAAGCCACACTGACAATGAATAAATGTACTCTATGGTCAGGCCATCTGTGAGATTCCAGTAAAGGCTTGCAGAAAGTTCCCTGTAAACTTGCAGGTCAGCATTCCTGCCTTTTCCAACCTCTTTTTTCCGACAACCTTCACAACTTCAGAAACAGGAGGCCTTATTGCTTCCACTGACGCTTTGACGGTTACGTGATTCTTTTTAAAACGGTCTTTGGTGCAGAATGTGCTGAGCTGGTGGCATTGAGAACAATCTTCAGACATTACAGATTTAAAATGCTTCTTGATGGGAGCATCACATTACGCTGTGATGGTAGAGGCTGAAATTCACCAAGGGGACACAGAGGAGCTTTTAAAGTGCTGAAATTGTCTGCTCTAGTCAATTTTGGCAGACAGTTCAATAGGGATAGAAATGTCTAGACAATTTCCACAGGATGGGCTCAAACATTACAGTAATTGTACAATCCTGCACCTATTTTTTATGCATTTTAGTTGGACATTCTGTTTAGGGCCTCTAAAATATACGGACAGACAACGTCTCGACACCCGGAGAATGACATGACGCAAATAAGTGCCATTTCCGCTTCTTCTTCCTGCATCCAAAAACAACAACAGCGGTTTCAGACATACAGTAAAATTTAGAAGCACACTCAAAATACCAAGATTCGGGTTTGAAAAGGAGTCCCCAGGGTCATAGTCGGGTTTTTGTCGGTATTACGGTTAATATTCCGATTATGAAAGGGTTATTGTAGCAAATGTTACCTATAATCACTATTTACAAACTTTCTGTACATAGTTTTGTGTGCATTATTTTCTTTATAGATAAATGTGTAAACCTTTCAGGAGCAGTGGGGGAAATAAAAACCACCAAATTCGCAGGGAGAACATTCAAACTCCAAGCAGAAAAGCCTACACTGTTCGAAATTAAGTCTATACGTTGCTTCTTTCTTTGTGAGTCAAGAGCTCCAAGTAAGTTGTGCGAAAAGACAATAAAGTGTGGTACAACTGAGTTACAAAGACAAGTACGGCATGTTTAGACAGCCAACCCTGGCTCCTGATTCACCTAGAGACTCCACTTCCTACACGCATGGAAATCAGAGATGCCTTCGCTGTCCCCCCACACATATCACCGTGACTAATTCAAGAAGCAGAGAAGACGAATCACCACAGAATATGAGGCGATAGATGACCTGCTACTGCTACATTTCTCTGCTTATGTTGACTTTTTCGACGGTGGGAATTAGCCTTTAAAGCAAAGCCAAGGCCCGCGCTCTCCGGTTTTCATACTACAGGTAAAGGGAAATGATTACTGTCAGCATCTTTTGACAAGGTGGGGTAAAAGGCCAGTTATATAAGCTCCCGCCTCAGCCTTCCAGCCAGCCAGCAGACACGCCGTTAAAACTCTGCTCTGTTGAAGTGTGTGAAAAAGCTATATATATATATACAGTGCGTACGGTGAATCCGCAAGCTGACAGGCGCTGGCACGTAAACAAGTGGAAAGCGGATAATTAGCAGCAAAGTGTCGGCGGAATCAGCGGCGGTACAGCTAACAGATGTACAGTATGCGCAAAGAGAAGGTGCTTGGCAAAGACTGAAAACGGGAATTAACTTTAAAACGAATACTTTACGAGCAATGTGTTGCCAATAAAAGTAATAATGCAGGGATTAGATTTAAAACGTGCTTTACAGGGCTCTCAAAGCGCTTTATAGAAGGCCGTTATTTGTGCACAAGCAGTAATACGGCTTGGTGGTGAGTGGTGCAGCTCAGTTAATCACAATCGCTTGGGGGGAAATGAAAAAGAAAAGCCCTCCAACTATTGCAGACCCATTCCATTGCTCCCATTCCCCAGCTGTCCAGTTTTTGATCAGTTATAAAGGATGAGGAAAGAATCCACCTTCACGTATTTCTTATGTGGCTTGGAGCGCCCTCTGCTGGCAATAGAGGGAATTACCCATGATATAAACAATACAAATAATAAATGCAGTTTGTTGTAGATTTTCAAAATCCAGAGGACTTTTCCAGTCTATAGACGGCAACGCGTCATACGAGGGCGTGTGGCCTAGCCAAGGGGCAAGAAAACCTCTCATAAGAATCACAATTGTTCACTATTTTTGCCGTTTTCTGTCGGACTATAAACATATGTGTCACCCACAAATAAAGTCAAGACAAAATCAGGTCCATTATGGATGTTTTTTCACAGTAAATTGTTCAGTAGAAGCGGAAAAACAGCAGTCGTAGAAAAACAGCAGTCGTAGCTAACGTTAGCATATGTAGCATGAAACTAACGTTAACTTCCTGGTTAGCATTGTCCCGTTTTTGAAGTATTTATGGGCTGTTGAACCACTTTGCTCCTTTCCATGTCTCTGTATCTTTATTTAGTAGAAATATATAAAGTAATTCAGCATTTGTTAAAGTAGCGGTGCAATAATGTGAGAATGTTTTTTTTCTATCTTTGTTTTCCCTCCGGCTGCTTTGAATCATACATACAGGCAATTCCCATCTGTATCTAAATATGCAACAAAATCCAGAAAACACAATATGAAGCTCTTCAGCAGAGGAAGAACTAACCAAATTAAAGATGATTTAAGTCTTTAAAAAAATAATCATTATTTGAACTCTTTTAGTGTCATACATTAAACATAATAAGATGGGCATAAACAGAAGGATATAATATTCTCGAATTTATTGTAAAACCAAGTTATATTACTGTACGGAGTATGTCACTCCTGCAGGTGTTGGCTATAGCTACCGAGGTGACTCCTATTTCCACGCGCGTAGGCAGAGGACAGTCCCTGGGTGATAGGGGAGACAGGGTTGGCTGTCTCTTGTCCTGGTAATATGGCGTGTGATTAGGCTGCTGACGGAGGAGCAGGAGAGGCTGGGGATCAGGCTGTCCACCCCCCTGTGACAGTTAGACAGGCCAGGGATAAGTGTCTCCACGGAGGATGATGGGAAACCTGCAAATGTGGCATTCTATATTTGACCTTACTGCTTACTGACGTGTCTGCAGTTGCCAGACCGATTTAGAGCCCCATTATAGATATAGATATTTTTACTCACCTAATAATCTTGCTTTTCTTTCATCTTTTCCCCACAATAGTTAAAGTATTAGCAATTTGAGATAACCCTGCCAACAGAGTGATTTGCATATGTAAATGTTTCAGCTAATGTTATTCTACACACTACGTTGTTGGCTATAGATAACAAGAAAATGATGCACTTTGTTTAAAAGGTGAAATTATAACATTTGATCCCAAACTCTATGCATGCTTTCAATCAATGTCTTTTGCCAACACAGTGAATAATAGTTTGATTTTTAAGTGACATTGTACCTATTTACCTGTTAAAATTCTGCATATGAAGAGTTCATACTGTATGCAAAAGCAAAATAATGTTTTGGATAACTGTTACTCTACTCTACAGATGACACTTGTGAAACTAAAGTTGTTAGAATTTGATGAAGAACATGTGACTTTATAATTGTATGGCACTGAAACAGTAATGAAAAACACTGCTGTATTTACAAGGATACGTTGAGCTTTTTCAATGGCGCATCATGTTTTTGCAAATTATCGCTTCTTCAAAAGGTTTTCTTGCTGTTGTTGTATTTGACGGTGCTCAATTTGCTGCTGCTGACGAAAGCAATCTTCAATGAATACCAAACAGAGACTTTTTGTGTGTCGCCGTTGCATATTGCATTGTTATGTTATTCTTGTTGATGGTGATGTTCAATAAACTAATTCAACTGAAAAGTCCATCTTCTACATTCACGGCGAGGTTAAAACAAAAAAGTCATGTGGATTGGGTTGTTTACTGAAGGCATTTCGCCTCAGTCAAGAAGCCTCCTCAATTCTTGATCTTTTACTCGCATTGTATGAGTAAAAGTATTTACATAATGATGATAGACCAAGACAAACCATCGCGAATGTCCCTTTAGAATTCCATTCAGACAGCAGCTTTTTAATGGCACATTTACGGACCATATAGCTTTTGAAGAAAATCTTGAAACCCAAATGAATATGCTTTTTAGTCCCACTATCAAACACGCTGCTTTGTCGATCCACGAACAAACCATGTCGCTGCTGAGCTCAGGCGTCACAAACTACGGATTAAACCAACAAAACAGGCAGAAAATGACATTTGTGGATGCTAAGGTTTTAGTTCTAGGCGGGCGGCTGGCTTTCTCACTTTGGAGGCTGGCTGCGCTCCACGTGGACCGCTGCAATGAGAAGAGACTAAAGAGGCTTTGTGTGAAAATCTGCGGCTCTGGCAAAACTCGCCGTGATTCAGAAATAGATGAAGGGAACAGATATGCTCCAGGTCCGGAAATATCTGTGATCCAGCCATTTATAGAAGCTCTACAGTCAACTGGGCTTCCAATATTTAAATAAGGACAGGGAAAATCATGTCAGATTTTCTGTGCAGCAGCATAAGGACAAAACACACAGTGATGCAATGTTCACGACCATAACGGATCTTCAAAGTGAATGGTTCGAATTGTATTTTTAATTGTATAAAGAAGTTGGAACCACATGTTGCCAGATGTTATACCCGCACATCTATAAAAGTGTGTCAAATGCCAGTATTTTGAATGCGTCTTTTCTATGGACCACATTGATTTGGTTTGCCTTGAAGTAATCTGATGTTTATGTTTTCTTTGGAAATTTTATGCCTACTTTTCAGTCACAGCTAGGGAAATCCGGCTGCCTGTTTCACTTTTTCAACACCACAGTCTTTTTGTATTACTGCAATTGCCCTGAGGGTTTCAGTGACATATTTTAGTCTGCTATCTCAAAATGCCCAGTTCCCTTATGTCTACAGTACATGGCCACAACTGCTCTGGAGCATGATGATAAAGTGAATGCCCTTCTATTTTTGAAGTGATTTGATACAAGATACAATGTCAGTATACAATAATAAAATAATAATAATAATAATACACTGGTTGTAGCGTGTGAGATACTGTGAATGTTGACCTGGTATAATGCAGTGTTGCATTTGTTAATATGTAACCAACTCGGTTGATAGTTGTTTTGTAAGATGGTAAGAAATATGCAGTGTTGTTATTTATTTAAGTTTATGAACAGGGGTGGGAGTCAATAAGCTTGTCTTCTTCCCACTCCTTTTCGAGCTAGAATGTAAATTATTTTTCTTTTTTTTCTTTTATTATGTATATATATTTTTCTGTTTTTCTTCTCTTGGCTTTTGTGCCTTGTTGTAGCTCGAAATAAAAACTCAAACAAACAAACAATGTCCAAGTAGGGTTTGTATCTCAACTTATTGAAAAAAATGTATTTATTTTTTCGTTTTTTTCAATATGGTACTGTTTATTATTCAAGTAGATAAACCAGCTTATAGGAGCAGTGGTGCAATGTGGCTAATTTAGAGACAGATTTACTCGTGGTGTGTTTTATTCCTTGCTTAAAGATTAGTTTCATAACTAGGATTTTTTCTACTTGAAAATTACAATTTACGACCTCGTTCCAGCTGAATAAACTCATATGTAAACAAAACGGCTAACGCTACAACAGTTAGCTAATAAGATGCTAACGTTACATGGCTGTTTGTAATCTTTCTTCACAAATCTAATTCAAAACATGCTACATAACGTTATATTGAAGGCTGTGACCAAAAGTAGTTAAGGCTCACTTGCAATTGTTTTATCATTAGCTACACTTCTCCACTAGGGGCCGCCATTACTGTCTTCATCTCGTATCTGAACTCGGACACGTTAATCATCTTCGAGTTTACATTCTGCTTTGTGGTGTGAAAAGTTTGAGAACAGCTCGGGTCTGTTTTTACTCATCCATCCGACCGTTTACCAGTAGATCATCCTTATGTTAGGACGATGAAATGTGAAGTTGTTAGCTCTGTGTGGGGTATCAAAGTTTATTCGTGCCGCCACAAACTCTCCTTCACGACAGACAGATTTAGCTCGTTGCCCCAAACTTGAACATGCCAAAGGGTCCCTCCTGGTCAAGCCTGCCCCCCATTTCCCCCGGCAGCTTTGTTACATTTGAGAGACTAACTAAAGAGGAAGACCAGGCGGTGCGACAAAGGAGCAGCAGCTCTCAGATTGTATCCAGCCTGTTGTGGTGTGCCAGACCAATGCATTGACCCACTGCCAGGTCCATAGAGATCTAAGGGGGCGGTCCGAGGAGGTCTAAACCCGGTCCAGACCAGGATCAACTCCGTTTCTCACCGCCACACCACCTACTTTTACTCTTTTCTTTTTTGGCTAAGATTTATTTGTCATTAGCCAAATGTCTTCAGAATTTACTTCTGTCATTGGACCTAATGTGTCAGTGATCTATATTTGAACTACATTTGTGAAAACTAATTTGCAGAAACAATGCCATCTATCATAGTGGCTGAGTGAACTGGTGACTCCTGTTTCAATTTGTAAGTCTGTTTATTCATTCTTTTTCTCATTCAATCCAATATTGGGCGAATTTGATGAAGAATAAGTGACTTATTGTTATTGTGCTGATCTTGGCCTTTAACATCACTGCTATACACGTCTGAAGATGCCTTGGAGGAAAGATGCAAAACGTCCGCAACTCAAGCAACCTAGTCCAGTTGACCATATTTGGCAACCCGGACAATGATGAAGGGGTTACCAGATATTGTCTGAGAGCTTGCACAAATACAGCGGCGGCTTTCCTTTTTGTTGCCTTTTGCTGTGAACTGTTTCGTTTCTGTGTTCCACATTGTTTGGCAGAATGTTTCTGTGCATCTCTGCTATGATTTTGTGGAGTTCAGCTGACTTTTTGCTGCAGAGAGTCCTTGCTGGCCATGAAGGCAACACACATTTAAACAAACAGCTAACACTATCTAGCTACAAATCCACAAATTTCTTCTTCTGAAACACTGAAGAGGCACCAAGAGCCCCCCACACCTGCAGCATAGTGGAGGTGTCACAAGAGGTGAGAAGGAGCGAGAGGAGGTGGGAACAGAGGGGAGAGGAAGGAGGAGCTGACCAGTGCGGAACACCACGCTCTGAAACAAGGACAGGAGGTGGTGCACCGTTTTAGGTGCTCCGGTTTCCCCTACCTCTTAAAACATGCTGGTCAGGTTGACCCACAATGGCGGCGCGCTCAGTCACAGCAGCTCAGGACTAACCCAAGATCTGATCTATGTAATTCCATCCATCCATTTTCTTCCACTTGTCCGTTGCTGTTGCTGTTAGAGCTGCCCAAATCACATTGCACCAGCCCCTATGGCTCCTCCTGCAGGTGGTGGGTCCACACAAGGACGGCCTCATGGTTCTAACCGGGCCTGTTGGTCTCTCATAAGGGGCTTCTGAATTCTACGTAATTCTGTTGTACTATTGTTCAATGACATATGAAGCACTTACTTAGAATAAGTTGAATGTTTTCACTTCTTGCAAATTATGATTCCATTATTTTATTTATTCATCCAACTCCTAAACAGTCTTCTAATATTGGGTGAATGTGATATTGAAATTTACAGGGCTAGATGTTTGTCCACTGTGTGTCCATTCTATCTCCGATACATATGGTGTAGTTTCAATCATGAAGCAACTTTGAGTGTCCAACAAATATACTGTATCTTGTGTATTTGATGATTGTATACAGAGGAAAGTTTAGCATTTAGTGTCATAGAAATCACAGCACTGACCTATTACAACTCGATCTGCAGAAACAGCAATGGCCTTCGTCTGCAGCATTCATATTTGGAAACAATCGAATGCCTGCTATACCCGTAGGACACAACATTTAATAACTGTACTGCTCCTTTACTCCTAAAAATGTTCTTTTGCAGTTTCATGGACAGTACCAACCCCACTTTCAAAGCTCAACAACTCTATCACAGAAATGGCAAGGCCTTCCTCATTCATCCCCCTCTCTCCTCTCTGTTGCAGTTTTTAGGATT
This sequence comes from Neogobius melanostomus, assembly GCA_007210695.1. NCBI lineage: Eukaryota > Metazoa > Chordata > Actinopteri > Gobiiformes > Gobiidae > Neogobius > Neogobius melanostomus. The sequence continues at coordinate 438,279 of VHKM01000449.1, read as the reverse complement.
CCCGGCCGGGTCCAATAGAGCTTACTGAGCATATCTCCCCTCCACATCACACGCTGCTGACTTTCCCATCAGCCTAATGTCGAAAGCAGCCCGAGCACCCGCTGAACCGGAGAGCCGTCCTGTCCTCAGCTACGCCGAACACGCCATTTCCCACAGCGCATCCCTATCCCACCACGTATAAATCTACCGCTTTAATCCTTCGGCAAATCATGGCAAGAGTTAAACCAGGACAGTTCAGCGAGTACAAAGCCACATGAGCTGGGTACTTACACAGAGTTGGAGAACGTCTATACTCTTGCTCAAGGCTTTGGTTTCTAATGCCTTTTTGAGCACAGAGATAAAAAACCTTCCCTTTGGTTGATTTGCGCATTGAATAGCAACTAATTTCAGCTTGTAAGGAAAGTTGTAAGACTGGAATATGCTGACATTTCTCCTTTAGCTTCTTGCACCTTTTCAAACTTTTGCTGCAAAAAGGTCGTCACGAGTTCTGGATGTTGCGTCTCACAAAAATCCATGTTGAATTTCCAGAAAAGCGCAACTAAATAGTTACTTATGTGGTTTGTTGTTTAGCTATATGTTGAGATTGAGCTGTGATTGGCTAAAACGAAGCGCATTTGATCCAATCTCCCAAGAAAAGTCTGTCCTCTTCGAGAACGATTTAAACCGGCACCTTCCCAGATTGATATTACTGTGCCTATACTATTTGCTCTCTGCTGTAATACGGTATCTGGCTTTTAGCTTTCTCATCCCCTCCTGAAGTTTAGTTCTGGCTTTTCGACTTCTGCAAACTCACTCCTCTCTGAAGGACGGCGTAGGTTTGAGGATTTCTCTGAAACGGGGCCAAGACAGTGGAGCTTGAAAAAGCACATCGTCAGAGAGCAGTTCACCTCCACAGACTCTCCCTTATGGCCAGTGCAGAATACACCGGCACTGACTGTTTCTCCAAAAGCAGCATTTGGATGAAAGAATGCAATTTTCTCTCTCATTATGTCTTTCATAAGTCTAGGCCAAAGACTATTCTTTTCTTGGTTTTTAAGCAAATGGTTTTTAAGTATCTCCTCTCTGTGTTAGGCTTTTCAGTGAAGAGTTTGCTCTGCATGACTTCACTGCTATAAAACTATAATAGTTTTCTGATGCTTAGACACACAGTTCAGCTCTTTTTTTTCCCCCATAAAGTGCCAATTTATAACACACGTTTCATGTTTTAATTGAAAAATGAACCATTCATTTCTCCATTATCCGTCTAAATACTGAGCGTGACCACAACTGCGGCGGTTCACGAAAGTTCAGAGCGACAGATCTGTGTCAGTGTACTGCGTTCAAAGACTTGTGCTGACTGGGAAATCCTACCGTCAGACTGCAGGCACTCCAAGTTCACAAGCTCAGGAGGCAGGTTTGTTTGTATAGCGAAATTCAGTTTCAATAAAAGGGGAAAGTGTAAATAGAATGCTTGAACTTGAAGCTACACTATTGCGATATAAATGTATAAAAGGAGCTCTGCGTCTCGGTAAGCTGTTAGATCACTCCCCTTGCACCCGGTTACCTTACTGAGGTGTGAGTTACATTGTAAGGATATCCAGCGCACACTGAACTCTAATAAGCCAGTACAATAAGGATGTGTTCAGCTTGGCGGCAGTGTGGAGTACAGTAGTCCCCATCCATATTCAAATTTGTCAAGTGAATAATTGCTTAACTTCTTCGTAAGATAGATAGCACGAAAAGTACATTGTTTAGACTCTTGCTGTTGTACTAGACGCTGATATGTTAGAGTCAAATCTAAAGCAAGCCAGACCAAAACCATTTGCAGCTCAGCAGGGCAGGAACAAAGCAGACAAAAAAAGCAGAGGTCGAAAGTATAATATGTACTGTATAGTAACGTGCCTTTATAACATAAAAATAGTGACTTCCGGTAATGTTACCAAGGTTTGGCATTGGTAACATGCTGAAATATATTATATTAAGGGTTGCCTTTTGTTACTTGCTTTGTACTAAACATCGTACGTGAAACGAGACCGTGGTTGTCGTTGTGCTTCGTTTCTGTTATCTATATGAACATTTCAAACAATGCTTTGTAATTTGGTCTGTGTTAAAAAAAAAAAAAGCCGCTTTAAAGTGTAACTGGTTCTTCTTTGACATTGATGCAAATCAAAATATCCATCCATCCATCCATCCATTTTCTTCCACTTTATCAGGGGCCGCGTCGCGGGGGCAGCAGTCTAAGCAGAGATGCCCAGACTTCCCGATCCACACACACCTCCTTCCAGCTGTTCTGGGGGACCCCGAGGCGACACCAGGCCAGCTCGGAGACATAGTCCCACCAGCGTGTCCTGGGCCTTCCACGAGGCCTCCTCCCAATAGGACATGCCTGGAACACCTCCCGAGGGAGGCGACCAGGAGGCATCCGGAACAGATGCCCTAGCCACCTCAGCTGGCTCCTTTCGACGTGAAGGAGCAGCGACTCTACTCCGAGCTCCTCCCGGGTAACTGAGCTCCTCACCCGATCTCGGAGGGTGCGCCCAGCCACCCTGCGAAGGAAACTCATTTCAGCCGCTTGTATTCGCGATCTTGTCCTTTCAGTCATTACCCAGATCTCATGACCATAGGTGAGGGTGGGAACGTAGATCGATCGGTAAATCGAGAGCTTTGCCCCCGGACTCAACTCCCAAATCAAAATATGATGCTGCTAATTGTATGATTGATAATACCATAAAGTTATTATAGTTCTGTCATGTAATGTCTTTATGTATGTAGATGCTATATTGTAAATGTATTGATTTTGGGGGTGGGCGCTTATAAGCTCTTGCTTCAGCCCACTCCTTTTGAGCAGAATGTTTACTGCTCAAATAAACTAATAAACTAAATAAACTAAACTAAAAGTCAACCTGTATCTTGCTAACAGTGGACATATCATGCAAATGAGTCTTAAAACAGACATACTTGTGCACAATATTTAAAAGCAGTACTAAGTAACTCTTGCCCCTAGAGGCCATCAGTGCAACTGCAGGTGTCTTAGCAAGTTACGATTTTTTAACTTATTAAATGTCTTGGAGAGTAAATACTACGCTGACAGAAAAGGTGAAGGGAGAGAGGGGTGTTGTACATCCAGTTATACAATGGGAATATTTTTTTTCACTCCAACTTGACTGTAAATACGGTTTAAAGTGGCGCTAGCCCGCAGTTAGCTTTGCCCGTTAGCCTGTTAGCTTCTTCTCCGTGATTCTATTAGTGTGTATTGGTTGCTCCGCCCCGGTGGCAGTCAAGTTGCAAGCATGGTTTTCTGGCCAGAGACACCAGGGGGAGATGAAAGACCCCCCAATCATCCCATTAACACTTGTATTACCCCCAGAGACTACGAAAGGATTTATTAAGGTAAACACGTTACTTAGTACTGCTTTAAAACTCAAAAAACTGTTTTGTAAGGATAAATCTGTAGGACAAAACACAGAGGCCAGGGCTGATGAGGACTTAACCTGGAGCTCCCCCGCAGGCAGCAGTAGGAAAGACTTAGTCAATTCAAACTTTCAATTTGATCCAACACTTCAGGCGCCGTGATGAACACACTTGGCCCTTATAACTGTATTAGGGCCCCAAATCTGATATGTAAATGAGAATATGCTGCTAGGACCTTTTTTTTCACAGAAGGTTTTTACACCTTGGGTAAACCTGGAAATGGAGAAAAAAGTGCTCGGTTAAGGCGGGGGTTAAGAGGTTAAACCCTTCTGAGTGCAGAACTGCTCAGCACGGATCCAACGTTGGATTATGGGCTTTAGAAAATGTGAAGACAGTTCCATGTTTTTCCTACGACGCAATATAACCCTGGAAGCACAGATCGGAGCGCTACAGCAGTAGAAGAAATCAGGACGAAACAACCAACATGAAGGATAATGAAATACCTCTCATGTGTTTGATAAGGGAAACATTTCAACATGGTTTAAAGCTTAAAAAAAAATGCCGCAGCTAAAGGAAGTCTGTGGCATTATACGGTCCATTCAAGTGTCTGGAAACTAAACCAGCAGGGAAACTAAACCAAGGTGAGGCCCACAAACTTTAGGTCACCAGCAAACCGCATGTTGAAAAGCGGCGGAACAAGGATTAGCAGGCGTCCTCTCCATCTGGACACAGTGGGAGCAGCAGCGCACGGCCCAAGCAGCCCGTAAAGAATACGGAGCAGGTCACAAGTCAGAAGACAATGCGGTGAAAAGGAAAATAATGAATTTGAGTTTTGAACGGCTACAGTTTAACCACAGGGGTGTCTCCTATTGACTCAAAACAAATCAGTCTCGTAAAGCAATCACTGTAAAGAAACAAAGGAACAAGGAAGGCCCCTGAATTAGATCTTCTGCAGCGTTTAATAGGCAACTGTAGAAAACTAACTAACAAGATAATGCAGCATCCCTTGGAAAATGTGTTCATCTTGTATTGCACTAATTTAATCCATAGAAATTGCAGAAACGGCGTTAGCTAGTAGCTAGTTTAGCTATGTTCCTACAAATGCGTAGGCCTACATCTATATTAGCCATCGGCTTCCCGGACCCGTTTGAATTAGGCGTACAATTGACCTATATGTACATTTAAGTATGGCGAGGTATGACGTGTCCATTTCATGGCATTTCTATCATTTCTGTGGTTGCTCCATCGCTAACATTATAAGATGATGTTTCATGGCTATTGGATGAATATACGACCCACAAAATCGCTAGATCTTATCTGAAGTAAAATCCCAAAAGATCTGTACATTCATTAACCCTTTATAGGGCACTCATTGAAATACTTTTTAAATTTTAGAGTGTTATTTTGGCCCCTCCTGGAACAGTCACCTTAATGTGGTGGAGGGGTTTGAGCGCCCTGGTAGGGTCTCCCAGGGCAAACAGGTCCTAGGTGACGGGTCAGACAAAGAGCAGATCAGAAGCCCCTTATGAGAGACCAACAGGCCCGGTTAGAACCATGAGGCCGTCCTTCTGTGGACCCACCACCAGCAGGAGGAGCCATAGGGGCTGGTGCTATGTTATTTTGGGCAGCTCCAACGGCTGCCCCCACGACCCGGCAACGGAAAAGTCGAAGAAAATGGATGGATGGATGGATACTTTCAGGTCTCGAGGGATGCTGGTACTCAGGAGGTGTTGTGTTTGGTGATATTGATGTTTTAATGATCAAATTAGAGTTTTTGTAATGTGATCGTGCTTTATATGCAGTGGGCGGGGTCAGTCACCTCCAATAGTGTTTGTTTAAAGATTAAAGATAAAAACAACCTTTGGCAACATAATAACATAGTCCTAGGGTTTATTGGTTCTTTTTTTTTTCAAGAAAATACTGTAAGTAGGAAGAGTAGGTGCAACGGGTATGCCCAAATATGGACACAAATAATTCACTTTAAGTTTACCTGAACAGGGCGTATGATCAAATATGGTGCCGGCCTTTTTCATGCTGTAATTTCACTTATGTCACTACGTCCTCCAAAGCCAACACATATATCATAACAGCACAATTATTCACCAATAAAATGTGTGAGTTTCATCAAAGGGCAAGTGACTGGTAATGATTTCTAATTACGCTTCTGTATCACCTAAATGTAGATGGATTGAGAACATCTTAAATCATCGAGATCTTTCATAATTTGCTATGTTTGACAGCTAAATGCTAACGGCTATAGGAATAATGCACTGAACAGGCTAACGGACTCTGAGAAGTTTCCCGGATTAGCCGACTTGCTAACCGTTCGCGTACGTTCTCCCTTTTTTTCCTCTATGGTTTATTTCAAAGTGGCTCCATAAATTCTTGTAACTCAAGAAATGGATATGAACTAAAATGATTTTAAACTATCAACAAACGGAACATTTGTCCCTGATTTGAAATTGGATGTGTAAAAGCAAGGAACAAAAGTAAATGTCAAAGAGGAAATAAAACATTCTTGTCATGAAGTGGGTCCAGACAGACACATTTGGTGCATATGTTGTGCACATGCCTATTAAGTCTTGCGCAGGTTTATGGTTGAACTAACCTTTTGTCCTTGTACAAATCAGTTTGATATTTTCTCTGACAGTTACTCTTAAAAAACAAAAAACATCATCTCGCTTTGGTCAAAGATTAATTTGGTCCATATCTGAGGTGTCAAAGTCGTAAATTGGCTTGTAGAAACAGACTTTTTTCCCCCCGTGGCCGGTATCATTTAGAGACAACGTGACAAACTCCCGCCCCATATCATTGCGGAGGTGATGGCTTTCGTTCTTTCCTTGGCAGCGCGGCACACTTCTCCTTGAGTATCGAGATAAGTGGGTCTCCAATTCAGCCTTATCAGCAGCCGCCACACGAGCCCCCACTACTCCCCGATATCTGTGTCATCTGAACCAACGGGGTCACAGCCAACAGACACGTTTTTTTCTTTTTCTTTTATCCGTCGAAAATGTCATTAATTCACCATTTGACTTCTATTTAACAAGACAAATACAGGAATGTGTTCACGCTAATCAGGACCATCTTCAGACGGTTAAAGAGAGGGAGCGTTGTTATTTTGCGGGTATTTGACAATAATTTCAAACACATCTTTATCACTATATTGCATTTTGTTATTTACAATATGCTCTAAAATGGCTTACTTACTTCAAGAGGCGCTATGAACGTGAATGACATGTGACTTCCCGGTGAGAACTCCCGGAGGTCGCGGTCCTTGCTCTCTTGCTATTTCCTAATAAGGATTAGCGATGTCTTGCTCAAATCAACATATAGTTCAAGAAAACATCACAGACAGTGAGATGCTGATGGGAAGTCCCTGGCCACATGTTAAAAACATGGATCTGAATACTTGACTGCAGGACACGTCTGTGTTCATGGAGGTAGGACTTTTTATCGCAGAGTTAACGGCAAATATCAAAAAACACCGCAAAAATTAAAGCAGTACTAAGTAACTCATGCCCCTAGAGGCCATAAGCGCCACTGCAGGTTTCGTAGCATGTTGCGTTTTTTTAACTTATTAATTGTCTGTGAGAGTAAATACTACGCTGACAGAGAAGACAATGGGAGAGATGGATATTGTACATCCAATGACACAATAGAAATATTTTTTTCACTTAAACTTGGCCATAAATACTGTTTTAGTGGCGCTATCCTGCAGTTAGCTTTGCCCGTTAGCTTCTTCTTCGTGATTCCATTAGTGTGTATTCCTGCTCCGACCCGGTGCAGACAATTGTGGTTTTCTGGCCAGAGACACCAGGGGGAGATGAAAGACCCCCCAATCATCCCATTAACACTTGTATTACCCCCAGAGGAACTACGAAAGGATTTATTAAGGTAAACAAGTTACTTAGTACTGCTTTAAACAACTAAAAAGTATTTATACTAAAGACAGGCTGACAATTTTTTTTGAGCGGCTCATTCAAATCTTGGTGCTATTTTAATTTGTATTCTGTGTTAGCCGTTAGCTTCAAGACAAAAATATTGTAATGAGCAGAAAGTTTCCTGCAGTGAAATCTTTTCTCTCCTGACGCATTGTTTATATTTTAATGCTGTGAGCTATTTATTTGATCAAGACATCACTACTTACTTACAGGGAAATAACGGACAGGAAGAACAGCGCCTCCTCAGGGCTCTTAGAAGTCACATGACACTAGCGTGCACAAAGCATACAGTTCAAAAAGCGCACTGTCACACTAGTCTCAGAGCAGGTGGCTGCGTGTTGCTTTGTGGTAGCGATGCTTTGGTGGATGTTTGAACCGAACAGTTTTTTGGTGCATTTTCAAGTATTTGTTGCTTTGTTTCTTGAGAAATATCCGGCTGGGGTCTGTAGTTTGCACAAAGCTCCAAACGTCTCGATAGTGTTTTAAAACTCTTGAAAAGCCCATGGAAATTTTCAATGGGATTTTTTTTTTGTAGTAGCACCAGCCAGAATACTGACTAATTATAACATAAGTATAATCACTAGCAGGCACACCTTTTGGTTTAAAATCACAACGGACTGATTGTATGCTTTGAAAGGTATTGAATATATTGTTGATTGAAAGATTACTCAAAAATGCCAGAATGGCTCAAAACCAAATGTTTTAATGAGGGAAGAACGTTGTAACATCACAGAGGTTAATGATTACAGGAGTCTAAAATATCTCCTTATTAAACAGATCATGCTTTCGAGTGGCATTATTTAGACATGAAGGAAACAATGCAACTCTAGGTGTATTTATCATAGGTTTGTAGGTTTCAATAATTCAGTCAGTTTAACTTTAATAAACACTTTTATTGCAGTAAAAATGTCGACATATTCTACATGTTACTGCTACTTCAAATCATCCGTGTTTTGCGAATTTCACTTGGAAAATAGTGATAGAGCGTCATAAAAAACACCCTTTATTGAGTCCGTGTCTGAAATTTCAATATGGTCAATCTTAGAGAAGAAATGCAATTACGAAAGAAGGTAATTTATTTGAAAAAAAAAACATAGCCGGAAGCATATTTAGATTGGCATTTTTGCCCCAGACAGCTTTGAATTAACCTTTAACGAAGACAATTCAGAGAAACAAGAATCCGTGTGTTGCAAGACGATGATGTGGCAGGATTGAACATTGGGCTGATGGTGGATAGCAGTCGCTCGAGTCTTAGAGTTGGTGGTTCAATTCTTTTCTCTTCTCTTCACTGCAATTGGTGCGGAACTTTTCTATGGGAAGCACCCTTGTCTTGTATATCTGATTCCTGAATGCCTTGACCTGACACATCTGAGTCACATTAAACGCTGCAATTCTTCGTTGAGTATTTATTTCTCTCGTGTTTCTTGCAGCTCAGCACCGCCAGTCACCCGACCGTGCGCGGCGATCGTAAAGTTGCCGACCGAACGGTGGCGCATGCCTACTGAAGGGCGCGACGATAAAACGTGAGCGAATCCTTATCTCGGAGACAACCGGCCCATCGATCTGGCATTGAGCTGTGGACAGGAGGCGAGCGCTTCCAGGAATTTCATCTGCGCTTTGACGATTATAACTCCTGGCCGTATAGTGCTGGCGTGTAGTGCTGCCGTCAGCGCGTTACTGTCTACGAGGCTCTGACCTTGGACATAAATCAATATTCACCTGCTCCGTCTGAACGCGGCACGCTCCTAACAGCCCAACATGGAAGCGATTATCAGCATTTTTCAATCATCTGGTACATAGTTTCTAAATTTGCGAAGACAATGGAGCTATACATTTCTTCTAGAGGTGCTATTGCCTACACAGACGTACTGATTTCGTTTGTATTGTATATTAGAGCTGGTTATTTAGATCTGGTTGTGTCCTGGTTATGTTGTAAATCTTTTAAAAATGTCTATATAAGGATAAGACAGTGAAGAACACTGTCTTGGGGCAAGGGCTGGTCAGGAATTTGCCTGGAGCTCACTCTGCTGGCTGCAGAGGAATGACACCGTACACAACGTACAGCATCAACTGCTCGCTAGCATGGTCAGCCAGAATACAGCTTTTCTATTTTTACAGAGGTGTGTCTAGGATCACGGGGATTTTCAATTCCGAAGGTGTGATTGAAAGCGTATAACCAATCAGAGAAAAGCCGGATTTGACTCAAGAGGCATGCAGCGTATTTTGTAAACAAGGAAGTTAGTGATATAGTAGTTTTATGAAGCATCGGCCAGAAGAGCGGGGACAAATGTGAACGATTTATGACGTTTTTGCCACAAAAACTTAAGGATACAAAGAGTCATTAGCAACTCAGATTGTAGACGTAGGAGGATTCATCACGAATGCGTAACAGCTGTTTCAATCAATGTACACTTAGAACGGGAGAAAAATATTTTTGATAGATAGCGTTAGAGAAGATGAAGCATCAACATTGCGAGTACTAAACATTCCTGTGTAGTACTTGCAAGTTAATATTTTACTAGTGGTTCATTCAGTCTTCCTGTCGTGAAAACGTGGTCTGTGTCTGGGTCAAAATCAAACTTTTCGAGATTTGATTAGTTGTTAGCAAAGGTCCAGGCGGTCCTGCTTTTGAACAGATTCAAAAAGCAAGAGTGGACGACTGAGCGGGCAAGCTCAGACCCAGGTCCGATAATCTGGACTTTAAAAATGTGGAGGACAGTTTCGCATTGTATCTATGATGCAACAATATTCAGGAAGTACAGTCATCTTCCATTTTCTTTGACAGGAGCAACGTTTACACTGTAGAGACTGATACAAACACTCGACCTTCTTTATATAAGTGCACCTCTGGCCTAGCCTGGCCTTAGCCATCCGTAAACTCCGGTCAATTATATTTTCCCTGCATGTACGTCTGGGATTGATCACAGTGGCTGCGTTTATCGGTTGAATTTCAACCTACCATTCAGCGAGTGGGGGAGGCGGGTGCTGTCGGTGACGTCAAGCATTTGCGCCGCATTTGCTGGTTGTAGTTCGGCAATGGCGGCGGATACGAACGTAATGGAAGCTCTTCAATCCGTTCTGGCTCGGCTCCCGAATATCCAGAAATTATAACTGAAGCCTTAGAATGCGTAAGGAATGCTCCCAAGAGTTTTGATAGCTTGCTTCACTCAACACGGGCGCATTACATACGTCACGACCCATCTCCACTGTCTTTCTTTGATTGAAAGAAATGTCGAATTTGCAAACTCTTCAATGGCACTTGGTTGCTGTAGTCAGTGAGTGCAGGCCGACTTCACGAGCGGAGGATGGTTTGGGTCTTTGCCTGGTCATTGTCTCTCTCACGGACAGCATTTCAAGGTGACCACTCTCCAACACGAGTTGCCCCCCCTTCAGTGAATCCATACAACATTGACCCACATTCACTTCCCACAGACAACCAAAGAAGACCAAAGACACACTGGGGTTTTGTTATGACTGGCCTGACCTACAAACGATGCACGCTTGATAAATCCTCCACAAATAAGACGAGCCTGTTTCTTATCAGACCTGCTTAACATATGTACGTCCTGGGACTTGGGTTGTAGCTGCATGCCGTTTGAATATTCACAACTTTCTCACAAACAACTGGGGCAGAGCTACATTATTCAGTGTGTTTGTTGTCAGGTTCACCCACAGAGGCTGGCGCGCCGCGTTGCACAGTTTGACATTTGGCAAATTGCAGTTTTTGCTTCAACGTTCTGGGTTGTGTGGCTTGGTAATGGAGTTTGATGATAGAGGAAATTGCACGTTTTCCTCCGCTGCCACTGTTTCTCTGTTTGAGTTTAGGGAAGTTTGTCTAGTAAATTAATCATTTGTGTAAATATCACTCTGGAAATATCTATTATGGTTCATAACTTGGGGCGTTTCTTTTTTGAAAGGAGAACTCTGCAAACCAGTTACTCTACATCCTTTTTGCCATATTTCATCATATATGTTTTCTGTAGTGGATATTAGTTTGTTTAAGCTATAGCATGCCGTAACTTGCTCCTCATTTGTCAATTAAATCTCCTCGTTTTCGACTTAATTAGTGCTATATCACAGGTCTCCAACCTTTTTTTTTTACCCAGCGAGCTACTTTTACGAAACAAAAACATCGGAGAGCTACTTATGCTTCAACGACACTTGGAGCGCGACTTTGGAGGAGTTCAACCAGGAGGATCAGAAGCCAACATGATAATTCAAAGAAAATCACTTGAGTTTTGTCCTTATATTTTACCATATTGACCTAAGTGTGTGCAAATTATTAAGTGTGTGCAAATTATGTTCAGAACAAAAAGAAAATGCATCTAAATATGAGTCATCAAGCGTATGTAAACATGTATGTAGAAGCCTTTGGTGAGCGAACTAGAAAGGGCTGGAGAGCTACTGGTTGGAGATCCTGCTCTACATACTTTGTAATTCATCGTATTTGTTTGTGGAAATGGATTTTCATCCGGGACAAGCTTTTAGTTTGTTTACACTAATGTGCCGTTCGTATCTTGATCGATTCGTCGATTCGTATCACGCGATTAAATCTTCCCCTTTTCACCATGATGAGTGAGATAGAGTCTGTCCAGGAAACAAAGACAGTACTGAAGGAACCTGGAGGGCCATCGTTGCCTCAGAAAATTCGAAGATGCCTCAAAATACAACTCCAATAATGTTTATAGGGAGGACACGACATTGTTACATGGTGAAAAGCTAGAAAAAGTCAATTCTGCATAATAGTCCCCCTTTAGAATTGTGTTGTCTAACCTGTAAATGCTGTTTAAGTCCTAATAATCCATTTTGCTACGTTGATTGTGAAGTTTTCCCCTATGGTGCCTTAGGCCAGGCTCACATTGAGAGTTTTGTTTACAAAAAACTACCTATATACTTGCGTGAACTTGCACCAAGAGGGTGAACCCAAGTGAACTTCTGTTCTCGGTGCCGTCTCTGTGCCGGCGCAAGGTCTGGCGCCGGAGCCGTCATAGCTGTGAGTGGCAGTTTGGGGGAAATAAGGACCGAACCCAGACCTGAGTAAATGGGGTTAAACTTCTTGGTATCCACCTCTATGTGTGAGTTCCACTTCGACACCTCGCAGCGAAACATGTTGGAAGTCCAGTAAATCGCTGAGTAAACAGTAAAGTCCTTCGCCTCCAGTGAGAGACTGCATATTTCAGCACTTTACTCACTCACTTTATTAGATACTTCCATTCACGCCACACGAGGCCAGACAGACTCTTTTTTTTCTCCTCGCTTTTTCCCTTTTTCCTCCTCAATCGGACGCGGCGTGTTGGCTGTGATACCGGGACATCTGTTTGTCCTTGTCTGCGCTGAATGGCCTGGAGCGTGTTGCGTGTCCAAATTGGGATTGCCTTGCATTGAAACACTTGTATGCGCCTGCTGACCCCTCTCCTCCAGGTCGCCTCTTCATTGGTGAGTTTTTTCTCTCTTTTTTTTTTGGGACCATTTTGCCAGATTTGCATACTCTGGGGCCCTTGAAGAACATTATGGCGCATTGCATTCCAATGTAGTGGGGGGCGGCTATGGAAATTGTGGACCACATGTGTTTTGCTATTGGCTGGGTCCAATGTTGGCCAGTACAAAGACAATCGCAGACTTCCACTCCTCTTCCACTACATATACATACATTAGCATCCGCGAGGCATTAGAAACCATCTGGACCGAGATAACCAGTGGATTTATTTGACAGGGCCCTTTTTAGTGAGAGATGAGTAACCGGACTACTGACTGGAAGATATAAAAAGACTTTTGTCCGGCCACTTTGGGGGAAATACTCCATTGAATTTTAACAAGGCTTTTGGGGTAAATTGTAAAGAGTTGTGTTGTTTACCGAATATGGTCAAAGTAAAGTTTATTTTATTTATTTTTACCTTTATTTGACCAGGAAATCCAATATTTTTTATTGTATTTTTTATTGCCGGGGTGGTTGTAAATATTGTATACTTTATGTCCATTGTTGTTTGTTCTTGTCTTGAATGTATGAGGATATCAGAATAACACATGATCACATGATACGCAGGAGCAAATAATGCGAATTCTAAGGTTTTGCAGCTGATAGCCCAGTGGATTAGGCTACTGCACATGTATGCCAAGCAATATTCTGGGCTCAGCACTGTCGGTTCAAGTTCCTGGCTCTAACAATTATCTGAATGTCTCCCTCCCAACTTCAATCCTTCTAATTTAACCGATAATAACTTAAATAAAATCCTTTTTTTTTTTTTTAACCCAATCAATCAATGATCAATCAAGCAATCAAAGTTTGTTTCGAGAGCAGTTTACAGCCCAATTTCCTCCAGTGCGAACCAGGAAGTCAGAGGCTAATTTAGCGCAGTGTTAGCATTGGCCATGTTCACGTTTCGAGCGTGTCTCGCTGTGAACTCCGGCTGAGACGAGCTTCGAATGAACTCAAGTGAACAATCGGGATGTGGAGCGTCTGGAACTTGAAAGCAACAACTGAGAGGTTCCGACTTTCACGGTTTAATTCAGGTATAGTGCGGCGGTTGCAATGGGCTTGTTGCACGATGTCGCTATGCTAGGTCCTCTGACCTGATGCTGTGAGCGCCTGTACTTCCTGTACATATTCATTTCTTCATCCTATTTTCGAAAGATCATGTGGTGGACCTGTAGATGATCACTTACTGCATGTTTAAAACTTTAAACATGCACTTTAAAACTGTAAATGCTTCGACGTCTGTTTATAAAGGTTAGATAGTTTGTCTTAAAGCTAAAGGCTAACAGGCAATTAAAAATGTAATATTTACATCCTACAGCGCATTGTTAACACAAAGTACAGTGGGGAAAAAAGTATTTAGTCAACCAACAATTGTGCAAGTTCTCCCACTTAAAAAGATGAGAGAGGCCTGTAATTTTCATTATAGGTATACCTCAACTATGAGAGACAAAATGAGAAAAAAAAATCCAGAAAATCACATTGTCTGATTTTTTATGAATTTATTTGCAAATTAGGGTGGAAAATAAGTATTTGGTCAACTACAAACAAGCAAGATTTCTGGCTCTAACTTCTTCTTTAAGAGGCTCCTCTGTTCTCCACTCGTTACCTGTATTAATGGCCCCTGTTTGAACTTGTTATCAGTATAAAAGACACCTGTCCACAACCTCAAACAGTCACACTCCAAACTCCACTATGGTCAAGACCAAAGAGCTGTCCAAAGACACCAGAAACAAAATTGTAGACCTGCACCAGGCTGGGAGGACTGAATCTGCAATTGGTAAGCAGCTTGGTGTGAAGAAATCAACTGTGGAAGCAATTATTAGAAAATGTAAGACATACAAGACCACTGATAATCTCCTCGATCTGGGGCTCCACGCAAGATCTCACCCCCTGGGATCAAAATGATCACAAGAACGGTGAGCAAAATCCCAGAACCACACGGGGGGACCTAGTGAATGACCTGCAGAGAGCTGGGACCAAAGTAACAAAGGCTACCGTCAGTAACACACTACACCGCCAGGGACTCAATTCCTGCAGTGCCAGACGTGTCCCCCTGCTTAAGCCAGTACATGTCCGGGCCCGTCTGAAGTTTGCTAGAGAGCATCTGGATGATCCAGAAGAGGACTGGGAGAATGTCATATGGTCAGATCAAACCAAAATGGAACTTTTGGTAAAAACTCAACTCGTCGTGTTTGGAGGAGAAAGAAAGAACACCATACCTACTGTGAAGCATGGGAGTGGAAACATCATGCTTTGGGGCTGTTTTTCTGCAAAGGGACCAGGACGACTGACCCGTGTAAAGGAAAGATGAATGGGGCCATGTATCGTGAGATTTTGAGTGAAAACCTCCTTCCATCAGAAAGGGCATTGAAAATGAAACGTGTCTGGGTCTTTCAGCATGACAATGATCCCAAACACACCGCCCGGGCAACGAAGGAGTGGCTTCGTAAGAAGCATTTCAAGGTCCTGGAGTGGCCTAGCCAGTCTGCAGATCTCACCCCATAGAAAATCTTTGGAGAGAGTTTAAAGTCTGTGTAGCCCAGCGCCTGCCCCAAAACATCACTGCTCTAGAGGAGATCTGCATGGAGGAATGGGCCAAAATACCAGCAACATGTGTGAAAACCTTGTGAAGACTTACAGAAAACGTTTGACCTCTGTCATTGCCAACAAAGGGTATATAACAAAGTATTGAGATGAACTTTTGTTATTGACCAAATACTTATTTTCCACCATAATTTGCAAATAAATTCATAAAAATCAGACAATGTGATTTTCTGGATTTTTTTTTCTCATTTTCTCTCTCATAGTTGAGGTTTACCTATGATGAAAATTACAGGCCTCTCTCATCTTTTTAAGTGGGAGAACTTGCACAATTGTTGGTTGACTAAATACTTTTTTTCCCCACTGTAAGTGATCATCTAACAGTAACTCACTGCCCACCACAGAATCTTTGGAAAATATGATTATTCAAACGGGTCTAAGCTAGTCTTTATAGAAATGAATACGGACATGAAGTACGGGTGCTCACAACTTAAGGTTAGCGGAACTAGCATAGCCACAACATGCAACAAGCCAATTATACCGTACACTTGGAAAAAGATACTTAGCCCATAGCAATCCAGACAAATTTAGTGAACAATCAAAGCCCTCCAATTAGAAACTGTTGTGCCAGTAAGTCAAAATGAAGGTACACTGTCTTTCTTCCCATTGACCCATCCTTTAAGGCACTTGGGTCAACAACTCATGCAGAAGCAGTAGGCGCTGCCACAACTTGGGGCCCACCTCCAGCTGGTTTCATGATCAACTACCTGGAAGATTAGCTTGTATATTTATGTGTTAGGGTGTACTGTAGGAATGACACGCATGTAGACATTAGTCACACTGCATTATCGTATTGACTTAATGAACAATTTTGCAAATTTTTACTCCAAAGGCCATTCTGATTTTATAAGTTGTGCCATCAGATTTTGGACAGAAGCCATTTAAAGTTAAAAAAAAGCACAAAGAAAGCATCTTGTACTGGGCCCGAATCCCCCACAACCTCCATTACACCAAACCAAAACAACTCCGTGGAGCCAGTCCGGGTCATCCCCATGAATATGCACTGTTATAGTGTCCCCTCCATCAACTATGAGGAGGAGCTAAGTGGGGTTAAACTCTGCCACCCTTTTAACGCTCTTTGTGGGCCCAGCGCAGTGTAGCGTCGGGAGCTAACAGCTGTCCAAACAAAAGCACGTTTCCCACTACTCACCTTTATGCCAAGTGTCAGTGGTAGGCGTCATAAAACATTCATGCACCCGACTGCCCTGCCATCTCATAACGGGCAGCGGCGGCGTCTGCTCGGGCCAGATAATCCGCACCCCCAGACTCATGTTTCATGCGTGGATGTAATCAAGAAATTGTCGCGAAAAAAAAAAAAAAAAAAGACAGAGGGGCGGGGTGGTGGGATATCTGATAAAAATTTCATTGTGCCGGCGACGCTTCGTCAAACGTGTCAGTGTTGAGTGGGTTCACCTGACTGTCGGAGCTTATCTCGCTGCCCACGCTGCCTGTCTCCTTCAACGTGTACCGAACGACGGCGGCCTACAGAGACGCTTAGAGCACACGCGGCGAACATGAGAATGAAACAAAAAGCATGTCTCTGCATCTTACCAGCGATTGACAGAAAGCTATATGTAACATTTCACGCAAGAAACTGATTGAAATACAAGCGTTAGTTGTTCAAAAAACTGAGAGCTGGCTCGCCTCTCTTTGGACGGGATTTGACTGGGAGCGGGACACCACCGGCTCGTCTCTATGGATATGTTGCCATTTTGCTTTCACTTTTGGCAGATGAACATGTGGCGTACTCTTGTAAATGTTTTATTTACATAACCTATAGAAAAAGTAGCATTGTTTGTATCTAGCTGTATGAAAACAACGTGGACTGGAACAATATATTCGTAAATGCATTTATTGTGGTTTCGGAGAGAAGAATTTAGCTGCCGGGAGTTTGGCAATGGTGTAATTTGAAATGGTGTGACATAAAACCAAATATAATTTTATTTTATTTAGTTAGTTTATGAGGTGGAATCGTTTAGGTGTTCATTGTTATTGTCTTTTAGCATATTTTACCATCATTGGCATTCCTTTTTCCATTTTCCAGTAGGCACCAACATCCTTGTGAAGGTAAGCAAACAAAATACACTGCCTGTTTCAGTAAGCTTGGCAAAAGATCCAGTGTTCCTTTCATTTATCACCAAGCACTTGTATTGATGATGGGAGAGAGTGAACACTGTGCAAAGCCTTCTCCAGCACATCCCAAAGATCCTCAATGGGGCTAAGTTCTGGATCTGCCCGTGCCATCAAGGAAGAAGAAATCCATTGATGAAATAACCTGATCATTCAGGATGTTCGAGGTCAGCTGATTTCATTCTGTGGGCACGTAGTGTTGCTGATATGACCTGACCGACTGGAGGAATCCCAGATCATAACAGTTAGTTAAATCCAGGAGGGCACCTTTTTTCTTTTTTTTTGGTCAGGCAGTGTCGTTGTCTCTTAAATGAAATGCAATCTGATATTCATTCCATCCCTCTTATGTTCCACTCCTCGTGCTCCACTGCGCCTCGTGTGGTGGCTCTGTTTCTAACGCAGACTCTGCAGACTGACCCCTCTCTCTCTCCTCTCTTCTTCTTCTCTTCTTTCTCTCTCTTCTCTCTCTCTCGCTCTCTCTCTCTCTCTCTGGCAGTGAGACTCAAGAGGAGTCAAACTACAGACTCAAACACAGGGAACAGATGTCTCCCTTGCAGCTCTGCACCAGCCTGCAGTCTGCTGGCACCAGGCAGCACATCGACACTCTCTACATCATGAGCACTAACACAGCAGAGGAAATAGGCCATTGCTTCTCATACTGTGGCGCGCGTACAACTGGGGGGGCTCAGGTGACTTCTGTTGTGTCTAGATCGATGCAGAGTTATGACCCTTACCTGATTTTACAGTGAGATTAGCAGTCAGAGTTGCTAAGAGCAGTCTTGATGAACTTCTATTGTTCATCAAGACAACAACAAATGATTCTTGATTAAGTTAAATATAAAAGACCTTGAGTATGATTTGTTTACTTGTTTTTGCTGATTTAGGTCATTAAAGTTTGTGCTATCAAAGCTTCAGTCAAATATTTGCGAACCAGCACATCTATATAACGCTGTTTTCGGCAGCGGTGTGGGGAGTAAAAAAAAAGGGGGCGAGCAAGCGGAAAAGTTGCACAGTAAAAAAAACAACATAATTGGCATCCAGGTGTTAGCAGTAAAGCGGAGCGTTACAGCAGCCTCTGAAGCCGGGGCCAGTAAAACATTAGGTACGATTACAAAAGCTTGCTTTGATGAAAGGAAAAGGCATTCCTGAGTGGCACTAACAGCAGCCGTGGAAACACATCACGGATCGGAAAGACAGCCGATCATTAGACAGCCCAATTACAGCTCGGCGATACGTCCATTAGCCGTGACAATGGCAGAGTAGACTACAGCTTACATCCACACAGAATGAAGCAGCTACAGCATTTCTGACGTACATGCATTTTTAGATTTAGAGGGCGTCTGTATAGAGCGACACAATGGAGTATGCATGGATGACTGAGCTTCAAAGATAAGGTAAAAAAAAAAAAAGTCTTAATAAGCAGCACACAGTTAAACAAAACTGCAACTTGAAAGTGCAACATCGACTTCAGTCTTCTCTCAAATGCTAATGCCATGTTGAATCTGGAAATCAAAAATCGTAATTGCAATTGAAAGGCTTGACAGAAAGGTTACTGCTATCTTCCAAAATAGTACAGTCCTCATATCAAGAGGGGGGGAAAAATCCAACCACAATAAGCCGACGAATTTCAAACAGCATTACATGCAAAACTCATTGGCGTAATGACAAACTTACTTTCCTTATACATAGCTCTACAGTTGGATCGTTGCTTTCATTAGAAGGCATCTCCAATGCTTAATAATGCATTGACATGAAGTGCAGGGAAGCAATACCCATCACAGCATACAATAATAAAAATTGCGATCAATCAACAAAAAGCAGAGAAACAGCTGGAATAAAACCCTTTCTGCATCATCTACCATCGACTGAAGCCTATTTCGCCAAATCAAGACAGTTTTACCGTATCGGCCAATTGAGCCAAGTCAAAGTGATGAAGAAGTAAAGCGGGCCAAGCATGTTCTACCTGAAAAATGTGCAGATTCATACTGTTGATATTCTCATTACTTTAGATGCAGGTCAAATCTACTATATAAAGCCTCTTCACATTAAGACTATCAGAGAAAGATAAACACAATTACTTTCGAGGATCAATTCTGACACACATAATGACATCTAAACGACAAAAAGAACCGTTCTTCCCTATACGTTCACAATAATCAAGCAAAAACGGATATAAATCCCAAGAAAAGTCACTCCTTAAAAATAAAACATCTCAAATGTTAACAGTCAAGCAACGATCTCTTGAGCCATCTCATCGTGCAAAGTCCATTCATTTCTGCCGTAAATATTCCATTCATGCCCATTCAAATTACAACAAATGTCCCAAAAGTGCTGAGACAGGGCTTCAAATCAAAGACCAAAGGCTCAAAAATACTCAAAAGTCTCCCAAATTGACATCAGACATCACAATGAGCCAAGATAGCACCAGAATGACACACATAATGACGATAGTAGTTACCGAAGTCCGTGCATCTACTCGTAAAGAAATAAAAACTCACCTTAGCCCGATGTGGAGTCGCCCCGTGGGTCACTAACGCGCCTCTGGGATGCTTCAGAGAGACTCGTTCTTGCTCCTCTTTTCAGTGCGTTGGCAGCTCGGTCATCCTTCCTCCAGCAGCCTATCTCCTCTCCAAGTGTAAACTCCAGTCTGCACCTCGCTCCAGCGTCTTCGCCTCTTTCTCTGCTAGAGCTGGAGAGAGAAGAGAGAGAGAGAGAGAGAGATGCACCAAGGAAAGAGGGAGAGAAAGAGAGAGAGGGAGAATCAGCCGGACTTCTCTTAAAACTGTGCGGTCCCAAGTACGAAACTACCACCTACCTCTCTCTCTCTGTGTCTCTCTCTCACTCTAAAACCCCCCACCCATTCATTCATGCACCCTCAGCAGCGTCAGTGGCAGGCAGCGCAGCATTGTGGCTCAAAAAAAAAAAAAAAGTCGAGTGAAATGGGACGCCTTCAGGCTGAGGAGACTGACAGAGAGAAAGAAAGAGAGAGAGAGAGGGAGAGAGAGAGAGAGGGGAGGAGGGAAGATGGCGAGGGGGGTGGTTGGTGGTAGACCATTAGCTACAAATTGCGGCAGGCGAGCCAACGGAGATATGAGCGAATGCGAGGGCCCGCATTAACATAGCATTTAGAAAGTTGAAAGCGAGGAGAACAGAGGCCGCTGTCTGTGAAGAGGAAATGATGACACCAGAAATAGAAAGTAGCCGACTGCTGGTGAAAGGGCAAGCGAACAGGGCAGTGTGACCCAGAAAACCAAATCAAGATAGTGTGCTTAAAAAAAGTACCCGTTTATTTATGCAAGAGCCATTCTTTTCTGAAATGGGGCCTCTCTCTATCGAGAAGCATCAAACAAGGTCTGAGTCAGGTCTTAATGATGCTCTTTTATACTCAATTTGATGAAAAATATTTCTCACAACCCCCTCCTGAACCGCCACCTTAACGTGGTGGAGGGGTTTGAGCGCCCGAATGATCCTGGGAGCTCTTTTGTCGGGGGCTTCGTGCCCCTGGTAGGGTCTCCCATGGTAAACAGGTCCTAGGTGACGGGTCAGACAAAGAGCGTTCAGAAGCCCCTTATGAGAGACCAACAGGCCCGGTTAGAACCATGAGGCCGTCCTTCTGTGGACCACCACCTGCAGGAGGAGCCATAGGGGCTGGTGCAATGTGATTGGGCAGCTCCAACAGCTGCCCCCACGACCCGGTAATGGACAAGTGGAAGAAAATGGATGGATGGATGGATGGATGGATGGATGGATGGATGGATATTTGTCACAACATAATGAACAAAGATGGTTTTAAATTTACATTACTACATCTGTAAAGCCTATAGTGTGGATATAAAATGCATAAATTGAGTCTTATAAACATTATCTTGCGCACCTCGCATCAATACTTTTATCATTTTAAATAAATAGAATGACACTCAGCTCGCTTGTTATGAAGTGTCTGGAAACTATTGTTTTATTTAGGTCTGAGGTTGAGGGTGTCTTAGACACCATGCAATTTGCCTTTAAATGAACAGAGTACAGAGGACGCTATCCTGGCTTTGACGCACTTCATGGACAAACATTTGGGGGACTCTAAATTTAGTTCATATGCTCATCTGGTATTGATTGACTATAGTTCAGCGTTTAATACGTTACAACCAAATCTTTTAATGAAGAGGCTGTCAGAACTTAATGTGCACCCTTCTATTATAGGATGGTACAAGCCATTTCTAACATGAATGGCTCACTGTCAAACAGCAGGATTCTGAGCACGGGAACGCCGCAAGGCTGCGTAAGATCACCTGTTTTATTTACATTAGTCACAGATGGATGCATGAGTTTTTAATCCTGCTTTAATTAGGCTGTTTAACAGACATGGGCAGGTCAGAAAATTGAATTAGCTAGGAGTGTCGTCTGCGGGCAACAGTGAGAATGACACAGTAAAGACAAGCTTTCATTTTCTGCTCACGACATGTGTACCAATCCATGGCTCCAGGATGAACAAGCTTTGGACTGTTCAGGAAAGATCGGGGCTTTAACGGTTATTATGTTTCATATAACAAAATCCAGGAAATAAGGTTAATAATAAACACTCAACAAATATGACGTGCATAGTTTTCGGCAGATCACTGTTATAAAATAAATCTATAGGAACTTGATTCTAACAGCCATTGCCCAAAGAAATACTGACATGTTGAAAGGTGACACTTGTGCATTAGACATTAGTATGTGTAGCCTTGTCGTGATTAGAGCCTCTTGTTGCTGCCATGTGCTGCTGGTTGTAATTACTTTCGGTTCTGCTCTCGGTAACGTGAGGTAAACAGCCACAACTGTCTCAAGTAAACACCAAAATACAAAGCGCTGGAGACCGCTCACATCCACTCAGTTCCTATACCCCCGGTGCTTCAAAGCAAACTTCAAACAAAAGAAGAGGAGGCAGATCGTGTGTGACCCCCCTCCCAGACCGTCCTAAAGGCTGTGGGCTAATCATGATGCCATCCTGTATAAGGAATCAATGAACGGTATTGTCCTTAGGTGGCTCATCAACAGCTGCAAAGAGAGACACGGCTAACCTTGAGAAGGGGGGCATTCATGGATCTCAAGTGATGTGAAAAGAGGGCCGTTGCCAAAGCGAAACATGACTAGTCAAAAATCCTGAACATGGCGTCCATAACAAGATGACATCATGGGACGGAAATCGGTGAATATTGTGGTCTGACTAACCAGAAATCGCAAAGTAGGTTCATATTCCATCAAGGCACTTTTGATTTATTAAAGATCTAGAGAAGTTGCCCAGGGGTATAGTTGATGGACCTGTACACGTTTTCTATGTGACTACGCAGTTAGCATGCTTATATGTTGGCTTTTTGAGTTTCTGTATGTTGTGAATGACACAGAGCCATGTGCCCAAGAAAAATTACTACTCCAGAGTTGTCCAGTGGCATGAAAGATGGGTTAACTCCTAATTGATGAAGTCCATTCTCAGAATTAAAAAAAATAAACAAAATACCTTACCTATTCTGTACTTTTGGGATATTGTGTCATTTGGGCATGTCATGTTTCATATATACTGATCAATAAAAAGGTCACTCATTGGATCACATATAGCTTGGATTATAGCACGCATTTGCAGTGGCATTGTTTCAATAACCTTCTGCAATATCAAAATCCATCCAGATCCAGTGTTGCATTAATTTTCACCAAGATCTTGTATTGAGGATGGGAGAGTGTGACCACTGTGCAAAGCCTTTTCCAGCACATCCCAAAGAATCTACATGGGGTTAAGATCTGAACTCTTTGATGGCTAACCCATGTGTGTAACCAAAGTCTCCTGCTCCCTGAACCACTCTTTCACCATGTGAGCCAGATGAATCATCTTGGAATATTCTCGTGCCATCAGGGAAGTGATGGAATAACCTGGCCATTCAGGATGTTCAACTGACTCACTCTTTGGGCATAAAGTGTTGGTGAACATTGACCTGACCAACTGCAGCGACTCCAGATCAGAACAGTTAGTTAAATCCAGATCATCATGCAGTGTATTTTCCAAGATGGCTGACTGTCTTTTGTCATTTGGCTATATTTTGAGGAATAGTAACGGTTATTTACTTAGAAGATCTGGCTCATATTTCTGCTCGCTGCATAGTTTCCTCAATTTTGTAAATGTTCAGATGATCACCATTCATGTTTCTATTGAACTTGGAATCAAACAGCAAAATACAATGGAGTGTACAATCAAATATTAGTCAGGACCAAATCAAGCGAATAACAAGACATGTTTCATTAATTATTGATAATCTCTGCCTCCTACACTATCTGTCAAACCCATAAAACATCAAACACTGAAAAGCTATCATCTAATTTCTGCTTTTGAATTCTCCATTGTCCTCATGCTTCTTCTACATTAATTACGATACAATCCACAAAGTCTGTAGTAAAGAAAAAAAAACAATCCCTTCTTCCTAAAGCAACATGAAACAATTTAAAAGTTCGGAAAAATTCATCACCAACTTACATAAACGAGCCTTTGGGGAAATTTCCAATCTAAACCGCTGCTCCAGTTAATAAAGACAATATGCGGGGAGATCCATAACGCGGGTGGAGGAGGCAGTTTGCTGAAGCCGTTCTCAGCGGGGGAACAGAGCCAGGATCCAGTCAGGCAGAAAAGACCCCCTCTAATCCCATACACCGCACAATGGCACACATGTAGCACGGCTATCGAGCGATAAAAAAAAGAAAATCCAATGACTGGAAGGGCCCTAAATTCATTTTCCGACGCTGCTCCCTGGGGAGAATATCTATGAAGGGGAAAGAGCGGCGAAAGTGTGCTTCTAATGACTTCTGTTGTAATGATATGATACAGAGGAGATGATGGCCTGGAAAGATATACAGTGCTATGTTTATGTACAGTGAGTAAAGAAGATGGCAACGCTTTGTCAGAAAAGAATTTGCTTCAGTAACAGCAAATACAAGACATCAGCTTTGTCTTAATGAATTTGTAAAGCTGAATTTAAAGCATCTTCATGTTTGGGGGTAAATGCTATAGTTCAGTTGCCTGGCCAGCCAGCCATCCACTTCTGCTTTTTGTATCTGTTCAGAAGCAAATTGAGGATGGGTCAAATGCAGAGAACGAATTTCCCTACAGGGATTAGTAAAGTATACCTAAACCTTTAACTTCAACAGCCAATCAAATCTCAAAAAGTTTTATATTGATCCAATCACAGACCACATTGTCGCAACAGGACAACCAAATTAACCAACATCTACATCATGTTGATGTAGATGTTGATGCTTCATCTTCCTTCTTCTTGTTGCCGTCTATCCAAAGTTTTTTTGTCCCGTTCCAAACGTTCATTGATTAAACATCCTTTACGCATTCGTGTTGAATTCTCCTACGTGTAGAACTGAACCAAGTTGCAAATGACTCCTTGTATCCTTACGTTTTTTGTGGCAAAAACGACATAGATCGTTCACATTAGTCTCCGCTCACCTGGGCAATGCATTGTAAAACCACTAACTTGTTTACAAAATACGCAGCATGTGTTCACGGCATATCCTGCTTTACTCTGATTGGTTAATTTGCTTGTCAACCACACCCATCGGGAATTCAAAGACATCACCCCGATCACAGACTACATTCTTTACAAAGACGTATCGTTTTTGTAAAGAATAGGAAAAGCGTGTAGTCTGGATAGCCAGACTAAAAGCCCAATGCCCATCTCGGCTCGCCGTTGCATTATGGTAATGGTAATTTGGCTACAAACAATATTGATAGTTAGCGTAAAGCAACGAAGAAAGCTATGATTTGGACCGTTTTAACCGCTGGAAAGTTGATGATTTAAAGCGTTTTTGGCAAAAGTGACAACCAGTCCTTGTTCATATAGTTGGAATAACTATGGAATAACTATGTGAGAAAAACATTTCTGACCCTTGAAGGCGACTGTTGGACAAAGTCCAGGGTCTGAAACTGTGGCCTCATGTCGCCGATATTCACAACATTTAAACTGAAATGAGAAATAAAAACATAGAATCCCTCTTTTTTGTCAATAAGGAGGTGGACAGTAGACGAAATCTTTTTCTTAATTGTGACCAGAGAGATCCACATACACATATAGGCTCTGCCATCTAAATGTACTTTATTTTTTTACGAGCGATCTGATGGTGTACAACATAGCTAATCTGTCACTAATTTGACAGACGGAAATGTACCCACAATATTTCACACCAACACCGTTTTGGAACTTTTCCCTGTGATTACAAGACGAATTCAAATGATTTAAAAAGTGAGGGTGTCTGTGTCGGGCTGATCCCAGGTCCTGTCGTTCCCTTGTCCGCGATGGTCCGCTCCTGCCTATGGAGCCGCCGTCCTGACTTTTCCCTCGCTTTCAAGATATTGACAACTTAAATATTTGCAAGAAATGTCACTTGAGACTTATAGTCTGTAAACCAATCCCCGTAAGCCTTATAGTTCACGGTTATGGCTCAATATACTTCAGTGTTCACGCTCCGCTACCTGAACTCGCTCACACATTTCAATGGTGGTGTGGTTTGTTTGGTAGCCGAAATTAGGAGCCCGATTGACTCACGCATGCGCAGTCGAGATGGGCATTGGGCTTATAGCTCAGTGGTCAATCAGTGAAAACATGGTGTTGCATAAGGTTCCCAAATATCAGACCCTGCTTGATGTCTGTTGCAGCTCATCTTTGGTCGTAACAGTTCTATTCCTAATCTTTATCCCTGTCTCACTGTACGACTTGCTTGTTTTGAGCCAAGACAAGTTATCTTTCGTTTCAGCCAGCCAAAACTCTGCAATGTACACCCAGATTAAGATTGTTGTTTTTGACTCAACAACAATGATTCGGACTGGGCCCATATATCTCAGAGGGTGATACCACATTTCTTGCAGTCTTTTCGTTCCTGCCATTGCGTTGAGGCGCATTGAGTTGCCTTGTGTACAAAATGCGCGGTATAAATAAAGTTGCCTTGCCATGAGGGAGAAGACAGTCTATAACCATGGCAGATCCAAATGACTGAAGGACAGCAAGATTTTTCTGCCCTATTCTGAATTTATGGGACTGTGGAATGATCAGAGTTTCATCCCACAATTTTGACTTCACCTGATTAGACATACTCCTGTAGATCTGTTTAAAAGTGTGTTTACATGTTAGCATGATGGAAAATAAGGCTGCTGCATAAAAATAAAAATAAAGCACCATTGGAAAACTGAGAAATGCTGCTTTTTTCTCTCTCTCTACACTTCAGGGAGTATAGCGATGGGACCTCTCTCCTCCCCCCTGTTTGTCAAAGCACACACATACTGTACTGTACATATATACTGTATATACCTGCTCTACCTTTACTTTCAAAGCGACTCGAGCGCACGCCTTTGATTTCCCCAATGGCATGCGCCGGCAGACTCGAGGTGCAGCATCTTCCCTTACTTGTCATCCAATCTCTGCCTCTGCCACGCAGGCGGACTGCTGGAGGGAAGCCATTCTGTTTCCATTAGAGCAAAACAATGTTCACTTTTATCGGTTGTCATTTTGCATGTACACGCACTCTCAGACAGGCAGAGGAAACATGCCAAGTCAAAAGAGAAAACTGGATTCAGTCAGTGAGCTTGGTGAGAAACAGTTTTCAGGAACCTGTCTCTAAAATCAAAAGGATACAGTATATATGCAAGTTGTGCAAAAATACACTGCCTGACCAAAGAAAAAGTCACCAAATAAAAAAGGTCTCACTCTTGAATATTTATTTGGACCACTTTTGGCTTTGATTACAGCACACATTCGCTTTAGCATTGTTTCTGTAAGCTTCTGCAACGTCAAAAGATCCAGTGTTGCATTGATTGCATTTGGAATTTGGTATATATATATATATATATATATATATATATATATATAATGTTCATGAATCATTGAAATCTATGTTTTGATGTGAAAAAACACAAATGAATAAAAAAAATCGAGATCAGTCCATTTTTAGCCCTATAGATACAGACAGCATCTTTGGAATCGCCTATATATGGTCATGTTTGAGGGGGGAAACAATTTGGAGAAAAATCTAAACTTTCTCTAATTATTCAAAACTACTTTAACAAATGTTGAATTATGAATATAGTTTTCTACTAAATAAAGATACAAAGACATGGGGAAGAGCAAAGTGGTTCAACAGCCCATAAATACATGAATAACGGAGATGCTAACATGATGCTTCATGTTAGCATCGCTCTAATGCTAACGCTAACGCTAGCTAGAGTACTTCTACTGAACAATCTGCTGTGAATAAACATCCATATGGACCCGATTTAGACTTGACTTTATTTGGATGTGATAAATAAGTTTTGCCAGAAAAATTATGTTTCCCAAAACATTGTGTTTCCCATATCGGCGAAGCCACGCCCCCTTCTATGACGCGATGCTGTCTGTATATGTCCTAAAACTCCAAATTACGCCATAATCCATTTGCTTCAGCTGTCTGGACATGACACAGGTACATCACGTAACTTCTGAGGTAGGCAGAAGAACATGTTGCAGCCAAAACATGTTGAAAATTGAATATAAATACAATCAGAAGACCGAATGGACCTACTCAAACGGTTGTGGATAGATGCAGACGGCAACACGTCATACAAGGGGGCGTGGCTGAGTCGAGGGGACAGAAACCTCTCGTTGGAATCACAATTTTTCACTTGTTTTAACCGTTTTCTGGCGGACTATAAAGTCACGCCAAAATTGGGTCCATATGGATGTTTTTTTTCACAGCAAATTGTTCTGTAGAAGCGAAAAACGGCACTCGTTGCTAATGTTAGCATATGTAGCATCAGCGGCGGCGCCAGACATTTGTCCCAGGGGTGCTTAGGGGTGCTGAGGGCTTTCTTGGGGGTGCTCACAAAAAATTTCATTTTTGGGGCAATTGGACAATATAACATACATAATAAACGCGCGTGCACCCGCAAATGCGTAATTTTCGGCGTCTGAGCGAACGGAACAGCAGTGTTTGGGCTGCAAAGGCGTCGTGAGCGGTCAAAGTGCTGTGTGGAGAAGGAGGACGCTCTGGACCTGCCTTTAACTCCAGCAGCACTGAGAGCCTCTGTGAGACGGTTTTATGTCAACCCTGGGAGGACATGTGGCCAGAGGAGTGGTCCTCGTGAATGTGTGGCTTTGCTCTCACGTCGTAATCTCCCTCACGCTCCCCTCACGCTCTGCATCCTAGAGCCGCTTCTCGAACACAGTTAAAGTTAAAGTTGAGCTGATTATCAGACGGATGCCCACCACGTGTGAGAAGGGCAACGCGCTCATGACTTAAGTGAAAGACTTTGTCTCGCTGCTGGAGGACTCGGCCTGTTCTTGTGCTTTAGGTTCAGCCGCGCTCACGTCGCTGTATCAAAAGTGCACAATAATAACCTCTGATTTGTGTTAAGAGCCAGAGGAGCAGAGTCTGACTTTATAACATCAGTCTAACTTCAGCTCATTGATCAAATTTAGTAAATGACTGTAATAATGACCCTGGAGTCAGACTCAGCCCGACTCCTGCCGTCGCCGAGCGTGCGCTCTGACGCACGGCCGCATTAACATCACACTGGGCCTCGGACAAAGCCCCGTCCTTTAGTTGGAATTAAACCTGTCCTACTCACTCCTTTTCATGTTAAACGTCCGAGGGATGTTTCTAGAGATAACTAGTGCTCCTTTGATTTAGTGGCCACAATCTTGGGGTGCTTTGGCAATCTCAGGGGGTGCTCAAGCACCCCCTAGCCCCCCCTGGCGCCGCCCCTGTGTAGCATGAAGGTAACGTAGCTTCCTAGTTAGCATTGGTTTTTGTTTTTTTGTTTTTTATGGGCTGTTGTCCCACTTCGCTCCTCTCCATGTCTCTGTATCTTTATTTAGTGGAAAATATATATTCATAATTCAGCATTTGTTAGTAATGGTGGAGACATGGAAGTACGTTTTCTTTGTCTTTGTTTTCCCTCTGGCTGTTTCGAACATGACCACAAATGGCCAATTCCAAAGATGCCGTCTGTATCTATCTTTTCTACACAAATTATGTTTAGAACTATTTTCCTTTTTGTCATAGTTCTTTTTTAAATACTGGCCAATTTGAGGTCATCCAATCTATGTACATCAAACACAATCCCTCTGCTTGTTAATGTCTGTATTTTCTTTTCAAACATCGTCTCTAAAACCAAACAGCACAGTGATCTTCCTGTATTCCCTGATGTCTTGTGAGCGCTACCACGGGGCCGGCCTATTCCCTGCATTATGAATTATGGATCACTTCTAATAGGCTGTTCCTGCGCTGTTTAACCATCCGTCTGCCAGAAAGACTCGTGTCCATACACCTACCACTCTGACTCTTAATAACCAGAGATTAGTCACAAACTAATCAGAATTGCATGTTGAATGGGCAATTAGCAGATCATAATTTGGTTTGGTAATAATATACCCTCTGCAAGGAACTGATATCTCCATCAGAGACTAAGTTAGATAAAACTGTTAACCCATATGTGGATCTTGTTGCCTTAATGCACCCGGATGTGTCAAAAATGTGCTTAAAAAAAATGTGTTTCAGTCATAATAGTGTGCCATTGTTTTATTGTATGTGATAGGATTTGGTGGCTTATTGCTGTGGAGGTGAAGCCATGGCTGGGTCTCGGTCCAAGTGACCCTCCCTGAGGACTTAACCCGCTCCGTCCTGCTTGAGTGCTGCATAATGGATGAAGCACAGACGGAGAAGGAGGAGGAGGTGCAGGAAAAGGGGAGATGGTCCTTATTACCTTCTGATATATTTTTAATGAGGTAAACTGGTCTTCCCAGGTCACCTGTGAGCCCACCGGCGGCTGCTCGGCACCCCCTGCACTGTAAAACTGATTTATAGAACAAGTTTGACGAGGTGAGGACAAATATCATAATAGTTTGAGCTGTAATAAGTGCTTTCGAAGTTGGACTCCGCATCGGTGCTTATTCGATTCTTTAGGAAGACACTTCACCCATTCTACATCTTGTGCACTAATGTATGAGTGTCTTTTTCGGTATCGTTCCATATCGGCCAACCAGAGCACTCCGCTCTCAAAACGCAGGGCTACTAGTGATTCCTCGGGTCGCCAAAATCACTGTAGGAGGAAGAGCCGTTAGCTACCAAGCTCCGGTTTTATGGAATAAACTCCCAGCTCACGTTAAAGAAGCAGACACAGTTCCTACATTTAAGACTAGGCTCAAAATGTACCTCTTGAATGAGCTTCTGATCAGGTCAGTTAGGTAAAGCTCTAACCCACAGCCTGAAGTAAAAGCTGCCTTAGAAGAAACACTGCTGTGGGAAGCACGGTACACTGAGCGCTATCCTGTTCTTCTTCTTACTGCAAACTTTGTCTTATTATGATACAATATTATCTTATCTGTAGTCTGTTCATTACTATTCACATGGTGTCTCCTGTCCCACTCCCCCTCGGGAGTGCCTGTCTAGATTGAACGAAGGAACCCGGCTGAACAGAGGAACCCTGCCTACTGGATTGACAACAAGGACTGGATGGTCTGCGGTCTTGGCCCGTCTGCTGAAGGAACTCCCATCGGCCCTGGGTCTCTATAGTCCATGGGAGTGGATCTCTCCTTCTGTGGTTCTCCCTAAGGTTTCTCGTTTCTCCCACTGGGTTTTTGAGTTTTTCCTTGCTGTGCTGGAGAGTCTAAAGACAGGGGACACCCACAGCTGACGCTTATTTGGACATTATGTTTGCCTGGATACTTGATTCTCCTGAACTTTACATTGTCGTATTTACTGCTCTGTTTTATTGCCTTAATGTTTGGTGCAGCCCTATGAGGCAACTCCTGTTGTGATATTGGGCTATACAAAACCATTGTGTGATGATTGATTGATTGATTGATTTTTGTATGAATGGTGATGTAAAGTCTTTGCTAAATAAATGTGACCACTTAATTGACCTTTTACAAAACCCGCACGCCAAAACGGTCATTGTCTAATCATACCTGACAACAACCGTTGCTACCAGACGCTCTCCGGACACCTCCCATTGAAACTAATGGAGCGGGGGCCGTTTCTCCCCTCTCAAAGCCGATAAACGAGCTGAAATGAACTTTTGAGCCAAGCTAATTCTCTTTTACCATCCGTCTTGTCGTTTATCAAGAGTTTCATGAGGTGTTGTTGCTGAACACAAAACTGCTTTTGCCGTTGGAATATCTGGCACAGTTACTTTTTAAGCACCACAGGAAGCATTTAGTTGTTTCTTAGCTGAGCCTTGATATTTCAGCCGTGGGTGGTTTTGTTTTGTCACTGCACTGATAATACACGGGACATCAAAGCTTGAGAATCCTGACTAAAATGTTGGCTGAATAAGACACTGGGGAGATAGAGCCACAGCAGCCAGTAGCAAGGGTCTGTGAGCTGCTCGGCTCCTGTAGTAGGTTTAATAAGCAGCAAACTTAACAATAACGTTGATATTTGATCAATGCTAGACTAACAAAAGAAGAGAACTGTACGTACTAACGTATGAGCATGACGAGTCCATACGGCTGTGTTGGTTGCATTTAAAGTGATTCCAGTGATTTTTTTCCCTTCCAAATTCAGTAAAGAATCCGCCTCAATAGCTGTAATGTCCTCTTCGTTGCATATTTTGAATATCTTCCTCCACTGCAACCCATTTTGCCTCGATCTGGAGGATATCATGCTGGTAATGCACCAAAAAGAGTCACTAACACGCACTTCTCACCTGTTATGGCATATGCTAAAGTCCACTTCTTGTCAGAGCAAACCGACAATTCTTAAAAGGGGTGGGGCAAAAGGTTGCAAAAGGTCAATTATAGCCGATGATTCTAATTTTAGTTATGGAAAACTAGACAAAACACAGCCTGAAAGGAGGAGCTTTAATGTTTGGCTTTTAAATCAAGTAAAGCCAGCTGTATTTTTTGACTTGATGGACCTAATAAACCTTGGCTAATTGATTCCTCTCCATTCATTTTGAGTTGAATTAACTTGAGCTGAGTTTTACAGTACATTCCTCCCCGGAACCTTATCACTGCCCGCGCTGACATCCTCCGTGGCTGCAGGGGGCTCCACAGCATAATTAGGTCTCACTGTCATTGACACCCACAAAGCCCCTTCACCTTTCCTTCAAGTTCAGTGGCACCAATTACACGCTCATCTCATAATACGTGCTTCAGGCGGCCTCCCACTCTCACCATCGCTACAGAGTCCAATCCCTGCTCTGGCTGAAGATATAAACTCAAACGACTAATGCAGACTGATTGATGATTGATTCCCGTAATTGAAAGATTCAGTTTGGTACGCAACATTATTCAAGCAGCGCAGCTTAAAACAGAAAAGAGTTGGCATTTTGATATTCATTGCAGCCTTTTCAATGACTCTTTCGACTTCATGTTGGACAAAGCTGCTTTGGCGGTACATTAAGTTTGCCATTAAGACCTTTGCTCAACCGGCCCCGTGTTGGTCATAAGAATTTCTGTGTAACGCATTTGACATGAATTTTTGAACTCCATTTGTGGACCACTCATGATCTACGGCTCTTTTAAAACGCCCTGGCTTTTCAAGTGGAAGCAACATGCAAAATGGACAGAGCAGTGCAAGTGCTAATAATTCATTCAGCCTGAAAGGTATCAGAATTCACAACTGCAACGTTGCATAATGGATAAAGGGCAGGTGGCAGATGCATGGTATAGTCATCCTGGGGTAAAAGTGATTGTTCATATAACCTACACTACTGATCAAAGTTTGGAAACACTTTTTATGTATCAGTATGTATGTATTACGTATATTATTTCAAGACTATTTACATTGTAGATTCTCACTGAAGGCTTTCATTTATGAATTAGCACATATGGAATTATATGTTAAACAAAAAAGTTCAAATAGATTCTTCAAAATGGCCACCTTTTGCTTTCATTACTGCATTGCACACTTTTGACATTTTGTCATTGAGCTTCACGATGTAGTCACCATAAATGGTTTTGACTTCACATCACAGACTCACTATTTAGGATGATCTTCAATGAAGGTACTCGGTAGTTCTGTACTCGGTAGTTGAAGTCTCCTGGAGACTTCAACTACGAGTACAGAAGATGACTCAAGTACCTTCATTGAAGATAGACAACTCCTGTACGACTGAGAACTTACACAGACATATTTAGGATGATGACCTTATAAAGCTCATTGGAAAAAAAAAATCCATAAATAAAAGGCAGCAATGTGGAAGAATTTAAAATATATATAATATATAATTTATTTTGAGTTATTTCACCCTTTTTTGTTCCCTACATAATGTATTTTTTTTTCTTTTTTCGATACCAGTACTGTAACGAAACTTGGTTTATGATACAGACACGTGAATGAAACCTTTCTCAATACCTATAATATACTGTATGTCATCTAGAACCGTAAAACAGAACAATTAGTTCATATATACCATAAAAACCTTTTTTTTTTTAAATTGTATCATTTATTTGAGCTGAAACAACCAAGTCACTTCCTTTAATACTGTCCCTGAACCAACAGCATCAAAAATTGGATCTAAAAATCGAATTTTTTTCCCGTATCAGCTTTCGATACATTCTTTTTTCCAGTAGTGCCGATACCTTTTCCGATACCCAGCCCTGCCCATGTGCTCATTCATAGTTTAATGTCTTCAAAGCGGAATCTCAGCACGGCCAATTACACATAATAAAACGACACACAATAAAATCAAGAAACAATCCACCATTTGTAGCTAATGGCATACTAACAAACACACTTCTTCCATAATCCTCTTTTCAATGTGTTTTTTCCCTCTTCAATATGAACGCCATACCTTTTTTTTTTTTATTCAGCTGCACCTTCGGCCCTCACCGCACCTTATGCAGTATATTCAACCCCCCCGTGCTCATTAGTGGACATCTTGACAATAGTAATAGGCCACCCACAGACGCTGACCGCCGCTTGTGTCTAAATAAAACACCAATAAAAGGCCAGTAAATGTCCCGGGACAACATGTACGCGACTTGTGCCTGTGCTTTGGCCCGTGCCCTCTGACCCTATAACTGCGGTGCAGACACCCATGTGTTGCTACAGTTGTTAGCCCACTACCACCCTTTAGCTTCCTCTGCACCTGACAACTGTTCCCTCGCCACAATGGACACCTCCCATAGCAAAGCAAAATTGAAGATGAGATCTCATTTATGTTTCATTTACATCTCCTAGACATAAATGAGCACCTATTGAGACCAAAGTGATTTTCTCATTCTTCTCAAATTTCTCTCCTGAGAAACAAGTCTCACATATTTCTCAGGTGAGCATTGTGTGAGTTCTCTATATTCTCTCACTGCGGTCTCTTTTCCTGATCTCAGCTAAGAAAAAATGAGACATGTTGTGCAATTTCAAATATGTCTCAATTTGATCTCCTTACCTGGAAGCACTATCTCACTTATGTCTCAGTGAGAGATATACATGGTTCTGTCTCTCACTGCTCACTATATTAGTTCTCAGATTCTCCAGTTGTCTCTTTTAGTGCCGAGCGCAAAAAGAAAAATGAGAGTATAAGCTCTCAAATGAGTTTCAATATGACATGATTTAATATTAAACCTCAATCATATCTCTTTATGTCTTGCAAAAATTTGAGAAAACAATTAATTCAGGCAATGTATTTATGAGCTATAATGTGTTATTTACAATAATTATATTTTTGGCTTCTTTGGCCAGTTCAGGTCTTAATGCGTTAAAACTTTTCAAGTGTGTTTGGCAAATGAGCTGCAAACAATGCCAGGTAGACGTCAAGTCTAGGAAAACAATTAATGAAAAAAAAGGCAAATATTCTTGAAAGTTTTCTTATAAATTTTGATGTGCTTGAATAATTTTTCTGATGCTTTTTATGCTGCCCCTAACTTTATTATTTGTATTTCTATTTTTTGCTACTGACTTTTATAATATATGCATAACATACCTTGTTTGTATTGCTGCATATGAGGCCATGCACGAGCCAAGTAAATTATACAACAGACACAAAGATGAATAGTGTAGATCATTCAAAAACGTGTTTTACCTGTGCAGTATTCTATATTTGTAGCATAACACATTCAATTGTTTCTGCTACTTCAGTTTTCACCTTTGAAAAGTGAAAGGCAACGTACAATTTAAGAAAGAGCTGAATTGAGAGGATATAGCTCAATCCACTCGGTGTCTGTATGCAGAGTAAAACTTTGGAACAAAATGGATGTACAACTTAAGCAATGCCAAACTATTCATAGATTTAAACTGTTATACGACATCAGCTCTGGTCACAATATAAAGAGAGTGGGTCTTAATTTTACATAATTACTCTGTCAACTAGTGATGATGTGTGCTCCCTTACCATTGTTGGTATATTCTCTATTACCACTGTTGGTATGTGCTGTCTTTACCATTGTTGTATTGTTTACTCTCCTTACCATTGTTGGCATAAATTGTTACAATGCCATAACAATCCTATGGTAATGCCACCATGATTTAATGTTTTAGTTATTCCAGCTACTGATTTATTTCATTCTGTTGTAAGAAGCTCATTGTGTAGAATATTAATGAGAAATGGGGGTGGAAGTAAATAAGTTTTCTTCTTCCAACCTCCTTTCAGGCAAAATTGGAGCTTGCTTTCCTTACGTTGAAATGTATGTTGATACGACATGTCACAAACCATGCGATGTCCTTGTCTCCCTTGTGCTCCACTGTGGAATATATTTGCCTTAAATAAATAAATGACTGTTAAATGCCAACACAACATTGGCGAAACTTGCTGACCTGATCCTGATCTTATTTTAGTCCACTTCAACACATTATTCAACCTTTTTTAACAGACTTATTTGTGAGCGGCTGGGACAAACATTTTCCCCAGTTAGTGGTCATCATTGCGAGGCTATTTTGGACCAAAATCATGTTTGCTTGTGGTCGTTGATGCTTAGAATAGGCCTAAAAGGCGCCATGCAGTGAACCATAAGTGTAAAACAAGCCAGCGGATAATGTGTATATAACAGGCAAAGAAGCGTATTAGGTAAGCTTGATCATAAGGAGACTTTTATTTCATACAGGGCCGCGATATCAGTTTCTGCATGATCCAGTGTGTCAGCATGCAGTCAGAAAATGATCTCCCTTGTTTTTCAATGCGGTGATGCATCCTGCTTTGGCACACACTGAAGGTTCACCACAAACCATATTTACTACAATAGAGTTTATTCTGATATTATTGGCTAGTATAGGCACTATTTAAATTGCATCAGTGATCTCCCTGCGGTTTCTACTTCACAAAGACAAGGCACAAAGATTTTTTTATGAACTATTGAACAAAATGATAAATTAGCCGGGTATAATAAACAGCTTCTGTTCTTATCCAACTCTGCTGCAGTGTCATGTATGTTTTCATTCCGACAATGAACGGTTTAAGTTTTAACTCAGGGACATAAGCAGCTCCACTGTTCAAATAAACACGGTCCGGCAGCAGAACATGTGAAACAAGCGAACTGACCACACGTCCTCACAGCTGAGGGACAGATAACCGCTGTCAATGGGAGCTTTATTACCACCGAGTGTATTTTTATACAATGAACACTGTGGTTTAGTGGGTATAGCCAGTATAACCTCTTGGAAGATTGTTGTAAGGAATGTTGGGACTGAATCTAGCGCAATTATAGAACAACTGGGGTTCACAAATAACAAGTGAGAATCATAAGAGCGGCCACACTACATCAGTCTGTCAAACCATCAACTGACGCTGATATATGCTAATATAGCAGTGCCTCCAACGTCTGCCCCCCACTTCCTCCTTGATTTCTCTTTTTTGGAGAAGAAAAACTGACTCCAGATCAGCAAAGATACCACTATTTGTGAGCGTGGGAAACACACGTGTGTCCGGATTGGTCAACAATGTCACGTGATCACTGTCGCACAAGCACAGTTCAGTGCCGCAGGTTTGAGTCTTCCTGAACTCGTTTATAAATTCTCTCAAATGGAAATTAAAAGTTGGCGACACAAAAAAGCTGGACGCATTTAATTAGAAAAGGAGATGTACATCAGCCCGAGACGCCTGAGGTTTACGCTGCCTTCATGTGGTGTCGTAATTATGGTAAATACCTCTTGCCGAGTAGAAAATTGCACATGATGAACGCCACCTTATCTTGTATTTTCCACTGGGAAACTGGGAGATCATTTCGAAGTTGCCAAGATAAGTTAACCGTTGACGTTTCAACACAACAGAGAGCAGCGGTAATATGATTTTAAGTCTTTTAGCTGACTTTGATGAAGCCGATACAAAGGAGCAGTAGTTTGTTTCATGTTTCACTTTGCTACGACACAAATGCACTTGAACACAATGTACTCGTAACATCCACTTTACAACTGACAAGGATCGTCTTTACCAGAGAAGAAGAATAACTTTATTTGTATAGCGCCTTTCACAGATGTGGTCACAAAGCACTTTACATGAGACAATTTCATTGAGTCCTTAGTTAACTTGCCCCTGTTTGTGTCTCATCATTAATTCAGCCTTCAAAAAGAAAAATCCTATGGAACCTGAACCTTCTATCAAATGCATTTCTCAGCAGTGTCCTCGTCCAGCGCGTTCCGAAAGTGGAATGCGCACAGTGAGAGTTTATGGACCTCCCGGTGAAGTGACCCCTGACATGACCTCAACTGGGTCCCAAAACAACGACACGGGGACCCCCACACACGGGCCCGGGACTCCCACCTCTCTCCTCTTTCAGTGCAGTGTGGGGGTGCTCCAAGGGGCTAACACGGCCAACAAGACCACCGACTACAAAGACACTGTTGAATGTGCATTTTCTGGATCTGTAATAATCAGAATTAATGAGCGTTTTGCCTTGGGATCCTAAAAGAAATCGTTCAAAGGGGTTTCTGGACAAATTATTTTAGTGGCCGTCCCCCCATGATAATGTTTAATGCCCAGAAAGCAAACATTGTTGGTTCATTAGTTCACAAGCTAATAAACTGGGGAGCGTCCATGATAAATGATATCTCTACAGTATGTGGAGACACTGCTGGTTTCTGGCCAATTTGGTCTCTTAACCTAATCTTCACAATAATATGTTTTAATTATTGCCCTGATTCAATGTTAGATAGATAGATTGATATGGAAAATTGTAATTTTGAGGGTTATTTTCTCAAAATGCATTTTTTTTCCACATTGGTGTGACAATATCAAGCTCAGCACACGATTTCTCTATGGATCCAACATGACAGCAGCAGACGCGAGGCCATCTTTAGATCAAGCTTTGCCCGATTTTGCAAAACATTTTCAGTCTTTCCAAGTTGTGACTAGCGAAGGCAGTTGCACAGAGTCGTGTCTCGTAGTGTGGGGTGGGTCACGACTGGACTCGCGTTTGAATCGTGTGCGGCAGAAAGATGCGACAAGTGGTTTTACCGTCCCAAAAGTGACAGACAGAATGCAACGGCCAATGACAGGGTAAAATAAACACAAGTGGCCCCCACTTTTTTCTTTCATATCAGTGGCACAAACAACCAATTGATGGCCACAGCGAGACCCATGCAGACCACACCAAACAGCACATTATATCACCAAAAGTTACAAGAACCAGCTACATTTCAACCGCAAACAGAGTTTAACGGCACTTTCTTGTTTGGAGTCAAATTTCTATTTAGCTAGCTACTTTCAGCTAACTTCTCTCCGCTAGCTTCTCTCCACTAACTACTCTCCGCTAGCTTCTCTCTGCTAGCTTCTCTCTGCTAGCTTCAATCCACTAGCTTCTCTCTGCTAACTCCGCTTTGCTAGCTTCTCTCCACTAACTACACTCCACTAGCTTCTCTCTGCTAGCTTCTCTCCACTAGCTTCTCTCTGCTAGCTTCTCTCCACTAACTTCTCTCTGCTAGCTTCTCTCCACTAGCTTGTCTCTGCTAGCTTCTCTCTGCTAGCTTCTCTCCGCTAGCTTCTCTCCACTAGCTTCTCTCCACTAGCTTCTCTCTGCTAGCTTCTCTCCACTAGCTTCTCTCAGCTAACTTCTCTCCGCTAACATCTCTCCGCTAGCGTCTCTCGGGCTGATGTCCATGTCCTTTACTTATTAAGTGGACCTACAGACTTAAAATTTTCCAGCCTTGAACTGAACAGTATTTGAATATTTTTTTCAGAGAGATTTTTAAATATCTAATTACTTACCTGATTTATGTATTTGTGACGCGCCGTGGTTTCCAGGGACACAAGTTGGCAGACTCACTTTCTCGCAAATGGAGAAACAAGCTAATTTTTTGAAATTGGTGATTTTCGCTTTTTTGCAGAATCGTTCAGTTGAAGCCACGAAGAAGCCTCTACGTGTTTAAACTAGCAGTATTGGTATATTTAAAAGCATAAACTTTTAGGTTCAAACCGGCTTGATTTTTTTTGACATTTTCGGCATTTTAGGCATAAAAGGCCTTATTTTTATATGAAAACATAAAATAGCAGAAAACTTGCAATACATTTTTTCCCTCATATTTATATCTGTAATCTATAGCAAAGTTTCCAATTGATATCTCTAAATGTTAAAAGTTTCCCTCTTCACCTCTTGTGTCTGACACCAACTTCTATTCTTTTTTGGTCTTTTGTAAAACTTGAACCTTCCCAACACGTACAGTGACCAAGGCATCTACTCCGGGAAGCTTTTTTATAATTCACTCACTCATACCCTTGTCATCTTGCACAAAAACAAAAGAAGACTGGAGCTTTCCATACCATCTCGTGCATCAGTCTTGAAAATCTTCACCATTCTGGCTGACTGCTCTTGTCCCAGACTGTATGTTTTTTTCTTGCTACGTTACAACTCTGTAATGCTATGATCCTCTATGAACATGGTAAACACAGTGATATCAATCTTTTCTATCATAAAACACAATCTTCTCCAGGTATTGGAATTATGATATGCTTGCAATCACATAGCAGATTATAGATATCTCTCATTTTCCACTTAACAACCGTATGACACCGTATCCCCATGCTTCAACACATCCAAATGCTTCTATATGTGCGAACACAGCCTTATCTGGTCTATTTTAAGCCTTGCAGACAGGCCCCTATAGATCCCACCCGTTGGCTGCAAGACGAACCTGCACGCCTATATTTTAGCACCGCGCGGCAGGTAGAGAGACGCAGCTAAGGCAAATGTCAGGATTTGTAGATTAGCACGTCGCAATGGGGAGTTTAAACTCTTCTTAGTGAGTTGAGAAAAGCCTAAGCCGTGCAGAAAGAGCTTACATCTGGAATATAAGGTGTGATGCGGCTGACGGGGAAAGCGATCAGGAGCTGAGCTGACAACATGTATCCGCAAAGTGAGGCTATAATGGTGTGTGTGAAGAAAATGGAGCACCAGCATTTTGTGTCATTTTGTGTCATTCATTTCTGCATCGTTGTCTCTCACAGTATTCCCGTGTTTCTCTATCTATAATCTCCACAAGTCATCTCAGTGAGGTGACCACATTGGGTACGAAAGCATGCTACATCTTCCTTCCTTAGGTTTATGGTGTAAGCCAGCCTGTGGAACATCCTTGCTAAACGTCTATGCTAAAGGAGAGCATATTTTTTCTTCCAGATAGCTTTTCACTTGAGACAATTAGAGCTTCGAGGCCCTATAGAAACAATGGCAACACATCATAAAGGGGGCGTGGCCTAGCCGGGGGGGAAGAAACCTCTCATGGGAATCACAATTTATCACTATTTTAGTTGTTTTCTGGGGAACTATAAACATATTTATCACACAAGTCAAGTCCATGAGGATTTTTTTTCATACAGTAGCAAATTGTTCAGTAGAAGTGCAAAACGGCCCTCGTTGCTAACGTTAGCATATGTAGCCTGAAGCTAACGTTAGCTTCCTGGGTAGCATAGTCAATTTTTTGAGTATTTATGGGATGTTGAACCACTTTGCTCCTCACTTTGTATCTTTATCTAAATGATATACACAGAAAAACTGTGAAAGAAACTGTGGAAAAAAGTTTTTTTTCCTTTCTTTATTTTCACCCTAGTTCAGGGGTGTCCAAACTTTTTTCATGGGGGGCTGAGACTGCTGCCGCTGCGGAAGAAAATGGATGGATGGGCTGCATATTGAAACCTACACGGGGTGAAGGGCCATAGATTGGTGGTTAGAGCCGCGAAACCTTCGATAGCAGAGGTTTAAATTGTGCCCCACACCTTTATTTATGCTTAAAACCTTCATGCCAGCTCCGAATCAAGATAAATGTTAGTTGGGTGAGAATTGTGTAGAATTATTACATTTCAAATAAAAAGGACCATCTCTGATGATGTGTACCAATTCAGCAAGAAGGCCAAGGGCCACCAAAAATTGTTTTATTTTTTTGTTAAACTTTGACACCAAAAGATGACAGTATGGTTAAACAGTGCCTACAATTTCATATGAAAAAATAAATAAATATTTAATCAAAACACCTTTTAGTCCAAATCAGACCAAATAGTGGTTAGCACCAGCCAAAATATCACAAGTGATATTTAGTCTGGGAACCACCCATTCATTTTCTCATAGGAGAGTTGTGGTTTACGATTGTCCGTAGCCGTTTATTGGGCGCTACAAATGTCTACCATATGCGTCTGCACGTAGCCCAAAGCCAGTCGTATCAATTGTACCCGATGACGTATGAGGTACCCGCTGTTCTTTTTTTAAAATAAACTTTCGAGCTAAACTATTTAGAACACGGTCTAAAGCTTGATTGAAAGATGGCTTCGCGTCTGCTGCTGTCATGTTGGATCCATAAACAAACTACAAGCGTCCGTCTGTCGAATAGTTTCTCATTGTCTTGCCGTCCCTCCCCGTTCTGTGATTGATCCTGAAAATCCGTGCGAAGATTTTAGCCTTGGTCTCCAGGCTGCTAAGCAGTTCGAAATGATTCGATGGCGCAGAGCAGCATGGGTATTCCCAGGTTAACCAAATAGTG
Organism: Neogobius melanostomus; assembly: GCA_007210695.1. Lineage (NCBI taxonomy): Eukaryota > Metazoa > Chordata > Actinopteri > Gobiiformes > Gobiidae > Neogobius > Neogobius melanostomus. Next base: position 395,853 of record VHKM01000449.1, on the reverse strand, counting down.
TTTTTGTTTTGTTTTGTTTTTTCAATTGTAGAATAACACGATGAAGCTGAATTTTATGGGTATAGTTTTTGGTTAGACTTGATTTTTTTGAGTTCCTTAAATACTATGGTCAGTCCATATAGGCAAAGCACTTCATAATATCGCCATTTTCACCATTTTCTTTTGCATTCTGGTTGTATACAGTACATCCCTGTCGCACTATACGACAGTTGTGAGTGAGAAAGCTGAGACAGCTGCAAGTCAAAAACTTTCCTTTGGAGATTGGTATCTGTTTATGGCAGACACTATGACACGTGAGGGAAAACCTAACCTTATCTGCAATATGTCTGTGAATGACTTGGATGTTGTTTCGTTTTCGTTCATTTCATTTTGAACACTTCCACATTTTTACCAAGCGCACACTCACTTCCAACCACATCGTCTACTTCTCCGAACTCCAGCCATGTCCCAATCAGGCCCTTTAAAAATCCCTTTACACAGTCGATTCTTGTGCTGAAATTCCTTCGCGCAGCACTCTACCCCCCTTCTGTGTTTGCGTCAAGGCTGTACCTCATCTCCATGCGTTTTCTTTACGGCTGCTTTTAGCACAGTCTGTCTGGCCAAGTGGAGGGTGTCCGCCTGGCCCTTTCCCTCCTTTGTCTGCTCCTGCGGGGGACTTGAATGGGAGGCTGGAGCCCGGACAAAGGACAGATCACGGCACTATTGCGGGGGACAAATGAGCTTAGTTACCCCAAATCGGAGGGAGGTGTGGTGCGAGCATTGAAAGCCTCACCTAGAACCGGATAGATGGGGAGGGACTTGGTGGACGGGAGATGGGGGGGGGGTGAAGTTTCTCGGGAAGAACAGCTGAGAGCTCACTTCCCATGATGCAATGCTCTGTCACTATCCCACAATAACAACAGGGGGTATGGTTTTGATGGGGGGAGGGGAGCAGCGGGGGCACCAGCTGATCATGGGGTTCGCCATGGCGACGCCGAACACGGAGCAGCGATGTGCAAAAATGTGACAGGCTGGCAACTCATCAAGGCAACAGACAAAACGCAAAGCAAAACAATGTGGCGTTTATTGGGGAAATGATCCTAAGATACTTCATGCAACAAGTTGTAAAGGCCCAGACGCTGTTACAAACTGTCTGGTCTCGCAGCAAGAAGGTTCAGGTTCGAGACCCCCGTGTGCCTTTCTTCGCAGCATTTTCGTACCCACGTGTACATAGCACTGAGTTTGTTTGTGTGTGTGATTGAATGATTTGTATTACTGTATATGTGTAGGTTGTTTTTTTTTTTTTAGAAAGAAAAGGGAAATGTACTACAATTTTGTGTAGAAAGCCCCAATCAGGAACTGGAGTTGAAAATTAGCATTAGCTAGCTATGCACTCTTCTTGGATAGCATCAGCTACAAACTTGTTTAGTACTGTTGAATTGCAATGTCCCTGTCAAACTGATAAATAAATACATACAATTAATAAATGCATGAGACTATACCTCAAGTTCTGTCAAGATCAAGTATTAACCGATGTGATGTCAAGATGTGTTTCAGTTGTATAAGTAGCATGTTGCGTTTTTTTACTCATTAATTGTCCTTGAGATTAAATACTACGCTGACAGAAAGGACAAAGGGAGAGAGGGATATTGTACATCTAATTACACAATGGAGATCATTTTTTTCACTCAAACGTGGCTGAAAATACTGTTTAAGTGGCGCTAGCCTGCAGTTAGTGTTGCCCGTTAGCCTGTTAGCTTCTTCTTTGTGATTCCATTAGTGTGTATTGTGCCTCGGTGGAAGGGAATGTTGCAATTCTGGGTTTTTGACCGATACACCAGGGGAGATGAAAGACCCCCAATTAACCCATTAACACTTGTATTACTTGGGTTTATAGCTCAGTGATTGAGCGCTAGTCTCTGGTGTTTTTTAACGCTCTTTTTACATGGGCCGCTGCACACACAGTCTGAGCCTGATACAACTCCACAATCAGCAACAAGTTATGAAGATAAAAATATTTAGTTCAATGTCAAATGGTATCTCCCTGATTGTATTGACTAAAATGCATCAATCAACCAAATAAACCATTCATTCATCTGCAGATGTTTCCCCGCTACGTTACACCAGTGACACTACAGGATGCTTCAACAGGGACAATAAATATACCTTAATCTACTGTAAAATGCAGCAACTTGTTTTTGAGGATAAACTCACAGAAATCCCGCCACAGTTTGAACTAGGTCTTGATGTGAGGATAGAGTGCCTACCTTTTAATTAATTCCATATTGAACGACAAACCTCTACAAACTGACACTCATAACCATAAAATGACCAGTTTTCCCAGCTTTCCTGTGTCGTGTCAGATTGTGATAGTGCCACTAAACAAAGTAACCACATATAGAACTTATTTTCTGCCAATTCACACGGGTAAATGTGATTCATCCATAATCTAAGATGAAACATAGAATAAAAATACAGACAAAACTGTTCAGTCCATACAGCCACAGCTATAGCATTGTCCTTTACACCTTTACAGCTTGAGCCTTTCCGAGATAAGACATTTTCTTTCAGTGGAGATTGAGCGGAGATTTCTTTAAATGTCACGTATCACAAATGCCATTTCAGTTTCTCTCCTCCATTCCCTCTCCGCTGCTGTTGTTCTCACTTTTTTCTCTCCAAAGGAAACATTTCCGCGTGGCCCCTGTAACCCCGGCCTTCCTCCCGCCCCGCTCTCCCCTATCTTCATCATCCTCCTCCTCCTCTCTGTGTCACTGTGAAGTCCCGTGTGGGTTTAGCCGTGTTTGCTCCTGCTGTTGGGCTCATTCCACAGCCCCAGTCAGTAACACAAGGGAAAGCAGAACAAATAAGCGGCTTCTGTGGACTCATTCTGCTCATTTCAGCACCCAAATTGCCTCCACGTTGGAGCATGAAAGAGACATTCACTGACTGACCGGAGTTTATTGGCCAGTGTGAGTCAGAGCTGGGGTTGAATCGACAGTGGCTCAGAGATAGAGTGACTGGAAGGTTGGCGGTTCGAAATCCGGTTTCCGCAAGTGAAAACTGTCATTGTGTCCTTGGGCAAGACCCTCCACCTCCGCCTGCATGAATGTAGTGTGATGGTCGGAGGTGCAGATGGCTCAGGTGTGTAGTGTAAAGGTGCATTATGGAACTTTTTATGTGAAAAATAACCTTTTAATTTGTGTGTATTTGACCATTTAGTGAGCCAGCGGCTGTATATGAAAGGTCAGGTCTTTATGATGCTCCAGAATCAATTGTTTCTTGGAGTTTCTGATAGGTTTTCACCGCTGACAGACCCGCACACCAGAAAACCTATATACATTTGATGCATTGTAGAGGCCACCGTGATGGAAAGTAAATGTACTATGGCTATGCTAACCACTCATACAGCCACTGGATCACAAAAAAGTCAATTATGCACAAATATCTTTTCTTTTTTTTTTGCATACAAAATTGTATAATACAGCATTGTACATGTTTTAGTGAAGACGATGTTTATTTATATAGCGCCTTTCACAGACATGGTCACAAAGCACTTTACATGGGAGCATTTTTTACATTCACTCCATACTCTGTGGTGAGCTATGTTAGTAGCTTCAGTTTCCCCTCGGGGAGACTGACAGAAGCGCTGTCGCGACTGCACACTTCTGCACCAACGGTCCCTCTGACCACCATCATTCATTCACCCTGGCCTATTGTACATGTTTTTAGCGGTAGGGGAAACCGGAGTTCTCCTTCTGTGGACCCACCACCTACAGGAGGAGCCATAGGGGCTGGTGCTATGTGATTTGGGCAGCTCCAACAGCTGCCCCCACGACCCGGCAACGGACAAGTGGAAGAAATGGATGGATGGGAAACCGGAGGAAACCTACGCAGACACGGGGAGAACATGCAAACTCCACACAGAAAGCACCCGTCCAGGTGGGAATCAAACCCAGGACCTTCTTGCTGTGAAGCGAGAGCACTAACCACTGCGCCACAGTGCTCAGCTTCACTCCTCTGTCAGTCTACCCCTTATGAGCACCAAAGATTGTATGTTTGTGTGGTATACTTTATTGTCTCTCAATGGGGAAATGTGTGTTGTTGTTGTTGTTGTTGTTGTTGTTGATTTTCTAAGTGAAAGGGACAAGATGCAAGTTGGTCATTTTTGTACTCACTACTGCCACCTCAGGTCGTGGTCGTAACTGCAATTTCTATATTAAGCTCGTGCATGACGGCAATTCGGACCCGAAGTAACACCTTTTTGAGTGACAATGCAGGATTTTAGAGGCAGTTGTGGTGAACAGGTCTGGGCTCATTCTACACATTAGGACATTGCTGGAACATGTAGGGGGAGGAACATACATAATTTTAACATTTTTAAACTGGGTATAGTCTCTTTAAGCTCTGAATAAAAAGAAGAAAAGATGTAGAATCAAGTGCGAAGGTATGGAGATTCATTTTGCATGGGTTGTACAAAGAAGTATTTATATGTACAGATTACATAAGTACTCTATGGAAGTCTTAAGCTGGCAAGATGCAAAGATGAAATGTACAGATACATCAAATACATCAGAGGCCATGGGCAAGGGCATGTTTGTAGATGACTGGGCCCCAAGCTATAGAAGGCCAGTGATGTAATGTTTGTTGTAGAACAGGTCACTGTTATGATCAGATGTCAATGAAGCATATACATAACATTATTTCGAGGAATATATGTACAGTCAATTATCCAAACGTTATAATTAAAGATAGATAACTTTGGACATCTGATACCTGACTGTGCGATTCTAATTTTAAAATGTTTTTCAATACAATACAATAGTAGCTTACCACCCTTAAGTGCATCAATAATGACTAGGTGGGTACTGTTAAACAATACAAATATGGTATCAAGAAAAAATTGAGGTACAACTGGTATAGAAAAAAATCAAAAGCAGGTACAGAAAAAAAAATACATCATATCTTTAGAGACCAAGTTTTGCCTGTTGGGTCCTGGCTGTAATTTCCTGTACTTGGTTGTTTCAGCTCAAATAAAAGATACAAATTGAAAGAAATAGTACTTTATAATACTATTATTGTTCTGTTTTCTGGTTCTTGATGACAAATACATTACATTATAGTAGGTTTAAAAAAATTCAGGTATCAATATCGTAAACCACGTATCATTAAAGTACCGGTATCGAAAAGAAATGTAACGCTAACTGTTTAAGTTAGCTTATAAAGACAAATAGTTTGGGTTTGGCTACATCCTGTTTTTGTCCGAGATTAGTCCTCATTGAGTCCTCATTTATTTTTAGTTTAGCACTAGTCTAGTCCTGTTGTAGTCCTGGTTTAGCTGTAGTATTGCTTCGACCGTGCTTAAGTCCATTATATTGTCTCGGCTTTGTGCACAAGTGCATACAAGTGCTCTATGTAGTACCTCCGTACATAATTGAATCCGATTGTTCTCTCCTGTTGTCAGCTGATCCTCCCTCACTCCATCTCCTTCACTGACACCTCATCTCACCTTGTTAAAGTCATTATGTCCCTCTGTGAACGTGAGGCGAGGTGCATGGAGACAGATGACCAGCGGTGACCCCAGGGGCAGCCCCCCGACACGAGGATTACCCCGCAATAATAGATTCTGTCACAGCCCTTTCCTGTGTCCCCCCTGCTCACACATGGGACCGTCCCCATGTGATTGATGCTCTCCACGGGACTCTCTTTCTTTCTGTTTCTGGATGGGAGTCTTTGGTGGTCCCTGCATACTAGGGTCAATCAATGCGGCAGCTGTCACAACTTCATGAAATATCTATAGGCAAGTTCAGTTTTGACTGTTGAGCTTGTTTTTTTTGGGTAGTTTTGACAATAAAATCATGTTCTCCTCTGGACAATGTCAGGAGATTTCCAAAACGTCCTGAATTTGACTAACTGTTATGATCCGGTTGCTGCCGTTGGTCAGGTGTATGTTCAGCAACACTGTCCCATCATCAATACAAGATCTTGGTGAAAAATTAAAGGTGCACTATGCAACTTTTTATATACAAACAAAAGTTGACATTGGTGTGTATTTGACTTTTCAGTGACTTAGTGACTGCTTGGTTGGTTAGCTTAGTGCCTTTTCTTACCATCCCGGTGGCCCCTAAGACGCTCCATGATCAATTGTGTTCAGGATTTTTGGGAGGTTTTCACTGCTGATTGAGCCGTCTCCATGGTTCCGCAAACATTTTATTCCAAAACCTACAAGAAATCCTAACACTCCTCCACTCATCAGAGCCACCGGGATGGAATGTAAAGGCGTTTAGCTAACCACCGATACAGCCACTAGGTCAATGAAAGGTCAAATATGCACTATTATTAACTCTTTAATGCAACACTGGATCTTTTGACATAGCAAAAGCTTATTGAAACAATGCCACAGTGAATGCATGAAGCTGTAACCAAAGCTAAAGGTGGAACAATGAAATATAAAGCGTGTGACCCTTTTTTGTGGCAACGTTTAATTTCTCTAGTATGACATCACAGCATTCTGACCAATACTATTATATGGAGGAAAAATTATTTTGTTTTTAACTACATTTTTGGTCTTGTACAGAGAGACCTTGGACCCAGTGACTGATACTAATGATCATATTTGTAATTCATACATTTTCTTTTGAGCTATGACTTGTGAAAGTATAATGCTGTTAATAGGAAAAACTGGCTCCTCCCCCCGCTGGGTCCGGTGACATCATCACATTCTAGAACCTGCAACCCAAGCAATAGTCTCATTTTATTTATTTCAGTGAAGCATCAATTTAATGCAGAAAAGTTATTTTTATATTTAAGAAAATGTAGTCAATGACATAGATGACTCACTCATTTTTCATTCATATAACATGGTTGGCACGGCAACAGTTTAAATGTTTACCTCTATGTATGTCACTTCCTGTCAGTGTCCAATAAAAAAGTAAAACAATAAACATCACAAAAAATGTCGAACACACACAAATTGGGTACAAGTTTGAACAAAAATCTTACATTTAATTGTGTTGACTATGTTTTTCCAAAAAATGGTGTCTAATGTTTCATATGCACTTTTAAGCAGATTTTTTTGAGTAGAGTAAGTGAATGCTTCTTTTGATTTAATTACTTAGTGTCTGATCAAATTACTACAAAATATCTATCTGTTTGACATGTTGATGAAATATATACAATCTCTTATTACGCGTCCCTAAATCAAGTCTGTTTTGCCAATTCATTAAAACTAAGTGAAGATATCCACCAGAAGAACGAGGATGGTGCGATGAATTTTAATGGGGCCCATTCTTTCCCACAGACGCGCTGAAAGAGAGGTGTTTTTTTTAATAGGAAAAGCAGCGCAGGGATGTTGGCTTTTATTGCTTATCGCCGTTCTTTATATTACCCAGTGGTGAGCTTTACAGCTGCAGGACAGAGGCGCACAAAACGCTTTATTCTACTTATATATTTATTTTTCTTCTTTCTTCTCGGTCCCTTTACCTGCCTGATGCATTTGTCAAACTGCGGCTAAAGCAGAGCCCGAGCCAGACTCTGGGATTTCAAAGCTTTGTGTTACTGCTGCTGTGTGTCCGGAATAATCAGAAGCAGCGGCTGACTGGAGGGAGTCCGTGGCTCAGAGCAACGCATTTAACGCATCGAACTCACTCCTAACACGTTTAACTTTCACAAAACAGGAAAATCTAGGCCGAGATTCCCACACGATTTGAAAATGATGTCGAGGTTCCTTTTTGATGTGGATTCATTAGGATTAAGAGTAAAGTAAGATATTAGACCAATCCATTTATATTTCTTTGCATGACTATGTTTAGGGGGCAGAATATCAACTTGTGTCTGTAAATAAAACATTGTACATTCTTGAAACAACAAGAAAATCCACAACAACAATACATCAAACACAGCAAACAGTAGCAATAATACATTCCATGACAAGAAGAACAGGAGTAGGGTGAAGAAAAATTATCGTAGATTCCTACTCCATTCTTATTTGAAAATATCAGATGGCCTCTCAAAATTTAACGAAATAGCCTACAGACCAGATGTGATCAATTTTGGATTTTCATGTTAAGTTTATATCGGGGCTGGACAATGTAGCACAAAAATATTCAAGACATTGTTTTTTCCTCATACAGATTGTTATCAATTTTATATTAACCTCAGCTTAAACGAAAAACAAAAAAGCTTTTCACTCCAGAATCATTCAACACAAAACAATTTTCCATTGTCTCCTCCAAACTCCAGAACTATGTTGCAAAAGAACCTGACAATAACATAGTCCCATGACAATTGCGATTCTAATTACGTTTTGATCAACTGCTCAGCCCAAGTTTGTTTTATCTTCCATTGTCTGCGCACAGGTTCCCGCCGATTGCTCCAGGAGAAAAATGATCGTACTTTTGATATATACATTGATCCTGGTCGATATTGCAAATCCTCAATAGTCATACTGTATATCAGCGGCGGATCAGTCCATATAGTACATGATAAGTGACGTGGATTATAGTGCATATGTGGATAGAAGGATGTAGAAGTTAGAGAACAAGAACCCAGGAGGAAGACCGAAAAGGACATCTGTGCAATGGAAGAAGAGGATTTAAAGTAGACTGAGAGCAGTTTGAGAACGATATAGGTAAAGGGCCTATCCCACCGTCCTGAAGGCTAGTTGGAGACTCAAGTTGCCACTGGTCACGGAGATGTCTCTGAGACGTCCCCTGAAGCTAAGGCAAGTCTCCAGGTAATCGCGGTGAAAACTAACATGTCCGAGTGGTCCCCACGGTCTGAAGCTGTTGTGTCACGAGCAGTGTTGGGAACGTTACTTTTAAAAAGTAATTAGTTATAGTTACTCACTACTTGTTCCAAAAAGTAACTGAGTTAGTAACTGAATTACTCTATAATGAAAGTAACTCGTTACCAGGGAAAGTAACTATTTGCGTTACTGTTAAAAAAAAATTGCTTAATATCAAAGCATTTTGATTTTTTTGTTGTTGTTGCACTTTTCAAAAGTCAGTTGAAATGAGTAGAACAGACAGAGGTGTTTGTATTCATGTACTATCATGTAAAAGATGTTCATAGTAACTGAATGAACTGAATGGGGGTAGAGTGGAGGAGGCCTCTGTGACTGAATGGTATTGACCAGTATTTGCGTCGCTGTTTATTAATGTAACAATACGGCCGTATTCAAAGAGAACGAGGAGTAAAAGAAACATGTGCCAACGCGGCCAACGATCAGGGCAGACTTTACGCACAGGCATTGTGCAAGTCTCTCCATACATTCATCAGGCAAAACGGAAAACAGTCATCAGCAAATATAAGGTGAAATGCCCTAACAGAAGTTAGCTCTGGAGTGGAGAGCGGGGAGAGAGGAAGAAGGCGCTGAGAGAGAAAGAGAGGGAGAGAGAGGGAGAGGGGGGAAAGACGCGTCTTTGGGTTAAAAATAAGTTCCAACACTACTGATCGATTCTCCCCCGCGTCCGCACCGCGCTGTGGTGATGACAAGCCGCGGGTCTGGGACACACGTAGTTTTTGGAGCAGTGTTGGGAGCAGAGAGCACGAACACTCTGCACAGACTCCGCCCACCCTCTCCGCTGCTCCTGCTGCGTGAGCTGACACCGCGGCGCTCATTCAGTCTAATTGTAACGTGCCACTTTGTTTACCCAGTAACGATAACGGCGTTGTAACGACGGGGAAAGTAATGAATTAGATTACTCCGTTACTGAAAAAATAACGTCGTTACCTAACGCCGTTCTTTTAAACGGCGTTATTCCAAACACTGGTCACGAGTACTAGTATTTGTTGTTGAGGTTGAGGACAATAAATAGTATTCGCAAGACAACTACTTGAGACTGTGGAGAGGTCTCTGAGACCATGTGGAGACCTCTCGGAGACCACATGCTTCAAAAATTCTCCATGTCTCTGTTGACCTGGAGACTCGTCTTATTGCCAAGGAACGTATCGGAGACATCTTCGTGACCAGCTAGTCTTCAGGCCGGTGAGATAGAATCCGAGTTGCGGAGACTACTAGTCACTGCAGTCTCCGCAACTCTCTCCGGTGAGACAGGCCCTTAAGAAAACATTGAATTAATTACCTTAGGTTCCAAAATACAACTCCAATATTTACAGATTTCAGGTTGCTGGGAAAGTCCTTGCCTTCATAGACCTGAGACTAACCCAAACACAGCTGCGGTCTATTGATGGCTCATGCATCACAGAGATCCATCCATTTAATGTTCACGTCCTCGATAATTGTACCATGTTTTGAAGTGCACTTTGCATTGAAAAGGGTAAGAATAACGCCCAATGCTAGCCCCTATATTATGCCCTGCTATAGCGCACACAGATCCGTCATAAGGTGGAAGCAGCTGGTGATGGATGGGAGGGTTAAGGTCACCCGGGAGCAGAAGGTTCTCTGGACAATGGACAATGGACTGTGGAGGTCTGCAGAAAGAGCTCAATTGCATTAGGCAGCTGTGAGGAAGCTACTGCTCTGAGGTCCATTATATTTCCTCAATCAGCCTCAAGGACATGCCATTATCGCCCTGTTCTGGATGTGGTCAGTGAAGGAAACAGCAAAGTGATGCGCGGTGAATGCAGGTAATTATAGGCCTTTATGTTTAAGGTCAGGCTTTAAAGATGTTTACAATACAGCCGAATGTCCTCTGAATGTTGTATTTCTTTTTCATTTGACAGTAATTGATCATTTATGGTAGGTTATTATTCACAAAAAGTTTGATACATCGTTATTGATTTCTTTTTCACTTCGGAGAGACACTGAGATACTAAACTAATTGTGCTTTTGGCCAGTTTGCTCTCTTCACATGAAAGTGTTCACTTGGAAACATAAAATTGCCAAGTCTTCCTAATAAGGAGTTGTATTATTTCACTGAATGGAATTTCCATAAGTGTATCTGGGAGCCTCACAGGCCCTTTTCTAAAAGTACATTTTTCTCGGGGACAGCATCCCCTTTTGAAGAAGCATCTAAAGATTTTCCAGTCGTCAATATTTTTGAAATAAGATAATTAATTCCCAGCCTGATTTATAGAGTTTCTATCCCCAAAGAACAAAAGAGATTTAAATGTTTGCATATTCTTTCAACTAGTTTACTCAAAGACTAAAAAGGATATCCAAAGTCCTTTGAAAAGTATTTGTCTCGAGGATGTCAACAAAAATCTACATAAGAAGATTAATATTTTCACAGGGATCTTTCCCCCATTCCCCTGCATCGGGTAAAATTTATAATTGCAATATTTATCTTACAAAAATACTTTTAGGAACCGAACACAAATCATCCTGCCCACAACCGCTTTTCTTGGAGTAAAAATGTATTCCGCAGGTGTTGGAGCGTGCAGTACAGGTTTCCGAAGGGATTATGGCTCGAAAGGTCACTGCTTCCCATCCACCACCCAGGACCTAGGAGAGAGTGTCCATATCGCGCTATGTTTCTGATATTACTTTTCTCACACTGAAAAGTTCAGAGTGAGAGTGGTGTCAGGAAGGCTGACTGGGTTCCACTGATATCATTCATATTACAGTTACTTCTACAATCCCACAATGTTCTCGACATGGCATGGGATCAGACGTCAAATGAGATTCAACACAAGAGAAAAGTTTGAGTTGTTTTAGTGTTGACGACCTTTTGCCTCTCACCTCACGAGTCTTCGTGATCGTTCTCAACAGTAAGCCAACCCAGATGACGGCCTAAGAACTCTGGAAATCTCCCGCACAACCAAGAGTTTACACGCAAAAAACAACAACATTGAGTTAGTGAAATCTTTTGTGCTTTGGCGCCCACTCCGGAACCTCGATGTGCTGTTTATGCAAGTCTATGTTCTAAGAAATAACAATCGTGTCCGAAAAATAGGCAGGAGTCTGGATGTCTTATGCAGGAGAAGTTTATTTACCATCGGTGCGGGACCCAGAGACAGTAACTCGAGACATTGCGCTAGTGCTACCATTAAAGTCTGTCTATGCTTCCACAGAAAAGGGATGAATACCCTATCGAGTATCGTACTGATACACAAGCAAAACATTCAGTGGCTGAGGGTTGTTGCGCCTCAACACCACAGTCAAGGCTATGACAGAGATAGTACAACTGCACAGCATGACCCAGAATGATATACCGCAATTTACTCTAACACTCACACATAAGTACCGCGAGAATTCGGCTTGCATGGTTTTCTCAAATGGCCACTAGGATCTTTTCGTAACTTGTTGAATATGGAACTGCAGCTTTAACCGTTTGAAAATCTTGATCGACTATAGCCTATTTGCTGAGTGCACATGTCTAAGACGTTTATGCAATTGGATGTATTTGTTGTAAGACAAGAACTAAATAGTTTTGAAAACCATGTTTGTGTCCATCTATCAACGCAGAGTCGAGCCCTTTTCATCGCTGCTATAAACAATAATTAATTATTGTAAATCTTCCCAGGCTTCAGGCGTCCGCATCTGTACAGCATTTTTCATCTCCTCCTGTCCCGCACACGCCGAATGAATGAAGCGAAGAAAGAAGTGTGCTTTACTAAGTGTATATTAATGACAAAGTACCACAGTCGTCTCCTGAGGTATAGTCTGTTTATTCTGCTGAACCTGTGGGCTTTTCTTCTCCATGCACTCACATAAATGTATGCAGCAGCCTGTTGGGCACACTTAGGCAGCACAGCAAACGTCTCACCAACATGAATTAAAGCCAAACTTTGCCCAGAGCTCTGCTTTAAAGCTGCCAGCTCAGGCTGAATTCTAATGACGTTTAATGATAGACAAATATGCACCGTGAATAATGAGAGTATGAGGCTGGCTTCCTGTGTGAAATTAAGTTAGATTTTAATACCGTGCCAACCAAATAAGGAGGGTTTCCAATTGGATGATTACTGCATACTCAGCAATGTTATGTGCCCAAAAAGACGTAAGGCACTGATCTGGATTCACTGAATGACAATTACTTCATCAAAAGATTTCTTCCCTCTCTCATGGTATGGGAATATTCCAAGTTGTCAATGCCGGGGTTTGACTTGCTAAGTAATAAACTCACATACTGTTGGACATCAGTGCTAGTACTGGAACCCTGTTGCCGTGTGTCTTTTTCATAATAGCCGCTGGTTACAAAGGGTCACTATTTTGTCCTGTCTGTCCAAGCGAGGGATCCTCCTCCAGGCTTTTTTCTCCCACTGGATTTTTGAGTTTGCCCTTGCCGTGCAGAAGGTCCCTACCTACTAATCTCAACAATATCCACCTGCTCCTGATAGTTCATTTTATAACATAAGATTATTTTTTCTTGATTGGCTACACTTGTGTGGCAAACTTCTGTTGTGCCACTACGCTATAAATAAATAATTTGATTTGATAGATGAACTGGTAGCTATGTACGGATAAACTGGGGCAGGCACTGCAGTCCTTTCAACAGTTGCCACTAGTCATTCGCGAATGAATCAAAACACGGCATCAGAGAAAAAAATTGCATAAATTAAATTGTGTGTAAGTAGTTGGTTAGTTTGTAATGAGTATCTTCTACCCTCTTGATGCTTCCTTGTGCATGTCCCCCTGCCCTGTGCTACAGGCTGCATTCAAAAGAGACAGCGCAGACCAACACCTACTGCATGTGTTTCTTCTTCACCTGACTTTGCTACACAGGACTACAGATCTTTGTTTGTGAAATGAAAGTCTTGATTAAAAAAACATGTCATCTTTGGTGATTACATTGCAAATCCGAATGTTCTCCACATTCTCTTCCCTGCTTGATACAATCTAAAACAGGTACGGGTAAAGTTTTTGATGCAAGGGCCACATTGGCCTTTTGAACTCGGCACGAGGGGCAGACCAGTTGCGAATAGAAATATTTCAAATAATTAAGTTGTTCTCAGATAGACTGCAATCCAGTAAATACAATTAAAAAGCAACAAAATAGCGGCAGTTTTGTATGATCTTTCTTCATGTCAGAGAAACATTTGTGGGTTTCACCTTTTTAAGGCAGTGCATATTGGGTTTGGTTATGTTTTGCGGTCCGGATTGAAAGGCAAGGTGGGTTTGCCCACCTCTAATCTAAACTGTGAAATCCATGGGCCGGGTCCAGTCGACTGAAGAACAGTTTTATCCACCAGCCTATCAGGACGATGAACTCCCTCTCTTCACTGCCCTCCCTGATCTTGGTTTACATTCTGTCACATAGCTTTTTCAGTAATTTGTGTTGCAATTTGATGTTTTATTCATGTATTCCTTCTATCCACTGACCGTGCTGTAACCTCTAAGGAACTTTGCGATCACCTGTTCAGTTCATGCTTTGGACTCCAACAAGTCTAAAGCCATCTGTAATGGCTCTCTGTTAGACTACTAAACTAAATGTCATTAACAGGTATCAGTGTTGAGTAATGGGCCTGTCCGCCGCTGAGCTTCTTGCTAATGCTTCCGTTAATGCGGTTTCTCTTAGGACCCATAAATCAGGTTTAAAACAGGTTTTCGTGAAAATGTGACTACAATGAAAACCAGCAGGTTACGAGATTCTGTTCCGGAGTAATGAGGCTGACCTTTAAATAAGAAACTCATAAATGCGAACATGTGTAAAGTGTGCTACAGAAATGCTAAGGAAGTAGTTAGGCACGTTTAAAAAAAACATTCCCTGCAATGCTTTATCACAAACAGCATGATTAGTTTCCCGCTGTTTTAGTAAAGGAAGAAATCTGTTTGCCTACACGATTACAAAACAACTGAAAATCTAAGTGTTACAAGTGCTAACCATCAGGGACTCTAGACCAGGAGGTACATGTGTTTTTGGGGAAACAATATTTATTGGTTTATTTGGTCGGGACAGTGCATGTTAATGAACAATACATTTAAAGTTTTACATATTGAAATGATAATGGCAGCTGAGGTTCCTTTGACATATAGGGCTTGATCTTCCGCCTGGCGCAACAACAGCGATAGCGCAGAAGAGAGTCACACCTTGCTCGCAAACAAACGGTGCACCAGTGCATGCGTTGCCAGAGTGACTTAGAAATCAGGGGTCGACTGAGGCGCTTGTTGCTTCTTCCCCTTTTCTCTACCATAGACTCATCTTTACATCTTTACGCCTCATGTAACTACTTCCTTGAGAATTTAGGCTACATACATTTCAACACACATTACAGGGCAAACTACAAACTTTATTCCACTGTGAGTTAAACACTGGCCATGTCCCGAGAGAAACAGAACATACCACTGGCTGGTATTGAAAAGCGCAAGGCAGGGCTCTAAACGGCGCAGAAACGTGATCAAACCAGGCGATGGTGGCGCTGTTGGTAGAGCGCATCGTCTCATGATCGGAAAGTTGTGGGTTCAAATCCCAGCTCCCACATATGCACACTGTTGTTGTGTCCTTGGGTAAGACACTTCACCCTACTGTAGCTCTATATACTATATACTGTTCACTTATCCTCCCCATTTCACATATTGTGTAGAGATCTGGGGAAATGCGTATAAAAGTAATCTTGACCCATTGTTTAAAGTTCAGAAAAGGCAATAAGAATAATCCATTTAGCTGGATACCGTGAACACACAAATCCTTTATTTTTTAAATCAAAAATAATGAAATTGAGGACCTTACTGAATTTAAGATGGCACAAATCATGTTCAAAGCCTCACAAAAGTCGCTTCCTGAAAGTATACAAATATGTTCTGCAAACGAGAAGTCAAATACAACTTGAGAGATAAGATGAGCTTCGATAAACTCAAGAACAACCATGAAAAGCATGTGCCCCATGAGACGTGGTGTTGAAATATGGAATAATCTAGATCAAATCATCAAACTTTGCAATAACCTGGTACATTTTAAAAAGTTTACAAAGAGTTTATATTTCTTAGATATGAGTTGTAGCACATTCTTTTGTTGTTGTTTCTTTACTTTGCTGTTGTTTTTTTTTTATTGTTCTTCATTATTTGTTGTTACTTTGCCCTATGTTCCTTTGTTTATGATTTGCTACCCTGCAAATGTTAAATGTAAAGTTATTGTTTTTTTTTGGGGTGGGCGCTTATAAGCCTTTGGCTTCGGCCCACTCCCTTTGAGCAGGTCAACTGCTCAAACAAATAAATAAAATAAAATAAACTAACCCTACTTGCCTCCAGTGTCTGCGTTCATTGGTGTATGAATGAGAGGGTGAATGGGTGACTGGTTCCTTACTGTAAAGCGCTTTGGCCAGATAAAGGTAGAAAAGGGCTATGTAAGTTGAGTCCATTTACCAAAACATCAGCTTGTGTGCCTCACTCACCGTCACCCTGTTCAGCAGAAAACATTGGGAGTAGGAAGAAAAAGCTCGGGGAAGGCCCACTGTTGTACATAACATCGCAGGTGACCATGGGTGTCTACCCATACAGCCCCTGTTCAACCCACTTACTGTGTTTTGTCTGGAGCTGAAGGCGTCACTTTTCCCCCCTTGCCAGGGCCGTCAAGTCAGGTCTAAATCCTGCGTTTAGAAAAACAAGATCGGGCCCATAGTGTCACTTTTTAGCACACCAGAACACGCACAGTAGATAGCCTGACCAAACATCTGGAGATGTGACAGGCGTTGGACAGGGGTCACCCACTGCTCCTGACAAGTTGTCCCATTTAGTGGCATTGGCATAACGTATTTTAACCCTTTAATTAATTTGGTTTATTGAGCATTGACCATGTTCAGGCACAGTAATCAAAAATGAAAATATGCTTCGTACTATACCATGAGTTCTATCTCGCTAGGCCAAACATTATTCATACTACAGTGCCTCTCGAAAGTACTAATAGCATGATGCTCCCCCACCATATTTGACATTGGGGATGGTGCACTCAGGACGATGAGCAGTGTTAGGTTTGCGCCATACATAACGTTTTGCATTTGGGCCAAAAAGTTCAATTTTTGTCTCCTCTGACCAAAGCACCTTCTTCCACATGGTAGATGTGTCCACCATATGACTTCTAGCAAACTTCAAATGGGATTTCTTATGGCCTCCTTTCAATGGGGCGACGGTGGCGCAGTTGGTAGAGCGGGTCGTCTCGTGATCGGAAGGTCGTGAGTTTGAATCCCAGCTTCCGCAAATGCACACTGTCGTTGTGTCCTTGGGCAAGACACTTCACCCTCCTTACCTCCAGTGTCTGTGTACATTGGTGTGTGCTGATAAAGGTAGAAAAGTGCTATATAAGTTGAGTCCATTTACCATTTTTCAATAATGGCTTTCTTCTTGCCACTCGTCCATGAAGGCCAGATTTGTGTAGAGTACGACTCTAGTTGTCCCATGTACAGATTCCTCCAGCTCAGTGGCAGTTGTCTGTTACTTGTGTGTGAACTTTCAGTAAAAAATTCAAAATTAAATCTTTATGTTTATGGTTGTAAACATGACAAAATGTGCAAAAGTTCAAGGTGTATTAGTAGTTTCGAGAGGCACTGTATGCAATGTTCTTCAAATAATGACACCCTCTTGTTAAATTGAAGTTTTTAACAAAATTGAATGTGCTGTTGATGTTGACGTACTGTAGCGAACCCCTATCTTATAAAAAATCATACAACGGGGCCCGGCTATTTAGCGAACAGTGGAAATGCCCCTCATGTTCTTGAGCACTTTAGGTGGTCTCAGCTTCTACTCCTCAGAGCTGACAGCAGTGAGGCCCAGTCAAACAGTCCATGTGGAAGGCATTACTCCACTGCTACTGTTCCATAGGCTGCAGTTGGACTGAGAGAGGGGCACAGGGCTCAGGAATTCTCTACAGCTCTCTGTCAGTGCTCAGCTCCAGCCCCCGATGGCACACAGATGTACAGATGAACATGAGCAGACACGGCGGCTGAGGAGGTGGGTCAGACAGAGGTGAACACAAGGCGATGGGATCAGGAGTACGTGTAGATCTGCATGAAAGAAAACCGAGAAACAAGGTTGTACTTGTGTACTTGTGTTCGCCACAGATTTCTTCCGTTCCCCAAAAGCTTGGAATCGTGTTGGTCGAGTAGTTGTAGCATTCTGGCCTTAGAGCATGAAGGTCCCTGGTTTAATTCCCGCACCATTTGGCCTCTCTATGACGAGTTTGTATCAGGGTACTCTTGTTTCTCCTATCAATCTAAAAAAATATGTCCAATCGGGTAATTCTCCAGTAGGTAAGATCCTATGGCACAAAATCTGGAGAAGGGCCTTGGACACTGCACTGTGGTTTACTACTGCGCCTGACATTGTCCAATGTCACAACAACAGCTTGCTACAGTTTATCACTGAATATTACTTATTACTCGCTTATTACTGAATTCACTGTGGAACCGTCAGTCAAACAACTTGTAGCCTCTCAACCCATAAAATCAACACAGTCACTTTTCTCTACCACTACACAATATTCTATCCATCCATCGATGGATGGATGGATGGATGCATCTTCAACTTTATCCGTGGCCAGGTTGCAGAGGCAGCAGTCTGAGCAGAGATGCCCAGACCTGCCTATAGAGTGTTTGCCCGTGACGTCACTTTTCCGAAGTCAGAAATGATGGCGATACTCACCCATGTACTCGCCTATCAAAACAAACAGTACCACGAAGTTTGAAACAGCAAAATTGTTAATTATTGTCGTGTTCTTGGCTGTCACGATACATCAGACAGTGAAACTACTTTGCAGTACTACCGTTTACCCAGAGTTGTGCAGAATAAGGGAGGGCAGACAGCAATTATCTAAATAAAGGAGACGATAGATTGCAAGCCTCAATCAGAATTTGGACGGGAACAATCTGGATAACATCCGAATTTGCGCAGCTCATTTTGTAGCCGGTATGTGGATTTTACATTTAATGAACAGGGTTAAGCCTATGTGTAAAAAAGTTTATTTAACATTTTCAATTAGCAATGTTAATTCCATGACCTCTAGTTAGAGGTGGGAAATCTACCAAAACAAAATGTTACGCACATTTCTAAGAGTGTAATGTCAACTTCGTATAAAGAGCATGATATCAAATATTGATGAGAAAATTGATTCACTTACAAGATTGCGAGATCGTCACTAAACAAACTGGCATTCGCTTTCGTTTCATATGGAACTTCATCCAATTACAGTAACTTAAGTTTGTAACTAGAACGTTTTTTGTTTTGCATTCAGTCTTTCGTTGCACAACTGGCCAACTGTGTGAGAAGTTTTGGGGTCCGATCTCGAGGGTTTATCGTGAAACCTTGCGTTTTTGTCCAAAATTGATAATCCGTCACGTTAATTGGCAAGAGCTGTATCTCCAGCATGGCGGCACATCCGGGTCTGTTTTAGATTTGTGACGTCCCTATTCACGCACACTTCCTCAAGCTGTTCTGGAGGCCAGCTCAGAGACATAGTCCCTCCAGCGTTTCTTGGGTCTTCCGCGAGGCCTCCTCCCAACAGGACATGCCCCGAACACCTCCCAAGGGACGCAACCACGAGGCATCCGAAACAGATGCCCGTGCCAACTCAGCTGGCTCCTCTTGATGTGAAGGAGCAGCTTCTCTACTCCAAGCTCCTCCCGGGTGACTGAGCTCCTCACCCTATCTCTAAGGGTGCACCCAGCCACCCAGCGAATGAAACTTGCATTGTTTTCTCACCTTAAAGTTTACCTTGCTGTAACACATTTTGCGAGAGCACCATCATCGACTCAAGACAATGAATGATCATCAATAACTGAAATAATTTAATTTATGTGCATACGGTTCTCTAAAGTTGCATCAGATTCTGCCATAGTCTCTCTTCCTGACAAGTTCCTGTTTCGGCGTCAGAGCCTCAGCCTATAATTACCTCCAGCTCTATAGTGCAACGTCCTGCTGCTGCGTAATCAGCACTAAGAGTCGAGAGGAAGTCCAGCACTTATTCCAATGGACGGGCCTAAGCCTTTCCACATACAGGCCAGGTTAGAAACACACGGTGATTGCACATAAGTGGCAGAAAATAATACCTGTTCAACTAACACATGCACTTAATGATTGCTGCCATGACAGCAATCATTGGGCAGAATGGCAATGTGCTCATAATTTGTGCATTAAAGAAGTCTATACTTGGGGGATATCAAAACAAAAAATTATTTTGAAATTACAACCCTTTTGTTGTAATTTCAAAACCATACAAAGAAAACCTATGCTAACTCAGGGAAAAGATGCAAACTTAATATTAACAAAAAACAGTGTCCTTTTACTCAAAAAGTACTTTAACAAATGCTGAATTATGAATATATTTTACACAGAATAAAGAAACGGAAACATAGAAGAGCAAAGTGGTGCAACAGCCCATAAATACGTAAATAACGGAAAATGCTGACCATAATGCTAGCATTTGCTTTGTGCTTCATCGGTATGATTTTGACTTGCCTTTCTTTGTGTGTGATAAATTAACTATGAACATTTAAAAAAATTGTGGAAAAAAGAGGCCTTGTATGACGTGTTGCCATCTGTATCGATTGTGCTTTTATAGTGAAAATCCCTATTTTTGTCGTACAGTATTATAGTGCTTTTATAGTGAAAATCCCTATTTAGTTGTATTATAGTACTTTTATTGTGAAAATGCTTAACCTGTATTATGGCGATTTTATTTTAAAAATCCCTATTTATCTACATTATAGTGCTTTTATTTTGAAAATCCCTATTTAAGGTTAGGGTATGGATTCCACAATCAATCAATTATTATCTCCAGTAGATTATATTCAGCTTCCACGATCTACAGAAGACACCTAAGTTACTGGAATTTATTTACCCTGCTTATACCGGGGTGAAAAGGTTTCCACATAATAATTTGAGTTGATAATAATGACTCGCAAATAGTCAAGAGTTTGCATCATAATGAGATCACACTGGGGCATCAAGGTTAAAAGGAGAGCAGTTTCTGTGCCTTACTGCATTAAAATATGGGTCAGCATGTTCGCATTATGGTTTCGTTAAACATGTTTATTGGAGAGTGCAGAGACAAAATGAGCATCTATAAACAACCTGCTTTACGGTGCGAATATCTGCCCCAGTTCTACCGCTGTGTGCAGCCTACAGAGAATGGATTTTCTCTTGACTTCTTTCATCTGTAGGAGAAAACTCAGCTAATAGCCTGTGTGTTGTGTTCACGAGTTCAAGGAGCTGCTGGAAACTAGCTCAGTGTAACATGCTGAATCTACAGTCTCACTGCTTTTTGTATTGATTTCTGGTGTAGATACAAAGTATAAAAGTACTAGATAAGCATTGTAAAAGCCTTTGTTTTTATTTTTTTAACTTAAGGTTAACTTGTAAATGATATTTGGGGATATTTGGACCAGGACATTCCAACATCCGAGCAAAAGATATCAATTTGAAGATGCACCGGATGGTTCTGAATTAGCTTCGGCCTAACAGATAGACAGTTTGTGCAGTTTACTCTCCTCCGTTTTCCAACAAACCACTTTGAGATCATTTGAAGTGCTCTCCAATCCAAAAATACGTATTATAACAACACACAAATATTCCAAAAACTTCTGAGAAACATCTAGACGTACGAAATTACCACAGTTCACCAGAAAAACTCCTTTTAGTTTCACAACACTCTTGCACTTATGATATATTGTGAGTCGTTCAAAAATGAAAATATCTTGTCATAAACTAGCCTTTTCACCAGACTACAAGTGTAGCAGAGTATTAGTAGACCGCGAGAGCGTCTGCGATAAAATAGGTCACGTTGAAGAGTTCCCACCAGAGGATTCTTCTGCTGCTAAAGAGGTCATGTACTCTATAGGAGACATGTAAATACAAGAACACAGACTGGGATTTCAAAGTGAATAAAAATGATTGATGATTCATAAGAAACATGGCTTTGATTTCCAATATATGTGCCGCAGATTGCGTTGTGTCTCAGCATTTGCAGTAGGCCTTCTGCTGGCAAAATCAATCTGCCCCACTTGCTTTGGGGACTTATAATGTTTTTCCACGTAGCACGCTTCAACCCAGCTCTGTGTGGCCGCAGTACACGCCTTCGCCCGGTTGCATTCTTCTTCTATTTCCATTAGAAATGGAACACAGTGGTAGTGGGTGGTGCTCCCACAGCCGCACAACACAGAAATACATACTGTATTACTGAAGGAACAAATGAACTGCGATTAAACTTTTGTGAGCTGCAATGAGAAGACTGTGGATAAATACTGCCCTTTGGTTCATGGCAAGGCAAGGCAAGTTTATTTATATCGAGCATTTTATACACAAGGGAACTCAATGCGCCTGGAATGGAATTATTCAGAAGTGCCCAGGCAAACACTAAAGAAGCAGCTAATATATGAACTATGAAGGTAAGCTAGGTGTTAATGTTATGCTAACACCAGCTAAAGGAAAGTTATGCTAGCAGCGGCTAAATGCTATCGTCGGCAAAATCACCTTGTGTCAATAGCCGTACAATGTTGTAAAATATTAATTCTCGAATGACCTGCTTGTTTTAGTGAGGGCTGTCCTCCCCTCTGGCCAATCAGAGGCCAGCAATCTGTTCACGTGACATTAGTTTCAGCTCAGTGCGCTTTGGACCAGGGTTGATCTTGGTCCCAAAACTTGTACCTGAGGGCTATTTCATAAAACTCGCTCAGTAAAGCTAGGCTTAGCCTCCAAATCGGCGCTTATGAATTTAAACACTTTTCTTTTTTCCCAGGAATTTAAACACATGATAGAAAAAAAGAAAAAAACACAGGACACCGGTCATGAGGGTGGGTCCTGTGGGCTAAGGTTCCTTTTATTGGACAAGCTTTTTGATGACACATTATGTCATTAATGTGTCACACAACTTTGTATTTCACAGATGAGAGACTAAGACAATGTTGGTGTATATTTATAATTTATTGCATAAAGTAATTGATTTTGTGATGTCATGTTTTCTTTTTCACATTTTTGAGGCCAACATACATTTTGGCCAGATGATGGCGCTAATACCCTGCTTGTGTCATTTACATTGCCCATTGGTGTTGGATTCCATGAAGAAGAAACAAGCTTGTGCTCAGCCTAAGTTCTCTGACTATATTTCCATAGTAACTGAGCCAGACCCAGAGTGAGCCTGGTTTATGAAACCGAAAAGACGACACAATAAGCCAGACTTGGCCAAATAAGCCTAGCTTACAGAGTAAGCCAGCTTTATGAAACAGCCCTCTGGTTGACCCTGGTCTGATCGGTAACATTATGTGTCTGGTTCCGATAGTGGAATACTGTATACCAAATCACCGTGCAACGGTTTTGCTGTGGCAACAAAATGAGCAGGCAAATGACAACAACAAATTCAGTCATTTGACATGTGAAAGGACAAATCTATTGATTATCTCTTAAGTTATTCTGTTTACTACAGACTGGCCTGTACACAATGCAATTTGATATTCTCCCATTGGTCATCCAATTTAGTTTCCTCAAAGTGCACGCCCACTCAGATTATGCTCCTTCCCTCACTGTCTGCAGGTGAAGCAATGAACAATCATCAGGAGCAGAGAACACCAATAACATCATGTCTCTGCCTGTTTCATGTTCAAGAAGGAGTATCAACAACTCCTCATCGTGGTCAGCGAGACCATACACTTTAGAAACACATTCCTCAAGTCATGAACTATAGAAATGATCCCTGAAAGTATAGTCTTAGTTCAGCAGCGACTTGGCAGTGGCTCTGGTGTGACAGGGCTGTACCTCTGTGTTATGGTCCTGTGTCCAAGTTCCCTCATAGAATACAACTTCATATAAAACTTGTATTGTTTTCTTGTGAGTCAGTTTTTCTTCTGTAAATATTTCAGAAACATAACCTGAACGAGTTTTGAATTGTCTATTTGTTTTATTAAACCAGGACCAGAACACAGAGGTACAGCCCTGCCAAACAAGAGCCACTGCAGAGACACTGCTGTGCTAAGAATATACTTTCAGGTATCATTTCTGTAGTTAATAATTTGAGGAATGTGTTTCAAAAGTGTGTGGTTTTGCTGACCATAGTGAAGAGTTGATGATACACCTTCCTCAACACGAAACAGGCAGAAAATTGATTTTTATTCATGTTTCTGCGCTTGATGACTATTTATTGTTTCTTCTGTAGACAGTGACGGAAAGAGTGGTCACTTGATTTTGTCATGGAATAAATACTATTCACTTACTGCAGAAACCCCAATCAATTTGTAAAAGCATACTTATACCATCTTTTCTGGCAACAGAGAATGTGGCCAACCCTGCACTGTGAATATTAGTCCAATTATATTAGTCCATTCCATTCCATTCCAAGTTGATATAGTGAGGTGTCTTTTGAAACACATTCTTGAAGAAAACCAGAATAAAAACCCACATGTCCATCTTTTTCCTTTTTATAAAATCACTCCTGAAATAATGAAACAAAGCACTTATATTGTACATCAAAGCAGAGAATAACTGGTTACCATCAAATTAGATTTCATCAATTCACATACCCACTCAGATCACACTCCTTCCATCACTGTCTCCAGGTGAAACAATGAACAATATCAGGAGCAGAGAACAACACTAACGTCATGTCTCTACCTGTTTTATGTTCAGGAAGGAGTACCAACGACACTTCATCGTGGTCAGCGAGACCATACACTTTAGAAACACATTCCTCAAGTCACAAACTATAGAAATGATCCCTGAAAGTATAGTCTTAGTTCAGGAGTGACTTGGCAGTGGCTCTAGTGTGACAGGGCTGTACCTCTGTGTTACGGTCCTGTGTCCAAGTGACTTGGACATGTATTATTTTCTAGTGAGTCAGTTTATCTCCCTAATATGTGACACCAAGACCTAGGATAAACAAAGCTATTGCATGTGGGTGTTAACAGGTTAATTGGGCTGCAGCAGGAGCCATGGGCTGCAGTTCCATACGAAAATGGGTCGGTCTAAATTCCCGGGCTGAAATGAGGTCCCAGCAGGTGCGTCTTGATTTGTAGCTGCGATAATTTTGCAACTTTGATACTCCAGGAAATACAACTGGATTCTTTGTACAAGTGGTGATGTTTGGTCAAGTGTTAATTCCTCTAATTTATTTGAATGACCACTCAGATCTCTCACAAAAAGCAATACAAGCTTTATTCTATGAAGGCACTTGGGACCATAATGCAGAGGTGCAGACCTGTCACACTAGAGCCACTGCAAAGTCGCCACTGAATTAAGACTATACTTTTAGGGATCATTTCTATAGTTTGTAATTTGAGAAATGTGTTTCTAAAGTGTATGGTTTTGTTGACCATAATGAGGAGTTGTTGATACTCTTCCTGAACATGAAACAGGCAGAGTCTTCATGTTGTTGTTGTTCTCTGGGGCTATATAAATAAAGATCTTCTTCCTCTCTGCTCCTAATGACTGTTCATTGTTCCACCTAGAGCCAGTGAGGTAAAGAGTATGATCTGAGTGGTCATTCGTCTGTCAAAATGAAATGCACTGAGTGGGATTATGTTAGTAATATAATAGCATTAGCTTTGGGTTTTGTTTGCTTATTGAGGTGTACAATATATTATAACTTCATTTCATTATTCCAGAAGTGAAAAAGTAATAATGACGAATAGATGTTTTTCTTGTTTTCTTCAAGAATGTGACTACCAACAGCGTTGGTGCTATGAATGGAATCAACTGGACTAATACAGTATACACAGGGGGATGACTCTTTAGCCACATTCTGTGTCAGTCTGTATTGGCAGATAATATGGAATACCTCGACTTTGTAGTGGTCCTCTGCTTTGTTCAATGGAGGAAAAAAGTTATTTACCCTCAAACCCAAAAATATAGACAGCACTCGAAGCAGTAGACCAGTACTGACCACTCAGATTATACTCCTTCCCACTCTGTCTCCAGATGAAACAGTAAGCAGTCATCAGGAGCAGAGAACATGAATAACAATCAAGTCTCTGTTTCGTGTTCAGGAAGTACCATCAACTCTTCATCGTGGTCAGCGAGACCATACACTTTAGAAACACATTTCTCAAGACTCAAACTACAGAAATGATCCCTAAGAGGATAATCTTAACTCTGTTGCGTCTCTGCAGTGGCTCTGGTGTGAAAGGCTGTGCCTCTGTGTTATAGTCCTGGCTCAAAGAACCAAGGAGACAATATTCAAAGGAGAAACGTGCCCTCAATATGACTTATATTTTGAATGAGCCCAGTTTCCATCCATCCATTTTCTTCCGCTTTATCCGACCCCAGTTTATATCCCCAAAATATGACTCCAAGACTTGACATACACAAAGCTATGTCATGTGGGGTTTTACGGAGAGACATAAAGGAATGGTTTATATTTTCTTGAAGACGTGTCCTATCTCTGGCCCTAGATCTGATCTAAAACTGTTCACATCAAATACAGAAAGCAGAGACTTGGGTTGCCAGAATTTGTTGCTAAAACCAGTTTGCCAAAATCCCAGCACCTGTCCCAAATCAAGTCCGATTCAGTGCAGACCTCCTTCCTTTCATTAGCTATCCTTTTTCCAAACTGAATGTGTGTTGCATTTTGATCACACCAGAAATAACCAGATGTTTAGTTGAAGTAATAGGATAAAGTACAGTTCAACTAAGTCACTTAGAAACTTAATTAATAGCAGCAAAATTAAATGAACCACTCACGGCTCCAATCCTTCAAGGTCATGTTCTGAATTATTGTTCACTTTCAAATTTGCACATACAACATTACCACTCAGACCATACTCCTTCTCTACAGAAAGCAGACTTGATACTTTACAGTTTGTGTTGCCATATTTTGTGGCTAGTGCCGTTTTTGACTGAACATAAACGATACTGACTCAGTTACTAAAATCCCAAATGTGTCGAACACTGCGAGTTTGATTACTGCGCCACTAATCGGAAGATTGTGTTCTTGTCTATGAGTTTCTAATGAGGGCGAAATGCTGCTCCACCATCACACCTGGGGAGCCTCTTGGGTGCTCATTTACTGAAGAAACCGAGTGAACCCTTTGAGAGGGGCAGCCCATCAGCTCCATAACCTCTGTCTGAGCTGTAACCCCATCTCATCTACAGCTACGTAACATTTCGCCCGATTAGTTCAATACAAGCATTTTACAACCATGATTTTTATGGATGTAGTGGAAATGAGAACTGTGGGGAAGTTTGGACCCCATTTGTTTGTCTTCATGAACAAAATGAGTGCGCTTTCCAGACTTATCCCGACAGCGGGGCAAGCACTAAATCCGTGATGAATCTATGACCCACGTTTGCACTCTGCATTAAAAACACGCCTTTGCTGCTGATGCTGAGCCTGTGGGTATTTACAACTTCAAAACTCAAAAAAACTGCAGTAGAATCGTGTATCATCAAATGCCGGATACAAACATCGGGTTTTGGTGAGGGCTTTGGAGGCTCACAGTGGGATCTCACCCCACTGGGCCACAGATAAAGTTAAGAGCCAAAAACTTGTGTAATTGATAGACATATTTCCTTCGACGCAAAACATTTCGGAAGTTTTGCACAAACTTTTTGGGGATTTGAGGATATCGGGGGGGAAAACTTGCTAGAAACATGAGGATAAGCTCAAAAGCAGATACAGGAAATTCATCTTTTTGTTTGTTTTTTTGTACACTCTCATTGACAGATCTAAGGGCACAGTTGTCATGCACTTTGCCTTCTGTGTCAGCCATTTGAATTCAGGTGTCATTCGTTTTACGCCGTGACAGGGGAGATGAGTAGCTCGTCTGTCTGTTTACCCCCGGCTGTATAAAGGCACAGACAATAACAGCTTTAGGGATGTACAACGTGGATGTGTGCAGTGTTATTGGGGAGTTCGGTCCACAAGGAGACTCTCCTCCATCACTGCACTGTCAGGACCACAGCCAGGAGACGGAGGAGGAGAGGTAAGAAAATAATCAGTCCAACAAAACACAAGTTATCAGTGAAAGAAGTCTGTAGAAAGTCTAATTTCCCGTTGAAACTCTGCTTTTCGGTGGTGTAGACTCAATAAATCAGGCGAGATGTTAGATATCGAAAAATCCCTTTCCACTTTATTTTGACGGTTGGGAAGTTGGGTACATGTCGATGCTGTGGAGTTATAAAAGTGTACTGTCGTCTAAAGTTTAGTAATGTGTGCGCTAATCTCTTTTTTGCGGTTGGCACAATATCTTCCACAAAGGAAATGACCATATTTGGATTAGAGAGTCTTATCAGGGAGATTCCATGCATCATGTGGAGGCCAAACATGTAAGTATTTGTGAATATTGGGGGTGACAAATGGTAAGCAAGAAAAAAAAACATTGAAAAGGTTGAGCATTGACATACTTTGACACTACAACTAAGATTTTGAGGGAGGGAGGTGTCCCGCCTTAATCATAGCATCCCTGGTCAAGTGGTTAAGTAAAGTCATCGGCCAGTTTCAGACCAGTTTGGACGTTCTGTATGATAGACAGTTAGAGAGGATGGCACGAAGCATCCTAAAAGACACTGCGCATCCTTTGCATTCAGAGTTTCGATTGCTTCCATCTGGGCATAGGTTTTAATGCCAATAAGCCATACGAATCGGTTTAGTAAAAGCTTTGTTCCCGCTGCCCTTTCCTTGATGAACAAGTAGGGATCTAATCGCCGCTGACACGGCTTCTTATCTTTGTTATTGTCCAGTGGCTTAAATATCTGTTGTATCTTAGGCACATCCTGTTAGTATCTGGAGCACTTACAAGTTTTATAAACATGTATGTGGTGGTTTATCTTTGTATAATGTGTTTTAATGTTGACTAGTTCTCAGAATTGCAAGACAAGTTTACCTACGGGTACAAATAAAGTAACCTAACCTAACCTAACCTATCCCTTTACACATGGCGCAATGTCACGGCTGCCCCCTAGCATTATTGCCCAAGTAAATTGAAAGTTCAAGGTACTTTATCTGTCATTCATGCAAAAACATCAAAAACAACAAAACATGTATTGTCCGTAGGATTTTTGTTTCATTCTACTGCATCTTCATTGTCTTTGTCCTCAGCCAATCAGAGGGCTTGTTGCAACCAAAGAAAAGAAGAAAGGAGCATGTTGACTGAAGTGAATTTAATTAAAAGGGCTTTTGTTTTACTTTAAAATAAGACCATTGTTGCATGTCATCACCGTGGCCTCAAGAAAACGGCCCCACTTCCGAGCCAGACCCAGCTGGAGTTCACGGCTCAGTTCTCCTGTGGGTCACCTACACGTCACACAATGAAATATCGTGTCACATCAAACTGTTTGGCTTTTATATGCAATCATTCTGCAGTTGGTTATGATATATATTTAGTATTCAATAAAAATGTGTTTAGCTTTAAGACAAACAAAAACGTTACATACAGATGGGAGCGCCTCAGCATGCAAGTTGAAATGACCAAATTAACCAAGATTGCTCAAAGCTGCGTGAATGTAATGACATACTATTACAGGGAAAGCTGAGAACTGTCCATTTTGGTGCCAGAAATTGATTTGAACATAACTGTGAGCCCACTTGGATGTCTTAGATTTCTCTTTTGCTTTTTATTTAACTTGTGAATGGAAAATATACCTGAATAAGCCTCATTGTATCATAGGTAAAACATGGAGGTTGTCCCGGGATACAGTGTTGCATAATGGAGCCCATCATCAAGTGCTGCTTTTGCTAAATCCTCCAACTCTGGCCTCTGTAACAGCGTTCTCCAAATCTCCTCCAAAATCCTTCATCCTGTCACCAGCTCCTGTCGGGCTCTCACAGAAAGCTACTGTACACAGCTGCCTGGGCTTTCTGCACCTCCGTACGCAAACAGTGGTCCCTTTGTACGGGACACGACAGACAGGAAGAGGACCGTTCCCCCGTCAGTGTTCTCCTTTGGGGTATGGGGACAGAGTTTGTGTAAAGCTACGTAAATGCTGCTTTACTTTGGAAAGGTTTGAGCAGAGCCGTGGACCGTGCATAGGGATTATAAAGTTATCAAACTCACAACAGAAAGTGAAGTGTTGCACCTCTCTGATGGATTACTCACAATGAAAAACAAAGTGACTTACTCTCGGCTTATGTTAGATCGTCCTGTGACAATTATGTTCCCATAATCAGACCTCTGTGTTTTATACCTGT
Source organism: Neogobius melanostomus (assembly GCA_007210695.1). Classification (NCBI taxonomy): domain Eukaryota; kingdom Metazoa; phylum Chordata; class Actinopteri; order Gobiiformes; family Gobiidae; genus Neogobius; species Neogobius melanostomus. The sequence continues at coordinate 365,938 of VHKM01000449.1, read as the reverse complement.
TTCGGCTACTGCTGTGGCCTTCCTCAGAAGTGCCAACATCACGTGACACCTCTGAGGAAGGCCGCAGTAGAAGGGTCATAGACATGACGTGCATATTTTTGTGTCCGAGTGTTTTATGTCTTTTAAAAAGAATGTGATCTTTTCATTACATGTATCACTTTATTCTACAAAACCTATTGAGTTTAAACACATTTTCATCACATTTCGATAATACATATTTTTGTTTTCACACCTCAAACCCCTAAAATGTCAGGTGGTGCAACCAACCAAATTAAAAATAAAACATCATGGCATAATTGTATGTTAAATATCTTTCAAATTAGCCATAATTTGTGAATATTCATAGTTTCAAAGCTTTTGAGATCACTAAAAAACTTTTGTCTGACAATTTGTAATCTTAAAATGTCATGGTGGCACAACTGTAAGAACAGGGCTTTATTTTGAAATAAAGAATAGTATCAGCAAAGAGGATATGACATCAGCCAGAAGAACAAGTTGTCATTATGGCTGAGTGAAAAGTTTTGAAAATCTCCTTCAAGAATTCAGAAAAAATAGCTTTTTTTCCAACTCATAGGCAAACTGTCACACTTTTGGTGTCAGGTGGTACAACCGATGTAAATATTGGAAAATATTATTTTATATAAAAGTCTTAATTTGTTTTAAAAGTAAATGTTTACCCATTCTTACACATGCTAAAGCTAATGTAAGAGTCCACATAAAAGCCAATTTATTTGAAATTAGTTGCTAATGTCAGGTGGTGCAACCAGACAGTCAAGTGGTGCAACTGCAAAAAATGTCAAATTTCCATCTAATAATTATAGGGATGCACTGATCCAATACTGGTATAGGTTATCAAAGTCAATACTAGAAAAAAAAATCAGATATCGGTTTAAAATACTGAACTGAACCGATAACTGTTTTGGGCTGACACCGAGCACTCCGTCCGTGGTCCTCTTGTTTTATTGCCGATTACAGCATCAGTCAGTTACAAATTACAGATGAAATGTTCAGAGGAGAAAGACTGTCAAGATATACTTGGCAAAGATTTGACTTTGAACACATTTTTGTAAACTATTTCAATTTTAGAAAAAACTTGGTTGCGCCACCTGACATTTTTTTATACAGAGAAGCTACAAATACATTAAAAAAATACATTTAAATACTTTTAAATGTTTAACAAACATAGCTTGTTTAAACACAGAATTATCAACTAAAAAATATGCATGCCATCAGTTTTGAAAAAACTTTCAGATTTATTTTTGACCTCTTATACGTCATTCCAATGGGCCTAATTAGACTAGATCAAACTTTCAGCGTGAAGTGTGTTTGGCGTATGTTTCCTCTAAGTGATCCTGGTTCAATTCAGTTTCCCATATCTGAATTAAGCCAAGTATGCAGCAAATACCCAATTTATTTATTTTTGTCTGGAAGGTGCATTATGCAATTTTTTTTGTGGTAAAAAGTTAATATTAATTAGGGTTGTTGAAAAATTCGGTTCAGTGTTGCGTGATTCTCGTATCAATGCAAAAGCGTCTAAATCGATTTTTAAACATCTATTTTTGGGAGGAATATTCATTGCAGCGTCTCTCTTTAGTCCTGCACTTTTACTCCCGCCAGCTAGATGGCAGCGCACCTCACAGCCTGTTTGAATAACAATAGAATGTGGCGAGAGTTATCCATGGGTGGCTTAGATAATCGTGTGGGTGCCGCCATGAATTGTGTCCGCCCCTTCTCTCCTATCAGTTAACATAGGACTGGAGAAGTCCAGATAAAATCAGTTACTACACGAAAACAAAGCCGATTTTAGGCCGTGCAGAGAAATGGTACAGTGTTGACTTGTCGGTGCAAATGAACATTGGACATTTCACACAAATTAATCTACTAAACAACAGATTTTAGCGGTGAACATTTTCCCTCGATCTCCACTGGATGAACGGACTTTGCGCTCTACCGGAAGTGCCAATACAACGAAGTGCCGATCCAAGGCAAAAAGAAGCAAAAGTGGGCAGAGGGGAATACGGAGAATATAGTCTGGAGGAGTTTAGACAAACACAGCAAAAGAAGGAGCTGTGAGATGCTCCAAGGCACATTTAAAACTCTAAATTTGACCTCACTGTGGCTTTTACAGCAAAGACAGAGACCTGTATTATTATGAGAGCCACCACCTTTGCTGAGGGGAAACTAAATACATCAGGCTCATGTTAAACATGTGTTGTAGTAGTACAGTGGCACTTCTCACCATATACATATACTGTATACATTATTCAAAAATGCATATCAAGTCTGGCACTGATTCTTTGTTCTTTCAGTAGTGTAGTGTGCAAAGAATTGATTAACAAAGAATCTGATTTTGATCTTGGTACTTGAAGTCCACCTCCAATAAACTACATGCACTATTTTGACTGACAGTTGTATCCTCTTTTAGCTCCTAACTCAATATTGTTCTGAATGTCCTTCATTACTCTGTAACTGTTAGTAATGAATGAGCAGGCCCTAAATTACACATTTTTACCTCTGTAAAACTGTTAAATAGATTTGGCCCCAGGAGACATTTGACTAAGGGCTGAACAGAAAGTCCTCCTTACGGCAGAATCATCAGACAGTATGACATACAGTCCATAAAACAAAAGGGATTACACGGCTGTCCATGACAGCTGCAGTAAGTTACTCTGTGCTGATGCTGATGACATGTTGGAGCAATGCACAGAAGCAGTCAGTGAACCATTACATCATGTTTTACTACCATGACGCAATCTTCTGGACTTAATGGGAATCCCATGAACAAGAAAATGTGCATATTCAGCAATCTCGCAATAAAGGTGTTGTAAATGATGTAGTTTTCAGATCGAGGATAAAGTTTTACTGTAGAATTTGTCCAATATGAAGAGTTGTAAATACAAATCAATACAATATAACAACAAAACATTTGAAGATAAAGAGTCAAATCTGTCATCTGGACTGGGTTGCTGTCGTGTTGAAGATGTTTCCTCTCCCCTCAATCAGAGGCTTCTTAAAGATCGTCAACACTAAAACAACCAAGGACAGATGACGGATTGAACCATTTTTCTATGATGGAAAGCTCCTGAACGACTATGTTGGACAGTATCATTCGAACCAGTATCTAGCATGACTTTGGTCTTGAACATTCATTGATAGAATTGATATTGATATAATAATTCAAATAATCTTAAAATAATATTTTCCACCTTCATTAGTTGAGAATCTGACAAACATCGTATTCCGCTTAAAAATTACATACCAAATTTATTTTTAACTGAAATTAACTTTCCTTTTGGACTTTGCACAGAATTACTAAAATGAGATCAAATATTCATGATCCCAGACATTTTAACTTGGATATATTTGGGTGGTGGGATTTTGTATTAAATATCATTAACATTAATGGACCTTCAATAGTGGCACTTCGCCTTAATCTATCAGTTACATAACCACAGTCACGACACAAATCCCCACATTCATGGGTGGCTTTGCACAACCTTGAATGCCAAAAGCATACACTCACCAGGTGACAGGTGGGCAGAGCATCTCTACCAGCATTAGCAACTTCAGATTTCCTTCCTTCCAATTCATACAAGGATGGTATTAGAAAAGAATACTTGAGATCTACTCAGTTCATTCATTTTCACTCAAGAGACAGTGTTCTACCTGCCCTCCGTTTTCTGACCTCATAAGATTCAGAGGCAGTTTTTACGACCTGAGAGTCGAGACAGTCTGTATCACATCTGTATCTAATCTGAATAAACCACACCATTGTCTCACTCAGGGGCAGACCTGATCTCACCGAGGGCTAACTTTAGCTTACACAGTGTTTAATGACTTTCTGCCAAGTGACTGTGTGTCTGGGGCCTGCGGCTAACAGGCTAAATCGCGTTAGCATACGGCATGACCTGTCACAGCAATTAAACAGCCTGAGAGCACGATGACCTCATCAAGGAGCGCCTGCCAAAGGTAAAACAGACTCATGAGGCCGACGAGGAAACCCGGGTTTGGCCTCACAGAGCTGATGACTTACTCTAGTGGTAACTGAACTAATGTAATGCATCCCGTTTTAGGAATAGACACAGTGACGCAAATTCATGGAATGTTGAAACGATCCATGGGTTACTGGTTTAAAATAAGGACTGTTGCCATATCAGCAAGTTGTAAACAGAGGGGGGAGGGGGGAAGAGTACGGAAACCCATCAATAACCAGGTCTCCCAGGTGATATAGGGTTGAAGCACTGGGGGGAAAAAACAAAAACAAAACACACATTTAAAGATCCTATACTTGATTTCATTTGCTGCTTTTTTTTTTTTTTTACAAACAATGACAGGGTTGAGCACGCAAATGTTCTATTTTTGGTTGTAGTCTAAACAAGGTGACTAGATGTCCCAGTTTACCCGGGACAGTCCCAGTTTTGAGTCCTCTGTCTCATGTCCCAACGGATCTCTCCAAAACCATTAATGTGTCTCAATTTTAGACAAGCTCTGTCACATGTGTCCCGATTTTTCACCAAAGCGGCTTCACTTCTGGCCATGTGTGCGTCAAACACAAACTTTTCAGAGTAACTGAACCAAATAAATGGCTCAATGCATAAAATTCTATCACCTTTTTGTTTGGCTCCCCAACAAAATTATTGTTCAAGTCCAAACTTTCTTACGTGTTACCATTCTTCACAGGGAGCCCATTTCACAACTTCCATAGACCAATGTGGTCGTAACATAATGTAAAAAACAACCATATCGATAAAAATGTTATATTGTGACCTCTCGAGTGGCCAGACTTGAAATAGGCTTATAGAGTTCGGGAAATTCCACTGTTACCATGGAGGTCCGCCATCTTTGCCGCTGTTAGCATACATTCAGACATTAGCTAAAAACAGTATAAAAAGTGGAGAAAAAAACAGTGGAACAACTCTGTAGCTGCTGAGTTACTGCTGGTAAAAACATTTAACACACTGTGGTGTCCAAGTGTTTTAATGTGAACAATAACTCCCGTATCATACCTTTTAAAATTTCCATTAGTTTATTATTGCTGCTAATCCCATGACGCTTGGCGGTATGACGTCACATTCCCAAACTCTAAAGCTTGTGCGCTAGCCTTACATTCTGACTACAAGTGCGAGAAGAAGCTTCTAAAGCAAATAATTTGAAAACCTCTACAACCCTTGTCCAAATGGCTTCGCCCAGGTGCGTTTTGATGCTCATAAATAATGTATATTCTCCTAACACATTTTTAAAAAGCAAAATAATTGCCATTTAGGGCCTATAAAAGCCTCAATTAAACTCCATGTAAATGCATTCACCTTCCGTGTTGTTAAATTCCTGAGCAAACATCCCCTCAGACGCTTCCATACATCATCACTTGGCCATTAGCCGAGTGGACTTGACCAAAGAGGCCTACTTTACCAACCACTTAACACCAGCACGCCACTATGTAAACAAATGTATGCTGTTTAAGTGTGAGACAAATCTTCTTTAGCGGCATGTGGACACTTTACCGCGCTCTTCAAGCATCACCAGAGTCTAATAATGCTGCAGAAACCTCCCACGCTCACTGGGCCTTCGAAAGCTGATCCCTGGCAAACAGTCAGGGACATGCTTTGGAGTTTGCTCAGCTAAGTAGCCCTCAAAACATATCTTCAAAACAGTAACATATCTTTTTTTCAAGCGAGTAGCCGGGCAGTCTGGCAGAGCGATAGGAGATCCTTTCTAGTCGAGATGGCAGCCTAAATAATGCAGCGTTTGTTGGGTTTGAATGAGCCGGAGTTGGCACCGGTTGAGCCCGGGTTTGGCAGATGATCCGCAGTGCCGCCCTCTCTCGCATTCACTGCGCACAGACTCTCACAAACTCTTCATACGAATGCAAGGCGTCGGGGAGAGGGATCAGACATGGGGAGGCGGTGTCAACTCATAGGGGCTTTTGAAATAATAATAAGGAATAGATGGTTATGTCTCCATCCACAAACAGCAGAGAAATTCTAAATCAAACTGAACTCAGAAAACAGTACATTGTGCCTGATGTACGAAATGTGGACTATTTTCGTCTGCAGTTGACCTCATTTGTACCTATTGGTTTATTTCTGGTAGTCTAGTAGTCCATTTGACTTCTTTATTTGAGAACACCTCTACGACTCGCTCTGATGAAATCACCTGCTGTGCCACCCACTTCATACGTGTTGACGGCAGAATCACCCATTTAAAAACTACTAGACCCAACAAGCCAGTTGGGTCATCCTTGAATGGACTTGCCAACCTAGAGAAGTAGTTTGAGCCTGATACCTGTAAACTTGTTTATCCAGCGTGATATTCAAAGGGGTTTCCAGATGAATCTACCAGAACTAGTTGACCTGTCCATCAATGATACTGAGCACACTTGTCAAGAGAAGTAGGAACCAAGCGGGAGTCATAATTGCGCATGTTTTGGATTGACAGGTACAGTATCTGTAGCACTTGGAGGAAAACCACAAATACACGGGGAGAACAAGCAAACTCCACACAGAATTGCCCCACACAGTCTGGGAATCAAACCTTCTGGCACTGAGGCAACAGTAATGTAAGATAAATATAAGTATGTTTTCAGCTACAGTTGATACGAGTGAAAAGCTTCCCTGGTTTTGAGCGGAATGAGCAAATGTTCTTCTTCTTCTTCTTAGGGATTATTCCGGCGGCTTGCAACCAAATGTTAGAGCATTACCGCCACCTACTGTTCCGGAGGATGGGTCAAACAGCAAGCTCACACGCTAATACCCCGCCAGACCAACAAGGGAAGGGAAACAAAGAGAGAGAGAAAAAAAACTAAATTCTTCCATATAGCCCCGTTTCCTTTTAGAAAAGCCACTACTACCCTCACATGCTCACCACTCCCAGTATCCAGAACACTCTTTAAGTCAACCTCCTTAGCTCCCAGCTCCTTAAGCCTCTGCTTCATAACCTCCCGACATGCACTATACCCCCTACAGAGCATGTTCTACGGACTCCTCCTCCTCCTGACACACCTCACACAGGCCTGTTCCATGCTTTCCTATAAGATGCAACATCTTGTTCAGAGCAGTATGCCCAAGTCTGAGCCTAGTAATAACAATTTCCTCTCTTCTATGTCCCCCTGCATTCTACCGCCTCTCACCTCTTTCTTTATCTCATACAAATGTCTTCCTGTGTTCCCTGTATCCCACCGCCTTTGCCACTCTAAGAATAGTTTGTCAAAATATCCGAAGAACGTAAAGGGCAATGGCAGTCGCTCCATTGGAATCAAATGGGCGCTGATGTGGCAATGAACCCGCAACCCTGTACATGATAAAGCATAGGTCTGATTGACTTTTTTGATTGGTATGATTGAAATAATTTTCCTACAGAGCAGCGTTCATTTCTGACAAAGTAATATGTTTCTCTCTCCATAGTGATGTAGGAATGACAGACTGACAAAGTTGGCAGCCATTTTTGCAATCACATCACGTTTCTGACTCATTTGAATATTCGTTATTCTGTGTGATTTTTCTGAAAACTGTGTAATACTTTGGATGTGGTTCTTGCACTGTAGTTTCAGTTTTTAGTTTGTTTCATCTATTCAGAATGAGACGGCATCAGCTTCGCCAGATTAAGATTCTTGTAAGTATCCAGGAAAAATACCCCATTTACCATCTGAGCCCAAACCCTGATGAAGTGCAGTAGTGTCTCTCCGACTGTAACCTCCTTTCCCCTCTGCTAACATTAATGAGTTGCCAGCAGCACTTGACTGTAGCGACTTGAATCCTCCTCTGAACCGGTCTTTAGCCTCAGTCCAGAGTCAGACCAGAGCCAGACCGACAGAGAGGCCGTGCCAAATCCCCACGCCAAACCGCCGGGGAGCTGTATCATTTGCATTGAGCGCGATTAGACGACCGTTATACGCCACACAAGAGCAGGCTTAATCCCACTCCTCTCGCTTTCCAAAGATTCTTTACTTGTTGTTTTTTAGTCATATTTGGTGGCGTAGTATCCGGATTTCATGGTGTGGTTGCAGAAAACAAAACAGGGAAAATTACGTATTCACAAAACATTAGGTTCAATATTATCAGCTCGGTTTTCCTTTTTATAATGGATTTTTGAAGCCATGCTGCTTAACTTTAAGCACACACACATTTGTTTACTTACAGTTGGATTATCTCTCCTTAGACCTGAGTTAGAACATTTCTGGGAGAGGAATATCACATCAGATCGTCTTCATGGAGACGTTGCTGCTTTTCTTTGACTCCAGACGGCAAAAAAAATAAGTTCGGTATGACTGACATGTTTATTTATAAGCATTTTGGGACATCATTCTACAGTTTGAAAACCATTTAAAGGGATATTTCAGGATTTTTGACGTAGGGCCTCATTTCCTAGTTATCCAGAGTGTTGTTGATGTCTGGAGATATTTTTTCTTAAATTCATGCAGTTCTTATATTTGAAGAGCTTAGTGGCGCTAGGCTAATGCTAGGCTAACGCATTTCTATGGTAACAGCAACCCTCCATTAAAAACAGTCTGGCCCACTCCACAGTGCACCTGAGGTAAATCACTTATAACACCAGACTAACCATATAAATGTCTGTGTCGATAGAACTTATATTTGAGCAGCATCAGCTTTGTGGCTGTAAGCTAACGCAGAGGCGGAGTGATCTGCGAGAAATAGTCCCTCAAAATGCGATAATTCATGTGATACAAGGTCAGTTATATTTCAAAAATTATTCTATTAACACAGACATTTATATGGGTAGTCTGGTGTTATAAGTGATTTGCCTCAGGTGCACTGTGGAGTGGGTCAGACTGTTTTTAATGCAGGCTAACTGATACCATAGAAATGCTTTAGCCTTGCCCTAGCCTAGCGCAACTAGACTCTTCAAATATAAGAACTGCATGAATTTAAGAAAAAAATATCTCCAGACATCAACAACACTCTGGATAACTAGGAAATGAGGCCCTATGTCAAAATCCCGAAATATCCCTTTAAATTCACATTTCATATCAACTCTCTACAAGCATGGCCAGTGGCTGTCACGATGTCAAATAAAAGCCAGCAGCGTCTATCCTCACGGAGGTGGAGAAGGCGCGGAAATTTGCCGTTAACTAGGTCAGTGTGTTACTCAGGTCCAGCAGGAGACGGATTGTTTCAACTCCCCCACACCCTCCGCTGGAGATCTGCTAAAGACATCGGCCCTTTCAACAAACACAAATCGAAATGTGTCGGGGAGAGTGAAAAGGATAAATGGTGGTAAAGACGACACACACGGAAAGCTTCTCAAGACTAAAGAATTCGGCCAAAATCAACTTTCAGGGGAAATAAGCTTTGTGAACTGACATTTCTCTTTCACTTTTGCGTTGTATTCTATTCAGTAGTGCAATAGTCTCCTTGTCATACGATCTGTTGGCCACATGATCTTGTCTGCAGATTCTGGTCAGGCACCTGGGTAACTTTCACTTAAACATTGACGAAGACTGACGAAGTGAAAATGAAGCACAAGGGAAACTAGAGTGCCTCTGATCATTAATATTCTTCACAGTATGACAATGTTCCCCTCTTCTAGAACTAGCACTTTGTATCCATGCAGCCACAATTATTCCGGATATGTCCACGTTATGATCCTGGTAGCAAGAGTTGTCGAAAAGGGAATGTTTCTTTTGATTCATCTACATCCTTAGAGTTGGAACTGAATCTGTTTACATAAAGTTCTTAGATCTTACATACTATTTTGAGCAATACTTATGTCATCTTTTCTGCCACTTTCTCCCACAATTATCTGTGTTCTCAGCCCTCGCAATGCCACTCCTGGCACAAAACCCACCATTTTCACACAACCTCCTGCTCTACGCCTTGCACACGCCAATACTTTGCACTTAAATCTACTCAGGCATTGACGGCACTGAAAGAAAAATCCTTGAATCACCCGAAATAAGCTGCTCTTATGTGTTAAAGCCTGTCTCAATGAGTTCTCCAGCAGTCGCCTTTTCTCCCCAGATATGCAAGGTAAAAATGTGCAACACCTGGGCACCTGCGCAGCCGTTCAGCTTTGAAATTACCCTCAAGTGCAAGGACATGTTCGAGAATATATGCATTTCAGTACATAAGAATTTTAATCACAGTTTGTGTAGCCAAAGAAAGAATATCCTGTCTCCAACAACCTACTAACCTTCACAAACATGTTCAGTCATGCCATGTTTCTTCTATTTATTTAATTGGTAATGATCCAGAGTTTACAGTAGGTTATGCAAAAAAATGACATATTACATGTAGTGGGCAATTTTGTCACGAAAGGGCCTATCTCACCGGAGATAGTTCAGATTCAGAAAACTTGATCCCTCAAGGGCAATTAATGTGCTGCAACATCAGACAGATATTGTAGAAACACATCACAACACTCACTGTGTGTCACTTCCAACATTACAGACAATAGTAGATAATAAAAAAGGTCAGTGTCACTTAGCTGCCGTGACTGGCAGTCTCCACAACTTCTCTGTACTGATTGCGTGCATACAAAGGGCCTATCTCATCGGCCTAGAGACTAGTTGGACACAAGAGTCACCACTGGTCACGGAGATGTCTCCGATACGTCCCCTGGAGATAAGGCGAGTCTCCAGGTAGTCTCGGTGAAAACGAACAGGTTAGATTTCAGCTGAGTCTCTGCATTACCTCCGAGAGGTTTCTGTGATGCCCCTGCAATGTCCTGTTGGATACCAAGGATCTCAAAGAGTATTGTACAGTATGTAGTCTCTTTGAGTTCTTCTTGGTATCCGACAGGTCTCAGAGACTTTACAGAGACATCACAGAAATGTCTCACAAGTTAAGGACAACTAATAGTATTCGCAACACAACTGTGTGAAAAACAGGTTCGATTTCAGTGGAGTCTCCATGGTCTCAAAAAGACTACCTGGAGAGTCGCCTCATTTGCAGGGGACGTCTTGGAGACTAACCTACCTTGTGAATATTTAGCAAATATTAGTTTCCAAGTGAAAGTTTATGCTACAGGAGCAAACTAGCAGTGCCTCCGCATACGCCTGAAAATACATTAGTTTGATGCATCCACTGGTCAAGGTCATTTCATACGTTCACTGTGGCCATGTTTCGTACAGAATAACTCAAGATCAATGTCTGTCCTGAGCTGACTGAATTTAAAGATGGAGGACTATAAAATATTTACGATGAATGTATCGGGGTATGGCAGAGAAATATGTCTCCATAGGTGATATACACATAAACTTTTACCACTCGCAGCGCGGTTGGCTTCTTTATAAGACAGTGTTATTGTGAGAAATACAACACTGATGTTAACAAATTCATTTTCAACTTTTATAGCAACATTTGTTTCTTCACAATAAACACATGAGGTGAGTCAGCCCCGAGTAACAGAATTTGAGAACACTTTATACATTATTGATTCCTGAAAGTTCTTAAAACCTTTTCAGAATCCAAGCCCGTACAGTGTTTTTCCACTACTTCTGATTATTGGAATATCTCGAAGGAACCAGTGCTAATCATTGGCCAGTCATTATGGTTTAAGTCAACATAAAAACAAGTGTCAATGTGCCTAAACAGGAAGAGTCCCAATGGTCTCAACTTCTACAGCGCTTTTGTACCTTCATGAGGCCCAAAGCGCTTTGCAGCAAGGAACTACTCACCCATTCACACTCTCATTCACACACCAGCGAAAGCAGACACTGGAGGCAAGGTGGGTGAAGTGTCTTGCCCAGGGATACAACGGCAGTGGGCACCTGCAGGAGCTGGGATTCAAACCCAGCTCCTGCAGGTTTTTATATAATTGTTTTTATTATATAATAACAATTTTATTATATAAAAACAAGAACAACATGAAAGGGGTATGGGAAATACTAAACACTATAATCAAGGGTAATGCAAAAAATAATTCATATCCAAACTATTTCACTGATGGGACCAATGACAATCATAGAATGAATGAAATTGTGGAAAATTTTAATACTTTTTTTGTAAATGTTGGACCGGATCTGGCAGCAGAGATTCCGGAGTGTAGTAGCATCAAAATGGAGTCATTGATAGACATTAACTCAAAAACAATGTTTTTGTCTGGAGTAACTGAAGCAGAAATAATAGATGTCGTTAACGGGTGTAAGAACAAATCGTCTACAGACTGTTTTGATATAGATATGACACTGGTTAAACAAATTATATACAGTATCGTGAAACCATTAACCTACATATGCAACTTATCGTTTCAAACAGGAACATTTCCAAATAAAATGAAAATTGCAAAAGTTATACCTATACATAAAAATGGGAACAAACACATCTTCACTAACTACAGACCTGTCTCTCTGCTCCCCCAATTTTCCAAAATCTTAGAGAAACTTTATAACAGTAGAATGGATAATTTCATAGATAAGCATAAACTAATCAATGAAGGTCAATACGGGTTTCGAGCAGCAAGGTCAACTTCAATGGCCATCATTGATGCAATAGAAGAGATTACTAATAGCTTAGAGGGAAAGAAACATGCAGCTGGAATATTCATTGACTTGAAAAAAGCATTTGATACACTAAATCATTCTATATTATTAAAAAAATTAGACAGATATGGCATAAGGGGAGTGGCTTTGAGCTGGATTCAAAGCTATTTAACTGGGAGACAACAGTATGTGAAGATGGGGGAGTTTACATCTGGATATTTGGACATTGGTTGTGGGGTCCCACAGGGATCTGTCTTAGGCCCAAAGCTGTTCAATTTATATATTAATGACATTTTTAACGTGTCTATACTATTAAAATTAGTGATTTTCGCAGATGACACAAACGTCTTCTATTCCAATGACAATTATAGTACTTTAGTAACTAACGTAAACTGTGAATTAAGGAAATTAAAAACATGGATGAACATTAACAAATTGTCTCTCAACCTAAATAAAACAAAAGTAATGTTTTTCGGTAATTATAATGGAAAACCAGACCCAGTAATTATAGACGGTGTAGTTTTAGATACAGTCTCAGAAATTAAATTCTTAGGAGTCACCATTGACAGTAAATTAAGCTGGAAACCACACATAAGACACATACAAGGTAAAGTCTCCAAAAGTATCTCAATCATTAATAAAGCAAAGTTTTTCTTAAATTACAATGCATTATTTTTGTTATATAGTTCATTAGTTTTGCCATATCTAAATTACTGTGTAGAAGTTTGGGGCAATAACTATAAAAGCTCATTACACCCCCTTGTTATACTCCAAAAACGTGCGGTAAGAATTATACACAAAGTAGGATATTATGATCACACTAATATATTATTTCTGCAGTCTAAACTGTTAAAAATGCATGATTTAGTTGATTTATCTACTGCCCAACTGCTGTTTAAAGCCAACAAAAATGCGCTACCTGCAAGGATACAAATGCTTTTTGCACGCACAGAAGGGAGATATAACCTGAGGGGGTGTGACAACTTTAAGGTTCAAGCAGTGTCTTCCACTAGGAAAAGTATGTGTGTGTCTGTATGTGGAGTTAAACTCTGGAACAAATTGGGGGCAGAATTTAAACAATGTCCTAATATTCATCATTTCAAATCAAGATATAAAAAAATGGTATGGTCATTGTACCAGAAGGAGGAAATGGGTACTTGATTTACTAATGGGTGTCACAAAGTGCTGTATACTTTAAAGGTCAGATCTAACTAATAATGAAGTATATTGTGGTTGTTACTAATATACTATTGCAGTTGTTATTGCCATTGTTATTGTTGTTGCTGTTGTGTTGTTATCATCACTATTTTAACTTTAAACTTTAAATGTAACAGTCTAGGATTATTACCTAATAATCTGTAGATTATTCTTAGAATCAAACTTAATCGATTCAGACAGCAGTACGGCTATTGATGCTGATGGTAATATAAAGGAATTAAATTCTTAGAAGTAAATCATGCACATATCTATGTACTCCGCATTCAACATAACCCGTAGTACAGGGCAGACAGGTGGGGGTCGGCAGCTCGAGGAAACCCTCTTCTGGCAGCAGACTCCTAAACATTTGTCTCTTTTAATGCATAGTATAGGACACTCAACAAAGGATGGTCCGGTTACTCGGGGGCTGCTCCCCTCTGGCAGCTGGTCCAGTCACAGAGAAAAAACAAACAAACAAAAAAACAAAAAAACAAAAACGAATCCCTTGTAACACACATCATTAAGATCATTCTTGTTATTATGAGCATCAATCGGTCTGCGATTAATGTACCTTTCATGAATAAATGTGGAGTATGTTATGTATCAAACATTTTGATACAGAGTAATGTTATATGGGTTGTAATGGTGATGATGAATAACGATAATGCCAACACGGTAATGAATTCGGTATGGGAAACAGAAATAATACAATGGTTGTAGAGTGTGAGATACTGTGAGTGTTGACCTGGTATAATGCAGTGTGGCATCTGTTGAAATGTAACCAACTCGGTTGATAGTTGTCTTGTAAGATGGTAAGAAATATGCAGTGTTGTTAGTTATTGTTATTTAAGTTTATGAACAGGGGTGGGAGTCAATAAGCTTGTCTTCTTCCCACTCCTTTTCGAGTTAGAATGTATATTATTATTTTTTCTTTTTTTGTTTTTTCTTTTATTGTGTATATATATTTTTCTGTTTTTTTCTTGGATTTTGTGCCTTAGCTCGAAATAAAAACTCAAACAAACAAACAAACCCCCGACGTTCTGATCATGAGACAACCCGCTCTACCAACTGCACCACCGTCGGATGAGTGCGACGTAGTGGTACGTTTTACATTTGGTCTCGTACATTTTTTTCATGATAGCATTTGTATAGGCTTTGTGTAAGTAATTAGCGATGTATTACACATATCAACGAATAGTTCAAGAAAACATCACTGACAGTGAGATACTGATGGGAAGTCACTGGCTATGTGTTAAAAACATTACGTTGGGTGTAAATACTTGACTGGAGGAAACGTCTGTGTTCATTGAGGAGTTTTTTTTTTTACCACAGAGCTGATGGCTAATATTAAAAAAACAACACCACAAAAATGAAACAATGCTTAATTTTTATTTAGCATTAAAACACTTCAAAACAAAAATACAGTGACGTGCAGGAAGTTTCCTCCAGTGAAGTCTTTGATCCTGACGCAGTGTTTTTAACATGCTGCTGTGACTGTCCACCAGTAACTCACTGCCATGTAATCTGAGCTATTTACTTTTTTCGACAAGTCAACACTACTAACTCATAGGGAAATAACAGGACAGGAACAGCTCCTGTCTCTGGTTACACGGTGCCATTTCGACACCCCCCAACTCTGACATTGAGGTCTAATTTTTTTTTCTCCTTTGTCCTTTCGTGCAACGTCCTGCCATTCCGACACACAAGGTCATTATTAAAAATATGTGGGCCTACTAGAACTAACCCTAACCTTACCTTAGCCCTAACCTTAAGGATAGTGGAGTTTACAAACGGAACAGGCTACGCTCAAAACTATTGTCGAAATGGGGGCATCAAAAACGATTGGCGGGACGTCGCAATGGAGGGTTGTCGAAATTAAGGGGTAGACTTTACAAGTAGAGAAATATATCTTCAGCATTCTACCCATTCTTTCAACATTTGTCCTAGGGTAACCTCAGGAGCAGTGGGCTCTCCAAATCTCCAGCCAAGATACTGATCAAGAATACCTGAAAGATGTAGTTGACGTTGAAACAAATCAAAACAATTGTGCTTAGACCACACACTGTAAAACTCTTGCTACATTATCCAACCCCGCATAAAAATGGTGACTTCCTCCGCAGCAGCTTTTCCAAACTCCCACAACGCCTTTTTCAATCCAAGCTCATATATTTAGTCCCTAACAATCCTTTATGGCAACACAACGCGGCTGATTCTTCTCCTCTTAAGCCAAACCCTCCCTAAAGCCAGCCTCCTTCTGTAGTATATCAACACTCCAAATTAAACGCGGGGGGATACAAATTTCCAATCAAATAACCGCGAGGCTTGTTGTAGCTTCCTTCGCCTGCAGCTTCCTCTCTGCATCTTTGTTCTTTCCGTTATCTTTGGTGACAGATAATCCTGGAATCACCCACTTGGCACCTCATTTCACTCGACTCATTGCGTTTTTCAAAAGCGTGACTAAATCTAGAGAAAGCTTAAGGGACGGCTGACAGTCAGTTTTACCCAGCGTTTACCCTTCACTCCCTCATATCCTCCCCCCACACGAGAGCTGGAGGTCCATGGGCTTTCTTTAGGCTACTAAACGTAGGTTTGTTGACAGGAGACACATCTCGTGTCACTGGTAGAGGTCAGCAGTCACCGCAACGAGACAAATAGTTAGTTGGTAAATGAAGCTCAGGATTGTGACGAACTGTATCAAAGTCTTAGTGTGAGTAACCTACTGTGATTTTAATGGGTGTCTTAGGTCGTATCGTGAGACAGGGACAAAGATTTAAAGGAGCTATATCATGCAAAACAGACTTTTTGGAGGTTTTAGCCATGTTATTATGCTATTTCCAAAAACACCCCCAGAGCGTTTTTTTGGCCTCATTCACACAGTTCTAAGTAATCCTCCTGAATCCTGCTCTCTGAGCAGCTGCTCTGCCCTCTCCTGCTAAACGACTGAGCTGTTCAGTTGTGTCGTCAGAAAAGAACGGAAGTGCTCGACGTCTGTAATGTAATGCCTTACGGCCTGATTTTAATTTATAAAACAGCGTTTTCATTATTTTTGTTGTAAGAGAGAAATAAATTTAAAAAAAAAAAAAAAAAAAAAGGAACTCTCCGACACGTCTGTGCTATCCCGGGAGAGTAAACAAACGCACCCCCGGAGGATCCGATCAGAAGTCATGTTTGTGAAGACGGAGCTCTTTCTAACCTACTCTGGACACCGCCTGTTCTCTTTTTCTTACCCAACGATAATGTCACGGATGTGCGTTAGATCCATGGTTTGGCTATGAGAGGACTAGTCAACCTTCCTAAAGAAGAGTGCACTCGCCAGAAGTTGGAATTTCTTTCTGGAATTCAGCGACTATATCAACCAACCTGATGGATGCTTGGTGAACCTTGGCCAGAATCAAAGTGGATTAACTTTTATATACGTGCCATAACGTAAACACCCGATGATAGTAAGGCCAGGCTGAGCGGTGAGTCAATCAAAACGCGTGTTAGCGTGTGTGTTAGCCATTTATGAAACTGTGTTGCACATGTCAACTCCTTATAACTGCATTATGTGAAGTAACTTCACTTTTTGCAGCGATATTTATATTTACAATACTGCAAATGTGGAATAAGCGGAGAGAGGGGCGGAGTTAACTGAATCGAAGCGTCTTGTCTTCCGGGTTTGAAAAATACCCCCAGAAAATAACTTATATTTCTCTAAAAAAATGAGTACTCCATAGTGATAGAGTTACAATATATCATATAAATGCCTATACTTTACTTTGGAATGGCTAAAATAGCATGATACAGATCCTTTAAAACCATTGTATGAACAAAGACGAGCTGCAACAGATATCAGGTGTCTGATATTTTGGAACGTTAGTCGCAGAGTGAGCTGCAACTACCATCTCCGGCTGGCGTCTCGTCTACAAAATGCAACATCAGTGCACGCCGCACAACCGCCGATCACAAGAAACACAGGCCAGGCATGAACGGGACCGCATTTTACTTTCCTTGCACTTTTCCACGGAAGTAAACCCAGCTAGCATGCGACACTCGCCTCAGCTAAACACATGCCGTCTGACTCTGAAACTGCTGTGATAAAACTTTGGTCGTAGCTACGATTGTCTCTTTGAACTATCGCACAGTGGAGACGAGTGTAGGCTCACAATTCACAATCCCCACATCTTGCAATGTGACATCTAAAAAGACCTTCGTGCCTGTTTTTGGTTGTTTTCTCACAAAAATGGCTTCATACTTCTCTCAAATCGTCTCTTCTCCTTGGCCAGGGGTCTGCAGCCTTTCAAAGAGCCAATTCTCCATGAAAATAAAAACTTTGTATTTATGAAGTGCGTTTAGTGTGTTTGCTGTAAAAATGAGGATTAAATCAGTGGGTCCAAACGATTAATGACATCAGACTAGACCAGGTCTGACACATCTCCAAACCAGGACTAAACCACCTTCACCAAGCCATTATTTCACAAAACATTCAATAAGCCACAAGAGCAGGGCTAAAAAGACACATGTGGGTCTGAAACCTGTGGTGACTCTACACAAGGCGCCGGCAGAGAATATGTTATTGTGAGGAAAGCAACAACTTGTGCTTTGCCTGTGGCTTGAATCAGTTTGAAATGGCTGAGTGTGGTCTTATATAACACTAGCAGCGTCCTCAAAGTGCTTGTGTGACCTGAGACAGAGGGACAGATGGAGGTAACTGATCACGCACATGTCAAAGGTTAAGCCCCTAAAGCAGTGTTTCTCAAACTTTTTCAGCCCAAGGACCACTTTATCTTCCAATTTTTTTCTGAGGACCACCTAACAGAATCCCACTCCAACACGCCCCCAAAAAATAACAAAATAGGAAGGATAAGCTAAATTTATGTTTGATATGCAACTGTTTCAAAACAAAAAATTATTCAAACACAAATGCAATTCTTATGTTAAATTATTTTATGAATTTCATTTCATTTGAAAAAGTAAATGTGAAATGAGCTGCAGCTCAACAAACATGTGGGGGGGGGAACTAATGTCATTCTAAAGAGCCAATAGTTTAAAACTGAGGCTGTGGTAGGAAGTCTAGTTGTAACTATGGTAACAATAAAATGCTGAAAAGATGCTGGGGGAAATGTTCCCCTTAATGTCCAATATAACTGAAACTACTGGGATTTTACACATGAAACAAAAACTATACATTACAAAACTAATAGATCTGTGGATTTTACATTTTGAGATTTCCATCAATAACTCAACGTGAATGTTGAGACGAGTGGTGCTGCTTATCACACATCAGTTTCTGAATGTCTGGCTCTAAAGAGAGTTTCACCTTCACAGTTACAGTATTGGGAAGACCATGAGCACTTTGAGCTTTGGATGTTCGGTAATGCAAACTCGTGCACAGATGCACATGCTGTGGAAAATAGGAGACATTTGGCTCCACAAAAGTGTTCTCTGGATCACAAGCAACAAAACGCTACTTAGGCCTCTTTCAGACCGCACACCGACCGCAGAGCCAAGCGCCCTTTGCGCCCGAACTACCTCGCGGCGAGCGCATGTATTCAGACTGCTAAGGAGCGCGGGCGAAGCGCCTAGAGTAGTATTGGACTCAAAACAACTCCTCATGGTTCATTCTAAAGCAGCACTATTAAATATAAGATAGGAATAAAACTGATATGTCTCCTTAAAGTGCAAAATGTGTTTTATGCATATAAAAAAAAATCTAAATGTAGTAGTAGATGGAAAATGATGTTATTAATACGCCTAAAGTTATATTTCCTTATATTCCAAGTACAAGATTGGATAGACGTGAACTTGCTTTATAAGGGATAAGGGATTTTTGCACAGTTGGTGCTGAAAGCCGCTTCGCTGCGCAGCCCACACGCGGAAAAAATGCGCTCGAGTTCCATTTTTGGTTTCAGGAGTGGAGGCGGCAGCGGCCCGCGCCGATTCCCTGCGCGCCGCTTCAAGAGCTTTCTCATCTGCACAACAGGACGCGACTTGAAGTGAGCCTTGTGAATGCACGCGCGAGAGGGACTCGAAGACGAATTCGTTCACGAATCCGCGTGCGGTGTGAAACAGGCCTAACACTTCCAGCTCTGAAAGGAAAGACGCCCTGGTCACACTATACTGGTTATTCTTAAAGTTTGATCAAATGATAAGAGTTGGCCAAAATGGTCCAACTCCCTGTATGACGTGCGCTGTGGAGGGGTCGGGGGGAAAAGGGGTTCGCAGACCACTAGGGGGCGATGGCAGACCACTAGTGGTCCGCGGACCACACTTTAAGAATTACTGCCCTAAAGGCAAAGGGTCAGATATTGCCCAACGGTTTGTGAACATGCAAACCAACAATATGGACATAAATCATGTTAAAAGAAAAGCTTGTCTGTTCAACTTCTTTAAAATGTTATCTTGTATTTTGGAAAGTTTTGGAAAGATTAGACCTATTGTTTAAGCAACATGATATATAGATCCTGAAGGAATCTGTGCGGCAGTCTGTTGCTCACATTCACTCAAGCAAAGCAGAATCAATAGAATTCAGCTAAGCCACATATAAAACTACTAGATCCAATGGCATCTTTTTTTATCGTACACAAAGATTGTGAAGTTGCCTTAAAACAGTTTTAGGTGAGTAATCATAAAATAAATAAACATTTTATTTTGGCGTAAGTAAAAAAGACATTTTAAGCGTTGTTTTGCGCCAAGACATGTCCCACATCTGAGGCCTGGGACAAGTGGATTTGAGGGCACCAGGAAACGTTTTTCCCAACTTAATAATCTCTTAATTCTGATAAATACAAGATATGCTACAGTATGAACACCCACATACAGTCCATTTTCTGCAACGATTTCTGTCACATGGGAGACCCCAAAGTCCATGGGAAATGACATATCACGGCCTGTCCTTTCATGCCTCGTATTTGCAAGGAGAGGGACACGGAGAAATCACATTTCAAAGAAGCCACAGGAGCGGGATGGATGCTTGTGAGGTGAGCCAGGGGGCCGGCTGGATGTGAATGGTGTTAGAGCAGTGAGTAGTAGCGTCAGTCAAATCGCAAATATCATAAATGTTTGTTAAGCATGGTTCGAGGTGGCTTATCCGCGCCCACCTCCACAAATTATAGGCTATTAATAGGCTAAACTCCACGTATGTGTCCTCAGCTGAATGCAAATTATAAAAGTAGGGTTTATAGGGTTGTTGTGGGGGTTTTTTGGACGATGTTTCTGAAAGGGCGGTGGCTGAAACCGACTTGAAGACGTTGAGTAATGTACAGCTTAAGCACCACATAATGTTTACACAACCACCCATGTTGCCTACACAGATAATTGAAACTAATCACCCTACTTAGCTAACTCCAAACCTTTATCACTGTGTCTTCTCCGATACTGCAAGTCCATTAAAAAACTCTGCCAAAGCCCTGTCTGCAATTGGATAAGTCCCGGGCGTCTCCGGTATCCCATCTACATAATCGCACCGCATCCTGGCCATCTTATTTGGGTTTCAAAACAGGAGGATAAACTATAATCCGGGCATTTAAACCCACTGAATGTTAATGTAATGGACTTCCTCTAAGGGGCAATATACAGTAACGCACTGTTTTACACCGCGCCATATGGCAAAAGTCTATTGGATTAAAACGACCTGTCCTGTATTTGCCATAAACTAAAGGGAGGGAAAATCTTTTTATCCAATGTCTGCGTTAAATGCTGTCCTCAGACCAATTTTTGGTGGCCCTTGGGCTTCTTGCTGAATTGGCACACATCACCAGAGATGGTCCTTTTTCCCCCCCAAGTACTTCTACATAATTCTAACCTCAATAACTTAAACATTTTCTTGTGAGACAGCTCTGGCAGTTGGTTCTAAGCGTAAATAAGGGTTCAGGCCGTGGGTTAAACCTCTGTTAAATACTTCCAGTCAAAGGTTTCACGGCACTGACCACCAATATGCGGCTCTCCACGGAAAAAAGGTTTGGACACCCCACTAGAAAGAGGTGATCATTCGCCACAAAACCATACTGTACATATTTCTTCCACAAATTGGCACTTCCTGCTCTATCTTACCAATGAGCGCAAAGGGAAAAAAAACAAAACACATGTATTTCCCCTTCTACGATATACTCCTACGAAGGAAATTCTGCTTATCAGCTGCATACGTTGGTCACATATAAAAGGCAAGGCAAGTTTATTTGAAGAGCACAATTCATACACAAGGCAATTCAAAGTGCTTCACAGTTGCATAAAATTACAAGAAAACAGATAAAATCGATCAATAAAACATCAACATAAAGTTAATCAGTTACAGCAAAAGGCAAGAGTGCAGCTAAAATACTTTCAGTTTTCATATGCACGGGTAAAAAGAGCTGTTTTCAGCCTGGATTTGAACATTGTCAGAGTTGAGGCCTGTCTCACATCCTCATGAAGACTGTTCCAGATTTTAGCTGCATGAAACTGAAACGCAGCCTCACCGTGTTTATCATTGACTCTGGGAACCACCAGGAGACCCCTCCCTGAAGTTCTCAGGGCCCGAGATGGTTCATACGGCTCTAACATGTCAGAGATGTACTTTGGTGCTAAACCATGAAAAGACTTGTACACAAGCAGAGCTGTTTTAAATTCTATTCTCTGAGTGACAGGAAGCCAGTGCAGAGACCGGAGCACTGGACTAATATGGTCGTATAAATTATAAAAAACGTATAAAGAATTATCCAGACCTAAAGGACAGTCAATATAAGGGACTTTTATTGACTGTCAATCAAATAATTAATTTCTACAAAAAAAAAAAATCATGTTTGTGCTCTTTTCAACGGTAATGTTGCGTTTTCACCATGGGAGCAATGGGCATACGTAAAGCCGTTAGCCAGGAGGCAACATTCTCCTTTTAAAACGAGGGGTTTGGTGAATATTTGAATTTCCCATTGGCTTTCCACAGAATCTGAGAGAAAAATGTGTAAGCGTGACGTGAAAAGGGCCTTAATGTTAAGTCAGACTGCTGTGATTTGTTTTACCTACTTAGAGGACAGTTTAGCATTATTTTCTTTTATTTAACTGCTGTTTCTCTGTAATGGTGGTCCAAAAGGTCAATGCAAATGGTGAACAGAGACATGTCGCCGCTCTTCACCGACACGTGTGGGACACGTAAATTAGGCCTCTCATAAAGCCCCTGTTTGCGTGTGTACACTCAGGCCCAGCCGCTGATCTGGGTCCCAGCCGTCACCTCCAGGACGCCCCCTAATCCTGTCCCCAGACAGGCTCACCCCGCACCCCTAAGCCCCCACCGGGATCAGCCCAAACAAGACACTGGGGCAGCGTTTTTGTGTCAAGGTGCTGTGTAAGGCACGCGGCGCTGTTATTGATTTTACACAGATCTGTACAAATGTGTCGAAAAGTGGGTTTAAGTGTAACCTGACACCAGTTTTTACTCTAAGTGGTTAATGGAATTGGGCCCTCTTTATGGGGCGTATAGCTGTATTTCTTTTATTCTTTTCTTTCTCTTCTCTGCTCATATTTGGCCAAGGACTTTTACATTTGTAACATAAAAACACAAAAACATACCTTTCCTCTTCTTAAAGCCCTTTCATGTTGCATTAACTTCCTTTATAATGGTTGAAACTAAACTAGATATACCGCACATATGAAAAAAATATCTGAGTGGCGTTGTGGGACGTATACTGTAATTCCCATGTAATCTAATGATACAGCTAAAAGCACAAATGTCATTATTCACCAAGATCTTGTATTGATGATGGGAGAATAGGACCACTACGCAACGCCTTCTCCAGCACATCCCAAAGATCCTCAATGGGGATAAGATCTGGTCTCTGTGGTGGACAATCCAAGCGTGAAAACGATGTCTCATGCTCCTTGAACTACTGATAATAGTTTATTTATATTGTTATACATGAGTAAAATGATATGTGTATGAACTATTTTTCAAATCATAGGTCTGCTATTTTAAAATTCCCCTCTGTGCTGTGATGTGACTGACGATGTCATTGAGGCAACTTACTGTAAATGCAGTCGAGTCACAAATTCACCGAAGAGCTTGGCAACATCGTGTCCCCCCCATATCACAACGAAAAACCTGAAACCCTGCATTTAAGTTTTCTTCTCACAACATTGCCACGCTCCTGACAACAGCTTATCTAACTTTCCCAATGCCCCCACGGCCTTTTGTCGCCTAAGGATCTCTCAAAAAAACAAAAAAGCATCGGCATCTCTTCTGCTGCTCTCCATCAGATTGCCCCGCTCTATCCGAGACATACCTGCGCACCTCAGCCTGCCAAAACACACCGCGAATCAATTTCACCTCCTGACATTTCGATTTTACAGGCACTTATTGGCGCAGGGGAGATAAGCGGCGCCGCCTGGAAAAAGATGGAGCGTGTGTGAGCTGAATTAAATTAAAGTTTAAAAAAAAGAAGAAGAAGAAATCTCTGGTGCCAAAAAGAATAGCTGCGAAACACCCTAAAGCGGCTAAATAGTGGGCTACTATCTGCCAAATTCAATTTATTTGCTGAGAGTAAGGTTTCCAAAAGTTCAATAAAAGGCAAAATGGTTCATTAAAGAAAGGTATGCAGGCTTGATGTTAAAGTCATGCACGTCTAAAATGATATACAGTAGCTTCACAATAGGCACTAATATGTACCTAAAGCAAGTTGTTTCTCTCATAAATGTGCTTTACTATTACTATTTTTAACAGTAGTGGTGGTAGTTGTTTCCAAAGCTATAAAAAACTGGGTGGGTTTATTGGTGCTATTTGTTCATTCATTTAGGTCATTGCATGTTTCTGAACACACATGAGACATATGCCGGATTGTTGCCATGGGATATTTTGGATTTGTTGTCCCGTGTTTGCACTCACATACACACTCTCTTGCCCACGGACAAATATGCAATGGCCAGAGCTAAGATTGAACTGCAAACCTTTGAATAAGTGGGCAAACACATTGTTTCTTAATCTTCCGAATCTTCAATCTTCCGCCTGGCGCAAGGACAGCGTTGGTTGAGGCAAAGCTGCTATCTGACGCGTCACACAACTTTAAATAGCACTTGCTGCACTCCCTTCACTCGATTTCCTCTTACATTAACATCATGCACAGCCTCATGCATGTTATTCAGCTTTTGCAGGACAAGCTATGAACTATTTCTCCCACTGTGAGTTAAACACTGTCCGTGTCTAGAGCTACTATAGAGCATAGGGCAGAGTCCACACCGTAGAAACGTGATCAAAACACCAGCACTTGCATCTATTCAAATTCGTTTCAGTGGCATCAAGTGGTTGTTTATCGCGATATTATCCTCCCGCAACATATCAAACTTCAAATTTTGCTATCGTGGCAGGCCTATCATCAGTTGTTGTATATAATTAACAGTATAATGGAAACAGTGAACTTTTGATGAAAGATGTAGCGGTTTCTGAACTAGACAAGCTTCTCAAAGCAGCAGTCAGCATTAGTGCATCCTTCTGTATAGCCCCTGCCTTGGAGCTTAAGGACTGGGTTGTGGCTGCCAATCCGTGCCGGGAGCCTCTCCAACACTTACCAATCACTCACTCACGCAACATATTACAAAGGATCTCAATGCGTCATCTCTACCTGATTGTTTATAGTCTTGACTCTTGGTTCCGTCGACAACTAAAAATGTCTTATCGTCCTCGAAGGAAGGCGTTTAAACTGCTATTGTGTCCACCCATCTTTATTCTAATTGTTCAACACAGCTTCTATTGGTTAGTGAGTCTGTTTCAACAACTTTTTACAATAGTTCAGGTTCCCGGTAAGAGATCTTTAGTTACCGATGAAGCCTCCTGAGGGGCAAGGCTGTACAGATGTCTCCTTGAGAGCCTTTTTTTCGTACAATGGAAAACGTGGTAGGACTGAGAGCCTTCACAAACACCCACAGGCAAGATGGATGGGATGTCTTGCCCAAGAACTCTACAACAGTATACAGTAGTCAGAGCGTTTTATTGCCAGTTATGCTCCTGCAGGCACATGACTTCCAATCATATTCAATCTTTTCTCGCTTCTGAAATGTACAATTTTCACTCTTACTGATGGTAGTTGCAAGAATCTTTGGGAATTGAAACATGACCAAAGTCACTACAGGCGGCTCCCCTCGATCCAGCGCGGCGCTCATTAAAACTCTTCTGGAGCAAAGATCAGAAAAATATCCTCATTTGTTATTTTTAAACTCAATCGCCTCCGTCTTCTCTTCATCTTTGGCTTGACTTTGAATACTTAAACATGCAGCTCCTCTGTCCCTGTCTTACTACAGCCAAGAAATAGGTCAGATTGAAATGATACTCTCGGCGTTTTTTCTATTTCATTTCACGGACGCATATGGACTGGGACTCTATGTCACCCCGACGCGTGCCCTGAATTTCTATGAGCTCCCTCCCATCGCCTTCACTCTTGACATTACTATATTGCGCACCGGCAGATCAATGCTCGATCAAGGGGCTCCATTGGGAAAAGGATACTGTCTGTCATTGACTTTTGCAGTCATTGCTACGGGCGATTTATCAATTCGCCTATACGCCGATCCGTGAATGGTGAAAGAAAGCAGGAGAGCCAAGGAGGGATCGGCAGAATCTAAGCACAATCGCCATATCAAAACATACAGGCGGGGGGAGTTATAGCTTTTAAAGCTTTTTACTGTGTTGCACTGTAGTTCCCTTATAAAAAACATACTTAGAGTTGTGTTTTTTGAGCTATGTTTGAGGTATCTCCACGGACTATTCAAAGTAGAGGTCGACTGATATGGGCTTTTCTAAGGTGAATGCCGATTTTGGGGAATTTTTATTGGCCGATGCTGTTATGCATGGCCAATGTTTTTGGACATTTGGGAAAATTTGCTTTTGGGAAAAATGCTTCTTAACTGTAAAATGTGTCTGTAAACTGTGGCATTAGGGGGCGCTTTATTAGAGGCATAGGGCTGATTTATTCAAGACATTCCTGTTTAGTACTTCAGCTTGTTTTAAAGACAAAAATCAGCAGATTCCAAAAACAAAAACAGGTAAGTGGTAAGTTTTACTCTTATAGTTCCAAAATTATAAGCAAAAGTCTGCAACATACAATATATATAATACGATCTGAGGTGTGCAAAGTTGTGACCGATTTTCATTTTGATGTTTCTCAGTTCCCCTCAGGCCAGGAAGGAAATCTACATCACTTTCGGTTTCTGAGATATCGGCCTTTTATCGGCATTAAATCAGCCGATAGTCGATATTGTAACATACTCAAATATCGGCCCGATAAATCGGTTGACCTTTAATTCAATGTCTCAATCATACCATGCTCCTCCAATTTCCTCACCACTGCTTATAGTACAGCTTAGAGCGTAGAGCAGAAAGATGTACAAGAACAACATGCTGCATCACCTTCTATACTAGCACCGTTCCCCATTTATTGACAATATCTTTTAATTTAGTTTAGAATTATTGTTTGTTTTAATCTAGTCTAATATAGTTAACCTTACATTAATATTATTGTATTTAAACACATTTAATCTAAATGCTAAATGGAGCTTTACCCGTGTGAGACTTGATATTATGACCAAATATTCTAGTCTAAATCTACGAAATGAACTTTGTCAATAAACACAGCAGTTTGAGAGAATGAAGGGTCTTAAAAAGCAAAAGACTTGTTGTGATTTGTCGTGTCAAATTAGAAGACAACAAAGGGGAAACTTTGAACGAGAAAAAGTGCTCTAAGTCTAATGGCAACAGTCATCTCCCATGTCACCAGCCTTCAGAAGCAGGGTTAAAGTCAAGGCTACGTTTGCAATAAATGTTTATCCTTTCAATCAGTTCTTCCCGTGGAGAGAATGGAAGATTTGGACGCGCTGGTACAAAACAATACATCTCCACCTCCACAGTTCCAATGACATTGTGCTGTTTATGGCCCATTGATTGAGACTCGCAAGAAATCAATGGCCAATTACCATCAAATTCTTCTGTTCTGTTGTGAAGGCATGTCGGGGAATTTTATAGGACCAAATAAAGCTCTAAACGGGGCATACTGAGAGCGGCAACGGTCTTTGTGTCTTAGTAGGATCAAACAATTCAACTGGACTTACGTTTTGTTCTTTTTCAAACGCCAACTTTTTATGTGGTATCCGGACAGCATCATCATGGCCCTTTCTTGGGGGTCAATGGATAATATGGAAGTGTGACCCTTAACTAGGACTAAACAAGGACCTCAACCAGGACAAACAATAGATACAGACGGCATCTTTGGAATTGCCCATATATGGTCATGTTTGAAGCAGCCTTTGGGGAAAACAACAAAGAGGCGGGGGAAAAAAGAACTTGTTCCCATTTATCCATTATTACTTAGTTGAACTATAAATATATTTTTCAGCTAAATAAAGATACAGACCATGGAGAGGAGCAAAGCGGTTCAACAGCCCATAAAACCTTCAAAAAATGGGCAATGCTAACCAGGAGGCTACATTAGCTTCATGCTACATCTGCTAATGTTAGTAACGAGTATCGTTTTTTGCTTCTACTGAACGATTTTCTCCAAAAAAAACATCCAAATAGACCCAATTTTGGCATTACTTTATTTGTGTGTGATAAATATGTTTATAGTCCGCCGGAAAATGGCTAAAAGAGTGAAAAGTGTGACGCCCCCTTGTATGATGTGTTATCGCCTGTATCTATAACAAACAATGAACAAAACGTGATGGGGGGGGGGGAAAAGATTTGAGACAGAGAATGTGATCAGAAGGACCAGGATTGGGATAGGCAACATTACCCTACTGTCATGGATTAAAGTGCCGCCACCTCTGACATTAAAATCCGCTAAATCTCTGCAGGACAGCTTGAATTTGTTAGAAGTTCATCAATGTTTATCTTCCGTCCATGTCCAGGGAGATTCGCTGTGATGCCATGGGTTGTAAAACCTCTTCAGTAGTGTGCGCACTGTGGACAAAGGAACGTTAAGATCTCTGGAGATAGACTTGTAACCTTTCTGTTCTCAGTGCACAAACACAGAAAGCAAAGACTGAGTAAACGTCTCTCCTTTTTGAATATTGATCATTTGAGTTTTGTGTGAAATAATGTCAAATGTGCCTTTTGTTTTCCTGTGCTTTGTTTTTGATGTTCCATCCATCCATCCATCCCCTTCCACTTTATCCGGATTTTCTTTCCAACTTTCTGGAAGAAATACTTAATTGAAAGGAAAGACTTCTAGTGACCAATCGGCTCTCGAACCGGATCTCAGACAAGAGACAGAAGACAACACAAGAAGTAGCCCAACCACGGAGCAGGCCCCTCAAGTGACAGTTGTAGCCTCTTTTTATCGGAGAGTTTAGATACTGTGAGTTATCTGCCTGCCGTCCATTAAAATTCTACATTCAAAAGAGCCAGTCCTTTGAGCGGCTCTTTGAAAATGAAAGAGCCGTAAATCCCATCACTAAAAAGTATGTCAAGATTACAAAAACCAGGATCAAGGCTGGCCTAAACTATAACCGGGACTGGATTAAGACAGAACCAGGACAAAATATGAAACTGACAGATTCATGATATCTCAGAAGACGGGGAAATTGGATTGATCGTCCCCCCCTGACACATCGATTGGAGAAAGTGGGCTGATGGGTAAACATGACAGTATCAATATTGCATGAGACCCAAACATTCTGCGCTGTGTCTTTAATGCCTCCAGATCTGGGTCGAATCCTCTTAATGCCAAGACATGAAACGTTTTTTTTGTTTTTTTCCCTTACTTCCTTCATGGATTAAGCGGCTGCGATGAGAGGAACTATCACAGCGAGTCAGTTTGTAGAAGCAATGAGACGTGCCCTCAGAAAGGCAAACATAAGTTGAACAACTACTGCTCTTTTATGTGATTTTCCCAACGTAAAAAAAAAGCTTGTACAGCGCAGCAGATACCTCCGAGCAAAAGCAAGAAATCTATTTGCACAAGCAGCGAGTCTTTTGCTATAGTTTTTATAGAGCGATGTTATCTCAATATCAATTCCCAATTCAACAACTCTGTAACATCATATTAGCGTTAACATTTCCAGCTTTTTAAATTGGACGGCACAAAAAGGAACCCTGAGGCCCAGCACCATTGGGCTTATGAAGGAGGAGAAATGAGAAAATAACAGTAAAAGCTGGGCACATATGATGAAAAATGTGAAAATAGAAAGTTTGAATCTTGGCCACAACGAGGGAAAGTTTAGAGAAGTGAAGAAGAAGAAATCTATTTGCACGAGAAGTCATTTTCTTGATACTTGTATGCAGGGCAATACCGCTTTCTCTAATCCAAATTCACAAATATAACAACATAGCGCCTTAAAAGAACAGCTCTTGCTTTAGTTATGATTGCACAGTAAAGCGATAGAGCTTCTGCAACACCGGGCGGGGGGAGGATAAACTGAGAAATTGACTGTCAAAGCCGAAATAGTGAAAAGGAAATTAAAGTTGCAGGCATCAAGGTTACGAGAAAAGTATCGTTCAGCGATACGGCAATCCCCTTTTGAAAGAAGGGAATCAAGGAAAGGCAAATATATACAACAGTTCAACTTTTCTACGTTAAGGTTCAGGTTTTGGGCCAAATTGGTCCCTTAACATATAAACTTTCACCTAATCTTCACAATAACATGTTTCATTATTGCACTGATTCATTGTTTTGCGATAGTCATATCGAAAACTGTATTTTCAAGGGTCATTTTCTCATTTCTCATGTCAGTAGCTCCTACAGACTTCAAACTTTTCAGCCTCGGACTGAACAATATTTTTATTTTATTTATTTTTTTCTGAGGGATTTTTTAATATCTAATCCCTAACTGAGTGTGAGGAGCACGGTCAGTGACAGACAGACTCCTGCCCAAATGCACTAAAGAGCGCTACAGGAACTCTTTTCAAATCAAATCAAATCAAACTTTATTTATAAAGAGCTTTTCATACAAGATGTAACACAAAGTGGTTTACAGTGCTTAAAAAAAACATTAAAATCGTCCCCACCAGCAAATATGCATAAATAACAACAACGCCCTAACTCCCCCCACCCCACCCGCACACACAGACACACAGACACATATACATACAGACAGCCCAGCAGTTAAAAGTCTTAAATAAAAATGGACATAAAGTTGGGGACATAAGGCTGTCCCAACAGCTATTAGACTCCTCTCTCTGATACCCTGAACTATTCCCACATCACAATCAATTTTCATTTTAATCTTTTAACTATGCATGCCCTTTTAGTTTTTAAGTTTTTATAGTTCATTATTTATCTAAGTTATAATGTTTTATGTTTAATTTGCGTGATTGAACCGAATAAAACCAATTCTGATTCAGCACACTTAATTATGGCTTTTATTATTGATGGCTGTTTTGTACAGTGTTTCAATGTCTTTTTTTTATACTTATTGAAGCAGCCGCAACTGATGAATTCCCCATGTGGATTCATAAAGTATTCTTATTCTAACCAGATTTATTGAGTTTCGAATTTAAAAAAACAAGGCAAAGTAAGAATTTTTTACAGATTTTTCCACTAACTCCATCCATCCAAATTCAAACCTGGCTTGATCCATTATTCAGATTTCATTGCTGGAAATATTGGAAATTTGGGGCATTTTCGACATTAAAGGCCTTATCTTTATATGAAAACATAAAATGACAGAAAACTTGCAATACATTTTTCCCCCTCATATTTACAGTAAAAATCTCTAAATGTAAAAAGTATCTCTATTCACCTGCAATGTCTCGCCACAAGAATAGACTTCATCTCTTATTAAAAAAAAATTAAAAAATTAAAAAAAACACTTTCAAAAATGATTATTAGACACTTTTTAGTTTGTTTTGTTAGTTGTGGTCCAAAATTTTTCCAAAACATTTCCAACGTTCCTAACACATTTCCAACATCTCAATCCTCCATCACATAAAAACAGGCTTTAGAAACACATCTTTACTCCACTTTGAGAAAAAACAACATCAGGGCTCTTAGCCAGCATTTCTGTTACGTAAAAGCGAGCGCACACACAGCCTCATAACCCACATAGCATCACTGCCGTTACCTGTTGACGTCGTGCGGGGGGGGCCGGGCCGGGACGGGACGGGACGCTCAGTGCATCGCGAGTGCGCCGTGGCAACAGAAGCTCGTGTTTCCGCGGAACTGAGGCAGATGTCAGGCACCTGCCACACGCCGTCCTTTCTTGCCATTGTGCCCCGCCTCTCCCCCCGCGCTGCCACCATACGCCACCCCACCCAACCCTGCCCCATAACACACACACACACACACACACACACACACACCCCTCCTCCCTTCTCCACACGAGCCCGTCCCAAACCCCCCCGCCCGTGTGCCATTGTCTTAGCCTCGGATTTGCAAACTCATTAGGCATTCTGCCACACTGCCCACACGCTGGACAATTAGGCGTATGGCTTTCCCGAAAGGTCAGGATGTCACTAATGCGATGGTGTTTATGCATGACTGCCAAAATTGAATTAAATGAAGGATGTAATAAGTATCGCATAAAGGTACATTCGGCAACTTGCACGTATAGTCGGACGTGGGCAGAGAAGCCAAAGTGTTTACGCGTCACTTTAGAATAAGTTTACTCAAGTAGAAGCAAAAAGTAGTGCCCAAGTAAAAGTAAAAAAGGAGGGAAGGAGGTTGTTAGAGAAATAACAAAGATGTTCGAGAGGATTGATGAAGAATAGGCAGCAGTCAGGATGTCTTATGCAGGAGAAGTTTATTTACCATCGTTACGGGACCCGGAGACATGAACTCGAGACATTGCGCTAGTCCTGCCATTCAAGTCTGTCTATGCTTTCACAGAAGAGGGATAAATACCCTCTAAGAGGGTCATCCTGATACAAGATGAGAGTGCTTGACCCAGTATGATAAATAGTGATTTAATGTTATCCTCCGACAGAGGTAAGAAAGGTGGAAAGAAGGAGAAGGAAAGAGGTAAGAAAGAAAAGAAAGAAGGAAAGAAAGAAAGAGGAAGAAGGGAGAAGAAGGAAGAAGAAAGAAAGAAAGAAAGAGTAGCACCGTTCACAGATGGTCACAAAGTGCTTTACATAAGACAATTTTACATTCACTCCATACTTTTACCTGAGTACTGTAAGCACTGAGTAACTGTTTGAGCACTAAAGTCTGATTTATGTTTAAGCTGTGACGTAAATTATGAGAAACAAAATGATACATTTGCCTCAAAATGCTTGGAGGAAAAAAGAGACCGCCCGCGGAGGGTGAGGAAGAGTTTTATATGTATATAACTCTAAAACCCTTCCTCACCCTCCATGGGCGGTCTCTTTTTTCCTCCAAGCTCGGGTCCTCTACCAGAGGCTTGGGAGCTTAAGGGAAGGCCTGGGAGGGCCTAGGAGCAACCTTGGGGGTCCCGACCCCCAGGTTGAGAACCACTGGTTTAGACAACAATACGTCTGTGGTCAGAACATGATTGTGTCAATAAAAAGATTGACATGTCTGTTGTATGAGCATAAATACATTTCATACATCAGTCGGATAATTCCAGCACAGTGCAGACTTAAATTGTATGCAAATATATGTCACACAATTGGTGGTATAGCTTTCCAAGTCTTTTGTATGTTTAAGGGGTGGGGCATGATTGCTTTGCTGAAAAGACCTAAATTAGTGGTAAGCGCTGAAAAAGTCTAAGGAGCTTACGGGGGAGTGAGGGGCCGGAGCGAGGGGGCTCATAGTGATGAACGGCCATCTGTTATTGCGGTCAGTGTGAGATGGACAGTTTGGTGTAATCCAGTCTTCTGTTGTGTACAGTCATGTGGCTGTGGCAGCTGAAGAAGCACGCATATCATGATCTCACTCCCAACGCTGCAGGAAATTGAAATCTTCAGTTAAATGCAACCTCCATTTACTACCTCCAATATGAGAACTGCTGTTGCTTTGAAGAAATATGGGCGGCATATGTCTTCAAAACAAACAAACAAAGAAATATGCCACCCATATACACTATACAGTGGGAGGAAAAAGTATGTGAACCCTTTGGAATTTCTCACACCTTTACGCATGGCTGGCAGTAACTTGTTTACCGTGTATGTCCAGACCCACCTTCTTTCACACAGAAAAGAAGTGGGTGTGGTTCTCATTGGTGGCCCTTAAAATTTGGAACAGCCTTCCTCTACATGTGCGCTCGGCTCAGTCTGTAGAGGAGTTCAAAACAAAATTAAAAACTCACCTTTTTGCTTTGGCCTTCAGTTCGATGTAGATCTGACACAGTTTGTGCCTTTTATATTACCTGTGTACACGTTTTATTGTCTATCTTGTGCATATTGTTACTGTACCTGCACAGCACTTTGGTTAACTGATATTGTTTTTAAATGTGCTTTATAAATAAAATTGACATTGACATTGACACCTGACTCAAGGAGGGGGTTCACTTACACTCAACAAAAATATAAACGCAACACCTTTGTTTCTGCTCCCATTTTTCATGAGATGGACTTAAAGATCTAAAATTCATTCCAGATACACAATATTACCTTTTCTCTCAAACATTGTTCCCAAATCAGTCTAAATGTGTGATAGTGAGCACTCTGCTTTTCTGAGATAATCCATCCCACCTCACTGGTGTGCCACATCAAGATGCTGATCTGACATCATGATTAGTGCACAGGTGTACCTTATACTGCCCACAATAAAAGGCCACCCTGAAATGTGCAGTTTTGTCTCACAGCAAAATGCCACAGATGCCACAAGCATTGAGGGAGCGTGCACTTGGCATGCTGACAGCAGGAATGTCAACCAGATCTGTTGCTCGTGCATTGAATGTTCATTTCTCCACCATAAGCCGTCTCCAAAGGCGTTTCAGAGAATATGGCAGTACATCCAACCGGCCTCACAACCGCAGACCACGTGTAACCACACCAGCCCAGGACCTCCACATCCAGCAGGTTCACCTCCAAGATCGTCTGAGACCAGCCACTCAGACAGCTGCTGAAACAATTGGTTTGCATAACCAAACAATTTCTGCACAAACTGTCAGAAACCGTCTCAGGGAAGCTCAACTGCTCGTCGTCCTCATCGGGGTCTTGAGCTGACTCCAGCTCGTCGCCGTAACAGACTTGAGTGGGCAAATGCTCACATTCGATGGCGTCTGGCACGTTGGAGAGGTGTTCTCTTCACGGATGAATCTCGGTTTACATTGTTCAGGGCAGATGGCAGACAGCGTGTGTGGCGTCGTGTGGGTGAGCGCTTTGCTGATGTCAATGTTGTGGATCGAGTGGCCCATGGTGGTGGTGGGGTTATGGTATGGGCAGGCATCTGTTATGGACGAAGAACACAGGTGCATTTTATTGATGGCATTTTGAATGCACAGAGATACCGTGATGAGATCCTGAGGCCCATTGTTGTGCCATACATCCATGAACATCACCTCATGTTTCAGCAAGATAATGCACGGCCCCATGTTGCAAGGATCTGTACACAATTCTTGGAAGCTGAAAATGTCCCAGTTCTTGCATGGCCAGCATACTCACCGGATATGTCACCCATTGAGCATGTTTGGGATGTGCTTGACCGGCGAATACGACAGCGTGTACCAGTTCCCACTAATATCCAGCAACTTCGCACAGCCATTGAAGAGGAGTGGACCAACATTCCACAGGCCACAATTGACAATCTGATAAACTCTATGCGAAGAAGATGTGTTGCACTGCATGAGGCAAATGGTGGTCACACCAGATACTGACTGGTTCTGAGTCCCCAGACCCCAATAAAGCAAAAAACTGCACATTTCAGGGTGGCCTTTTATTGTGGGCAGTATAAGGTACACCTGTGCACTAATCATGATGTCAGATCAGCATCTTGATGTGGCACACCTGTGAGGTGGGATGGATTGTACAGCGGTTAGCGCTCGTGCTTCACAGCTAGAAGGTCCGGGTTCGATTCCCACCAGGGATGGGGCCTTTCTGTGTGGAGTTTGCATGTTCTCCCCGTGTCAGCATAGGTTTCCTCCGGGTACTCCGGTTTCCCCTACCACTAAAAACATGTACAATAGGCCAGGATGTATGAGAGTGTGTTTGAGAGTGCGCATGGGGGACGACGGATGAAAATTAGCCCAAGGCTACAATCCGGTGTGGCTTGTTCATTAACTTGCACTGTCCCTACCAAAAAAACCAATAAATTATCTCAGCAAAGCAGAAGTGCTCACTATCACACATTTGGACTGATTTGTGAACAATGTTTGAGGGAAATGGTAATATTGTGTATCTGGAATGAATTTTAGATCTTTAAGTCCATCTCAGGAAAAATGGGAGCAGAAACAAAGGTGTTGCGTTTATATTTTTGTTGAGTGTACTTATGCCACACTGTCCTGTGAATGTTTACCTGTTATGGCCAATAAAAATATGATCACATGTATTTTGTTTGAGTGGTATTATTTTAAGCAGACACTTACTCATTCTTGTGATTTAAATAAAGATCAAACCAAATTTTATGACCAATTTTGGCAGAAATGTGAGAAATTCCAGAATTTTGTACATGTTTTTAGTGGTAGGGAAAACCGTAGTACCCGGGGAGAACCTACGCAGACACAGGGAGAACATGCAAACTCCACACAGAAAGGACCTTCCAGCTGTACCGCCTTTTCCGTCTGACTTCACATGTTTGCAGATTGATTTGTCTTGTTCCTCCCAGTCACATTACTGTACCTGTTGTTAACAGTGGGGAGTTATGAGCCATGACTAAAGTGAGTCCGATTGTGTGATTGGCAGAAAACAGTGATTTAAAGGTGGGGAATTACGCAAAATTGCCTTTTTAGAACTTTTTTTTTTTTTTTTACCATGTTACAATGCTGTTTTCTCATCAAAAGCTTATACCTGGAGTGGATTTTGGGCTGCTAGCACATCTTTGAGGAATCTTTGGATCTGCACCAGTGGCTGTTCTGAGCACTGCGGCTCCTCCTTAGGTCCTACGTATCCAGGAAATGATTTCCTCCACCTCTTGATAAGCTTAATCCTGTCGTTGCACATATATGGCTTCACTATAGCCACAGGTGCTACACAGAATGTTTTCCCCCCTCATTCTCTTGATTAAAACAGCTACCTAGCGAAGAGGAGCAACAGGAGTGGCATGGGAGGGGCTTATGGTAGCTCACTCTGAGGATCATGAAGTAAATCTACTGCATAATGTATTCAATATTATATATAACCAACAAAGTGTAACATAGCGATAAAGATGTGTTTGACATTATTACCGAATGCCTGCAAAAGTCATAATTCCCCCAGTCTGTAAGTATGGAATATCCACTCAAGTCATGTAATCGAATCCAAATGACTAATACAGCTGTCTTCTTGTCAAGACTTTTTTTGTTGTGCACCACTCCGAGAGATAAAAGGAGGAAGATCAATGGATCAATGGGAGACAGAGCATGTTGAGTAACTTGGACAGACTTGTGAAAGGGGCATAGGTTGTGTTTTAATCAGAGAGCAACACGAGGAACAGTGACCTACATCACGCTGACAGATGTCCGCACTGTCTTCGAGAGCGAGGAGTACTGCAGCGGTGCAAAGTAGTGTGTCGTAGTATTCGGCGATTACCCCTCACGCCACATGGCTCACTACAAAGCCTGCATGTTAGATTTCACCGGCTGCGCTAGAATATCCTTTTACTGACATCTTTTGTCTCATTATCATCCCTCTATTGTAATACTACAAGCCCAAAGGTTCAGAAAGTTGTGGTCTAGACCTCCAAAGCAGTCACAGGGCACATGATTATGTCAAGATACTACTCTTTTCAAAAAATAAAGGAATTGTATTTATTTTTGCCATTTTGAACCCTATATCTAAGTAATAAAGTACATTTTAAATGTTTTGATCATTTAAATGATATAGGCACTATTTACAATTTACTACAACACATTTTTCCTATTCTTGACAAATACATGTATCTAGGATAAGGGGTAATTTCCTCGAATTCCGTATGGGCGTAATGGACAAGCGTATTAACCAAACAGAAAAGCCGGATATGACGCATCCGGTGTATTTTGTAAACAAGGAAGTTCATAGTTTTACAATGGGATTGGCCAGAAGAGCTGAGACTAGTGTGAACGATCGTGGATACAAGGAGTCATTGGCAACTCGGTTCAGATTTTACACGTAGGAGGATGCAACACTATTGCGGCTGTTTCAGTCAATGTACATTTGGAATGGGACAAAAAAACTTTCGATAGGTGGTAACATAAAAAAAATAAAAATAATGAAGCACCAACATCTGCGCAGGTACATTCTTGTTAAGTACATTTCAGAAAATATTTTACAAGTGGTTAAGTCCGTCTTCCTGTCGTAATAACGTGGTTTGTGATTGGATCGATAAAAAACGTTTCGAGATTTTATTGGCTGAGCAAAGTTCCAGACGGTCCTGCTTTGGCTGTCCGGCCAGGCAACAATTTACCGTAACGGTCCCCACTTTGCATCCATGCTTTGATGAAAAACCATAGGCACTAAAATCCTCTAAGACAAATTTTTTTGTAGCTAATATGTAAACAGAATAAGCCTTG
The DNA here is from genome assembly GCA_007210695.1 of Neogobius melanostomus. Lineage (NCBI taxonomy): Eukaryota > Metazoa > Chordata > Actinopteri > Gobiiformes > Gobiidae > Neogobius > Neogobius melanostomus. Next base: position 327,849 of record VHKM01000449.1, on the reverse strand, counting down.
CTCTGTCTATTTCCTAAAAGGTTAAACGAGAGAAACATTTTAATACATTTTGTCTTGCGTTTATGTCAGCAATGGACATATTGAAAAGTTTATATCACTAACTCTTTTCATATGCACCAGCAGTGTCTCGCCTTACCACTCAGCACAATCTGAATTATATTGTATGTATTTGAAAACTGTCAAACCGTCAGTTTGACAATGCTATACCCAACAATTGCCATTCATTCTACTCTTGCCATTCATCATCCCGGATCATCAAACTCTTCCTGAGCCACACCAAAGCTGCCACCTCCGTCTCAGATTCTCTCAGAACAATGTGGCCGCTCCTGTGATGTGGCCGTGCTCCCGTTTGCTCCTTTGTGAGTCAGGCTTTGGTCTAAAAGTAAACCCCGCGCCGCTGTTTTTAACCCTGACTTGAAAAATGGCCCCGGCGGCTCATTCGTCTTGCGGCTCATTACGGCGGAGCGCGGCGTTGGCTAAGGCTCGGCTTTAATCCGTGGGCGTTCTGGTAAGACGAACACATCTATCACGTTACACACCTGTGCCGCCCAAGCCTGGATCACGTTTCACACAGAAAACAAACTCAAAGCCTGATTTATCTGACGGCTTTGAGGTCAAACATAAGGAAAACTATACAGAGGAGTCTCATAGTGACCAGCATAGTGAAAATGTAGAGCATATGAGAGCTATATTGTGATGAAGCCATGGACTATTTGTTTACTGTGACCTTAGAGTGCATATGACAGGTTTTAATGCTTTTGAAATACTTATTTAGAAGGATAACATCAGTTGCAAGTTACTGAAAATTTTTTAAAGTAAAAGTAAAGTTCCATAGCAGTTTGACTCATTTCCCATTGACATTACATGGTCGGCACGGCAACTGTTTAAAATTGTTTGCCTTCATCTATGTCACTTCCTGCCGGTGTCCTATAAGGAAGTGAAACTATAACCATCACAAAAATGGTCAAACTAAAGAAAGCTGGGTACAATCTTTAGCAAAACCTTAAATATTATTGTGTTAAAGAGGGGGTATTATGCTTTTTTCAATCACATAGCACCAGTCTATAGCATACTACAATGATGACGTAACCTTCTGTTGGTCTGTATATGCAGTAAATTAAAATAACTGCCTTGAATAAAATTGCTCTCTCAAAATGGCTGTACTGAACGTCTTGAAATAGGCCTCTGTCTCTTTAAGAAGCTTTCCGACACGCCCCCTTCAGCACACTGCTGTGGCATCTAAACAACACTACTGTGCGGGGAGGGGGCTCTGCTGAGCTGAGGAGCAGTGGTTGGTGGCTTGGCTGGTGACGAAAGGTCCAGAGGCGTCTCCAGGAGGTGGGGGCGTTCCTAGGAGGACTGAGGCATAGCTACACCTAAAATGGCTGCCGTCTAAGTTTTTACTGATTACTCAAAAATATGTGAATGAGCCAAGGCAACACTCCAGGCATGTGTTTAATGAGGGAATGACATAATAACATGATATAAAGCTTGAAAAAGTCGATTTTACATAATACCCCCCCCCCTTTAACTATGTTGGAGCAAAAATGTGTCTAATGTGTCATATGTACTTTAATGCGCCGTGAACACTGAAATGAACTTATAAACTCATCCTTGTGAAGAATTGCGATGTTAGAAATCTATCAGTAAAGTTGGGAATGTGTTTGGACAACAACAAACAATTTTGAATTCCCCATTCCAGGTGGGAATCGAACCCAGGACCTTCTAGCTGTGAAGCACGAGCGCTAAACGCCTGTACTACCAGATATGGATCCTTATTTAGGGTGAGCTGTAGGTTTGTCTGTTGTTTTGAGGTGGTGGGGGAAAAAGGAGCATCTGGAGAAAACCAAGGCTCTTTCTGTGGAGGGTTTGGGAAATTGGCCAAAGAGCCTTCACATTCACAAACCTGGACCCTTACTGTGCCTCCCTGTCCACATTATTGTTAAGAGTTGGAAAGGTGACATCTGCCATCTTGCAATAGTTTTAGTTGAACAACTGGGAAGTGTTTAAGATGGTTTGTCTGCAGGGGAAGAACGTTTTAAATATGAACTTTTGTTTGTTTCTTTTTCTATTGAAAGACCAACCTGAGCTTCAAACCTGCGCCACATTACTGTGTGCGGTACATACTTTCCGAAGCGTCTCCGCGGTCAAACCAACAGAGAACAATTTGATATTCTTCCTAAATTCAATTTCTGAATTCAATAACCTTTTTTTTTAATGCCTTTCATCTGCCTATTTCCATTTTCCACACTTCACTGAGCCACATTGTCAGAAACAGTTTTCATTAAACAGGATACACTCCGCTTTAACCTGGCCAAGTTATTGTTCTTTTCATCACTGTCTTTAGAATATTCTTCGGAAATGTGCTGATGCAGGCAACATTCATGAGGCCAGGACTCCAAGTGAGAATATGTGGTCTGGGGTTTAAAACAATGGTAGACAAAGGCTTATTGACAACTGTAAGTATCAGATGGCATGGGCTGCCACAGGGGACACTGACTGTAAAGATGCATGTGTTTATAGGCCTATTTTCTTCCCCATATTCCTGTAATTTATTCTAGTTATAAGTCTGCGAACTCTACGGCTTTGATGCGTAACTTTGAAGCATAAGGTAAGTCGTAGGCTATTTAACTAACCATTATTTTAATTTTAACGAGGAGTAGAAGTCCTAATTTCTCCAGAGCAGTTGAAGCAATTTGCCAATCTTTGTCATAGTCACAGTACCGTTAAAAATTTCTTATACAGTAGTGATAGCCCAGTCAAAGCTTAAATTTTTATTTTTGTCATCATGGGCCACATGAAGTGTATAGCGTACAGAGGGCCACAGAAAATTCACTGAAACGTTCAACTTATGGGGTGTTTCCACTGGCAGGCCCTACCCAACCCAGTGCCTGGTCGACCCGGTTTGGCCAGCGTCTCTAATGTCCAGGCCAGGACTAATCCGGTCTGACCAGGCATAGGTTTTGCGACCGACCTTGGGCTGTGGCCAAAGCGCGGAACTGGTATCAACGTGACATGAACAAGCAGCCTCTGATTGGCAAACAATCCAGACAGGACAGCCCTCACTATTAGCATAATATTAGCACGTTGCTTACTTTCATGGTTGTCTTTTAGCGGCTTCTTCGCTGTAGTATTTGTCTTGGCACCTGTGAATAATTCCATAAACCATGCTGCATTTGCCCACATTGTTCTCATCGCAGCTCACAAAACCTTTCAGGCTGTTCTGTTGTTGCTTCAGTAATGTGTGCCCAACAACTGCGGGCCTTGTGTAGTGGAAATCCTGGCCTGTACTGGGTATAGATACATCACAAGGCCAGTACTTGGACCGAGTCGCACGGGATACAATGTGTTATGTGGAACCACGGCTCTAGTGCACTCAGCAATGGTTTTAACTGTGGAACCTCACCTTTATTTAGGCTTAGAACTTCACTCCAACTCTGTCTCACACTGAACTGTTAGTTACTGTTGAAATAGTGTATAATTAAACCTGGATTTTAGTTCTAACTCAGGTTCTAACCTCAGCCTGAGGGCCACCAAAAATTGATCACCAGTAACAGCATATTGAGCTTGAATTTCCTAATTTAATTGAGATTAGGTACACAGGTAGTCGACATGATAAGAAGTAAGAGTTTAATGTCATCTCAATAGGGATCATTTTAAATCCCTTTCTGAAATAACATACTGGCACCGTAGCTTGTGCATAGCCTCGCCACCCACCACCAAACTCCAAACGGGTCTTGCCAAAGGACACCATTTCTGCCTGCTTTGGTCAGGCCTGAGATGGAGCCACCACATTTTGGGATTGTGGATGAACTCTCCTCTCCCACCAATACCCAACGTCTCACTGTAGAGCTGGAAATTTGGAACTGCCAATTTACACCTCATTGCACCCAAATGAGACTCTCTGTCCGACTCTAGCCACATGCGGCACTAAAGACCGCTAAGTGACGTGTATAAAACCGATCCTTATGTAAAACCCACATCAAAGTTCAGAATCACTGTTCAATTTTGTACAAACGATTGGCTGACTTGTTCCTCTCCAAACGTTGCCTGTCACACCAACCACATTACAGCCTCTGCACATGTGGCTGCTGTAAGCGATCCCTCCAGAGTAAACTGCTATCAAACGCCATGAGGCCACTGGACATTTTTAACAGTGGAAGTCACATCCTTCAAACTTATGATGACTGTTTGTGGTTTGGTTTTGGTGGATATTTGCCCAAATGTGTCAGATGTTTTATGAAGGTGTCCTGCGCGGGCTCGGGGCAAGAGGTTTTTCTCACTTTGAGTCAATGCTAACTCTGGGATAAGTGTTGATGCTGTTGGAAAATGTCAGTGTTTGTATGAGAAATAAAAATGGAATATTCAATACTGCTTCTGTCAACTACGGAGAGCACACCTCTAAGTACAAACTACATTCCTAAGTCCTACAGTCCTAAGTCTTTTTTTTTCTTTTCCTTTTTGTGTCACATGTTTTGCCAAAGGCCGCTGTGAGAACTCAAGGGTCTTGGCAAAAATGGCCCAGGAATTATTACTGTATGTTCTGGGTTTCTCCCCCAGTGCATATTGTGATAAGGTAAACTCAACAAACTGGTTAATGGTGGTGCTGCGGTTAGTGCTTGTGCTTCACAGCTAGAAGGTCCTGGTTTCGATCGCTGGCCGGACGGGGCCTTTCTGTGGAGTTTGCATGTTCTCCCCGTGTCTGCGTAAGTTTCCTCCAGGTACTCTGGTTTCCCCTACCACTAAAAACATGTACAATAGGCAGGAGTGATTGAAAGAGTAAAGCTGGGCATACAGTACACTGTCCGATTTTAGAGGCGATTTTGTTAAAGTTAAATTAATCATCAACTCACACTGTGCATCTGAATCGCATAAAATCATGCCAAAATCGTGTCTAAAAACGCACAGTATAAGCCCAGCTTCAGTGAGTGCTTGGTGGTGGTCAGAGGGGCCAATGGCGCAGATTGGTATTCTCGCTTCCGTCAGTTTACAGCTGACTGAAGCCCCAAGGGGCAGCTGTGGCTACAATAGTAGCTTACCACCACTTAGTATGGCTACAGTGTGGCGCTTTGAGACTTGGTAACGCAGGCTTGAAAAGCCAGTAATTGGACTGTGGTTCCTAGCCTGTCTTTTTTACTTGATCTTTTTTTTTCTTTTGAAGATTTAAACAAGATACCCCAGGGGTTTACAGAGGCACTGCAAGGGGACCTCCAAATTTTGTCTACAGTAGAAAATTGACTTTGAATGACAATGTATACAGTATTTAAATGTACTCCTTAGTCCCTCTCTGGGTAAGTGCCAGTCAGAATAATGTGACCACATTAAATGCTGTAATAAGAAATACACATACAATACGTATACAAATTTATGATGAGGCTCATGGACTCACAAATTGAAATTATAATTGTTCTTATAAGACCTGACCAAAGCAGTATCAGGTACATCTCGGTGCTTTGGAGGCATTGGAGAAACTGCTTATATGGTCTATTATATTCTTCTGAAACACTGAAGAGCCACCAAGAGCCCCCCACACCTGCAGCACAGTGGAGGCGTCACAAGAGGAGCTACAGGAAACAAGGAAGGGACAAACGAGGAGGTATCCGGGCGAGACTCACAGCTAAGCCAGCTAAGCCAAACATGCCTTCTATTGTTCTGGCTAATGGACGTTCACTTGAGAATAAAACAGATTAACTGCTAAGCTCTTCCCAGAAGATGGTGGAAGACTGTTGTGGAGCGGAGGGAGCTGTGCAGGAGGAAGAGGAAGGAGGAGGTGACCAGTGCAGGACACCACGCTCTGAAACAGGGACAAACCCAGGCTGCACCGTTTCAGAGGATCAGAGGAGAATGAAGGCAGTTAGGTTTCCTCCGGGTGCTACGGTTTCCCCGACCTCCAAAAACATGCTGGTCAGGTTGACCCACAATGGCAGCGCGGCTCAGGACTAACACCTGAACACTATTTTGACTTTGGGAATGGCAGTCCTATAAAAAAAAATGTTTTTAATGAAATTATTAGACGTTTTGTCTTTATATGAAAACATCAAATACAAGAAAACTTTAAATCCAATACATTATGGTCATATATTTATGTCAGAAAACTACAGCAAAAGTTTCAAATGATATCTCTAAATATTTAGCTTATTCACCTGCAGTGTCTTGGCTTAATATTTGGTCCCCTGAGGAGATCTGATCGCACATGACAGACCAGACTCTCCTCCATCTGTGCCCCACATGCACCCTGTACCTGCCCCGTTAGAACACACTGTAACACATAGCTCCAGCTCGCACTCTCCTCACCCCATTACCAAACATAAATAAAGCCCTTTAAAGTTGGAAGTCATGCCTGGATTTTAGGGCCATTCCCTGACAATGTTACGATGAAGAATCCATCTTCAGCTTTAGTTGTTGAACCTAAAACAATGGGTCAAAAGGGGCCTACTGCCTGTGATGGTCAAACAGATGGCCATTGGCTCAGATGAATGCATCATTTGGGTACTGGAAGGTTTAAGGTAGTTTCGTGGAAACACTTGATGGAGATATGAGTCTGAACAAGTGTGCTGCTGATGTAAGCAGTCTTCCATACTGAAAATGGTGGCTTGACTTTAGTGCGTGTTTACTAATTAGACTGAGATTCCTTTGACTTGGTCCTATTTCAGTTTTTTTAATTATGTATATTCCCAGCATCAATTAAATATATCCTAATAGTCTGTTCAGTTTAGTTTATTCGCCATTTGCAGTATAAAACCACGTGGGCAAAGAATGTGCAAGCAGCTCAAAGTGCAGCTGTCAACATATAAAAGGACAATACATGACCTAAAAACAAACAAATGCCACATACAAACTGGCCACCATTTTTCCATGTTGAGATACAGTATGTTCTTACCTGAGCTTAGACGAGTTGATGAGTACCTCTCTTCCACGTTTTCCCTATTTAAATACGGTTATGAGTAGTTACACAATCCAAGTATTGTTACACAAAATTAAACATGTCGATTTTCTAAGCGGATAAAAGGGGGTACTATATTATAAGGCATAATCACACCTTAGGAGCAGTGGGGGCTGGTCCATAGAGGGCACTGGGGAGCCGCCCTCCCTAAAAATGTTTCCAAAAATATTATCATTATCATATATCAATAATACAAAATATTGCATTATATTTTGCAGAAATGCCTTTTGGAGATTTATTTTAAAAGGGTTTATTACCCTGGATTCATTCATTCAGTGTGAATGCATTGTCTAACCAAGGAGCGCCGGTCTGCTGTAAGTAAATACAAGTCCCTGAACTTTTGTAAACCATGTGACTACAGGCTTCTCTCTTAGTGGCCGCCTTAACTTTCCTCCTGGGGCGCAAGGATAGTGCCCCAGACACTCCCACTTAGATTAGCAACCAATTAATATTTGCTACTGTATTTTTTGTCTGATGTAGTTGGACAATGGCGCTGTCAATCATTTTTGTGATGTCGGTGTTGGTCAATGGCGGAGGTGCTCGACTGTAAACAATATACGAGTAGCAGCGCTGAGCTCACATATGAACTGAGGGAAAAACTTCTTATTTGAGAGACGGGAGAAGCTTGGTGTTGCTGCCTGAGAGGAGGTGAAACTAATAGACTTCGGACAACTTTCTTCAGTCGGACGCCGCGTCTAAACGGACTTTGCTGGAGGTAGCATTACGATGCTAACTAGCTCGTCTGCTTTAGCTACTGCTTGTTTCGTAAAACTTTGGGACAACCCTCGCTGACTTGGACAGACAGTCATGTCCCAGGACGTGGACATTTGATGGAGAGAAGATTCAGGACCGTGAGGACGGTGTGAGGGGTGAGGGGAACGTCTTTCATTCATTCACTGAGGAGGAGCTCAGGTGCTACGGAGAGGTACGGTTATTTCTGACCGGATCATTTTTCTGACAGTTTACAGGTTTAAACTATACAGGTTTAAACTATGGTTTAGACCTGTGGCTCTGAGGCACATAATGCAAACATAGCAGATCTGGCTCTAATACTGTAAGAGGGAATCTGAAAAAATATCGCACCTCGTGCTTTTGTTCTGGTTCTGTTGGTACAAAACACAAATCATCTCGTACTTATTGGTGCAAAACTAAAATATGCATAGTGTGTGCTTATCTTTTATTTCATTGTCAGAAAAAGATTTTCCAAAAGTACAAATTCATTTCATGCTTCTTTATTGTTTACTTTTATTCTCCATAAAATAATGACATAAAATGCTCCAAAAGGTTCTTTTTCAGGTTAAAAACAATGTTTATAAGTGTCTTAAAATATAATTGAAAGCGTCCCCCCTGGTTTTTATATCACCAGCCGCCATTGCTTAGGAGCACTTCGACGTCCGCGCAGTCATTTCTTCACTTTACTGCGAAACTGAATCAATAGAACTTTTGATCATGCGATACCTTTTCTCTGAAGGAGGCATTTCAAAAATGGCCCACGCAGGGCAGCCTGAGGCATTAACAATTTGTAAAGCCCGATTTAAGAGTCTAGCTTAGTAAGTGGCTTCCGGGAGCGGCAAAGTGCAGCCAATGGTCTTGCTGCTGAGCGAACCACTTTGTGGAAAGTCGTCTTCTCTTTTAGAGTAGTCAAAAGCCCTGCCCCTCTCGCAAGTTCAAAAACCCAATGTGGCCCACAACCAATTTAACTCACCCTTCAATGCCACTCAAGTGCGTAGGAATGTCTGTGAATCCAGACACCCACATAAAGATTAAACTCATCTAGCTCAACTAAATCAGTAGTTCTCAACTGCTTTGGGACCCACATTTAATGCAACACTGGATCGTTTGACATTGTACAAGCTTATTGAAAGAATACCACAGTGAATGCCTGTCGTAAACAAAGGCGCTACAACAAAATATTAGAGCTGTTAGAGGTAGGGGAAACCAGAGCACCTGGAGGAAACCAAAGTGAGAACATACAAACTCAACATAAGCCCAAATTGGTCCGAGAATCGAACCTGTGGCCTTTTTGCTGTGAGGCAAGAGAGCAGCTCTTTGATTTAGTTTGGATGATACACAACTTACAGTGTGACCTGCTTCAATATGTAACGTACAACTTGACCAGCCAAGTTTTTATGTCGTGCCATTGTTTTACAGCTCTCGGCGAAATGGTCAAGCCGTAAAGACGAGATAAGTTTACATTTGGACAAACTGGGATCGGTTTCCACGCAGTAAGTGCATTTTAACCCAAACCATGACGACTGTAAAGCGTGTTTTGCGTTTGAAGTTTTATATTTGGGAACGGGCCTCTTGCGCAGACGGGATCGATAAAACGTGACACACTTGGCAAGGGTTTTTACTGGGACATTTGGATCCAGTTTCTCACTCTGTTGTCGGGTTGTTATGGCTGTAGAAGGATTACAGCATGGGCGCAAAACAATGTGGGAAACAACTGGGTAAATATACACGCTGGAATGAGTACACAGTTTAACAGAAGGTTCTGGCTCATTATAACTCAAAATGCATGTGTTCCAGCCCGTGTAGGTTGACAAATGTGTTAAAACAGCATATACATAAGGCCATTGACGGAATTACTGTTGATAGAGCAGAATTTTCATGAGTCTTCCTTTTGACCAGTGCTTGGATCACAACATTATTGTAGAGGTTGAAATTTATATTTTAATTTGGGTCATAACTTACATTTTCCCCCAGATCTTGTATTGATGATGAGAGAGTTTGACCACTATAATAATAATGCATTGGTTTTATATAGCGCTTTTCTCTGTACACTCAAATACATGAATAATGCTTTACATAGCATTATTCATTCACTCCATACTTGGTGGTGGTAAGCTACTACTGCCCCTCCGACCACCACCAACCACTCACACACTACATTCACCCCAGGCTTCCTGGTGTTTCCAAACGGTCTCCAAGTACCAGCCAGACCCTACCTGCTTAGCTTCAGAGGTCTGACAGGGTCAGGCAGAGCAAACGGCCAGTCCATGTGTGACAAAAAGGTCTCATGCTCCCTGAACCACTCTTTCACAATGTGAGCCAATGAATTGTAGCATTGTCATGTTGGAATACTGTATGCCTGTGTCGTCAAGCAAGAAGAAATCCACTGACTTTGTTTTGTCTCGTAGATCAGGGGTTCCCAAACTGTTCCATCTGCGACCCCTAAAATCACCAGACTGTAAAATTTAGTATTTACAATAAATTCAGGTGCATAAAATTTCAAATCTGCTTTATTAATGTTTGCTTTAATAATATGTTTTGATATTCACATGATTTTACCAAAATATTATGCTTTCAATCAAAAGACAACACAACATGTTGTGTAACCAGGCTAAACGATCAAACTATGAACAGATGGCTGAGTGCTTGTGTGCAGTTGCGAGCTCAGACTTCATTTCGGCTGAGTTTTATTTATTATTTCAGTCGGGGGTTTAGCTCACCTGGATAATCTCTTTACCTGTACTGAACATTCTGGATCGCATCTGCATAAAGACTATTTTAACTCTTTTCTTTATGCCGCGCACAAAGGCTCATCTGGGCCTGATTCATCACTAACAGTCTGTGAGCCGAGTTATGCAAATTACTTATTTACCTACTTTCTGTACATGGATCTTTCTTATTCAACCCTACCAGATCTTTTCTGATCAATTTTTCTCCCCCAAGCAGACATTTCCCCATCGTTTGAGCCGCAATAGGACTCTTGAACCTAGTCTTAGGTGTCACTAAGCAGCAAAGGAGACTCACACTTAGAACCAGCACCTCAGCAAGAAGTATTGAAGAACAAGCCTGCCATCAATGTGATTCAGCCCTGATTGTTTTTAGACTGAAATAAATCATATCGAGGAGGAAACTGTGCCATTCCCTGAGTGTTTCCAAACAAGGTGAAGAGAAATGAAAGCAGACAGACAGCCACGGTGCACGGCTATTTCAAACACGTTAAAATGAATGAGACACTGAGATTGAGTTAGATGTTTTTACCTGAAACCAATGGGAATTTTAACTTGATTGAACGCACTAGTCCAATAAAGTTAAAGGGCAGATCCGAATGAAAAGTGACGTCTTTTCGCACCACTGATAGAGATGTTTGCTGAATCTGCTGAGGCTGGAAATGTTGGCGAGGACTCTCTTATTGTATTGTGGAACCAAGTTTCATTTACACCCGTTATGAAATGAGTTGTGTCTTGTTTTATCAGTTGTACATACTGAACATACTTATACAGGAACATTATGGGCCCGCTTCTAAACGCAGACTATAGCGTAGACGCAACTGCTAAGGAGGGGTTCACTGGGAAATCTTCCAGCTCCAGACCTGGCGTAGTAGGTGGGCTGTATGTGGGCTGGACAGACACCCATGGCCAATGGCGAACAAGAGGAAGCATGATATAAACGAGGAAATGAATTTGAGGCTGCAATAAACCACGCCTCAGTCGACCTACTTTTTTATTAGTAACGCCCTCTCCCCAGTGGCGCAGTCACATAGCGCAACAGCTGAGCACATGCAAGAGGGCCGTCTCGTTTGGAGCAACGCTGTCCTTGCGCCAGGCAGAAGCTCGGGCCCTTAGTCAGTGGAACTCAAAAGTGTATGCTTTTTGTTTTGGGTTATCTCTTTCCCTCTCAGGATGATTCTAGTATGACAGAATAATAGTTGATTTGATATTTTGCTTTGTATATCTAGTTCTTTTGGACCAGAGCGATGTGGGGCCCTGGAATCCAGCTGCAACACCACCGGCTCATGTCAACCTATGAATACTTAGCTGTCTCATTTACAGTTTTTTGAACATTGGGTTGCTGAAGCAGAGTCTCAACTCTCCCCACTGCTCAGATTCAGATTCAGAAGACTTTATTTCTCCCCGAGGGGCATTTCATTTGCAGCTTCCCAGCCAAACGTTCACCCATCTCATATATACAGTACATAGAAGAATAGGCCTAACACATACAAATAAAATAAGTCAGCAAGATAACAAAACCTGGAGCCATAACCGATCTAAGACGACACCTTAATGATTAAAATGAGATCCATCCTTGTTTAGCAGCTTAATAGCCGAAGGTATGAAAGACAACAGATAACGATTCTTTGTTGCTTGCGGCACATTATAGCGCCACCCAGAGGGCATCAACAGAAACTCAGAGGACAGAATGTGCTCTGGTTGGCTAATGATTTGTTTGGCCTTATCAGTAGCTCGCTTCTTCCAGAGTGAGCTCACGACTGCTGCCCACTGCTAAGTCGTGAAGAGAGGCAACTGCAGCTCTTAGCCGGGCCACTCAAGGCGGAGAGCGTGTCACCAAAGCGCCGCTGGCCGTGTAGAAGCTGCAACGCCCCAGCCAAGCCGCACAGAGCTTGTTTGTGAAGTGCTCCCTTTGATCCCCGACAATCGGCCGACCGGGAAATCTGTCCCAATTGCCCTCTGCCTCTGTTTTGGACTCAGAGGAGCACCACCCCATGAACTCAGCAGGCGGAGGGGGGCAACCTTTGTGAGCTCATGAGAAGGACACAGACAGAATTTAATTAATTCTATGATCAAGTATATGAAACAAAATAGTTTGCCTGACCAAAATAAAGTCACTCCTGGATTGTAGACTAGACTCTTCCGCAGACAGCGCAGGATTCAACGGGCTCACGTTGTGAAAGAGTGGTTCAGGGAGCATGAGATGTCATTTTCACACATGGATTGGCCACCACAGAGTCGAGATCTTTAACCCCAGTGAGAATCTTTGGGATGTGCCGGAGAAGGCTTTGCGCAGTGGTCGCACTTTCCCATCATCAATACAAGATCTTGGTGAAAAAATTGTGTGCTGTAATAAAAGCTAAAGGTGGTCTAATGCAATAGTAGAGTGTGTGACTTTTTATTGTGGCAACTTGTTATTGGTCAGGCAGTGTACAACTACAGATGTGAAGGGAGAACAACACATGAAAGAAGAACAGTCTAATGTGAGCCCTAATGTGAGCCCTAAAAAGACCTTAAAAGTCCTATCACGCTGTCTTAGCCTATCGTAAAAAAAGAAAGTGTCAGACTAGAACAGCACTGAGTATTTGACATGACATAATATTATGAGTCAGTGGCATAACTAAATCACCTTTTCAATTTCACCGCATAAATATTGTACCGAGCTTTCAAACAAAACCGAAATATGGGGCATGTTACCCGACACCAGACATTAAATGTGCGCGATTAAATCATGCATTAACCCTGCGAAGAGAGTACGTCTACAGTCCCAAAATAGTCTACTACGGCGGAGATGTTTCCTAATTTAGGTTAGTGGGACAGACAGGCTTCTCGTCTGATAGCTGCGCTCCCGTGGGTGCTGCAGCTTCATCTTCAAAGCTCCACATCTCAGAGTCTCACATCCGTATAGACACTTAAAATGTTTATTAATCCAAACCAAGACGGCATCAAAGGACAAACACTATAGCTGCCTGCCTTTGATTGTGTGTTCCGCTATACAGTTCCTTGATCTAAATGAACGTGTAACTTCTGTATTAAAAAGGCATTAGCAGAAATGTGTGTGTTCATTTGAGTCAAGGCAACTTTACACTGACAACACCAACGTTTGTGTTCGATTCTTGAAGCCGCACTGCCATTCCTGCTGTTTTCGAGTCGTAAGTTGATCGTTTTGTAGGTCTCACGAAACCTCATCCCACACATCCCTGTTGTTCGAGCATTTGTAGCGCTTTGGCAGACGACAAATGAATTGCGATTGATAAAATGTGCTATATTTAGGTACTAACAGCAGCTTGTGTGGCCTGGATTGTTCTTTGTTGTTGTTGTTATGCCAGGGCAAAGATTTGACTAGTTATTGCAGTGCATATTCTCTTCAAGGTAAAGTAAATCAATTCTAATTAATAAATAGATGAATGAAACTGTGGCAGGTGTGGTCTTTTCTATATTTTAGTGCCAACATATTTCGACTTGCCTTGTGGGGTATGGCGTAACAGTCTTAAAATCCTTCCATTTATGATTCTGGGTGTTTCTCTAGCGCACGTGCACAATCTCCCTCTCTCTCTCGGTATGGCTAAATGTTTTGCCTTTTTCTGCGAGCTGCGTCTGTGATTTATGTGTTCCACATATATACATACATTTGTACATCTTTGCCGTGTTTCTGTGAGGATCGGTGGATTTTTTACTGCAAAGAGTCCATAATGGTCCTGAAAAAAGCAGCTTTTTAAAACTAAACAAAAGCTAGCTTATCATCTAAACCCATTTGAGACCTACAAATGTCTTGTTCTGAGACACTGAAGGGGCACAGACCTGCAGCACAGTGGAGGCGTCACAAGAGGTGCTACAGGAACGAAGAAGGGACAAACGAGGAGGCATCCAGGCAAGACTCCCAGCGAAGCCACACATGCCTTCTATTGATCTGGCTAATGGACGTTCACTAGAGAATAAAACAGATTAACTGCTAAGCTCTTCCCAGAAGATGGTGAAAGACTGTTGAAAGACTGAGGTGGAGGAGCTGACCAGTGCAGGACACCACGCTCTGAAACAGGGACAAACCCAGGAGGCGCTGAACCGTTTCAGAGGATCAGAAGAGGACTGAAGGCAGCCAGGTTTCCTCCGGGTGATACGGTTTCCCCTACCTCCGGGTCAGGTCCGCCCTCCATGGCAGCGCGGCTCAGTCGCAGCGGCTCAGGACTAACACCTGAACACTATTTTGTTGTACGCTTGTACAATGACAAATAAAGCACTTACTTACTTACTTACTTACAAAGCCTTTATCTGAATTATCTTGGAGTTTTATTTTGGCCTATTTTATTATGATTATCTCTGTTATATTATATTAAGTTTATCAATTCATAAAAATAAAAAAATCTTGTGCTTCATAACAAGTGCGCTTAACAGTTGTATTGGAGGAGGAACCTCTACTTCTGAAGTCAATTTACAAATTTTCACCACGATGTTACATGGCTCCCGAAGGCGTAGAAGGACCAGGATGGGCTTTGAAAGCTTGAAATGTCTAGTTTCCAACACAAAATTATTTCTGTTCCAAAGTTATGTCCGAAAATCTGGTGCCCCCTCCAGCAGATGGTGCCCTAGGCGGCTGCCTGGGCCGCCTATGCCTAGGGCCGGCCTGTGTAACTGTATTGAGGCTGAAATCACATGGCCTGTGTGACATGCTGGTCAGGTTGGCTCACAGTGGCGGTGCGGCTCAGTCGCAGTGGCTCAGGACTAACACCTGAACACTATTTTGTTGTACGGTTGTACAATGACAAATAAAGCACTTACTTACATTCAAATAAGAGTGGTTTTGCAACTGTAAAGGATGGGTATTATGCAAAATTAATATTTTAGAGCTTTTTGTCATGTTAAAATGTTCCGGAGTTGCGTTTCAAGCCACTCGCGCATCTTTTAGTCATCTTTAGATCTTCTCCAGTGGCTATTCCTAGCACCGCAGACATCTCCCAAACAGTTTCTCCTGATGTCTTACGTATCTATAGGAAATGCTTTCCTCGCCTCTTGATCATGCTTAATCTTTTCATCGCAAGTAAATGGTCTCAACTTATATAGCGCTTTTCCACCTACATTAGGCACTCAAAGCGCTTTACAGCCAGGATCCACTCACCCATTCAAACGTCAATGTACGCAGACACTGGAGGCAAGGTGGGTGAAGTGTCTTGCCCAAGGACACAACGACAGCATGCACCTTCAGGAGGCGGGATTCAAACCCCCGACCTTCCAATCATGAGACGACCCGCTCTACCATCTGCGCCACCGTCGCCCCAGTAAAAACGCTCACCATAGCTTCACTACAGCTACAACTTTTCGTCTATTTCTCGGATCAGGAAGTGAAACTTGCTGGGTAGGTTGTTTCAGCTGTTTAAGGTCATTATTGCATTTTCTAACCAGCAAGTGTAGTATAGTGATAAATATGTATTTGATATTATTACCAGATACTTGCAAAAAGCATACCTCCTCTCTAAAAGAACACTATAAAGTATTTCTTGGTATGCACATAGTTCCTTGCTTGATCCATCCAAATCGTACTCGTCCTCTCCTGCAGTAAGTCTGTCGCGCTCATCTCCTCCTGTTCAGATCTCCCTGACGCCGGCAGGTATGATGCGATATGATGTTTGACAGGCGACTGCACAGTTTGAGTCACACACTGTAGACATGTCCGACCACAGCTCAGCTCATAATAATTCATGAAGCAATCTCTACAGACTCTCTCGGCTGCTGGAGTCCTGAAATGTCTTACGCACTCTATTTCTGCCTCAGACGGCGTGCTTTCTTGTCATGAGCCGCTAAGATGTACATTTCTTTCACCGTCCGTCACACTACAAATTCAGTCGTTCCAATATATGGCTCTTCTTCTGCAGAGACTCAATCTTCAGTCATCCCCATCTAATCGTATGTACAGCAGTAGAGGATCTGAAGTCTCATTCATAGTGAGATTTTCCCAGAATTCTGTCATCAAAACCGCTAAGACACCAAATGTATTGGATTAATGTTATTAATTGTTAAAAGTATTTGAAGTAGTCCTTTTCCCCCCCTGTCGAACGTTTCTGGTTGTTCCGAAAGATGCCGTCTGTATCTATTGTAACAGCTATTAAAACAAAGAAATTTTACCAGTCAAAAATGATATTGTTGGACCTTGCTTTGGTCTTTTACTTAAAGGGGGGTATTATGCTTTTTTCAATCACATAGCACCAGTCTATAGCATACTACAATGATGACGTAACCTTCTGTTGGTCTGTATATGCAGTAAATTAAAATAACTGCCTTGAATAAAATTGCTCTCTCAAAATGGCTGTACTGAACGTCTTGAAATAGGCCTCTGTCTCTTTAAGAAGCTTTCCGACACGCCCCCTTCAGCACACTGCTGTGGCATCTAAACAACACTACTGTGCGGGAGGGGGCTCTGCTGAGCTGAGGAGCAGTGGTTGGTGGCTTGGCTGGTGACGAAAGGTCCAGAGGCGTCTCCAGGAGGTGGGGGCGTTCCTAGGAGGACTGAGCATAGCTACACTAAAATGGCCGCCGTCTAAGTTTTTACTGATTACTCAAAATATGTGAATGAGCCAAGGCAACACTCCAGGCATGTGTTTAATGAGGGAATGACATAATGACATGATGTAAAGCTTGAAAAAGTCGATTTTACATAATACCCCCCTTTAACAAAATGCCCCCAAATGTAGTCATTTTCCCTATAAGCCTCCACCAGAATCATTGAACTTAGCAACTTCTCTCACCTCTGCCTAACACTGAATTTACTGCGTTTCCTTTAACCAGTATACGACACTTCTTCCTGTAACTATAAAATACCACATCTTTAGCCCCTGTGTGATTTACTGCACCGCTCTGCGCCTGCCCAAACTCAGGACAGTGTTTCTCTTCACACCGCGTCAGACTCATCTGGTTTTCTCGTTTCGAACGCCCACCTGCCGAAACAGCGCAGCGAGGCGAGCGGAAAAAGTCCACGGGTCAAGAGCGGAGAGTGGGGGTCCCGGGGAGGTCCCGAAAAGGCAGTCGTCCCGGGGTTAGACCTCTGTGAACATTCGTCTGGGTCCTGACGTGTGCAGACTGATTGAAACCAGAGAGAGGAAGGAAGAGAGGGTTCGAGCAAGTGGAGCCCGACAGGAAAAGGCTGAGGCGAAGGTAATATGTGTAAGAATAAGTCATTCAGAAGAGGCTGTAGAGTGTGTGTGTGTGCTTTGAGTTGAAATAATGAGCGATTGCTGCGTGTTCAAAGTGGATAGAAATGACCAAAATGCCATGTTCATGTTTTTAACAGTTTATGAAGCTGACACAAGCTTGAAATATGACTCATACTGTAATGTTTAAATTTTAGGACACTGCTGTAGATTGAGTCACCAAATAGCACTTAACCTTTTGACAAGCAAAGTCATGCTTGTGTATGTATTATTTCACAAAGCAATACACAGTTAGGTTAATAGGAAAAAAAACATTTTAGAGATAACAATTTGCAGAAAATATAGCCCTTGAAGATACAGCTCCCCATCTCAAGTAGTAAATTAACATCATGTACAGTACTGTGAACGTCACAGACAGTTTATGAAGTGGACAGGAGTAAAATATGATTTATGACGCATAGAATTCCCACTCATTTTTAGGACACTACCACCTTTGATTTACTACCTATGGCTAATGCTAGCACTTAACTTTTTCCAAGAAAACTGACCCGGCTCAATCCATCATTAATTGATTGATCATCTACAGCTTAACCCCCCGTGTGCTTTCAAACAGGGTAGTCACGCAACTATGGGCCTTATATGGAGCGCTCAAGATCACACCACTTTGGGCTGACTTACAGAGCACTGCAAGTTAACGCACATTCCTGATACTTGTAGTACCAATGGGTGCACCAATCGAAGAGGGACAAGTTAGGCCTTCGTCTTTTCTGAAATATGTTGATTGGTTATAAAGCTAACATTTTAGGCAGTTATTCATGAATAAAATGAAAACATGTTTGAACAAGCCAACAGCATCCGGTATGTTAAACTGTAGCACTCACCTTTGCTTTTATGGCAAACTTATGTCGTACTTCCCATACTGTTGGGTTCACGACCCACTGGTTGACCCACGGGTTGATCACGGATTTCGGGTCAACCTGCCTATCACTACTGCACACCCTCTATATAACCTCTTCCAGCTCCTCACTTCTGGACGCAGATGCCGGACACTTAAATATATAACAGCTATTCATTGCTATTCTAAACAACACACTAGTTTGTCTTACTTTGAGTAATGGTCTTTTTGTTGTCTGTTATGCACCCTTTTATCTATCTATCTATCTATCTATCTATTTATCTATCTATGTATCTATCGTTAGTATTGAGTTTTTCAGGGGATGTCTCAACATTTTGCCGTAAACAGTACTAAGTCAAATATTCGGCCACCAACTGCGTACACCATAAAACAAAACAAGCCTGTCTATAATCATTATGTTGGTACCTGAAATGTATATATACACTAACTTTGTAAACTGGACTTTTCCATGCTTTCAACTCTGCACTTCCAAAGGTGTAACCCATGTAATTTAATAGGCTCCATTTTACTGCCCACCGGCCTGACCTCCTAATGATCCGACAGGAGCGTGTGTAACTAATGCCAGACGACGCACGGAGGTAGAGACGTTCGCTTTTGCTCCTCCGTCTGATGAATGAGGGGAGAGCGAGCACATCTGGCGCAGAGGACCGAGGCCGGTGCCGACGTGTGCATGGGGTCACGGAGGAGCCGCAGATCATCCTGTTTGTTTGAGCGCGCTGTCAGTGCCATATGGAGCGGAGTGAGAGCCCCAGAGAGGAGCAGGTATGAACTTAATGATACAATCTGCTCGGCTGAGTGATTTACAAGTGATGGCAGTGACGCTGAAATTACAGAGGAGGTGCAGAATGAGAATACGATACAATGATGTAGTAAGATATATACTTTGTCGCAGTCCTTCCATCACCAGCAATAGCGAAAAACATGCCAGACACATAGAAGTGGCCTAGCAGAGGGGGAAGAAAACCTCTCTTTAGAATCACAATTCCCCTCTTTTTAGCCGTTTTCTGGCTAATGTGTATGAACATAATTTGTTTATCACACACCAATGAAGTCAAGCCAAAATCGGGTCCATATGGATGTTTATTTTTGTAGAAAATTGTTCAGTAGCAGCGAAAAACGGCACTCATTAGCTAATGTAGCATGAAGCTAACGTTAGCTTTGTTCGCGTCCTGGTTAGCATTGTCCGTTTTTTTAGGTATTTATGGGCCGTTGAACCACTTTGCTCCTCGCCGTGTCTTTGTATTATTATTTAGTAGAAAAGTATATTCATAATTCAGCATTTGTTGACCTCTTAAATCCTGCCTCAAGCAAGTGCGTTTTTTCCAGTTCAGCTTTACCCAAATCTAAAGGTTACAGCCTATAGGCCAGTGTAACACCTCATTTGAAAGACTTACAAACGTATCTAAACTGATCTTTCCTCGCGTCGACATCTTTTTTTCATAGCTTCATTGTTACGTTTACATCACATTTTCTCCCCACATTTTTGTCACTTTTTTGTTGCCCTTTTGTGACTTTTTTTTGTAGCATTTTCATCTTTGTTTGGTCTAATTTTTGTTGCTATTTTGACACTTTTTTTCAAGGAGCTTTTAGATTTGGGTGATGCCAAACTGGAGAAAATGTGCTCGGTTCAGGTGGGAGTTAAGAGGTTAACGTAATGGTGGAGAAATTGGAGACTATCTTTGTTTTCCCCTCTGGTTGCTTCAAACATGACCATATATGGTCAATTCCAAACATGCCGTCTGTATCTATCTTCAGATTTTGAGCTATTCGTATTGTTAAGTGTGACGTCACGACTTCCGCTTCCGGGTCCTGGCAGACGGGCAAAATATGCGAGAAAAAAAACATAAAATCTCATAAAAACACCATCAATATTTCTGAAACTCAACAGAGAGTTACTGAAGCTACATATTTCTCAGACTCATTAGCCAAAAATGCCGCACCTACTGCTAAAAAGTAATATTTACTAAAGTCGCTACTTCCGGGGTTAGCGTAGCTGCTGTGCCGTTAGCATTTTTCTCCGCTAACCCAGATGTACCGATTTTGGTAAATATTACTTTTATAGCAGTAGGTAAAGCATTTTTGGCTAATGGGTCTGATAAATAAGTATGTTCAGTAACTCTCTGTTGAGTTTCAGAAATATTGATTGTGGTATTGAAGAGTTTTTTGTAGTTTCTCGCACATCTGCCGGACCCGGAAGTAGCGCTGTGACGTCACCACTTAACAAACGTATAGGTGTATGGTCAGGAGTACCGAGCTGGGGATTTTAGTCTGTTGTGTATGTTTGAGTTGGGCTGAGCACCTGGAAGAAACCCACCAAGAGATGGGAGGACACGCAAAACTCCAGACAGAAAGGCCCAAACAGTCCAGGAAAAAAAACAAGACTTTCAGGTTGCACGGCAAGAGCGCTAACCACTCGGCCATGACAAATGAAATCCAAGAATAATCCTTTTCCTTGGGCCTTTATAGCGCCAAAGAACACGTTATTAAATTTGAGTTAAACTGTCTGCCATAACTGCCTTGGGTTTGCCAGCAAAGAATTTCAGTTCGGCAATACTGACAAAAGGTTAGGTAATCCTGTTTGTTTTAGCTGTTTCTTAGCTTCGTTCTGTAAAAATGGATCATAGTTTTTAAAAAATGCCCATAATTCAACTTTACGGTTCTGAGTCGTTCTGTGCCTAAATAGTGCTGAATCTGTTAATCACACCGTAAAACGACAGCCTTCATATTATTGTTACAATGTGATTCTTACAGACATAATTCAAATTATAAAACGTAACAGATCAATGGTGAGGCGCCATAATAATGTTTTTAAATCTATTCTTCATTCTATTTTTCATTTTGACTTTTTTTTTTACCGGTGGTTTCAACAATTATTATCTACTCATTTGGGACAATGTGTTTAAAATCTGCTACTGAGCAATTCCTCTTGTAGCCCAAGTTTGTCTGAGTCTAACTCTAAGATTTAATTGCTAAATGAATATGTATATTACTCCCTTTCAAGCAATAGTAAGCTGTAATTGCCTGAGTGTCCTTGCATTGTGAACAGTGATAATTTCTTGAAATAAATAATCAATCAAGTATATATGGGTTTTTTGCTTCAAATTGTAGCGTTGTGAATGGCATATATACATTATCAAATAAATCAAATCGGAAAGGCGCAGCTTGAAATGACAACAGATTAAGAAACATCTTTATGTAATTATGTGTTTGACTTAACATCACCCCTATCAACGGATGACATGGTTGTGTGTGTGGGGATATTGGACCTGCTGTACTCCAGGAAAAAAAAAAAAAAGTGTCATCTGGCAGTTCTTAACACACACCTTGACTTGTCTTTGCACATGGAGTTATTTTTAATTGTGCGCTCCCTTCAGCAGCCTGTAATCACACTACGCTGCATGTCTCACTACCGAAGGAGCTGTGAACTGTGAACGTGTGACTCGAATCCAGCGCTGGCTCGGGAGGGGCCCAGCGGATCCCACTCGCGGAGACAATTTTTCATTCTTTTCATTCTGGTGCAAGTGTTACCCTAGTGGTATGCAAATGTGCGCATAAACCACTCTAGTCCTGCTTTTTAGACCTGATTTTGTTTTATTTGTTCTGCTAGCAATAGCAAATAGCTTTAGTCTTGATTGGGTCAAGCAATATTTGTCATGAAAGTTCCATGAAGTCATCTTTACATTAGGAATCTGCGTCGGAGTCTGTGTGATGGACAAATAAGATGTTGTGGGGTCCTTCGTTCCTCCTGTTTTGTAAAAATACACTTTTTGCAGGTATGAGAGTCACCGACCGAGTGTTAGTAAAGTTGAGCCAAAAACAGTATTTCCTGTGTTTAATCAATAAAGAGGGAATGTTATGCTTTTTGCAGGCAAATATTCTCAAAAACATCTCCATCACTGCCTTGCAATTTGTTGGTTAGTTTATGCAATATTGATCTAAAACAGCTGAAACAAATATACCCAGAAGTTTACTCTTGCAAGTTGCGCCCCTTTAAAGAGAAAAAAAGTCAGTGCAGCTCGTATCTGTAGTGAAGTTATGGCAAGTGGTTTTGCTGCACGAAGTAAGCACGTAGGACCTATGGGAGCAGGTGTCTGGAAAAAGGAGGCGCTTTTTGGGAGCTGCCATTGTTATAAAGATTCAAAGATTTCTTACAGATGCACGAATGGATTGAAACCATAGACTGTAAAACTAAGAATGGACTTACGGTGGCCGACTTCTTCCTTAAACCATAAGGAAATGGCGGTTGCCTCCGGAAGTTCCTTGCTCTGTTGGACTTACCATTAAAACATTTTTCTCCCATTTGTCATTATTGACAACACGGTTTTCATTCATACCTCCACCTGTTGCACAACATCATCCTAATTTCATCCATTCAGTGTTTTTATTTTTCACCCTTTTATAAATAATAGCGCTGGCTTCAGAAACTCATTCAAATTGCCAACAATGACGAGCTATGAACGAGGTATGTTTTTCATGAAAGAACCAAATTGTAACAAGGTAAAAAAGCTCTAAAATGTCGATTTTGCGTAATACCCCCCCTTTAAAACTAAATGTCGACCGATATATCGGGCTGACATATTTTACAATATCGGCTGATAAAAGGCCAATATCTCCGGAAACTTCCCATTTTTTGCACTGGAAAGAGCACAGTCAGAGCTTTAATATAAGTCAATCAATTTGATCAATCAATTTTATATATTTTAATTTGCTTATAATTCGGAACTATAAGAGATAGAGACTTACCGTTTTATAGGAATTTGCTGATTTTTGTCTTTCTAACAAGCTCCCTCTAAAGTACCTACTAAACATAAATACACCTATGCCCCTATAAAGCGCCCACTGCTGTCACAGTTCAACACAGTTTACAGTTTTGGAGCATCATACACAGGATTATAGACAGGACATTTTGAAAAATCGTCCGAAAATATCGGCCAAAATTATCGCCCGTGGATATCGGTATCGGCCTTAGAGAAACCCATATCAGTCGACCACTATTTAAAACATTTGGTTACGTAGGAGGCTCGGAGTAGAGCCGTTGCTCCTTCACGTTGAAAGAAGCCAGCTGAGGAGGCTTGGCATCTGTTTCGGATGCTTTGCTTTAAGTCTATTCTACTTTTCCTGCTGCCATTATATAAGTCGTACTCATCATTTAAATTCTTTCACCGCACTAGCACTGCACTCTTCCCCGTTTCTTCGACGTCGTCTAATCCAGCAGATTTGTGAATTTGCGGGCTTTGTCATAAGCTTTCATTTGTCATTCTGATACACTGGTGAGGGGGATTAGTGTAACCCGATTAGTGACATGTGCCGCATCTGTAGCAGAGGTTTCCATACTAATATATACTGGAGCATAATTAGTGCAAGGCCCCAGAGGTTGTTGCCTCCATTGACACCAACAGCTAAAGGTGATGCTTTGAACTGGGGATCAAACCGTTTGTGCACCAAAGCTGAACGAATACAGTGTTACTGAACGCCTCTGGAGATAAAACTCAATGGAAAAAACATAAAACTGTGGATAAACAACACATAAAAGTGCAGAGAGAAAGCAGTTTGACTCTCTTCATAAAGGTTATTGTTGTTTTCCATCAAAGTAGAGGCTCTAAACATCGTCAACTGAACTCGTTTGCAAGTAAGTACTGTAGGTAAGTATTGCTTTATTTGTCATTATACAATTGTAAACGAAATCAGGTGTTGGGTTAGTCCTGGACTGCCGTTGTGGGCCAACCAGACCAGCATGTTTTTGGAGGTAGAGGTAACCGTAGCAGTGCCTTCAGTGCTCCTCTAAAAGGGTTCAGCGCTTCCTGGAGTGGCAGTGTTAATTTCGTCAACTAAAATATTGAGTCATCATGTTAGTAATATTTTTGCCGACTAAAATGGGACTAAAACTAAATTAAAAGTTGATATTTTTGTCGACTAAAATAAGACAAATGAAAAGAAGAGACTAAAATCATTCAAACTTCCAATGACTCCTCATATCATTTAAATTCACTGCCAAAGGAACAACTCTGAGCTTTGTTCATGTGGGAGAAGCTTCATAAAGCATGCAATTTTAGTTGAGTAAAATTAGAGTAAAATTGAAGATTATTTTTTGACAAAATCTCGACTAAAATTAAATTTCATTTTCATCAAAAGACTAAGACTAAAACAAAATTAAAATGCGCAGTGGTCAGGTCCTCCACCGCCTCCTCTCTCCTTCTGATCTTCATATGTCCTCCTCCTTCTCTCCTGGCTCTAACGCCGTTCTTCACCTGAGGGTCATCTGTGAAACTTACAGTTGAGCCAGGACTAAGTATAAAAACACAACAGCCTTTCACCATCTCCTGGGAAGAGCGTAGCAGATGAATAATCGGTCTTATTCTCCAGTGAACGAACAGTAGCCATGCAGGACAACAGCAGGGATAGAAGGCTTGTGTAGCTGTGAGTCTTGCCCCAGATACCTTCTCGTGTGCCTTTTTTTGTTTGTTTCCTGTAGCACCTCTTGTGACACCTCCCCTCTGATGCAAGTATGGGAGACTCTTGGTGCCTCATCTGTGTTTCAGAAGAAGCAATATGTGGATTTGCAGGTCTCAAATGCCACTCTAAGACCTTTAGATCACCAGTTAATGTTAAAGCTGTTTCCTTCATGGCCAGTACGGACCAGTACAGTGCCTTGCGAAAGTACTAATACACCTTGAACTTTTGCACATTTTCTCATGTTTACAACCATAAACATAAAGATTTTATTTTGAATTTTGTACTGAAAGTTCACACACAAGTAGCAGAAAACTGTGAAGTGAAAGCAAAATGATACATGATTCTGTTATCTTTCAAAAAATAGAAAACCGAAAAGTCGGGCGTTCATAAGTATTCATACAGAATGAAATAATACTTTCTGGAACCCCTTTTTGCTGCGATAACAGCAGCAAGTCTTCTGGGGTATGACCAGGGTGTGATTTGTCAAAAAACAGAAGTGGGGATAGTTACTCAATCACTATTATTGCATAAAAAGCACATGCATTTCATGCTGTTGAACTTGATCCCAGTGTTGTAAGATGTGTTCTAACTGTCTAGTAGTAGCTCAGTGTGTGTGGAGCGGAGGGTGAAGTTGATAGCGTTGTGTGCAGGGCGTCCGTGCCTGTGTGTGGGCTGAATATAAGCGCGCACAGCCCAATTCAATGCATCCAGCCTATAGCCTACTCCGAGGCAGATATTTATATACGAGACATATAGGCCTTACGTGTTCCTCCGTATAGTTTTGGATTATATTCAGTGAGGAGCAGCGAGGGAAACAGGAGATGAGAGACTTCAAATGGCCTGTGCATACACGACTGAAGTAGGGGGGCGACCCCTCCAGAGCGCGTGTTGCTCAGGGAGTTGGGCCGTTTTGGAAAACTCTTGATGATCAAACTTTAAGTAACCAGCGTAGTGTGACCAGGGCGACAGGTGTCTTCCTTTTTTGAGGGACAGAGCTGAAAATGTAACATGCACATGCGCACGGCTGGCACTTCAGAACCGAATCAGAACCGTGCGTAAAGGTTCCTAATCCTGCTTGTCAAACTGTCGTAAAACGCGCTGGGTGTCACACATGGCTGGGCGCATTAACGCACAGGTTGCCCGCGGATCGAGTCCAGTCATAAAATTCTCCTTTAATGATGGGTCGGGTTGGGGCGGTTGCCGCCACTCATTGCCGCCATGCGCGCATTCATAGTTCAGCCACGATTCAGTCTATCATCTTTTTTTCATACATAAAATAAGCAGCGTTTTGCTGTTTGTGGTCCAGAGAACGCTTTTGTGGAGCCCTATTTTCCACAGCATGTGCGTCTGTGCGCGACTTCTCTGCAGCGCTCTACACAGAGGGAGAGAGAGCGCGAGGGGTTAAGACATGCCAGTCCCGTTCATTTCTGTATGTGTGCAAAATAGATTTAACTGATCATAAAGTCAATCAGGATACATAACACAGTTCCCTGTGCATATTCATTCATCAGAAATGACACATGCAGTAGCCTTACAGGCTACACTTAAAAAGTCCACTCTCACAATATAGTTCCCCGGCGCCCGGGCCTGTGCCATCCCGGGAGCGCGTCAGCTTTCAGGCATTCATAATTTTAAAAAAAGAAAAGAAAAGAAAAACACCAATTTGCAAAGTTGCTGGTGACGAGACATGCGATCCATGAGTGTTTCTGACTCCACAGACCCTCGCTCTCTGCAGCAGTCATCTGCAGAGTATAGACCCCGTGCGCATTAAAGCCGCTAAAGCAATAATCACCCACGTGTAAAATGAAATCAATTGGCCAGCAGGTGCACGGACCTTGAACACACAGCCAGTTTTACAATGTATCCCCCTTACGTTTAATACAATAATACAGCAGAAGTAGGGATAGGGATAAAAGAAACAGAGACGGGACAAGAAAACCAGAAGGGGGGAAAATCCCCCCATCCCACCCAGCAAATCGCACCCTGGGTATGACTACAAGATTTGCACATCTAGAGACTGACATTTTAGCCCATTCCTCTTTACAAAACAACTCAAGCTCTGTCAAATTAGAAGGAGAGCGTTTGTGAACAGCAGTTTTCAGGTCTTTCAAAGGATTTTCAATAGGACTTTGACTGGGCCATTCTAACACATTAATATGTTTGTTTTAAACCATTCCATTGTAGATTTAGCTTTGTGTTTAGGGTCATTGTCCTGCTGGAAGGTGAATCTCCGCCCCAGCCTCAATTCTCTTGCTGACTCTAGCAGGTTTTCCTCCAAAATGTCCCTGTATTTGGCTTCATCCATCTTCCCAACTATTCTTACAATCTTCCCAGTCCCCGCTGAGGAAAAGCAGCCCCATAGCATGATGCTCCCCCCACCATAATTGACACTGGGGATGGTGCACTCAGGACGATGAGCAGTGTTAGGTTTGCGCCATACATAACGTTTTGCATTTGGGCCAAAAAGTTCATGTTTTGTCTCATCTGACCAAAGCACCTTCTTCCACATGGTAGCTGTGTCCTCCATATGACTTCTAGCAAACTTCAAATGGGATTTCTTATGGCCTCCTTTCAATAATGTCTTTCTTCTTGCCACTCGTCCATGAAGGCCAGATTTGTGTAGAGCAGTGGTTCTCAACCAGGGGGTCGGGACCCCCAAGGGGGTCGCGAGACAAATTTGGGGGGTCCCCAGATCATGTAGATAAAATATACATATTTTTATTAGCATATAATATAATATTTTATTGTTGCATGTGTGCGCTATTTTATCAGAGTGCCATTATTTGCCCGTAATTTGATTAATTTTACTTTAGCCATTTGTTTTTTTCCTTTGTTTTTTAAAGAATTATGTAGGCTAATGTTCCTATTTCTCACGGTGTGACCTAGGTAGGGGGTCACAAACCCCTTTAACTGTTATAATGGGGTCGCGCCTCCAATAGGTTGAGAACCACTGGTGTAGAGTACGACTTATAGTTGTCCCATGTACAGATTCCCCCAGCTCAGCGGCAGTACGTCGCAGCTCCTCCAGAGTTATCTTGGGGCACTTGGTTACATTTCTGACCAGTGCTCTCCTTGTTCGGTCTGTTAGTTTAGGTGGACGGCCGTGTCTTGGTAAGTTCGCAGTGATGCTATACTCTTTCCATTTCCGAATGATGGATTGAACAGTGCTCCGTGAGATGTTCAAATCTTTGGAAATCTTTGTATAACTTAACACTGCTTTAAACTTCTCCACAGCTTTATCCCTGACCTCTCTGGTGTGCTCCTTGGCCTTCATGATGTTGCTTAGTGACCAATACACTCTGACCATAGCTCTGAGGCCCTCACAGAACAGCTGTATTTATACTGAGAGTAGATTACACACAGGTGGCCTCTATGTAATGGTTAGGGCAAGGTGTGAACATTCTGCAGTCATTAGGAATGTTATAAAGGCAATTTAATGCACTAAGAAAATGCTGTATGAATACTTTTGCACTTTTCACTTTTCTATTTCTTGAAAAATAACAGATACATAGTCATGTATCATTTTGCTTTCACTTCACAGTTGTCTGTTACTTGTGTGTGAACTTTCAGTAATTCTAAAATTCAAAATTAAATCTTTATGTTTAGTGTTGTAAACATGACAAAATGTGCAAAAGTTCGAGGTGTATTAGTACTTTCGAGAGGCACTGTGTCTGTGGCTTTTGGAGACTGTTATTCTGCTGTACGCGCGTCAGAAAAACTTCGGTATTTTGCATATGACCAAATGAGGAACGTCTCCTATTGTGCCGAGGGGTTTCTTGTCTCAATGCAGTATTTTTCAAGGAGGATATGAGAAATGTCTTTATACTCGAGGGTCCAACTCTTGCTATATATGTAAGTGAATCTAAAAACCCACAGCGAGCAGATATAGTTGCACCTTATTTACATGCCACTCCTGATATGGTGATGAGCTCGGCGCCGACTTAATGTTTTATATCTCGGCTATATAGGTGAGAAAATGAATGCATTAATGAGAACAGCGTGTATTTTGATAGTGGAGGAGATATGAAAAACATGTTGAGCAGCACACATGAGTACAGTACAAGGACAGGAGACAGGAACATGAGACCTGATGAGCAAACGTGATGCAGAGCAGGAAGGAAGAACTTTTTGAATGTCACTCATCGGCCGCAGCTCCACAAACGCAGATGTCCAGACTCCACGGACCAGGGCTATGCGGCTTTAACTATTTCAATACCCCATTGTAACGAAGTGTTGGTTGGGAAAGTAGGTCCGTCATCCGCTTGTTTTTATCATTTTTACAGCTTTATAGGCTTATTTGAAGCTCAGTCAAAATACTTTGTTGGGAACTATAGTATTTTAGATTATATACCTGCATAACAAATTAAATTCTTATATAGCTTGTGACTTGTTGATGATATTGAGTCCAGATGCCATACCTGTTGAGGATTACACCCAATTTAGACAATTACATTTTAGGTCTTTTTTTTTTTACACTCTTTTTTCACCTGGCTTAGTCTTGATATTATCTTGATCTAGACTTGGTGGCACGGTGGATCAGCGGTTAGCGCTCGTGCCTCACAGCAAGAAGGTCCCGTGTTCGATTCACACCTGGACGGGGCCGTTCTGTGTGGAGTTTGCATGTTCTCCCTGTGTCTGCGTAGGTTCCCTCCGGCTATTTTCCCCCTACCTCCAAAAATATGTACGTTAGGGTGTATCTGAGAGTGAGTGGTTGGTGGTGGTCGGAGGGCAGCCGCGCTTCCGTCAGTGGCTGAGGCTACTACGGCAGCTTACCACCACTGAGTATGGAGTGAATGTAAATTGTACCATGTAAAGCGCTTTGTGACCATGTCTGTGAAAGGCGCTATATAAATAAAGTCATTTTCCAAATATTTAAAGAAAGTTCTAGAACCATTGATATAATACCACACAAATTAAGCAAACAATAAGGCATATCTTACAAATCTCAATTGTTTTAATTGACTGCACAGATTATCTTAGAATACGGAGTGATATTGACGACACAATCCCGATCTACTTGGTCAGTGGTTCTTGTTGCCTCCTTCAACGTTCACAACATATAATGACAATACATGACTAAAAAGGGAATGAGTGATAAGTTAGGTTAAAGAATTTATCATATGTCAGATTTTTTTTTTTTTAAACTGTCCAATCTGGTTGTTAACCTGTTACTTGCCGTCACCTCTGATCAGGGGGTTAGGATTAAGATTAGGGTTAGGAACGGTAAAGTGATGCAACTTGTGTTTCACTCACACAGCTCTTACATATAGTTTTAGAAACTAGAAGGTCTTGGTCTTTCAAATGAAGTATCACACTGGCATATAGAGTGTAAAGTCTTAAGTCGATAAGCTTTTAGATTTGCATATGCACATTTGCTAACCCAAACCCTAAACCTAACCCTAACCCTAAGGAGGCAGGTAACAGGTTAACAACCCACCAAAATGGTTCCATGACCCATTTTTGGATCAATAACCACCTGAGAACTACTGGTCTTGGCTATTTAAAAAGAAGCTGTGTATATACATCTCTTAGTTCACTTCTTCGAGTGTCCTGGAGTTCACGGAGGGCAAAATGACTGCATCCCGAGGACAGCTAAACATACAGCCGCCCTTCATGCCTCGCTGCCCCACCACAGCCCGGTTAGCCCGTAGTATTTAGCGCTACATTAGCCAACACCACACCGGCCGGGCTCCGCGACCTTCTCTGACTCTAAGCTAGAGGACATTTTATCATTCTGTGCAACGTCTCTAGCAAGCTCTACCCCCATATACCACACTGTTATCATACCCAACATTAAAAAGTGATTTACTGACTCTATAGGTTTAGCGGCGCGGCTCCTCCGTCAC
This sequence comes from Neogobius melanostomus, assembly GCA_007210695.1. Classification (NCBI taxonomy): domain Eukaryota; kingdom Metazoa; phylum Chordata; class Actinopteri; order Gobiiformes; family Gobiidae; genus Neogobius; species Neogobius melanostomus. The sequence goes on along the minus strand of VHKM01000449.1, from coordinate 297,094 downwards.
TGATGCGATGGGGAGATGATGAAGTAGAGCATTATTTTCGACAGATAATCAAGAAATACATTGTGGGGACTCTACGGGACCCCTGCCTGTCATTGAGACTAATGCCCTGTCTCTATTGGGCAAGTGAAATGGACTTCAAGTCTGGGGAGAATCCAAACAATTGGACTACACAAGATGTAACGCTAATATAGACGCCTTGAATCTCTTAAAATTAATATATGATGAAGAACAGACTCCTACAAACACTATTTAGGGTAACACAGAGTTAGGGCTGTGACGATCCACTTTTGTCATGATCCGATACGTACATCATGATACTCAGGGGATCCGATATGTATTGCAATACAGTGAGTAATTAAGATAAGTAATATGTTATGTTTAGTCATGTGTCCAAAGTTTATAAACCAAATACCATTTAACATTTACTGAAGTGTTAAGATTAAAAAGTGCATTAACACAAAATATAACAAAGTGCTGTGTAACTGTTACTGAAAAACAAAGAAGTTTGGGAATAAAAATGCCTCCAAACACAAGTATTGAAAGTATTATGATACTTGATTAAGTATCGATACTTGGTATTGCAGCACAAAGTATTGCAATCCAATATTTTGTCCCAACCCTAGTTGATATTTTACAATGGCCTGATTCGATTAACGATTCACAATTCAATTTGATTGAATTTTGATTCAGTTAAGGATATCACACAGTACCAATTTTGCTTCGATATGGTAGACATCCTCGAGCCTGGGAATACCCATGCTGCTGTGTGCGCTCTAATCATTTCAAACTGCACAGCAGTTCATGGCCGAAATCTTCGCATGGATTTGGGGACCAATCACAGAATGAGGAGGGACGGCAAGACGATAACGCATGATTCGACATACGGAAGCTTGTAGTTTGTTTACAGATAAAAATATATATATTTACGGATCCAACATGACAGCAGCAGACGCGACGCCATCTTTCGATCAAGCTTTAGACCGTGTTCTGAATAGTTTAGCTCAAAAGTTTACAGCGGGTACGTCATACGTCATCTGATACGATGATACGATTGGCTATGGCTACGTGCAGACACATATGATAGATATTTGTAGCGCCCAATAAACGGCTATGGACAATCGTAAACCACAACTCTCCTACGAGAAAATGAATTGGTCCCCAGACTAAATATCACTTGTGATTTTAGTCTGGCGATAGCCAGGTTAGACATTCTCAGAAGAACTAATGTAAATAGTAGAAACTAACTCTAACTTGGTAAATTAGTAAATATGTGAATATTTACATTAAGAATTGAACCCCCCTTTGGTGGCATGTGTGTAATGACGCACTGGCACAGCCAATCAGGTTGGCCTTTGAAAGTAAACAACATGGCCACCACTAAAGCTCAACGCACACCAGAACGCAGCGCTCCGCGGCACATTAACTGACGCGCGCCCATGTGGGATTTCAACACACACTGTAGCGCGCCGCGTCATGGCACTTCAGAGGCTTTTCTCAAACCGTGCAGGGCTTTAAACGTGGTTTATACATTTGTCATAAATAAAAGAAGACACATATGTCCGTGTTGTAAGAGAGAGAGCAAACGTGGCTCTTTTTGTAGGTTAATAGCGAGTTGGCGACAGACAGTTTAACATGCTTCCCCTGATGCCTGAGCCCTGACGATGGTTTCTCTGTCTCCGCGGCTTCTCTCGTCCCTCCAAACAAAGTTCACGGCGGTCTCCCTGTCTGTCATGGCCAGACCCACCTCTGTACCTTTGCAAGATGGTTAAAAGCCTGTGTTTTCCTCTGCAGCGCCCCATCTGGATTCAGCAGATTTGACGCGGCTCTTTTGCCGCGCGTCAAAGCGTCTCGGTGTGCGTTGGCCTTAACATTCAGACTGAAGCTGTCCGTGGCAAGATTTTTGGAAATAAACCAGAACATTTTTGTTTGGAAGGCATGTGGGACAAGGAAACGTGCGCAAAAGCAGTTTTGTATCCAGAGGAAGCTTCTTTTTTTTTCTCCCTGGAGGTCTAGAGGGACTGAGCCAGCAAAAGAAGTGAGTGTATTTATTTATTGGTTTATTTGGTCGGGACAGTGCATGTTAATGAAATGTAAACATGTAAACAAGCCACACCGGATTGTAGCCATGGGCTAATATCCGTCCGTCGTCCCCCATGTGCATTCTCAAACACACTCTCGTTCATCCTGGTCTATTGTACATGTTTTTAGTGGTAGGGGAAACCAGCGTTTCTATCTCATTTAGTCCCAAAGTTATTGTCGATTGAAATAAACATACTTTATGCGGTCAAACATGACTTTAGAATCGATTTAAGGTTTTTTGAATCGATATCGGGCGATTCAAAGGAAAATAGATTCAAATCAATTGATCGATTAATTAAACCCAGCCCTAGTTACGTGTTTAAAAAAAAATCTCTGTAAGGAGTGACGCACGGGGCTCGTCAGGATTTTTTATTAAACTGGAGCATGTTATGAAACAGAAAAAACAAGCGTACACTTTCAGCTCTTGGCATGCTAGGACATCAATGGATCTAGTGATGAATGTTGGCCTTTAAACATGTGTCAGACAGTTTTGCAATCAACATTCTGTCTTGCCATTTTCTAAAAGCCCTTTCTTAAGTGGCGTTTGAAACGGAAGTCTTTGAAAACATTGTAAATAAGCAGCTTCTTCAGCAACTTTTCACCCATGCAGCACACACAAAAAGTAAAAGTAAAGTTTTGATGCAGGAGGAGTGCCTTAGTTTTTGTTTTATTTATTTATTTCATACGTTTTTACTCGCAAGACAAAGAAAACTCCTCACCACACAACAATCGTTTTACAAAAACTTCTTCCCTGACAGTTTGGAGCGCTTCAGCACTGGAAGAAACGACCAAAGTGAACTATTTAACAATTACGTGAATGGAGCAAAAAACAACTGCAGCTCTAAAGATATACCCTGCTAATTTGACAGCTTTAAACCAGTTTGTCAGCCTATGTGTGAAAAACATAGACATGTGTTTAGTTTCAGTTACCAGACTCGTTCAGATTCCCACCACTACAAATCTTTTTGTGCATAAATGACAGCAGAATGAGACTACTTTTATTAGTTTTAAATTGGCTACGCACTTTAATCAAACAACCACAGCCTATATCAGATTCTGCCCTATACGGCTGATCATATCTTCTTTTTTTGGAGAAGGCGTGCAGTATTATGAGCGGGCGTGTTAAATTCACAAAGATTATATGTAAAATGGCGGTGCTGCTGTACAAAGGGAGGCCCGCAGTTATAATCCGCTGACAGTAGAAATCCCATTAGCCACGGGTCCGTGACTTACAATGCGGCGGGTCAGATTATTAGAGCGATCCGGTATCAAGAGAAATGATGTTGCCGTGGATTCTGCTGCCCCCTGCTGCTTCGCGTGTCAATGATTGTTATGGATTTTAGCGGAGGTTAAACAAAGATATGTCCAAAACCTGATATAGGCCAACGTCTTGAGGTAGGGCTGGGCTGAGATACAAATTTCACGAGACGAGACACGAGATTGGTTTCACTAGAACTGGATGAAATTGTGTCAAAATTTGTAATCATGAATATGAAATGTTTCCCTGTACTGAACATTTTTACAAAAGTGCAGAACAATATACTATGTAAACATCGGTGGGTTTCTGTTAACTAAACATTCCTGATATATAACCGAACACACTTTCTCCAGTTCGGCTTTATCCAAATCTCAAAGCTCCTTGAAAAAAGCGATGAAAATGAGACGTAAACAAGGATGAAAACGCAAAAAAAAAAAAAAAAAAAAAAAAAAAAAAAAAAAAAAAGCATTGATAAAGCATCAAAAATACAACAAAAAGAAGGAGAGGAAAAATCTTAGATCACTTTGCAGGTCTTAGCTTTCAAATGAGACATTACTCTGAACTACTGGGTGTAATTTGTATAAAACCAAACTGGAGGAAATGTGCTTGGTTAAGGCGGGGTTAAGAGGTTAAGCCCCTTCCTTAAAGCCGTCTACGCAGCCCAGTAATATAAACAACATATGTGACCCGCCGTGGTTTCCAGGGACACAAGTCGGCAGACCCACTTTTCGCAAATGGAGACACAAGCTAATTTTTAGAAAATGTGTTATTTTTGCTTTTTACCAGAATCGTTCAGTTGAAGCCATGAAGAAGCCTCTACATGTTTAAGCTAGCAGTTATGGTATATTCAAAAGCCTAAACTTTTAGGTTCAAACCCAGTATTTACATACTGGGTAGACACCACGGAGGAGGCACCGCTGCTTTGGTTTGCGTTGTTGACACATGCTTTAGCAAACAATTGTCGATCAGTTTTTTCAGGTTGAAAAAGTCTTGTTTTGTCAGAGAAACGCTATACTACAGCAGAGGTTCGTTTTTCTGTGTGAAACCAGTGAACTTTTCCAGGCTGACTTTCCGTGGGACTGATGCCCTGGCTGTAACCAGGCACAGCGCCCTGCTGACCATTACGTTTCCCGAGCCAACTCCTTGCCTTCAGAGCGTGATTTTAGACAGAAGGATGTAGCGCGGATTTGCCAAACTCTACATTGAAAAGAACTGAGCGACGAAAATGGATTTACCACAAGTTTGCTGAGCAAATGGAGACACAAGCTAATTTTTAGAAAATGTGTGATTTTTGCAGAAGGCACGCAAAGGTTACTTCAGACGTGTGAGTGAAAGTTTATTTTCGACAGTCATGTAGTCCACGAGGAATGAACCTGCTATTTACACAAATCTCTACAAACTTAAACTACTCCATAAATGTAGTCAGGGCATCCTTATCTTTCAGCCACTTCATATTTTCGATTTTATGGTTGATAAAGTTAGGCTGGGTTTGTGGCGTGAAACGTAAACAATGGCACAGGCCGCACTTTTAATCTGAGGGGCAGTGTCTTGGGAGTCAAAAACAAGTTCAGTTCAATTATGTGATTTAGCTGAAGAGCCCCGCCAAAGATCTCATTATATCCTCTGGACCAGTTGAGAAAGCCACTGAGATGCTGCCAGGACCCACCATAACGCTACCCTGGCAAGTCGCGACTCAAGTAATAACTCACTCACTCATTAATTATGGCCTATTGTACATGTTTTCAGTAGTGTAGGGAAAGCACCAGGAGGAAACCTACGCAGACACGAGGAGAACATGCAAACTCCACACAGAAACTTCCGGCCGGGGTTGGAACCTGGGACCTTCTTGTGCCGTGCCGCCCAAATGTGCTCCGGAAAAGACTCATGATGACCCACTGAAATTGGTTCCGCGACCCACTTTTGGATCCCTACCCAGTTGAGAACCACTCGAGGTGAACCTTTGGATTCGAAGTCCTCAACACTTACAGTAGAGTCTTACTCTTTGAAATATGTGACAACTTTATGCCACAAATAAAGAAAAATCGTAAAAGCTGCTCTGCCTGTTCTGTTGTTGAGGTCTCTCTTGTGTTTTACTTTTAGGGTAAATCTCTATAAAACTGAAAGGATTTGGTTGAAGCCGATTTGAAGCCGTTGGGTCACGAACGTCACGTCACCAAACTATGAAAATATGCAACTGCCATTAATGATCTCATGTTTCATACCTGGACCTTTGCAGATGTTTATTTCACATTTCATTTCACACTTAAAGACTTAGATTAAGACTTGAGTATTTACAATGCTCTACAACTGAATCACTGCAGTCCCATATGGCATCATTTCCCACTATGCATAGTTTCTAACTTTAATGAAACTTTATGACCAATGCATTTTTATTCAGAATTAGAGCCAGCATAAAAATTCCTCTGGCATATGCCCATCCGCGGTTGGACTGTAGCAATAAAAAGCAAGCCATCACAGCCCTATACCCTTTATATGCAATTAGCGCTGGAGTTTCCTACTTTTATTATGTAACTAAACTTTCAGATAGCTGCTGGCCGCTCGAGCACAACTTGGAAGCTCATTAAAAATACATCTCTGGCCGTATCGTTGCGCGCTTTGCCATCTGTGCGAGAGCGGACCGTTGCCAGTATTCGCAGGTACCATAGCTTACAGTCAGTCGCGTTCGGTGCACTTACATAAGACTTCCCCGGCATTGGCTTTGACAGACGGACGTGCACGAAAAGTTTAAAAAAAAAAGGGTATTGGATGTGCTCTGGCAGGAACTGGCTTCTGCAGAGGCCAAGCAAAATGATCTGATTTACAGTACAGTGGGGCTCTGTTCCCTCTCGCTCCTGCTGCTACCGCTTGGATAATATCGGGAGCAGACCTCGTGCGTTGGCAACTGCATCTCGCCGTGCACTCGAGGGGGTAGGGAGTGAGCACTTTTGGACAGGGAGCATGATAAAACGGCATAAGGGGTTACTGTATGAAGAGGGTCCACCGTGTTCCCGGATACGTTATGTAAGAGGAAAAGACAAGGACAGCAATACAACATAGAGCATATATGTATGAAAAAATCTATTGTGCTCAAAGGATGTGCACCTCCTCCATGTGTGGTGTCACAGTCCATACTTTTGTAGAAAAAGTATAACATTTTAGTCAAAGTTAGAGTATTTTATGATGGCTAAAACTATGACTAAAATCTTGACGTTTTTCAGTCGATGAAAAGAAAGGACTATGACGGGGGTAGACAACGTCAGACTCTGGGGCAAAATCTGGCCCTCAAGATGATTTTGAGAAATTTTAGGCTACACAAATCAGAGATCAAATACCTGGTAAACTGCTCTAAAAATTTGGAAGTACTGTCAATTCTGTTTCCTCGTAAAACAGCCTATTAGGTCTTAACGTTAAAGGTGCATTATGTAACTTATGTGGGGGGGGAAAAATGTTGCATATTTGACAATTGTAGTGACTAGGGGTGTCACGATTATTGTGAGAGAAATTATTGCGATTTTACGATTATTCACGATTATCGACCGAATGAAAGGAAAGAACTGATATTTTTAGTTTTTGTCTTTAAAAAAGCTTTTTAATACTTGAACTTGTAAACATTCACCGTTTCTAAAAAATGAAAAATGCTTTAAGATTGTTTTGCATTAAAATAAATAGGCCTACATTGAATACAAAACAATCTCAACTTTACTTCTTTATAATGAGCATAATTATTTTACTATATATTATTGGGCCACAACCTAGGCTAGGTTTCATGTTCTTAAGTTATTAAGTTATTATTTTTCAGATGTTTTGATGAACAGAGAATAAAACGTGTTTACAACATGACTAAGGAGACTCTTTTGAACAGCTGATTTCCACATGTGTGCGTTTTCACTTTCCTTTCTGTTACGCTGAAGCAGAGCTGAGCGCGTTAGCTTTTTGTTTACATCCTGAGCCAGTTGTGGCGGCTATTTCCCAACATTTGGACAACTTTTTTTGGAATTATGCAGTTCGTTACCTTGACCTGGACATTCACAGCGAAGGATTATCTCCAAGATGTTGTTTATATTCGACGTAGCCGATATCAGCGCATTTTGCTGCAACTTTCTGACGACAGGGTTTGCATAACGGATGTTCCATCGACAACAACAACGCCTTGGCTTGGTCATCTTTTGGATCCTACAGTGGTCCCACTCTGCTGACTTCAATCGTTTTTGGGTGGATACAACACTGGAGGAGAGCGTCCTTCTGCCTTGCTCCGGTGAGTTTACGCTGTTTATGGCGTGCAGCGGCTCGTACGTCAGCGTGAAACATTTCCACGGTAAACCGTGGCTTCAAAATTCTTACGGATAACCTACCGCGTCCTTTTATAATCGTGGTAATCGTAAAACCGGTTAATCTTGACATCCCTAGTAGTGACTCAGCGGCTGTATGAGTGGTCAGCATGACCCCTTTACTTTCCATCACAGTAGTCTCTAGGACGCTCTTGGCTCAGTTGTTTGGAAGGTTTTCACTGCTGACGGACTGGACCCTCTCACCAGAAAATCTACAAAACAATTGATGCTGGAGCGTTGTAGAGAAAAATTTAAAGGCGCCATGCAGACCACTCTTACACAAGGTCAAATATGCACAGATATGAACTTTTTACACAATAATTTGCAGAATGCGCCTTGAAATACAATGTTGGCACGTACGTAGGTGGTGCTTTACTTTGGGCAACAATTTTGAGATTCGGCCCTTGGTGTAACAATTTAGAAAATTGGCCCTGCACCAAGCAAACTTGCCTACTCCTGGACTATGAACTTCCAGTGACAGTGATAGAGCCTCATATCATTTATAATAAATGTGACATGATTAAATACGTTTGAATACAGTGATATGGCTTTGCTAAATTTTATTTTAGTTATAGTAGACTAAATTTACATGTAGATTTTGGCGACTGAAATTAGACTAAAACAAGGAAGAATTGTTTAAAACTAAAGTACATTTTTATCAAAATCCAGATTAAAATATGTTGACAAACGTCAACACTGATGTGTGTATCTAATTGTATTTTATTCAGTGATGCAATGTTTGTTCAGGAGCCGAATCTGTTAAGATCGCTGCCAGGTCCAACTGACTGAAGGACAGTGTCATCCACCAGGTTAGGAAGCTTGACTCTTCCCTTTTGCTGTAATTAAATTAATATTTCATATTATGTGTAAAACCTTTGGCACTTTGAAGAGGAGAGCTGAATGTATCTTGAAACGAAACCTGTGCCTCTCATCATGACAAGACCCAATCCTGCTTAACTTTCTATCTATCTATCTATCTATCTATCTATCTATCTATCTACTGTATCTATCTATCTGACAACTAAATGAAGAGCAAATTGAATCCCCCGACTCCACCACACCAATCATTGCTTCATCTCACCTCCGTGACAACCTATCACTGGAGCAACACGTTCCTCCTTCAGCCAATCATCGCCCAGGATTCCCCCACTTTCACGGCCTCGGCCGCTTTCCAGCGTGCTGCGCCCCTCCTCCGCCCCACCTCCACCTGGCCTCTACTCTGCTCGCCTCAGGCCGGACTCACACCTAGAGCGGCGGAAGAGAAGAGAGCGGCAAGCTTCCATTCATTCCCTATGCTGCCTGGCGACCGGAAAGAAGCCTCCGGAAATCCACATGTGAGCGGCACGAGACGGGCGGCCGCATTGGCTCTGTATTTGCATAGCATTGACATTTTTTCAACGCAATGCAAATACAGAGCCATTTCCGGAGGCGACCACCAACCACAGAATATGATCTGACAGACACCTGTGCGTAATTGGCTCATGCACTTCAGCTCCGTCTCAAACCCCACCTCCACGTGCTCCTGCACAAGGGGGGCTGGCCAAGGAAGTAGAGCAAGCTGAGCGACGGAAAGCGTTTTTTTTTCCTGCTTGGTGTGAGTCCGGCCTTAGACCTCATACCATTGATTTGCTGAACGGCCCAATAAAACTCTTCTATTGCTGCTCTGTTTCTGTGAGTCCTTTCAGGTTGAATTACTTATAACTAACACTTATAACTAAAATCATTCAAGTTGACAGTGAGACTGGTTTTTACCCTTTGGAAGCCATGTGTGTAAAGAAAAGATTGTTCCTCGATTGAAAACAGGCTGCAATAGTTGTGCTGAATCATTTTCAGTGTAGAAAAAGCTCTCACTCATGTCATCTGCTCTGTGAAGTTACGCCATTTCTGAAGTTCAATCGGTTACATCTGTGTTTACAAATGAAGTCATTTGTTGGGGCATATTGACCTTTTTGTTTCACCCTCTACAAACACGGCTGCATTTTTAGCGCTTGGAAATATTCTCAGTCGTTCAGAAGGCTCGCTTGACGACATATTTGAATATAGTCTTATTCTTTTGATGAAAAAGTCATTTCATTTTAGTGAAGATTTTGTCAAATAATTCTCTTCCATTTTAGTCTAGCTTTAGTCAACTAAATCCAAGATATGTATCGTTTTTAATCAAGGTCCTCTGCTTCTGTTTGTTCTTCACATGAACAAAGCACAGAGCAGTTCCTTTGGCTGTGGGTGTAAATCATATGAGGCTCTTTCAAACATCATTGGAAGTTTTTGTGGTTTTTGTCTCTTTTCATTTTCATTTAGTCATGTTTTAGTTCAGTGTTTCCCAACCAAGCGGTTAAGGACCCCTGGCAGTACTCGAGGACCTAGCGGGGGGTACTTGGGACTAGTTCAGATTGAAAGAAATAGAGAAACTGATTATCATTTTAGAGGAAAGATATATTTTGCAGTGAAATGTGCATTTTGGGGGAACTTTCAGGTTTATTTTGAACACAATATTGTCATTTTACTGACAAATAGTGCTTTTAAGGGGGGTATTATGTAAAATCGACTTTTTCAAGCTTTATATCATGTTATTATGTCATTCCCTCATTAAACACATGCCTGGAGTGTTGCCTTGGCTCATTCACATATTTTTGAGTAATCAGTAAAAACTTAGACGGCAGCCATTTTAGGTGTAGCTATGCCTCAGTCCTCCTAGGAACGCCCCACCTCCTGGAGACGCCTCTTGACCTTTTGTCACCAGCCAAGCCACCAACCACTGTTCCTCAGCTCAGCAGAGCCCCCTCCCCGCACAGTGTTGTTGTTTAGATGCCACAGCAGTGTGCTGAAGGGGGCGTGTCGGAAAGCTTCTTAAAGAGACAGAGGCCTATTTCAAGACGTTCAGTACAGCCATTTTGAGAGAGCAATTTTATTCAAGGCAGTTATTTTAATTTACTGCATATACAGACCAACAGAAGGTTACGTCATCATTGTAGTATGCTATAGACTGGTGCTATGTGATTGAAAAAGCATAATACCCCATAAGAGATTGCTTTCTCATAAACCGCAACACCCTTGAAGTGGGGGTACACAGACTGCCACTGAAACATCCGCAAGACAACTTTTAATTCAGTTTTAGTTTCATTTTAGTCAGAAAAAATACTTCCACTAAATTCTGATTAAATATTTTTAAGTTATCTCTATGAGGATATAAAGTGTATTTTCCCCCAAAAAACTTAAAATATGACAATATAGGCAGCAAAATAATCGTTATTACATAGAACAGCCTTCATGCTGACTAAGCCTATTGCTCCTCTCTGTTGGCTCACTGACAAGAGACCTGTTTTAGATCTAGTCTTGGCACTGTGCAATTTGCGGTATGAGCCACAGACCTACACCGCGGAGACCAAAGTACAACAGCGCTCTCTCTTAACTAAAGACACATCCACATCTCGGATCGCGCGGATGAATAAACCTAATTTAGGGCTAGGACATTAAACTTGTGTAACAAAACTTGCTCTAAAACCTTATCTCCTCAGCTCAGATTCCAAAGGCAACACGGTGGAAACGCGCGCTGACAGCTCCAGTGTTGGTTTTTGTGCACCGCGGGGAGACCAGCCGTAAAAAAGGCTGTGTGCTTTGCCCCTCGACTCGCTCTGCTGTGGAACCCCGAGTCCCAGAAACTCAAACAGGAGCAGAGATGATATATCGGAGGGAAAGCTAATAGACCCTTTCTGAATGCAATATTAAAAATGATTACTGCATTGGTACAGGGGGTGATGTACCGGGCGCGCTGTACTGGATTTAATAGGGGGAAAGAGTCAGAAGGAACACTAAAAGCTTCACGAATTTGTCACAGAAAGTCGACTGCTTCGGTAAAGTGAGCAATTGGAAGGTGGTGGAAGAGAACATTTCAACATGTAAGTCTTGATTAAGAGGGGGAAAATGAAACTTCACAATAGTAAACCTGAATTACTTGTCATAAAAGTAAAACTAGTGACAGTGTATGTTGTGGCACAAAATCTATGTTGCAATTTTTATAGGATTTCTCTTTCAAATGAACATCGTCAGGGGTGTCACCAGACTTTTTTTTGTTTTGCTTTTGTGGGGTGGGCATTAAATAAACAGGCTCTAAATGTCAATGTTTTACTAACCTTGCATTAATACATTTGGGCTTATTTAATGCAACACTGGAAAAAGAATAATCAGTGTTAAGGATGAAATTACATGACACTTACATGACACTTTTTTTGTTCTTAATTTGGATTATTTTGTATATTTTCGAGTAAAAAATAAATATTTTCAAATGTAAAAGTTAATGTGTCTGATTCCAAGTGGGATTTCCGCTCGGTCCATTGGCATTAGCATTTTTATCTTATCTTAGATTAGTTCAAATAACTCAAATTCAACATAAAGAATTTTAATGCAAGCGCTTTTAAGTCATTTATCTCATTTAAGATGGTCATTTTTCCGTGAAATTCTCTGTTTGCTAGTTAAGTCACATATGTTGAGTGAAATTTAATTAAACTTTATAAATAAACTTTCTCAGCCCTTCTAAATCAGCTGGCACTTAGTGTGGCCAATCAGATTCTCTGGTTGCCCAACAACGTAAATTTCTCCATATGGTAAATGTTAATCAATCAATCAATCACACAATGGTTTTGTATAGCCCAATATCACAACAGGAGTTGCCTCATAGGGCTGCACCGAACATTAAGGCAATAAAACAGAGCAGTAAATAAGACAATGTAAAGTTCAGGTGAATCAAGTATCCAGGCAAACATAATATCTAAATAAGCGTCAGCAGTAGGTGGCGACGAGCGGCGCGGGTGTCCCCTGTCCTTAGACTCTCCAGCACGGCAAGGAAAAACTCAGTGGGAGAAAAGAGAAACCTTGGGGAGAACCACAGATGGAGAGATCCCCTCCCATGGACGGACAGGCTATAGAGACCCAGGGCTAAAATTCAGTGGGCATACTGGTCGCCAAAAGCTGCCATGATGAAGTTCCATAGATGGTGGGGGTGAAATGTTAGCGTCTTTCTAAATGTAAATTTTTTTTTTTTTTTGCGATCCATTTGGTGGATTTAATCGTCTGTTGGCTAACTCTGAATTCCTAAAATAGTATCTGTTTGTTTTTCTTGTGGGCTAACTTCGTCCCACTATTAAACAAACGTGTATGTGTCAAGTCTGTTTGTCAATTACAGTTAATAGTTCAATGTTCACCAGACAGATTGATTGTCTCATTTTGTCCAATATCCTATAGCTTTGCATTTTGCCCTAAAGTCCTTTATGGGGAATAAACACACCCCTTCTGTGTCCTTTTGCTCATTTTACCATGGAAAATCACAAAATAAATCTATCCTTAGCTTCTTGTGTGGCCAGGTGTATGTGTCACTTTCTCAAGAGAATCGAGACCAATGGGCGACGACGGCACTTCTCTTTGGTCCTCATGGCAGGGGGCTGACATTGCTGCGACACCTCTAAATAGAACTCTTTAAAATGGAATCCTATGCAGATTTGACATATTTGACATCTCCCCAAAAAAAAATATTTTGTCTTTTCTCAGAATAGATTTCCCTCTTGGGGAGAATCTTTTTTTTTTTTTAACTAAGCTGTTTTTTGTTCTCTGGATTTTCTAAGTTTGAGCTTTAGGCTTTGATTGACACACCCTGGAGAACTGTGGAGGCTTGTTACCGCTCAGCTAGAGTGGAGATTCTTGCATTTTTGCCCTTTTTAGGAACAATGCTCTGTAGGAGGAGCAAGTTGCAGCATACTTTCACACCATTCCCATGTATGAGGCAGAATGGCCACTGTGTATACATGCGTTTCCAATGACATCACACATAGTTCCGACCGCCATTTTGAATACCGAAGTAGAACCATGCAGTACTGCAACATGTAACAATATCTCTATAAATATCTATAAAAAAGGAAAGACAACTGATTGACAGTGGCATTTTTATGTACTCGTAATCATTGCTCAAGAAGATAACAGTTAAAACACGGTCCCAGAGACGCACGTTTATGTGATATAACCAGCAAATGTGGCACAGACGTAGCAGCTCTGTCTGTCGAGCTACAGCAGGATTTACTAAAGATCTGCTTCACTCTGAAGACTAAATTAACACATCAAAGAGGAAACAGAAAACCTTTCTCTGGGATTTTTACAGTTTGTCATGTCGACAGAGTCTCTGTCTGAGTCGGTATTTAAGCTGCTCAATACGTTAGCATGCTACCAGTTAGCAACTGTCAATCAACTGTCAATGGCTTCAACACGATCAACACATATGTGGTTCAAATCTATTAACACTGATGAAATACTACAGTAACAGCTCAGCTCTGACCTCTGTCACATGTTGTATCCAAGGTTAGATGTTTGGTGTGTGGTTCAGGGCTTTCTCTTGGAGAGGTCGGTGCTGAACTGTTGAAGCTAAATGCTAACCGGTGGCATGGTCACGTTTTGAGCAGCTTAAACACTGACTCACTGGTTTCTTCATATAAACGTACGCTCTCTGGGGCCGTGTTTTTACTGTTATCTTCTTGAGCAATGATTATGAGTACATAAAAATACCACTGTCAATCAGTTGTCTTTCATTTTCATCCTGAGTAGAGATATTGTTACATTTTGTAGTGCTACATAATTCTACTTCGGTAATCAAAATGGCCGCCATAACAAAAAAAGGTTACATGACTGAAAAGCATGTATATACTATCTTAATATAACTATTTTAATATTTGTGCCCAAGACATCTGAGAGACTTTTTGCTCATACATGCAAGTGTCCTTTATTTTGTTTGTTTTATACACAGAGGCGACAGGTAAAGATGCTAGACACTTTACCAGATAGACTCCAAAAAAGTACGGCAATGCAGCAGTACCGGGTTACAAATATACTCCTAGTATTTCAGATGGTTCTGATTTCTGGTCGACATTGCTTCTAAATACTTATGAAGCTTGAAGAGTGGTATGAAATAACTCTTAGCACTTTATAATCCAAGACTGTGCAAGAGGCATTTTGTACCATGGCAGCCTTGAGCTCCTCAGACAGTAGTAATCCCCGTCCCGACCCTAGCACAGCGTCCCGTCGACAATGGGGTCCCTCAGGCTCAGACGGCCGCCCCCTCCCTCCTTATCCCGTCTCCGTCTCTCGCTTTGTTCCACCAGCTTACACCGGGACAGACCCAGGGCTTCCCCACACACTTCCACGTCCTCTGACATTACATCACTCCACAGCTGACCGGACGAAAGACTTAAGAGAAGTCAGAAAAGGCTATTTATACACAGCCAGTGGACGGGGCAATGCTAATGTGTAATGTACAGCCTTCGGGCCACTTCCACTGACACAGCAGGAGAGAATAAAGGGCATGGCTGTGTGTTTTCCAGTAACCCAGACTGCTTTTTGAAATAAGCTCTCAGAAAATCTTTGATGGTAATGCAGAGGCCATTAATAGTTCTGTCGTTGTTTTCCAAAAAGAACCATGTAATGCACATCCTCCGGGAGGAAATGGAGACTGCAGCATTGTGAGTAAATACAAACTAGTAGAAGGAGGTCCCTATAGTTCAGTTCCTGGACCAAGCCTGAAAATGGCTTTGTGTCAGTGTAGAAACTGATTTTCTCTTGGCGTCTCCAGTCCTATGTAAACTAATACGAGTGAGTGGGCGGGCACAATTCATGTCTTCGCCCACGGGCACTTCTGGAATAAGTGATAGCAAGCAAGTTAACCTCATGTTTTCGACTGTTTTGAGAGTCCCGTCACTAGAGCTTCAAAGGAGCTCATGTGACTTTCCGACTGCAGCTTCCTCTATAGGTTTCTTTCTATACAATATATAAATATTTTAAGATTGGTGGATAGTGAGTTACTGATGCCCTGTGAGGCAACTCCTGTCGTGATATTAGGCCATACAAAACAACTTGATTTGATTTAAAACCTAATAAAAACTTCACCTGAGGAAACCATTGTTCTGTCCTTTCGTTAAAGTAGATGTTTTGCTAAAACTAAAGATTGTTTTTGATCGTAAAAACACCTACTGTAATAAATCCTAGTGACTGCACTTGAAGGCCCTATACCTGATTTTTTCTAGTAGTGGAACAAATTCTGTTTCATCCTCCTTTAGTGTATTGTAAACTCAGGCATTCATAGGAATAACACTGTCCATTTAATTCCAAAGCATTTGTATGAATTTTATGAACTCTCAGGCAAATTTTCTAGCATTTCTGTGACAATGACCCTGAAAAGTGATCCTGCAAGTTGTGAATATTGCCTGTTAATCTGAAGAATCGGGATATTACAAATGCGTTAGGAAAGTTAGGACTGAATTTGGACCACAACTAACATATTCATTTAGTGGATTCTTCTTTCATTGTTTGTTTATTGTTTAAAGGAATGAAATGACCGAATAAACTAACTACTACTACTACTACTACTACTACTACTACTATTGTATGCAATAAAGAATAAAAGAATCAGGTACTGTATAGGGCCCTACGCTTTACTAACCTCTCATAGGGAAATAACAAGATACAAGATAACCCATTGGACATCTTTGCACACAGCAATTCTATGTTGTTTCTTCTTCACTTTAATCATTATTTTAATAGTACGGCCTGCGAAGTGCACTTAAACAATGTACATTTTGATAACACCTGCTTCTTTGTCGGTCTCAATATCCTCCAAGTAATCTGTGATGCTTGTTCGTGTGTGGCCTCTCGGATTACGCGGCCTTTCCTCACCGTGACAGAACCGCTCTCTTGTCTCACGGCGGACAGTGACGAAGCAGAGAGGAGACATTTTGTTTAGACTCGCTGATATGAAAATCTATCAGCGTCGCCTGCAGCAGCTTTCCTCCCACCAGTCGCTTACCTTTCCAATCAAACCCAGGGCTAACGTCACCGATTAGTGCAATGTTTTGTTTTTCCACTCGCTCCTTGGGGAACGAGGATCATTGCTTTTTAAACCCGATTGATGGAAAATAAGCTGCGAGGCTTAGTGGAGTCAAAAGTTTATAACAAATAAGGGTCTCTTGAGGTTTTTGGTACAAGGTTGAGTGAAGAGCGGTCGTATTGATCAAATTGCTTACAGCAGGAAGGCAAAGGGGAATCGATAATTTTAATATCTTGGTCCGCAAAGCTTTAAGAGCCACTGTACTGTATGAAATGCCCGGGGAATCGGCTACGCACTCATTAGTCTTCACACTGACACCAAACCTGTCAAGGATATGATGCATCATTTAGCAAACTATGATCATTCTTCATCAATCAAAGTTAAAGTAGACGATAACGAGTGAGAGACTGGGCTCGTCGGATTGTGCAACGTGCAAACAAGCTTTCACTTTCAGGTAATGGCAGGCTAGCGACTAAATGGCTCCGCGATGAAAACATTTAAAGCACAGATCAGTTCCGGTGATGGATCTTAGGCTTTGTGTTTCATCTGTGATACAACAAAATGCAGGAAATACAGATCGGACCGCTTCAGCAGAAGAAACGTCCAAGGTCAGCGAGATCACTCAATATAGTGACAGACGCCTTGTCCTGCCCCGCACATGGAGCACTTTGTCGGAGTTGATTTTCTTGTGTAAAAAGAAAGCGAGGTCTACTTTAGGTCAAGGGTTCAAGCTTTTATTCAATGCAGGTCTGACTATTGGAGTTTTCATTGATGCAGTGGACTCTAGGAAAAAAATAGCCCGCTCTCCCCAATAATGGTCAAATAGGGAAAAAAAGCTGTTTACATAATTTGAGGCAATAGTAATATTTTATATATTTAAAAAAAAGTAATTATTTATGATATCCATGCTTATTACACTGTATAACATTATGTAATGTACACACATGTCCCGTCATTGAACTGGTGTGGTCTCCTCTAACCATTTATGTTTTACCTTTAGCTGAGCCTGATTTATGCTAACGAACTAGCCTTAGCCGCCGCCCGGTCCGCCCCACACGGACTAAAGCCTGATTGATTCATTCGGCCTCTGCTTCCTTTCATGTATTTAATTGCACCATTAATCAAAATTAAACCTCCCCACGCACCAATGAGCCGCAGCGTAAAGTAAGGCGCTGGTGATGCTTTGCAGTTCACCTACAGAGACCGCAGCTTGGCTTTTCCTGCGCTCTGTATGTAATTGTTCCCAATGGGCGCAAAGTGTTGCCTACAGGGCTTTTTTTCTTCACTTGAAATAATGTTTTAAGTAGAAAACAAGTAAATTAACCTTATTGCCCATTTTACACCCTAATTGCCAGTAGAGGACTGAAGAGGAGCGTGGACTAAAAATAACGTTAAAACAACAGCGGCACTGAAATTATGTGAAGGTTTATGAACTTTATATGCAAAATAAAGGTTTTAGGTTGTTGTTTCCTCTTCAAAAATAAAAATGGAGTACTATTTTACATCATTCACGTATGCAGGTTAGAGCAGGGGTGTCCAAAGTAAGGCTCAGGGGCCAAATGCGGCAAAGGGGACAGTGAAATTTCATAAAACACACGAACAAACATGGTTAAAAAAGCCAGAATATTTTGTTGGCCCTCAGACTTCTAACTGATTTTGCACACTTTGCTAAAGTGTATTACATGATTATAACCTCAATAACAAATATTTAGTGAGACACAGAGCTGCATTGAGATTCCGAGCCTAATTAAAAATGACATCTACCTGAGGTGGATGCGTGCAGTTGAATGTTTCACTGACCACCTTCTTCATGTACACTTCAAAATGTGGCTCGAGATGGAAAAGATTTGGACACCCCTGCGGGTAAGGGTAATTCTGTTCACTTTGGTGTTTTATTATTCTACTACAGAAAGCAAGTAATCTGTACGGTATTTCCAAGTTATTGTTAAGGTTAAAGTTACTTTTATTGATCCCCATAGGCCGTTTTTGGGACCCATCACCAGATGTGAAGCCAGGCTAATGGTCAGAAACACCTGGTTGGAGGATTAACTCAAATTGTACATGTTTTAATTTATTGTTGTGCAATTAATTGCTACAAGTGTCCACCTCATTTTCAAAGCCCGTAAACCAGTGGCTCCCATTCCTTTGTCCGTTTATTTTCGTCCTAGCGGCGCCATCGATTTGTTAACATGGTGTTGACCAAAAATGGTGGCTTGTAGGGCTCCAAGCAGGAGCTGTCATTTACACATGTGTCTTTTCCATTGACAGCCACATTTAAATCAGATTCTATAAAGTGAAGAATCTGAGGTTTAAGTTACAAGTTACAATTAGAAGGTATGGAAAAAGAAGGGACTACCTTATGACATCATCAGGTGAAACTGAGCGTTTTGAGCGCTTGACATGGAGACACTGCAGGATTACTCCAGCAAGCCTGAATGAAACAAAACACATAATCCATCTTTTGGTCAATGGAACAACATAAAAACATGTGTATAAGTAAATTCAGCATGATACGGGGCGGTTTACAGTTCAGAGATGAGCTCATACATGCGTGCTGTTGGATATCCACACACCGACACTGTAGGAGGCTGAGGGACGTCTTGAAACTGTAACTTAACTCCACAGCTCTGTCGGTGTCTGGATTCTATGACATTTCAGAGCAACACAAAACCGAGACGGATTTATAGCTGCCAAGTGTTTTTTAAGGTTCCTTTACTGCATGAACGTCTGGAAAAGTCATTAAAGAAAAAGACTGGGTTCAATGATAAAACGTGTCTCGTGCAAAAGGTTAAACAAAGTGGAAGATTGGGCAACGCTGGGTTGAAGCGAAAGTCTCTGAAATCCTAAACACTTGAGTGTATGTGCAGAGAATCATATTGACCACTTTTCCTGCATCAGTGACTTGGTGCTTTAGGCGGGATGCACCATTGACCAATGATATGGGGCTATTAAGAAATGTAAACATGACTGTGTTGTTGTGATGTCTTTGGGGTTTTGTTTATTGCCAATGCTTTATGATTAAAAATGTGTGAATTTAAAAGTTTACTAACCAATCATGACTTTAAAATGTACATGTCAAAGATTAGCTTTGTGAGGGTCAAGCTTAGCATGAGATCGAGAGGTGAGGAATGTATTTCTGGTTATTTACCTCAGGAGGAGCTTTATAGGAGCTGTCGCTGCGGTGCTGGGATGAAACCCCTTTAAACAACAAAGGTATTAAGTTCTTTCTTGATCAAATTCACTTAAGTTTTACAGATACATCAACAGGAACCAAACCATACCGCCCAGCACATGACCGAGATCTAAAGACATATTGTTTGGCTCCGGGAATGTCCCGGATTGTCTGTCCCCAGATTCAGTCCAGGGTTCATCAGTAACTTGGGAGTTTTCTTTGACAAATAAATGCTGTTGTCCAAGCCTTTTGACCAAGGTGAAGCCCTTTCTCTTGCGCCAAGACCTCAAGAAGACAGCGTGCGCGTTTATCAGTTCTCGGTTGGACTATTGCAACACTAGTGCAGCCCGTCTTCTCACCGGTTCATCCAGACACAGCCACTCCCGTCCTTTCCTCCCTGCAATGGCTCCCGTTCTATTTTGACTGTACATCGCCCCAGCAGATTTCTCTGGTCTCTGATCAAATGGTTCTGGACGTGGTTCTGGAGGTCCTGGTGGGGCGATCGTTCCTTCGCTGTTGCCGCAAATAAACTATGGAACAGCTACCCCTCAGTCTGCGTGTTCTCACAGATCTGTCCCTTTTTAAGTCCAAATAAAAGACTCATCTCTTCAAACTGGTTTTAATACCTAGAATGCACTGAATTATGTCTATGATGCAATAATTGTATGTTTTTAAATTGTTTTATCTTCCTGTGAAGCACTTTGGTCTTCCTGGTGTTGTAAAGTGCTATACAAATAAACTTTGATTGGTTGGTTGGTTGGTTGGTTGGTTGGTTGAGTCTTGTATAAATAAATAGATAAATAAATAAATAAATAAATGTAAAAATGGAAATGTAATGGGGGAGCATTACATTGTATAGAGCACATGTTATGGTATTATAAACCTGTGGTTTGTACTGATACTTCTTCCTGAAACTGTAAAGAAATGCCAGCTGACTCCCGATCTTCCTGGCTTCTATGGAGTTTCCATTAAAACCTTTTTGCTCCTCTTTAAGCCATTATTGAACACAGGCTTGTCAGTCTGACCTCCATGTGTTTGTCTTAACATGCGCAATATCTTCCTCATTTTATCCTTTAACTCTAAATAATTGAGCTGGCTCCAAAATCCCAGTCAAATTGCTACCAGGAATGAGCTTCAACTAGCCAGCGCTGAGTGCATTAGAAGAAGCCACGCGCCCTCAGTCCATTTGAGTTTTACAGTCTATGGTAACAACTAACTTTTGGACAATCTGCAGAGTCAGTCTTTGATCTATTGGCAAGAGGAAAATACCCCACTCTAAACAAGCTGTCTATCCCTATAACAAAAAGAAAATAACTTTGCAAAGAAACAGTTCAAACTCAAAAGCTGGAACATTTGGGTTTTTATCACATGCGACAAGGATAAATATTGATATATCCTTTCAAACGGAGACATATGGCCAGGCTAATAAAGTTATTCCCGTAATGAGAGCTTGATGAATTTGCGCAGAGAACACTTGACAGTAGCAGTGATTTCATAGGAAAATACAGCCCAAACATCTTTATGACACACAGACTGCAACTCTTTCAACCCCAAACCCCCTGAATCCTGTGGGAACTCCTCCTGACGCAATGGGAAAATAATATCCCCCGTTTTAACCTCTTTAAATCTCTCATCAGGGGGCTCCAGCACTTCCTCCATGTTCTCATCCCGCAGACAGCCGCGGGTCAAAGGCCTGGCTGTCTGGCTGTGGGGGGGGAGCAGAGGAGAACGGCGCACAGGAGCTAAACCCACCGCGTCACAGTCAAAAGAGCGAAGCATAGTTCCGCCGTGATGTCAGACCACAGTTAAGCATGAGCTCACTGGTCCTGATGGTTTTTCTGGCTTTGGGGAAATGAGGTGAGTCAAGCGGTAACGTCTGGTGAGAGTGAGTTAAAGTCGGAGGTTAGTCAGAGCTTAGAATGATTGAAGATACAGTGAGACAGGCTGACTGTTGAAGAGAAGACTGTTCTGTTACTCAATTGCTTTGATTTCATAAAACTAATTTGGTTCGTTGATTACACAATGGCTATGTTTACATGGTCAGGGCGATCAGATAGCTGGAGTAATCAAATAACCCAATAATCAGATCTGATATCAAGGTTAAGTTTATTTTTATAGCACATGTAGATACAGAGTACTGCCCCAAAGTGCTTTCCATAATCAATGCGAAAATAGAAATAACACCCAAAGCATATGGAGTCAAGTACTAAGACGAGTGACTTGAAATTGTCAACAGATGAGGCAGCTCTGAATTCCAGAGGCAGAGAGTTCCAGAGTGTAGGGCCGGCAACGGCTCGGTCTTCCGGCGAAAGTCTAAAAGCAGCTGGTCAGAAGATCTCAATGTTTGAGGTAAAAAAAAAAAAACAATACAATTTTAAACTGAATTCTCAAAGTCACAGGAAGTCAGTGAAGACAGGACAGCAGGAGTAATGTGCTCCTGTTGTCTGCTAAGTAAAGTTTATTCTAAAGCGCTTTTCACAGATACAATCACAAGGTGCAACACAAGAGTTGGTAAAATAATGCTAATGCTAGAAACGTATACCTGTAAACAAAGGAACACAATCAATCAAAAGTTTTCCGAAACAAAAGTGAAGTAGGATCCTTTTGACCACATGCAGGGACGGCAGCAGGTCGTTCTACTGTCCGGGGGCAACAGAATGAAATAACAGGTCCCCTCAGGTCTAATAATGAGTCTTTATTGGACCACAAGCAGGTTCTGGCCATCGACCAAGGAGTGCGACCTGACGAGTACAGTCTCAAAAGGTTCAAAATATAATGGGTGGGCCCTGAATTTGACTGGGATCCAATAGAGAGTTGATTTAGAGCGAGTGATATGAGACCTGCGAGGGGCACCTGTTAAAAGTCTAGCAGCAGAATTTTAAAACAATTTACAGTCTGTTCAGAGGGATGGACTTATTCAAGCAGGTAAAGACAAGAGTTCCAGTGGTTAAGCTTCACTGATATGAAAGCATGAATAATCGGTCACTATTTGCATCTGGACATGTGTTAATGTAACATACTGCAAATGACCACCAAACAGTCAACTCAAATAATCACTGGGAAAAGCTGGTCTTGCAGGTCTTCAATGCTGACTACTGTGTCTCATTCGAACAGGTAGGTCCGTCTGACCTTCAGTGTGGTCAATGAGATTTTCTGGGTTTGCAAAGAAAAGAAAGAATTTTTTAGTCATATTCTTGTTTTTGGCGAGTCTATGCCGAGCGGTGAGTCATCTAATGTAAAACCTCAATGGCTCGTTCATCTCTCTCGTCTCACAGTTTCTGCAGTGGTGACTCAAAAATCGGGAAGCTTCCCAAATGAGAGGTCAAAGTTCATAATTATCAGAGCAACTTATAGCAGCAGAAAGGACAAAAAAGACTGAATTGCCTTTGCCAAAACTAACATAAAATAATAAAGCAGTAACGTGGTAAAAGGAGAAAAAAGTGATTGAGGAAATGTATTTGTCATTTTATGGTCTGCAAATGTTTGAGCCTTTTTTTTTTAGCAGCATACTGTATTTTACTTCTACAGAGCAAGAGAAATGCTCACATAGCAAAATTGTGTAGCAGTAAATTGCTGTTCTGAATTTGTCTAAAATAGCGTTGAATTCGGAGCCACTGTGGCTGGTGGCCGGTTTGTGGTTAGCAACAAGGTTGTATCCATTTATTTTTACAACAGCGTTTTTTTTTAATAAGGGTAAAAAAAAAACGACTTTAAAATATTATACGCAAAGAACCGGAAACCAAGAATGAGACACTTTGAATGATCTGTTTTTAAATGGTAAATGGTCTCAAAAGCTCTTGTGTTGTATCGATGTAGCCTTTTCCGACAAACAAAATGTAAGACAACAAACTCGACATGCTAGAAATGATCTCCAAACACCAGAAAAAAACCCTCCACAATTCAGTTTATTTGAAATGGAGAATCCTTTAACATGAGTAGATTTTACATTCATCACAAAGAAATTTCATATTTTCCCTCTTATACGTTTGTTCCGGGTCTGCAGATGTGCGAGAAACTACAAAAAACTCTTTAATACCACAATCAATATTTCTGAAATTCAACAGAGAGTTACTGAACATACTTATTTATCAAGCCCATTAGCCAAAAATGCTTTACCTACTGCTATAAAAGTAATATTTACCAAAATCGCTACATCGGGGTTAGCGGCGAAAAATGCTAACAGCGTAGCAGCTCCGCTGAACCCGGAAGTAGAGACTTTAGTAAATATTACTTTTTTAGCAGTAGGTGCGGCATTTTTGGCTAATGAGTCTGAGAAATAAGTAGCTTCAGTAACTCTCTGTTGAGTTTCAGAAATATTGATGGTTGTTTTTAAGAGTTTTTTAATGTTTTTTTCTCGCTGCCAGGACCCGGAAGGGGAAGTCGTGACGTCACACTTAACAAACGTATAGTAAGCAGCGCACATAGTTTTCCCTTTTAAAAGATAAGCAGGACAATATGTTGACTATGGTACAATCTGAAAGTTGCAACATGTGCCTCAAGCCTTACGTTACTGTTGACGTCAGCGCAGCATGGCACCGGTGCAGTTAACTTAGGTGATTGCCGTCCACAACACAGCATCTCCATGGTTACAGCGACATACAGGGCCCTCCGCGGAGAACAGAGCGCTTCTGTCTGCAT
The DNA here is from genome assembly GCA_007210695.1 of Neogobius melanostomus. NCBI lineage: Eukaryota > Metazoa > Chordata > Actinopteri > Gobiiformes > Gobiidae > Neogobius > Neogobius melanostomus. The sequence continues at coordinate 272,762 of VHKM01000449.1, read as the reverse complement.
CTCCTCCTAGTTCCTGTGGCTCACCGCATTATTAAAGCCCCTCATGTACCGTTTGCACAGGATACTGCCATCTGACCGTGTGTTTGTCGAAGTAACGTGCCATACCGACCTCCGTCAGATCCTCCAGACCCGGCGAGTCGAGCGCATGTTTTAATAATATTTATTAAACGCGGCTAATAACACGTGTGATATCCCCAAACTGTGGCTCTGGTTCTCTATGATTCACGGGGAACCGGCCTTCGACCACAGCTGCGCAAAAGGAAAAGGCTGATGCAGCGCCGGCTCAGCGTAAAACTGCATTTGATTAAAGATATTTGGGAAAACGTTATTAATCCAGGTGTGGAATATGCTATTTGTACATGAGTTCAGCTGCGCTAAATCAAGCTGTCACTTCAAACTGTGGGAAAATTGGAACTACTTTTTGTTTTGTTTGAGCAGCTTTCTCTGCGGTGGTGGAAGAAGTTTTAAATGTTCTTATTTAGGTAAAAGTACTGACATAGGAGCAACAAATGTACTCAGGTAAAAGCATAAAAGTACCTGCTATCAGCTATTGAAAGAGAGTGGTAGGATTAAGCACTGTTTTAGAGCTTTTTACCATGTTACAATGTTGCTCTCTCATAAAAACAAAACATACCTGTGTTTCGAGGCTCTGCACTGGAAAAACAGGAAAAATAAATTATCATCTCACGGAAGAAATGACAAAGTTTACTTGAATGAAGGGATTAAATCTAAAGATTGAGAAGATTTGGTCAAGTCTTAGATAAGAAAAATAAAAACATTTTGTTGCCAATGGAACAAGCAAACATTTGACTTAATTCAGATTATTTGTTGTCATTTCAAGTGAAAAAGAAACATTTTTAAATGCAAGAGTTCATTTCAAATGTGATTTCTGCTTGTTCAGTGGCATTGGCATTTATAGCTTATCGTATTAGTTAAAACCAACTCAAATTCAACATTAAGTCCCTCATTCAAACAATTTTAAGTATTTATCTCATTTAAGTTGATACATTTTCCAGTGTTGCGCAGCTTTGAGTAATCTTCGGATCTTCACCAGTGACAATTATTAGCTCCCGAGAGCCTACGCATTCAGCAAATACTGGTTTTCACTTCCCTCATCAAGAAGTGGAAACGCTCTTTGTTGAAACAGCTGCACAGCGAAGGGGAGCACGGCAAGGGGGAGGGGCTCGAAGGATCAGGACGTGAAACTACTGTGTTTTTGTTTAAGATCAGTATTGCATTTTCTCACCAACAAAGTGCAAGACAGGGATACAAATGTCTTGGTCTTATTACCAAATACCTAAAAGAAGCATAATGCCCCCTCCTTATGTGTATGAGTTATATTTACTTTATGGAGAACTGTGTCGTTTTTATCAAACCAGGTCTAAACCAGGCGGTGATGCAAGTTTGTGACCGAAGCGGCTCCATTGAAATGAACGGTTCAAATTATCTCCTTGTTTAATTTAAAAGAGCCGCTCAAATGCAATTGAACAAACACTAGACAACAGCGTACAATCAGAGACCAAACAGTGAAAGGATTTTGTTGCACAAAAATTCATTTGGCTTTTGTTGGCATTCATCTTTGTAGTCAACACACAAACATCTGAGCACATGAGTTTTCAGTCTGGCTTCACAGGAGACCGTCTTTCGAAGGGCTCTTTGAAATGAGACTCGGCTCTACTGCATCTTCCCCAGTTTTCTGATACTGTTGTTATGTTTCTGATTGAAAATTCGTCACGGTAGCATCAGGTTCGAAATAAATGAACAAAGAGTTCTCCTGGAACCACCATTAAAAAATACTTTTACTCCAATTCTAATATGTATCGGGGGTCGAAAGCACAGATGCCTGCTTCAAATAGTGAAAGATAGTGAAACTTGCTTGTACTTGCACTTTTTACCTCATTACTTTCCACTGCGGCTTAACCTGGTCAACTCAATACTGCAATCATGGCTTCGGACTCGACTTTGGACAGATTTAGGTTCGTTTCAGGTCCTTCATGCTCCTGTGGTGGTGCTTTAGAGCGAAAATCCCGGCCCTCGAGCTAAACTGACATCTTTTACTGCATGAGATGGTACCTGAATCCCCGCCACTAATTTGTTGAGCACATCTGCAAATGAATCAGGACCCCATCAAGCAGAAGACATGCGGTTATTGCGGACCACAAAAAGCTGCTTCTGTTTGTTTGGGCAGGTGGGTTACCATGGCGAGAAACATGCCGGCTCTTTGAGTTTTTCGACTTAATCCAGTGTGAGTTACTACAAAGGCGAGCGGTCAGTCAAAAGGAGCGATGACTAAGATGTTGCAAAGTGCGCCAAAAGATTGATATGTCGTCCTCTGAGATGCTCAATGGATCGACGCAATCTGTCTCAAATGACGCTTTTATGTGCTTGTTGTTTTTGCGGTTTCTGGGAAAATGCAATGTGGAATTTATTTACAACCCGATGATATAAGTATGATAGAAAAGACTGCACTGTTTTGAGAAGGTTTGAGAGGAGTGATGTGACGTTCATGACCAGAATGAGCTCTTTTGAACGCCACTCCAAAAAGTTCTCTATAAATGCAAGTAAGTTACATTTTATTGATATAAGTACATTTGTGCCTGATTTTAGTTACTCATTTCAAGTAATCTGTGCATGGGGCAAGTTATTTTTACACATAAATGAAGAAAAACAACTTGGGTACAATAAGATCTTTTTTCTTAACCTACATGTAAAAAAGAAAAGAAAAACTTGCACAGATGGGCAGATTTCTTGAAATGAGTTACTAAAATCTAGGGCACTTAAAGCGTTTTACAGCAAGGATCCACTCACCCATTCACACTGTCATTCACAAACCAATGTATGCAGACACTGGAGGCAAGGTGGGTGAAATGTCTTGCCCAAGGACACAAAGATTGAAAAGAATTTTATTGTCAATTCATATGAATCAATATGGTCGTTTCTCTCAAGTCTTTGGTGTGGGGCAGGTGGTGCTGGGTGAGGGGTGGAAGCCCAGGGAGGGGAGGGAGTTCAGCTTCCTGATTGGATAAAACTGTTCTTCAGTCGACTGGACCTGGCCCGTGGATTCCGCAGTCTCCTCCCGGAAGGCATTACCTTGAAGAGACTGTGTGATGGGTGCGTAGGGTCCCTGGTGATTCTGAAGGCTTTGCGGGTAAGACGAGTGTCTATAATCCTATGTATGATGCTTCTAAACTTATGTATCAGTGTTGAATTGTGACAACATGTGGGGGGCGCTGTATGAGGGACATTTGTGTTTAGTTGGTACTGGTCATTTTTAAAGACAATTATCAGCAAATTCCAGAACAAAAAAAACAAAACAACGTGAAGCCTCTGTCGCTTATGGTTCTGAAATTATAAGCAAAAGCCTGCAACATGAAATATATAAAATATGATCTGAGGTGTACAAATTTGTGACCGATTTTCTGAGCTGCAAAAATATCACTTCCAGTTCCAAAGATCCAAGATTATTACGTAGAGTGTAAAATACCCAAATATCGGCCTGATATATCAGTCAGCCCTCTACCAAAGAGCTATGAATGTTATCACTTGCAAAGAGAGCAGCCAATGGTGGCTCTGCATCAATGACCCATCAAATAAGCAAGATTTGTTTTCATTAAACCTATAGGCTAAAGATTTCTGGTGTAGATAATAATAATAATAATAATGCCTTACACTTGTATTGCGCTTTACAAGCCTGTATTACCAAGTTTCTCAAAGCGCCACACTGTCGTCATTATTCATTCACTCCATACTTGGTGGTGGTAAGCTACTGTTGTAGCCACAGCTGCCCTAGGGTAGACTGACAGAAGCGAGGCAACCAGTCTGCGCCATCGGCCCCTCCGACCACCACCAACCACTCACTCACTCATTTCATTCGCTAGGCTTCCTGGTGTTACCAAACGGTCTCCCATCCAAGTACTAACCAGGCCCTTCCCTGCTTAGCTTCCAAGATCTGACGGGATTGGGCATAGCAAAGGCGGTATGATGCGTCAGTGGTCGCCTTTAGTGTTTTGTTTGACAGTATTGTGCGGAAAGATAATATGCCGCAGTGACTAGAAAGAGCAAGGTAGCTCTCCCAGTGGTTTCCATGGCCATACAACAAATGTTATAGATTTCTAAATATTTCATGCAAAGGTCTGATATCGAAATGAGTAAAATATAAGGTATGTGAGTCAATTTCTGAACACTTGTACCTAACATGCAAAGATACATGTTACAAAGGTACATTCGTGAACCCCCGGTTTTCCTCGTGTAACCCGGAGTAGTTTTACGGTTCCCTACATCTCTCTCTCTTTTACTGCAATTCTAAATATATCCTCCAAACGTCATATCGCGTTACTTTGGGCAGCTTTCGCGAGACCTCCGGCGCTGCGTCCGACGCAACTTCCTCTTTTATCATGGCGCGCCCCACACACTCCATTCTCCGTGTTCGTGTGGGTGAGGCAACATCGAGCGGCTACACAGGTACGCGATAACCCCTTTAAATAGCTGATTTTCAACTTAACGTGCTGTTTTAGTGACTGGTATGCCTGTTAACTTGTAGGCGCCCCTACCTTTAGCGGGACACTACGCTGGTGCCCGTCTTTGATCCATTTTAAGAGGAGACTGGTGAGCATTCGTTCATTTGTTTATACTAGCATGCTAGTGTTAGCTACTAGCCGCCAGCCTTTGTTTTGAATGGGGCTCAGGACATTTGTTGTTGGTGCGGGCGCTAACAACCTCTGTCCTCTGATCATTTAGTCCTACGGTGTTTGTTATTTTGATGTGTTTATCTAATGCTTCATTGGCAATGATTGTAGGATATTGTCAGTGAGTTTGCATTAGTGTTGCCTGTATGAAATGAATTTTCTAAACCAGTTATTGGCTCATAGCCATTAACATTGAAATTATTGATTGGCCTTTGAATATTTAAATTATTGTGCACAAGTTGCATTATTAATTATGGTGCAGTATTGATTGAATCTAATGACTATGAGTACTCTAATGATTGTTGTCTGTTTTGAAATGTACATGTACTAGACTTTTGCTTGAGGATTTATGTGTTTAAACATCATCATTGAAAGTTGGTCCTGTCTATGCAGGCCAGGTCCCTCCTGACCCGATCCATTGATCCATCCGATCCATTGATTCCTCCGATCCATTGAGTCATCCGATCCACAATTGCTCCATACAGCCTATGGACCTAACCGATGGCGAGCTGAAGCCCAGGACCTAACCCCGTTCATCAGAGCTACTGTTCGGTAGGAGGCGGTATAGCCTGCTCAGCCCACACACACGCTCAATCTCACTTTGAACTCTAGGACTTGGTTCATGGACAATTAAACCACATCACCACTCAACCTATGACTGTATCGGGTCCATAGGGAATACTAGTGGACAATCGTCCATGGGACATTTTCTTATTTTCTTTCATGTAAATATTGTACATATGTAAATACTCAATACACGTCTCACATGCGGCTGCACCATATCCTGTGTCCTGTTGTGGTTCAAACTTAGTCCTGTTTCCTTCTTTAGAGCCGAACATAGCCTTCTGTTCCTAGCCTATTATCTAAACATCTACTATCCATGAAATCAAGTTCACTGTCTCTTACATATCAGAGTAAGTGTTACACTCGCGTTGCCTATAATGGCGGCGTTCCGTTCCATTCCACTCCACCGGCCTTTCAACCAGCAGCACGCGCAATAATCACTGTCATTATCATTTCTGCCACATAGCTGCACATTATAAAGCATGGGCCACTTCCAGGTGCGCGGCAGATCTCCACCGGCTTTGAAACGGAGCCATCAAAGCCTCAGAGGGGGTGGACTGCGAATACCTTAATACTGCGCTGGTTAGAAAGACCTAAACCCCGTCTTTGCTGCAGGTAAAAGTTAGCTATTTGCGCGGCGGTAATGAGTAGCTGTCGCGGGGTAAAGCTAGAGAACACGCAGGCAGCTTTAGCGAGGGGCAGATAGTGATTTAGAGACAGGGCGCAGAGCTGGAACCTCGTTTTTATTTAAACACAAACGCCTCTCGGGTGTCCAGTAAAAGGCATTCAAGGTCAGTTTACAAGGATCTGGTCATTGACAGAATGTTTGGAAGTGTCAGTGTTGCACGGTCATAAAGCTGTTTGAGACACGGCATTCCCACGATCAGGCAAAAGGAATATAGTTTGTGTCATTGTTTTCTTGATTATACCATTTCATTTATCAGGAATGAGTGAGGACTCGTACACAGTCAAGACCAAGCCTTCAATTCCACAGTGGCCTATTTGTATGGGAGTCAAAACAGCGCATGCGACTGAACACACTCATGGGACTTTTTAACCTTTTCACTGTCCCACGCACTCTCAAACCCTCTCATTCATCCTGATCTATTGTACGTGTTTTTAGTGGTGGAGAAACCGAGGTACCCGGAGGACGCCCACGCAGACACACGGAGAACATGCGAACTCCACATAGATGTTTAGTTTGTGTTCTCAATTCCAGACGCACTATCGGGGATTTAACTTAAACCATATGGACAAATGGACAACGAGAAATAGGCCCGGGTACCGTTAAATGATACCAGTACGGTATCAAAAAACGTTTAGGCACTTCTGGTATCGGAAAAATAAGTATCGAAAGCAAGTAAAAATAACTTTAGAGACAACGTTTTGATGCTGTTGGTCAAGGGACAGTATTTAAGAAAGTGACTTGATTGCTTAACCGCAGATAGATGACACATATGTATGAATAAATTAATTATAATATATATATATTTTTTTTTCTGGTTCTAGATGACAAATATTTAAGTATTATGTATCAAAAAAAGTATCGTTGAGGTATCATAAACCAAGTATTGTTAAAAGCACCGGTATTAAAAAAAAATCTAACAATACCCAGCCCTAGCCAAAAAGCTTCAAGCTTGTCAACAGGGCTCCATCACACCACCACCCTTGCAGCTTAAACCAAGAATCGCCTTAATTTTTTAATATTTGTTTACTTTAAGTGCAACCTCTTACAATATTTGACCTTCAAAGTACCACCAGGCCTATTTCAAGATCAAATCAGGTCTAACCCAGGTTTAAAAGGGTCAAAAATATCCATAAAATCCACTAATGCTCATGTCTAACCATGACTTGTTTTCGAAGTGGTGGTACTTTAGTTTATTTTTTTCCCTTTTGTCGGCACGTGACATGAAAAGTGGGAAAACAACTGGTTTAGAGGATCAACCATGGTCGTTGTGTTTTCAGACTTATGAGGTACAACAATGAAGGCAAAAACTAAACATTCAAATTGTGGCAATCATTGTATGTACACTACAGCTCATGTAAAATGTTCCACTGATTCTCGAAAGCTCATGTAATCAGCGATCTGTATCAGAACTCGTAATGTTGTGCGGCTTTATAATGATGAGAAGCTAAACCAAAGCTACTGTGGGAGATGTTTATGAGCCATTTCCTGCAAACCCCAAAGATCTCATCTGACATCTCAATCCATCCTCATTTGTTCAAACGGCGACACGCATCTGGGTTACATTACAGCGGTGTTGTGGCATCATCGGACCACTCGTAAATTGCGTGACTTAATGCTACGCAGCCAAAATGTTCCTTCCATCATCACCGTAAACAACAGAAAAAACACTAACTTACACCGCTAACATTACCGCTTCCTTCTATTTATTTGATAAGATGTCATAAAGTCAGATGAATTGACACAGCTGGATCTTTATGACTCAAAAAAAAGCTGACATTTTGTGACAAACCAAGTCACATCACTGAAGATGCAGCTGCCTCGATTGATTGGACTTTATGATGTTAATCTTCCCAGACGTTTGAGGATTCCTGCTTTTAAGATGGACACATAGAAGGAGCAAAAAATAGACTACAACCAGAATTTAACACAATACTTAGTAAAATTTTGCCCACTTGAATTAAAATAAAATACAATCAATACCTCTAAAACAGGGATATTGCTTTGTCCCATGTCTTCAAATAGGAAGGACATTAAATCATTGGCCACCTTATACTTTTTTCCTACTCCGATCAGCTGAACCGTGCTAGGATTTCCTCCAGCATTGTTCTTACTAGGGCTGGGCGATAAATCTAATTAATTCAATTAATTCATGCCTTTAAAAAGAGACGATGTGGAAAATGGCTAAATCGTAAAATCGAGTCCGCCGCTCCATGTCCCTCTCACGTGCGCCGTGATGCCAATTTAGCAGCGTATTCAACCGCTCCGCAGCGACTGTTTTTGGAAATGTCACCCGAAGAGAACCCAGACACTTTCTGAGGATTTCTGCTGCTTTAAAAAGGCCGCACATTGTGTTTTCGGAGTGCACAATAGAGTTTCCTTCTGCTAAAACTGAGTTTTCCCAGTCTGATCTTCTGCCTTCTCACACCCTGAGCCATGCTCTGAGTGGAGGCACACAGCAGCAGCTTAACTCCGCCCCTTTCCCCTTGAGTCTCCATGGAAACGGTTGTCAATCACAGCAGAGGCATGAGGATGAGAAAATTAAAACACTTTTGAAAACTTCATGGCTTATTAAGAAGTTTTACTTTTGAGAGCAGACAAGGTATATTTAAAAGAGAAATACAATTTTCTAATGGGCCTAATTGTATGCTATATTATGAATCTAAATATTACTAGTCTGGACTCTGAGCAGTTGTTATTATGAAAGATGGAAAAAAATCCAATAAAATCGATTAAAATCGTAATCGTAATCAAGATTTTCATTTTTGGCCATATCGCACAACCCTAGTTCTGACCAACGATATTTAAAATATAAAGGTGCTTTGTTGTTCATCACGGGAACAATAAAGTACAATTCCTTGACATCATCTAAAATATCTTTACCATTATTGTGTTTCTCCCCATATGTGATATCATTTAATGAACGTATGACCTGCATGTTAATAGTGAGGGCTGTCCTCTCTCTCGTTTGCCAATCGGAGGCCAGCATCTTGTTCACATCACATTAGTCTCAGTTCAGCGGCACTGGGCTGTGTAGTGTCTGCCAGTGGAAAAGTGGCTTAATGCGCCAGGTCTGGGGAGCGGCAAGATCTCACATTGCGCCCCTCCAAGGCGGAATAAGGTTACACGATAGTCTGCGTTTAGAAACACAAGATCGGGCCCTATGTCCAAAGAATGAGATCTGCTGACTACCTGAGCATCCTCAATGACCCGGTTATTCCATCAATGGATTTCTTCTTCATATTCATGAAGACATAATTTTCCCGCGCCAAAGAGTCCAGATCCAAACCCCACTGAGAATCTTTGGGATTTGCTGCAGAAGGCTTTGCACAGTGGTCACACTCTCCCATCATCAATACAAGAGTTAATGTAACACTGCTTTTGACATTGCAGGGGCTTAATGAAACAGCGAGTGCGTGCTGTAATCAAAGATGAAGGCGCTACAATCAAATATTAGAGCCTGTGACCTTTATTTTTTGGTCAGGGAGTGTATTTTAGCAGCTGTTACAAGGTGATTCATGACTGATAACATCTCATCTAAGCTACCGAAAACACAATAATTTAAACCAGTGATTCTCAACTGATGTTATGTGTTAGAATGACAAGCTGCAACCCGAATAAAAATGAATTTGTCTTGCATAACACAAAATATTGTATTTCCCTTGAATAAGCTTTAGATAAGCCTAAAAATCTAAAATCATGATGAAAACAGTCACTTGAACCGACTTAAACCATACTTTTTTAGTCAATAAATATTGTAAAATCATGTTCCCAGGGAAAGGCTTGCCACTGACCCACTGAAAACGGTTTCACAACCCACTTTTGGGCCCGACCTACCAGTTGAGTGACGACTGATTAAGAAAACTCTAGCTACACACACATACAACAAACCTCCTTCTAGCCAGAACCCCTCCATCTGTGCAGCAGGCCTCTTCTGCACACGGAATGTCCTATAAATTGTAGGTTCAGAGATAATGGGAAACAGACAGAGGTGTTGCCTGCTCCACACGACCCTCTACCGCTCACCGGGGGAACCCTCCTCACCTCCCGCTACTGGAGCCCCTGTTCCAAAACCCCGGGCCTCTTAGTTAAACAGTAGCATTCAACAAGGAAAAACACGGCCCCATAGTGCAAAACCCCGAGAGGTCTGGAGGATACCGACTCCAGTAATGAAAATAAAGTCGGCTGTAAGTGTGCACCATGTCGAGACAGTCGGACTGAAGCCCCCAGCGCAGGCTTGGACCGCAAAAGAGATCAGTGTTAAACATGTCCAAACAATATGGTCTTTATGGAGAGACTACGGCAGCACAATAATGTACAGTGTGGAATAAAGCCACAAGTCACATGGATTCTATCAGCTTTGGTTCAGATGGTCTGGAGATGATGTTATTAAAATAAAGCAAGAACAATATCCATCTCCATATTGGGTGCAAGGCAGGGCGCAGAACTATAGGATCCTGTGCTGTACTGGCAGAGCAGTCAGCACAACTGGCGAGGCAAGTTTTTAGAACATTTCATAGAGCACAATCTGTACAAAAAGCATGTAATAAAAGTGGGCTAAAACTGTACAAGGCAAACCATCCATCCATCCATTTTCTTCTGCTTTATCCGGGGCTGGGTCGCGGGGGCAGCAGTCTCAGCTGAGATGCCCAGGCGACCAGGAGGCATACGAAACTAGGGCTGCAACTAACGATTATTTTGTAATCGATTAATCTATCGATTATTTTTACGATTAATCGATTAATCGCTTGGCTGTGAATGGTGTAGGAAAATTGTATTTTTTCCATTTTTCTTATCACAAAAAGCTAAAGTGGCGCCGCTTGAGGACGTGTTGATGGAGTAAACGTAAAGTAAATGTTTGTTGGAGGCTCTTTGCGCTAATTCGGCTTTCTGATTGGATGAGACACAGACAGATATTCATGAAATTTACAATGTACAAAACACTACATACACTAACTATAAAAACCTAGTAGGTTTTCATCAAAAATACTAAATTTTCATGTCATTTTTGCTCTATTTAAGTCTGTGTGAACCAGAAAACGATTAATCGATTACTAAAATAGTTGTCGACTATTTCAATAATCGATTCAGTCATCGATTAATCGATTAGTTGTTTCAGCCCTATACGAAACAGATGCCCTAGCCACCGCAGCTGGCTTCTTTCGACGTGAAGGAGCAGCGACTCTACTCCGAGCTCCTCACGGGTAACTGAGCTCCTCACCCGATCTCGATACTTGAACTCCTCCACTTGAGGCAAGGACTCCCCACCGACCTGAAGAGGGGAAGCCACCTTTTTCCGGTGGAGAACCATGGCCTCGGATTTGGAGGTGCTGATCCTCATCCCGGTCGCTCCACACTCGGATGCAAACCGCCCAGTGTGCGCTGAAGGTCCTGATTTGATGAAGCCAACAGAACAACATTGTCTGCAAACAGCAGAGATGAGATCCTGAGGTTCCCAAACCGGACACCCTCCGGCCCCTGGCTGCGCCTAAAATTCTGTCCATAAAGGTAATGAACAGAACCGGTGACAAAGGGCAGCCCTGGCGGAGACCAACACGCACCGGGAGAAGGTCTGACTTACTGCCGGCAATGCGAACCAAGCTCCTGCTGCGGTCATACAGGGAACGGACAGCCCTTAGCAGAGGGCCCCGGACCCCCAAACTCCCACAAACCCTCGAGCACCCGATGAAGGGTATAGAGCTGGTCCAGTGTTCCACGACCGGGACGGAAACCGCATTGTTCCTCCTGAATCCAAGGTTCGACTATCGGCCGGATCCTCCTCTCCAGCACCCTGGAGTAGACCTTACCGGGAGGCTGAGAAGTGTGATCCCTCTGTAATTGGAGCACACCCTCCGATCCCCCTTCTTAAAGAGAGGGACCACCACCCGGTCTTCAAATCCAGGGGCACTGTCCCCGATCGCAATGCGATGTTGCAGAGACGTGTCAGCCAAGACAGTCCTACAACATCCAGAGACTTAAGGTACTCAGGACGAATCTCATCCATCCCCGGAGCCTTGCCACCGAGGAGCTTTCTAACCACCTCGGTGACTTCAGCTTGGGCACCCTCCGAGTCCCCAGCCTCTGCTTCCTCATCGTAAGACGTAACGGTGGGATTGTGGGATTGAGGAGATCCTCGAAGTACTCCTTCCACCGCCCGACCACATCCCCAGTCGAGGTCAGCAGCTCCCCACCCGCACTGTAAACAGTGTTGGTGAAGTACTGCTTCCCCCTCCTGAGGCGCCGGATGGACAAGGCAAACCAAAACATAATTTTACAAGTCGAGAGTGCTGTTACTTCCTGTGTCATATGTACACCAAATACGACTGTTTTCAGCTTGGATTTGAAACACAGCTTCACCGTGTTTAGGCCTGAGGACAGGAGACCCTTTCCTGAAGTTCTCAGAGCTGAGATGGTTGGATCCAACATGTCAGAGATGTGCTTTGGTGCAAGACCACGAAGATACTTTTGCACAAGCAGAGGTTATTTAAAGTCTATTCTCTGAGCGACATGAAGCCAGTGCAGAAACCTGAGCACTGGACTAATATGTCATTAAATATGTCAATATGTCATTCCTGGTTCTAGTCAGGACTCAAGCAGCAGTGTTCTGGATGGACTGTAGCTGTTTACAGCGTGTTCAGAGTAGGCATTATCCTCAGCAGAGAGGGTCGGGGCGTTAGCTCTCCCACCATCTTCCCCATCAGCCTAAACATGCATAATTGTCTAAATGTTCAGCTATAACCATACTCTGAAGAAGGCTTCTACACAGCCGAAGCATGTCAAGAAAAATAGTAACATCCATTATCTTACGCTTTATCCTAGGCCAGGTCGCAGAGGCAGAAGTCTGAGCAGAGATGTCCTTCTTTATCCAAGCACACCTTCTCCAGCCGTTCAGGGGGATCCAGAGGCGACACCAGTCCAGCTCAGAGACATAGTCCCTCCAGCTTGTCCTGGGTCTTCTCAGGGGCCTCCTCCCAATGGGAGATGCCCAGAACACTTCCTGAGGGAGGTGACCAGCAGGCATCTAAAACAGATGCCCGAGCCACTTCAGCTGGTGCCGCATTGTGAGGGGGCAGTGGCTCTACTCCGAGTTCTTCCCGGGTAACTGAGCTCCTCACCCGATCTCTCACCCCGCCAACCTGCAAAGGAAACTCATTTCAGCCACCAGAGGGGTATACCACGAAGCTGGTTTAGAGGGTTAGCGGGGCAAGTTTAGCGTTAACTCTGGTCTAATACAAAACCGGATAGATCTCCATGGAAACATGCCCTTAGCTCATAACCTGCTCTGGAGAGAATCCTCCACTTTATCACCCAAACTTTATGGTTTGCAGTAGGGCTGAAAGATATATCGTTATCGTATCGATATATGAACATTCAAGATATTAAAATCGAAAAAGCAAGATATAAATGATAAAGATTCATCAATAAAACTGCACTCTTTTGTATTATGATGTTTTTATTTTCTAAAAAATGCTGTTTTCACCAAACCCATAGTTATATCGTATTGATATTGAGATATCTGGCATGAATATCGAGATATGAAATTGTGTCCATATCGTTCAGCCCTAGTTTGCAGTGGTACAGAGAGGAAGCACCTTGAGCAGCGGTGACAGAAGTTCTTTATATCAAAGCACGCATGGATTTTTTAAAAGTCGTCCACATAATAGGCTACTACGTGTGTTGCATTAAAGTTGTTATAAAGATTGAACAAATGTGAACATACTGTACTCCTAATGTGCTGCTTGGTTCAGACACGTCCCGTTCATGGCGCTGTGTAACATATTCGTCATGAGTTTAGTAATAGATTTTGATATTCAGATGAACTGTGTCTGTGTCTCTGCTGTGATTGACCGCTTTGCACTGACTCCTCTTGTTTCACATGAGCGCGCTCACAAATCTTGAGCGGGGTTAGAGGAACAAATCCAGGTTAAGTCCAACCAGCTTCGTAGTATAGCCCTCTGTTTCCACAGTCTTGTCCTTTCGGTCATTACCCAGATCTCATGACTGGAGGTGAGGGTAGGAACATACTGTAGGTCAACTGGTAAATTGACAGCTTTGCCCCGACTCGGCTCCATCTTCACCACAACAGTCCAATACAGCGACTGTATCACTGCCGACGCCGCACTGATCCGTCTGTCGATCATCTCTCAAACCTACCGTCTGATAAGAAGAACGTCACATTGGCATCTTTAGTGATTTAGAGATCGGCCACTGAAAAGGAACTTCTGTTTTTAACACTATCAGGCCTCAGTTGTCCATTAAAGACAAAGCATTCTTGGCACACAGGACAAAAAGTTAACAATCCACGAGTGCCAATTTTAATTGAAAAAGCAGCGACGGTGGTAAAGTTACTGCGTCTGTTCAAAGTATAACTAATGTTCGCAGCAGACACAAACTTTATGAGCTAATAAATGCTACACTTATGGGAGAATTCACCTCTACAACAAGCGCATCCTGCTTCATTGCTTTCTCATTGGGCTGTCAAATCTGTAATTCAAAAAATCTGTAATTCAAAAGGTTGGGACGGTCAAATATCGATGAATACCAATATCTCTGTGGTCAATTTTGATTCTTATTTGGGGAAACAGAAAGGAACAACAGTTGCCTGGTCGTCCTTGCAAAATAAATGATAAAAGTAGCAGTTTCAAATCATTAAGGATGAAAAAGTAGGGGTTTAACTCTAGTGAATTGTTTAGAATTACTGTCTAAGTGAACTTGTGGACATTACTTTTCTTTTTTACGGCTCTTTAATGATGCTGGTGTTGAAAGGAACACTTGGAACAATACCTAGCCTTTGTACATATGGGCCTATAAGTAAAAACAAACTTCTGAAATTCTTGGTTCTCGTTCAAGCCCAGCATAAATGCCCTATTCATCGCTGAGTTGTACCAAAACATCCTCATGTCCAACTCAAACAGGTCGACGCAGTGAGGACTTGGCTGATAACAATCTAAACTCTCTCCAGTGGGATGTTTTATTGAAGGAAATGTTAAATTTAATATTGGAAATCGCATTATGTGAATTGAAAAATAGAAACCGCTGACTTTGCTTTGCTTGAAATGTGTTGGCTTTCTTCTGGAAACTCAGCCTTGTAGCCCATTTTTCTTGCAAGTGATCTTGAGTTTGTGTAATTAGGAGGTTCATTCCTCGTGGACTACATGACTGTCTCCCATGCATAGAGATCATTAGTGATCACACAATCATTAGTGCCATGGACAATGACTACGTTATATTATCCTTAACCTGCGCACACAGCTTACGACCAAAAACAAAACGCAAACAAATCCAATCAACTGAACACACCACGTTAGCTTACAGCACAACAATGGCCTCATCAAAAAGCAAACAGACACGATGGCACAGCAGCGGCCACCAGCGGAAAAAAACAAACTTTCACTCACTGTCTGAAGTAACCTTTGCATGCCTTCTGCTTATCAAACTCGTAGTAATTCCATTTTCGTCGCTCAGTTCTTTTCAATGTAGAGTTTGGCAAATCTGCGCTACATCTTTCTGTCTTAAATCACGTTCTGAAGGCAAGGAGTTGGCTCGGGAAACGTAATGGTCAGCAGGGCGCTGTGCATGCTTACAGCCACGGCATCATCAGTCGCACTGGGAAAGTCAGCCTGGAAAGGTTCACTGGTTTCACGCAGAAAAACGAACCTCTGCAGTAGTATTCCAACATTAACAGCGGCGGCCTCTGAGAGCCACACACGGGGAAGCGTTGCATAGTCATGAAGCCACACATGACACGCCCCCACGGCGTGCGCTATTTCTCCGACCAAACAAGACTTTTTCAACCTGAAAACTGATCGACAATAGGCGTATGTATAAAACTGCCTTTTTGCGTGGCATTTGTTCGCTAAAGCATTTGTCAACAACGCAAACCAAAGCAGCGGTGCCTCCTTCGCCGCGGTGTTTACCCAGTATGTAAATACACACAGACAAAGTCACGCCCCTACTGCACGCTCCGAAATCTCACAAATCAAGCCAGTTTGAACCTAAAAGTTTACGCTTTTAAATATACCATAACTGCTAGCTTAAACATGTAGAGACTTCTTCGTGGCTTCAACCGAACAATTCTGCAAAAAAGCAAAAATCACCAATTTTCAACAAATTAGCTTGTTTCTCCATTTGCGAGAAAGTGAGTCTGTCGACTTGTGTCCCTGGAAACCACTGCGGGTCACATATTACTGTGTCACTGTATTATTATGTGTCAATGTACTTTTTATTTTATATGACCTGGCCAAAAAAGCAAGAAGTCACATTATTATGGGAAAAAGACGTATTAAAAGAATCTATTTTAGGGTTTTTTGAATCGATACCGGTCTATTCAAAGGAATATTCATTGAAATCGCTTATTGTTGGGAATAAAACATAGTAAGCACAGTAGTAACATAGTAAGCACAAAAGAAAAGCCAACATTTTTAACCAAAGGCATGTGAATAAATCAATGGTACCGAGTCAGAGTCTGGAAGCAGGATGACTTAGAATGGATCCAGTGATGGTTTAATGACTTTACAAATGCTGATGACACTTTCCAATCTATTATGCAAACATTTCCAAGTAAAAAACACAGAAGGGCTGCCTGTTGTAGTAGAAGAAGAAACAACCAAAGTAAACTGGATTACTGCTTCGAGTAAGTTCTGTATGAGGTTGTAACATGGTGTGAAGATCATAAAAGACAATTCTGTGAAAGACAGTGGAAAAACTCTTGCGTTTTAACTATATTCTTGTCTATATCTGTCATAGATTTTTACTACTGGTTGGAAAAGGCAGCAAGTGTGTCTGGGAGACGGCTCGAGGCTGTGTGACGTGTGCAGCGGTTGGCCATTACAGTAAGTGCAGCCCATTAAGGAGAGCACTGCGGCAGGTAGAGCGCCCTGCAGAGAGGAGCAGGGGAGTGCGCACAAATGGAAAAAGTTGTGAGGTCTCCTTTAGCGCTGATTCACAGCAGACACAGTACAGGATTTGACGCTGCCCCTCTGGGTCAAAAATACAGACCTCAATCAAAACGAGTCCAAATGTGTCTGCGGCGAGAAGGTTCGAGACAGAATCAGAATGTGAAAATTTGATTTAGGCTTTATTGTAACCAAGTCGCATGGAGATGTCTTTGCGTTGCATTACATTCAAGCTGAATGTATTTATTTATTTTTTAAAGCTAACTTTCAATTTGATTAATTGCTGCAATAAAATTCAAATCCATTGTCACTTGTTAAGGCATTATACTATATCAGAATGAAAATGAACAGCTTTTACCAACCTCCTAAATGCAACACATTTTATTCTTCAAAATATTGTCATGTTTGATAAAATTGTGTTTGAGTCCCAGCCCCGACAGTTTGCCGAATTTGTCACCCTCCTCCTCTCATCCTGAAATCAAATAGGAAAATGCCAAAACGTAGAACTTGCAATGTTTTATACATGAATTTATTGGGGGTGGCACAATGCACCATGGTGGTAAAACCTGGCGATAAACATTGTACTAAAGTGACGGTGCAAAGTTTAGCCACGTGTCATGCATGTACTGTGTGTCATGCATGTATGTATGCGTGCACCCAAACAGAGCGCATGTGTGTCATCAACACCAACTGCTAAACTGAAGGCTGAAGACACACAAGGCCAAAGTCACGTCCCCCAAAAACACATGGCTGCAGTGAGCGATAGACCCAGAGCACCGCGCTTTGTCAGAGGCACAAAGATCCAATCTTGGTCATAATCCGTCATAAACTTTAGAAGTACAAACTAAAGTACAAATAGAATGTTGTCCTCAAATGAGCCTCAAATGAAATGTGCTG
Organism: Neogobius melanostomus; assembly: GCA_007210695.1. Lineage (NCBI taxonomy): Eukaryota > Metazoa > Chordata > Actinopteri > Gobiiformes > Gobiidae > Neogobius > Neogobius melanostomus. The sequence continues at coordinate 255,036 of VHKM01000449.1, read as the reverse complement.
CTCTGTGCGTGTTTTAGCTGCCGTCTAAAGCCAAACCAAAAACTTAACAGTTAACGGAGCACGGGGCCGACACGTGATTTCGTTTTGCAGTGTGAGACCTGAGGCACATTTTATTATAAAGCAGCTTTGAACTGTGAGATAGCAGAACCGTTACACCCCTAATATTTAGTAATAATGTCTTTTTTTTTTTTTTTTTTTTTTTTTATTACAACTAACAACAACATAACTGTCTACAACACGACACAGAGCAAAAAACAAAACAAAAAAAACAAACACATACATTGACCAAAGACAAAATGTAACACTAACAAATTAGTGTGTGTGTGTGTGTGTATGTGTGTGTGTATGTGAGGTGGTGTATTACAACCAGAAATCAATGGATATGCATTATGATATTTATGATGTTAAAGTTAATGTATTATTGCTAACTCAAAATTCCAAAGGGTACACTGTAATTTTGAGTTTGTTCCTCTTCCCCATCTATAGTGCCCATAGTTAGTTAATTGTTTTAAAAAAAAAAATAAAAAAATAAAAAAAATATAAAATTACAATCCTGGCCATCCATTTGGTCGTGAGAAAAGGATAAAACATTTGTGTTGGTGTGTGGGAATATTGTGTTGCATTAAAAATGAAACAGTTAAGTCTCATGCCCCTAATGTAAGTGTTTAGTTTGTCTTCCTGCTGTGCATTGAATAGTGCATTAAAAACCAAGTGCATTAAAAACCAAGTGCATTAAAAACCAAATGCAAAAAAAAAAAATATTCAAATATGTTACACTTCTTATTGTCTTTTGACCAAATGGAGAGCCGGATTACATGCTGGGAGAGAGGGAAAAAAAAAAAAAAAAAAAAGGGGAAAAAGAAAAAAAAAGATAATTAGATTTCCAATGTTAAGAAGACCGTATCTTTAAGTTAACAATTTGTTAAATGTATCCATGAGATTGGAGTAGTCCTTGCGTGTGCTATCGATAATTGTTAATTGTTCTGTTGCCACATGATTAGTAAGCAATTTTTTCCATAAAACTGTATTTATTGAATTGCGTGATTTCCAGTTAATTGTGATAGTTTTTTGGCTAAAATTAATGCGGTATATAAAATTTCTTAAGCGAGGATACAGTGTCAACTGTGGAGAGGTCTCCTAACAAACATAAGGATGGTGAAAGAGGGACGTGGCAATCAAGCAGAGTTGTGAGTGCATCGGTAATCTGACACCAGAAATTTTTAACTGGTGTGCACTCCCATATGGCATGCAAGTATGTGTCAATTGTATTTTGAGTACATTGAGAGCAATTTTTGACGTACTAAGGCCCATTTTGTACAACCTTCCAACTGTGTAATGTGTTCTATGAATTATTTTATATTGTGTTAACTGTATGTATTTGTTTGATGTTAAACTGAAGATATTTTTGCAAATATTAATCCAGAAGGCATTATCTGTAGTCAAATTAAGGTCTCTTTCCCACTTGTGAGTAGGGATGGAAATGGATAGGTTTGAAGATGCTATGATTTTGTAAATATGTGATAACATTTTTTTCCTTGTATTGATATTTAGAAGATTAGATACTTCTGAAGTCAAGTCAATGTTAGGTGTTTTGATGTGTATACAGTTTCGTAATGAGGACTTGAGTTGATAATATTGTAATATAGTGTTGGCATTCTCTTGTATGTTATATGTTTGGACCAACTGTGAAAAAGAAAGAAGGATATTATTATGGAAAATATGATTTATGTGGGTGATCCCTTTTTCTGTCCAGTGCTCGAACTGTATGGGTTTTTGGCCTACTTGAAGATCTGGATTGTTCCAAAGTGGCGAATGTTTGTTTGTTTTAATTGGTGAATTAGTCAATTTATGGAATTCCCACCAGGCTGTCAGCGTTGCGGCTATGACAGGGTTTTTAAAGAGGTTTAAATGTGTAATGGAGTGTGAGATAAATGGTAAATCGGAAAGTTTAAGATCATGACAAAAGTGTTGTTCGATATCTAACCACGAATCGTCAGAAGAGATGGGATTAATCCATTTAAGTATGTATTGGAGTTGATGAGTAACAAAATAATTATAAAAATTTGGCGCTTCAAGTCCACCAGCTGTTTTCGCCTTCTGTAGAGTTGATAGTTTGATTCTAGCAGGTTTATTCATCCAATAGAATTTAGTTATAGCAGAATTTAAAGTTTGGAACCACTTTTGTGGGGGTTTTATTGGAATAGCAGAAAACTGGTAATTTATCAGAGGGAGAATAGACATTTTTATGATTGAAATTCTACCCATCAGTGAGAGAGGAAGATGCATCCATCGCTGAAGTTTGTCCTCAATGGTTTTTAGTAATGGTTTTAAGTTCAGAATGTATAACTCTGATATACTGGCGGAGATATTAATTCCTAAATATCTTATGTTACCAATGTGTAGTGAAAAATTAGAAATGAGACCCGCCAGATCACTGTTGCGCAAATTAAGTGGGAGTATTGTACATTTTGACCAATTAATGGAATAATCTGATACTAATGAGAAGGAATTGATAAGACTAATTGTTTCGGGTAGTGAGGAGGATGGATTTCTTAGATAGAGTAGAATATCATCAGCGTAAAGGCTAATCTTATGATTAATGTTGGGAGTGCTGATTCCGCTAATGATGCTGTTTTGACGGATTGCTGCAGCTAAAGGTTCTATAAATATGGCGAATAGTGAGGGTGAGAGTGGGCAGCCCTGCCTTGTACCTCTGTGTAGCATGAATCGTTGTGAGATAAGTCCGTTTGTATCAATCTGTGCCATTGGAGAGGAGTATAGTATTCTAACCCAGTGTGTAAATGAATCCCCAAATCCAAATTTTTTCAATGTGGAAAAAAGAAACTCCCAGTTGACTTTGTCGAATGCCTTCTCGGCATCCAATGAAAATATAACAGTGGCTTCTTTGGAAAGGGAAGAATGATGTATGATATTAAATAGTCTACGCAAATTTGTGGCTGAATGTCGTCCTTTCATGAATCCTGTCTGGTCAGAATGTATTATGTATGATGTAACCTTCTCTATACGTAAAGCTAATGTTTTACTGATTATTTTTGTGTCTGCATTAATGAGCGATAGTGGGCGATAATTTGCTGGAGATGTAGGATCTTTATTTGGTTTCAAAAGAAGGCATATAGTTGCGGTGTTCATTTCTGTAGGTAATTTTGCATTTGTTTTAATTTCTGCAATAAGTCTCATGAAAACCGGTGCCAAAATATCCCAGAAGTGTTTATAAAATTCGACAGGAAAACCGTCCGGGCCCGGAGATTTTTTATTAGGCATTTGTTTTACTGCGTTCCAGAGTTCTGTAATGGTAATTGGTGCATCTAGTATGTTTGACTGATCCTGCGTGAGTTGTGGTAGCTCTATTTTGTTAAGAAAGCTATCAATGTCTTCCGGGTTAGTTTTATTTGTTTGAGAATAGAGTTTGGAATAGTAATCCTTGAAAAATGTATTTATTTCCTCCGGAGCTTGGATAGGCTTCCCTGTCGAGTCCATTATTGTGGATATGATTGTTTTTTCTTTGTTGCGTTTGACTAGACTTGCAAGATATTTTCCTGAGTTATTATTGATCTCAATTTGTTCATATTTCAACCTTTGTGCAAGGAATTTTACTTTTTTATTTGTTAATTCGTTTAATTCTGATTTTAATTTTTGTAGATGATTTAAAGTAGGTTCATTTGGGTTTTTAGAATATGTATTCTCTAATTTCTTTATTTTCTTCTCTAACAATTCCTCTTTATCACTTTCAATTTTCTTTTTGTATGTAGAGTAGGAGATAATTTTTCCCCTTAATACGGCCTTCCCCGCTTCCCAAAGTATTGACGCTGGTATATCTGTTGTGTCATTCAGTTGAAGGTAGGTTGCCCACTCCTGTTTGATGTATTTGCTGAAATCAGCGTCTTCTAAAAGAGAGATGTTAAATCGCCATTTTATGGTCATTTTCCTTTGTGGGGTCGGAGACCATTGGAGTAATACTGGAGAATGGTCACTTAGAGTGATTGGATGAATGTCTATTTTATCGAGATTTGAAATAATTGAATTACTGGTTAGAAATAGATCAATACGAGACTGAGATTTATGAACAGGTGAGAAATAGGTGAATTCTTTTGTTTGAGGGTTTTTCAGACGCCATGCATCGCTGAGTCCAAAGTCTTCCATACATTTCCTTATTGTTTCGGTTGAGTATGAGTTATATGTATTACTACTGGATCTGTCGAGTTTGGGGTTTATTACTGTATTGAAATCTCCTCCTATTATTATTGGATGATCGGCCATGCCAGAAATGGAATTAAAAAAAGTATTAAAAAAATTGGCATCATCGCTATTTGGTCCATATATGCATGCTATGGTTACTGTAGTACCATTAAATGTAGCATTAACAATGACAAATCTACCCTCTGGATCTGTTATGGTTTTGTTGTGTGTGAAAGAAACCTTTTTATGAATAAGTATTGCAACGCCTCTTTGTCTGGAATTAAAATGAGATGCGTATATTTTATTATAATTGGATGAGGCGAGTTTGTCAACTTCCGATTCTTGAGTGTGCGTCTCTTGAAGGAGACAAATATCTACTTTACACTTGCATAGGTAATTGAACACTTTAAGTCTTTTAGCCAGTGTACCCATTCCACGGATATTCCAAGTCATTACGTTAAATGAATGCATGGGAATAAAATAACTATATCATGATACTGGGCGATTTCTGATTGGATGTGTAAATGTGTAGGAAAATGTGTGTGTGCATTGAGAGGCAGGTGGAATGGGGTAAACAAGACATGAAATAACAAGTCACAACAGTAACGCAACTGAAAACAAGTATCAAACATAGATAAGGTGCTGTACATGGCGAGATTTAGGTGCATGTTACCTATGATACATAATAAAAATAAGACAAAAGAAAATTGGGGCTTTAATATTAACTTATATCAGCTTATAAACCCTGTAAAACGATCAAAGAGCCTAGAAAGCCAAGGTGTTGTAGTTTCATTACGGTAAAGAGTTCCATCTATGTAGAGCTTGTCAACAGCGATTATAGCTCTTTTTCCTTCTTGGATGCACTTCCTTCGGATTGGGAAGAGTAATTTGCGTCTCTCCAAAATCTCACGGGGAAACTGATCGTTAAGACCAAAGTCTGTGTTTTTAAGATGCTTGCCATGGCGCAGAACCAGCTGTTTGTGCTTGTAATGTTCCAGCTTTGCCACGATAGGTCGTGGGCGCTTGTTTCTCAGGTTCTTGGGGCCGATTCTATGTACGCGATGAAAAGTAATGTCCTCAACAGTGTCCTGAGGAATGTGGAGTTGATTGCACATAAAGTCCTTTATTAGCTTTCCGGGGTTGTCACTATCCTTCTGTTCAGGGATTCCAGAGAAAACCAAGTTGTCTCTCATTGATCTCGACTGTAAATCCAGCAAGGCTTCTTTCATCTCTTTATTTTCCTTTACAACAGTAGTCATTTGATTTGTGAGTGTCGAAACGGCGTCTTTTAAAGTTTTGTTTTCCGCTAACAACGTGAGCGTTTGCGCGTGATTAAACTCTAAACTCTCCCGGACGCATTGAATCTCTTTGTGTAAAACCTCAATTAAAGAGACCCTTGAATCGAGAGAAGCAAGGGAGCTTTTGATCGAAAGAAGTGTGTCGTGTATATCATTACTGACCTCCTCTTGCATGTTATCCGATGGGGAGTCTGATTGGCGACACCTTTTACTACATGGCGTGGATGGGCTTTTTTCCCCTACCGCGTTGTGACTCATGTTACACAGTTGGTCAAAGCATTCGTCGATATACTTCTCGAGTTGATCCAGGATGGATAGATGATTGATTGCCGCAGATAAGTTGTTTAATCAACCAATATGGTGAGCTTGCCTCGTCTGGGAGCAACAGGGGGCTGCCATGTTGTTTCTTGCACCGGTCTCGTCCTCGTCATGTGATCACAGACGCATCACACCCCACAGACGCATCACACATTAATAATGTCAAGGTAGGTAAACAAGAGGTACTGGTCAGTGTGTGTCAGGAAACCAAACCTGCCTGTGCTCCGACAGCCTTTCATGCGCACCTCGCTCGGACTCCAATCAAGCCTTTCCCTCACCTAACCACATCATTACTGCCCTGGCATTTTCTCCTCTCTCCATCATATACATCAAACCATGTGGGGGTGGAATATGTTCATTATAAGAAAAAATGCTCAGAAATGTCCACCCACGGCAGAAAAGACGTGCTTCTCCTTGCTCCCCATAATTAAAGTCCCACTCATAACCATAAAGTGGTCGGATTGTTAGACAGTCTTTGGGTTGCCCCAGCATTTCTATTTAACATTTGAACATTTGAAATAATGTCTATGTAACGAAAAGACAGTAATGATTGAGTGACTGAGGGCTTGTCACAATTTACAATAGGCCTGGAGCACCCTCTGCAGGCAACAAAGAGAACGACATGTTATAAAACAGTGAAAACAAGCTTTCCAATGTATCTAATGGCATGCTACATAATAAATCGCGTCATGATAAACACACTTTAAGCTCATAACGGGTTTGGTGATGGACAAACGTGGAGGTCAGCAACTAAGTCCAGGACTACAGAGTGAATTGCTTCAGCAGCACGTCGAAGTAGTAACATCCAAAGTGAACAGGATTACTCCAAACTGCAGGAAGGAAGCACAAATACTACTCCAGGTATGAAACAATGCAAATTCTCAGTCATCCTGGTGGTTAATTATATCTTCAAATAACTGGACTGGACTTACTTTTTTGGGCAGATGGCCTTTCAGTGATGAAGCCCATAATCCATGTCCACCTGTGGGAGTGATCGTCTTTAAAAATTGCCATAATGCTACAGGACAGGGGTTCCCAAAGGGGGGTCGGGACCCATCAGGAGCTTAGAATTCATAACAATGAATTTGATGTCTGCATAGGCTCTCAGTCATACAGAAGTTGTCCATCTACAATGAAGGTTTTTAGCATTGATCAGCTGAGATTAGGACCGTTCAGACTGAACTCAGGTGTGAGGTCGTTAGGACTTAGAACTACAAAGACTCTTAACTACAAAGGTGTTTACCTACATGTGAGAGTAGCTGTTTATAGAGGGAAGGGACTGAGCCAAGCTGAACTTCTCCCTATGGTCTTTATCTGGACTGGGCTAAACTGAACTTTAGTGCGCTGACAAAGCCTTTTGGACGAGACGCAAAACATTCGACACTTCAACTACAGAGTACAGAAAATGACTCAAGAACTTTTGTTGAAAATTAATTTGATGTTTTACTGATTAAAAGCATAGTATATTTCAGTGAAATCAAGCTGAATATCAAAACATACTATCAAAACAGACATGAATAAAGAACATTTTAAATGTTGTGCATCTGAATTTATTATAAATACTAATTATACTTTACAGTGGAGGGTCCGAAGTTGTTGGTCTGGTGATTTTGGGGGTCGCAGCACAAAAGTTTGAGAACCCCTGCTTATAGGACGAAGAGCAAAACATTGGCATCTGCCCAAAAAAGTAAGTCCAGTTGAATTGGTTTTAGAAGATACTCCTGAGGACTATTTCATAAAACTCGCTCAGTAAAGCTAGGCTTAGGCTCCAACTCCTGGCTTATATGAGGCACAACATTTCAAGCTGCGATTACTGGGTTGCAACAAAGGGACGCACGCTGAGCTTGGCTAATCTCACTAATTCAAGACAGGTTCAACTAATTAAATTCCTTGGTGTTATTATAGATGACAGAATTCCTTGGAAATCTCATATTAAATATATATCTACGAACATTTCTAGAAGCATTTCAGTAATAGCAAAAGCAAAGCACATTTTAAACATCAAAGCTCTACATATCTTATACTGTTCTCTGATTTTGCCCTATTTATATTATTGTACTGTGGTTTTGGGTAGTAAAAACTGTTAAATAGTATTGTTGCTAAAAAGAGCAAAGAATAATTCATAAAGTTGGGTTTTTGGACCACACAAACTCATTATTTTAAAATCAAAGATCATGAAGTTTTGTGACATTGTTGAGTTCTAAACAGTACAGTATTGCTTGCCCTGTTTCCAAAAATAGTCACAGAAGGTTTGAAAAGTGGCTAAATCTGTGCTAACACTTTTTTAATGGCGTTCATCGCGTTTTGGAAAAGGGCTCTTCAGATGTGATACAAAGCAAGATACAAACTGTTACCAAGCCAAATACAAAGAAGGTTCCAAGAACGTACTGGTTGTTATGAATTACGTGATGAATTGAACGTTAGGATTCAGAAACATAGCACAACTTTGAAAAGTTAAGACAGTTAATGGGATACAATTGTGGAACAAACTGGAAATGGAGTTGAAACGATGTCCAAACATCAACCTGTTCAAATATAATCCAAACAAAAGACTTTTGAAATATATAGAGAGGAAGAAATGTGTTGCCACTAGGAGGCGCAGTAGGATCATTTATGTGTATTTTTTCCTCTATAATCAAGGAAGAGTGTTGCTGCTTGGAACGGTTGCTCAAATTTACAAATTGAGAATTAGGGTAGGCAAGTTATGGATCTGTTGAAAGGAATCCTCCCAACGGGCTCAACACCTTGTCTTTCAATGCACCACTCAGCATAGGAACATCATCTACAAAATCAGCTGTTAGGGCAGCTGGGTGGGGGTTTGTTGGTGGGGAGCTACTGCCCTCTTCAACTGGCCAGCTCTACACCCTGGCTTTTTAATGCACCTCACTATGCAGGGCTTACATCATACTTCACACATAACTCAATTAAATAAATATATAATAATCATAATAATAATTAAACACAAATTAAAATTATATTGAGGATGGTAATGACAGCTGGGAAGTAGCAAGTCTCGGAGTATAATATGTATTAATGCTTTTTAATGCATTACAGTATGTAGGGCTTTCATAATACATTATACATGGAGAAAAAAAGAGAAAATTGTACACAAATTGATATTATACTGAGGATGGTAATGACAACTGGGAAGTAGCAAGATCATGAAGTATAATATGTACTGCATAGTAACGTACCTTTATAACATAAAAATAGTGACTTCTGGTAATGTTACCAAGGTTTGGCATTGGTAACATGCTGAAATATATTATATTAATTATAATATAATTATAATTAATATAATAATTATATATTATATTAATTATAATATATTATATTAATTATAATATAATTAATTATATTTGTTACTTGCTTTGTACTAAACATCGTATATGAAATTAGATTGTGGTTGTCGTTGTGCTTCGTTTCTGTTTCTATATGAACATTTCAAACAATGCTTTGTAATTTGGTCTGTGTTAAAAAAAAAGCCGCTTTGAAGTGTAACTGGTTCTCCTTTGACATTGATGAAAATCAAAATATGATACTGCTAATTGTATGATTGATAATGTAATTGCAATAGCATAAAGTTATTATTATAGTTCTGTCATGTAATGTCCTTATGTAGATGCTATATTGTAAATGTTGTATTGATTTTGGGGGTGGGCGCTTATAAGCTCTTGCTTCAGCCCACTCCTTTTGAGCAGAATGTTTACTGCTCAAATAAACTAATAAATTAAATAAACTAATTTGATTCCCCGTTTGGGGGATCGCATTTCCCCAATTTTCAGTTTTTCAGGGGAAAGGATCGGGCAAAGATTTGATCTGATATAATGGTGTTTAATGAGAGTGTTCCGGCAAATGTGGCCTGTTCCCTGAATCCATCACATCAAACCAAAAGTGTTGCGAAACTACTAATTTACAAATTAAGCACTGGTCCTGTGGGCTAAGGTTCCTTTTATTGGACAAGCTTTTTGATGACACATAATGTCATTAATGTGTCACGCAACTTTGTATTTCACAGATGAGAGACAAAGACAATGTTGGTGTATGGTTATAATTTATTGCATAAAGTAATTGATTTTGTGATGTCATGTTTTCTTTTTCACATTTTTGAGGCCAACATACATTTTGGTCAGATGATGGCGATAATACCCTGCTTGTGTCATTTACATTGCCCATTGGTGTTGGATTCCACGAAGAAGAAACAGCTTGTGCTCAGTCTAAGTTCTCTGACTATATTTCCATAGTAACTGAGCCAGACCCAGAGTGAGCCTGGTTTATGAAACCGAAAAGACGACACAATAAGCCAGACTTGGCCAAATAAGCCTAGCTTACAGAGTAAGCCAGCTTTATGAAACAGCCCTCTGGTGTGCTTTTGACTGGGGAGCAAGGATGTAGTGTGTGAGTGCTGGCACAAACTGGTTGCTGGTTGGTCAGTCGCAAGGGGCACCACACCTGTGGCTACAATAGTAACTTAACACCACTGAGTCTGGCGTGAATGAACAGTGTAGCACTTTGAGAAACTTGGTAATACAGGCTTGTTAAGCGCAAGTGTAAGCCAATTTTATTTTTATTATGATTATTATGATTATTATGATTATTATTATTATTAGGGGTGCAAACTGTATCTGTAAGGTAGCAATTTCATTACTAGTATTAGGGTATATAATGTCTAAATGTCTAAAAACCAAATCACAATCTAGTCAAAAAGAATGTCCAAAAAATGTGAAATGTAGCACACACCGTTACAGCCCACAGTAGCCCGTCGTTCCCATGTCTTTGTCACTCACCGGAACATTAACCCACTGTTACCGCGAGGCCTCGGGCTGCAAATCTCCCACAGCGAAGGGAGGGAATAATCCTAGATGCCACGAAACCACTTTTAATGTGGCGTTTTAACCAGCGTAGGCTGCATTCAAACGGCCTGAGCTCACTTCCCCATCCCACTGTGGAGAAAACGGCACGGTCGCCCACAATGCCCTTGGTGAGTCCTTGCACAAACGTGTACTTTGAAACAGATGCCCGCAGTAGGAATGGAACAAACCCGACGCGACGAGGTGAGAGGGGGAGAGAGGGAAGCCATCTGTTCAGAGGTGCTGGGGCGTTGGAGTGACACTGCAGCGACCTGTGCACGCAAGTTCAATCGGTTTAAAACTACACCAGGGTGCGAGTTCAAATTGAGTTGAAATTGCGTTCTTAACCTCTTAGCCCCCACTTTGAGCAAACACATTTTCTTCAGGTTTGGCTTTACCCAAAACTTAAAGCTCCTTGACTGAAAAGCCTATAGGCCTCAAAGCTAAGACCTACATAAAACTGATCTAAGATTTTCCTTGTGTTGTTGCTGTGTGTTTGTCACTTTTTTTGTCATTTACATCTCATTGTTGACGAGAAGCTTTTAGATTTGGGTAAACCCAAGCTGGAGAAAATGTGCTCGGTTAAGGCGGGGGTTACGAGGTTAACTTTGGTAATTCTCAGTGATCATCATGGAAAATTTTGGGCGTTTTGGAGTTTACAGTGGAAGATTTTTGTGGTAGATGATACTGCAGTGGAAAGCAGTTGTTTTGTTTGATCTGGTTTAAATAAAAGATCAAGCGTAAAAAAAAATTGACTTACGGGAAAAAGATTACATGTGGGTTAAATGGTAACAATGATGTAATGATGGTGATAGGAAAATAACTTTTTATGGGTAACAAGTTGACTTCCAAATGGTTATATTGTCTACTACTCTGATTGGGCACAATCTCCTTATTCACCTTATTCCGTACTTTCCGGTGAACACCGCCATGACCTTCTCTCGCAGTTTACATAGGACCGCAGACGTCAAGAGAAAATCAGTTACTACACAGACACAAGGCCGTTTAAAAGTCATTAAATAAATTGTGCCAAAATCAAGGCATTAAATGTAATAAAAAAGCATTACATTGGATTCAAACTGGCATTAAAGTGATAGTTTGGAAGTCTAAATCTATTACAAATTTTATAAAATGTGCAAAATCAACCACCTAATAACTAACAAGCCTTTATTCGTTATAATTTTGATGATTATGGTTTACCGTCCATTTTCAAAATATTCTAATTTTATGAGATTTTTAATTTGGGGTTTTTACAAGATGAGCCACAATAATCAAAATTGTAACAAATAAAGGCTATACATATCTCACTTTGCATGTAACGAGTCTATCATATATTAGTTTCACAGTTTAAGTTGAATAACAGAAGTGAATGCACTTTTTCATATTCTAATTATATGATGAGCACCTGTATATAAATACTATAATACTAAAAAAAAAATCCCTCCTTCCCAGATCTCAGTAACTAATCAGTCTAGTATCCTCCAAAATTATGGACTCAGTTGCAGCTTTGGCTGAAATTTACCACTTTTTTTGCTCGAAAGTTTCACATTTTGTCCAATTTTCTGTCAGATGAAATGTTTGCAAATCTTAAGAAATGGAAAAAAAAGTGCACATTTCTTCTGCGTTTGTGGCATGAACATTTATTTGAGCATTAAAATAGCATTAATAAAGTGTTAAATTTGTCTTGCTTCTGCCTATATAAACCCTGTTGTAGCAGCAAACATTTGTGTGTGTGTGTGTGTCTCGCTTTGTGATTGATTGACAGCGGCTTTGTCCAATAAGATGCGGTAACGTCCTTTGGGCCAGCCAGCAGGCCCAATGGATATGTAAGATGAAAGGATAAAACTCTGCACTGCTGTTGCGCTCCCAAAGAATTTATTTTTGCACCACAAGGCAATGTTTCGGGCATCACTTAGCCCTTCGTTGTTTTATCCTTTCATCTCACGTACTGTTGAACTCTTGCACGCCACTAAACTGACCTGGGATGTGCGTGTCTGTCTAACCCCAATTGACATGTAACACATTTTGAATAATATTATCGATAATCAAATACACTTGGGTTATTATTTAAAACTGTTTAGGCCTGCAGAGAAGGCTTTGACAGCACGCCATTGCATTGTGGTATGCCTGTATTATGAAACATGGAGAGACTGGGTGAAAAGAGCTTAAAATACCAGGATATCTCAAATAACATCTGCTTTCAGACGCACCTCTGTTAGTCTAATCAAGCAAAAGCTCATAAATCATCACAGTACGGCGTATCGATACACTGGGTGGCACGAGCAGAGCCTCAGAGGATGCACAGCGGATGACATGTTTCCATAAACATTGCACATCTGGATTGGGGCTGGCACAGTCTGTGTTTGTGTAGGGCTCTGTCATTCTGTACGTCCATCACATGAAGAAAGCATTAGGAGTCCTCAGAACACAAGTTGTTCTTCCATATGTGTTACTGGTGGGATTTGGAGCATGATCCTAAAAGGAAGATGTAGATCAGGAGCAATTTGACAACCTGCAAACAGAAATTAACTGTTTTACATGACATCAGCGGTGAGATACGTGCCAAGACATCATAACTACTAATTCTACGACTCCAACTTTTACTGCAACCACTACTGTGAGCTAGCCTGGCTAACGCCAGACTGCTGTGTGCGCTCGAATCCTTTCGAACTTCACAACAGTCTGGGGACCATGGCCGACATTTTTCCATGGATTTGGGCACCAATCACAGAACGAGGAGGGACGGTAAGACGATGACGCGCTATTTGACATAAAGCTTGTAGTTTGTTTAGGGATAAAAAAAATAAAAAATATTTACGGATCCAACATGACAGCAGCAGACGCGATGCCATCTTTCGATCAAGCTTTAGAACGTGTTCTAAATAGTTTAGCTCAAAAGTTTACAGCAGGTACGTCATACGTCATCTGATACCATGATATGATTGGCTATGGCTACGTGCAGACGCATGAGAGACATTCGTAGCGCCCAATAAACGGCTATGGACAATCGTAAACCACACCTCTCCTACGAGAAAATGAATTGGTGGTCCCCAGACTAAATATCACTTGTGATTTTAGTCTGGCGTTAGCCAGGCTAACTGTGAGCTACTTTTATGTATCAAAATGGCAGTTCGTAACACAGACACCTACTATGCAGCTTAGGTGGCATTCACGCTGGAGAGTTTGTCGTTTTAACAAGAGAGAAGAAAAGGAATTACTCGCTAGTTTCCCCTTTATAATTTTTGACTTTTACAGTGGGAACCAGATGTTTACATACACTTTATAAAAAGACACAATATGCATTTTTTTTCTCAGTGTCTGACATGAAACCAGAATTAACTTTTACTTTTTTTAGGTCAGTTAGAATGTTCAAATAATGATATATATTATATTTAAAAAAAAAAAGTGTTACTTTCTACAAAGCCAGAAGTTTACATACACTATACTTTTAAACAATTCGGGAAAGCCCAGATGACGATGTCATGACCTTGGAAACACAAGTCTGGTTCATCCCTGGGTGCAATTTTAAGACACTTGAAGGTGCCAGGTTCATTGGTTAAAACAATTATACGCAAGTATAAAACATGGAATTGTCCAGTCATCATACAGATCTGAAAGAAGGCGGGTTCTGTGTCCCAGAGATGAACGTGCTGTGGTCTGAAATGTGAATCAACCCAAAAACAAATGCAAAAGACCTGGTGAAGATGCTGAAACGGGTAAGAGTTTGTCATTATCTAGAGTGAAACAAGTACTGTACCAACATGGGCTGAGAGGGTACTCTGCCAGGAAGAAGCTCTTACTCCTAAAGAAACATAAAAAAAATCTAGATTGGAGTTTGCAAATGCAAACAAGGATAAAGACTTTAATTTTTTTAGACATATCCTGTGGTCTGGCGGGAAAAAAGATGAATTGTATGGCCATAATGATCATCCTCACGTTTGGAGGAAAAAAGGGGAATCTTGCAAGCCTAAGAACAGCATCTCAACTGTGAAATACAGGGGTGGCAGCATCATGCTGTGGGGTTGTTTTGCTGCGGGAGGGACTGGTGCACTTCACAGAATAGATGACATCATGAAGAAAGAACACTATGTGAAAATATTGGAGCAACATCTCAAGACATCAGCCAGGAAGTTAAAGCTTGGGCGCAGATGGGTCTTCCAAATGGACAATGACCAAATGCAAACTGCCAAACTGTGGCTTAAGGATAACAAATTCAATGTTTTGAAGTGGTCATCACAAAGTCCTGATCTCAATCCAGTTGAAAAGGCATGTGCACGCAGGATGGCCTACACATTTGGCTCAGTTACACCAGTTCTGTATGGAGGAATAGACCAAAATTCCTGCCAACTACTGTGAGAGGCTTGTGGAAGGATATCCGAATGTTTGACCCAAGTTATACAGTTTAAAGGCAATGCTACCAATATTAATGAATATAGAACTGTGTAGAAAATTATATCTCTCATTCTTCTGGCATTTAGCAAATAGAAACAATTTTGAAAATTCTAATTGAAAAGTAAAAGTTAATTCTGGTTTCATGTATATGTGTCTTTTTATATATTGTATGTAAACATCTGTTTCCCACTGAATATGTAGAGAGCAAAAGAAAAATACTTCATCAGGATTATGTAGAATAGATCATGTGGGCCACATGAATTTTCTCTCAATAAAAGCATAGTCGTCGTCTTGCTGCATGAGGCTTGGACAGTAACGGAGTAAATTTACTATACTGTAGAGGTTTTAGGATTTGTACTTTATATTTTTGTTGAGCACATGTTCCATCTACAAGGCTCATGATGCACACTCCAGAACATTAGGGAGAGCTGTGCATATGTGCTGTCACTGATGGCAAAGACGGTTTGTCCCCATCTGTTGCCGTCTTTGTTTTTGAAGCCGCAATGTTATTATTCACCACACTTTCATACAATACATCTTTACTGTATATTTGGGGTTGGGGTGAGTTTAATCTGTAAAGCACTTTGTGTTACATTTTTCTTTGAAAGGGGGCATGTCATGCATATGGAGCTTAAAAATAGACTTAGACTTCAGCTTTGTCCGAGGATTAACTCAAAACTGAGTGAATGTTGTGATACTCCAGGTCAATCTTTGATGAGGGAACAATGTTAAAACATGGTTAGAACCTCAAGAAATCGATTTTACATGATATGTTTACATGAAAAGAGCTTTATAAATATTGATTGATTGAAATTACACTTACACCTTGAAATACTCTGGTACTTTAACTGAAGTAATCATTTGACGGAGCAACTTGTACTCATATTACAGTCATATTTGACAAAATATCTACTTTTACTCAAGCAATGGAATCAAGTACTTTGACCATCACTGCACTGCAACATATAAGCTGGAAAGTTCTGCGGTGTGGCTTTTAGTACAACATAAAACAAAAGTTAAGGTATCTAGCGGCCACCCCAGCAGCCTGACGTCTCTGCCCTCCGTGTCATTGTGTTTCAGAAGTCGTTTGGAGCGTGATGAAGGCAGAGCTTCTCCAGGGATCTGCAGATGATGAAGCAGCTGTTTGCACGGACCACGGAACAGCCATTTTTCACTTATAACAAGAACCGGTATCGTCCATAGCGTGGTCAAAGATAGAAGACCAGTAATAACACAGAGAGACACATGAGTTAAGAACAGTAGAGGTTATATGTTTCTATGACGGTCCTAAACTAAAAATGTTGTCAAACAGCAATACCAAACTTGCTTCCCATGCTACTGACAATGCTGTTTCTGCCAGGAGTTTTTCATTAATTTTTTTACTTCAAAGCAAAGCAGCAAAATCTTCCTAAAGACGAGTTGGTGAACTCATGTCCTGTCCCCAGCAAAGTTTTAACCATAGCCACACAGACTCTCCTTTTTGACGGCTCTTTATGCCACTGTTAGCTTTTATCATCAAGTCAGATTCTTCAAAGTTTGTTCTGCAAATTGTTCTGCAGAGAAATGAATAGAAATGAATTGGGGCAAGTGTATATAGCAGAGACCTGCTACATACACCTCATTGTTTCAGAGGTGAAACTATGAAATAGATAACTTTTTTTTGTGCAGTATTGTGTATTTCAATTTTCTACGAGACTCTCTTTTTTATGTCCTCTCCAAAGTTGTTTTTATTATTCTTTTTAGTGGTTTCTTGTGGAGATGGGGGTGTAAGAACAGGGGATGCCCGGGGATAAACCTCCATCTGTTCCGTCGCTGTCGACTGTTTGACATGTGTACATTACATTTGTTTGTCAGTTTCTGTTTGATCAAATTAGCAGCACTCGAAAATCCCTGTGAAACAACTGTTGCTGTGATACTGGGCTGTGCGAAAGCAAATTCCATGATTGACTGACCATGAGCATGTCTGGAGTTGAGTTTTGTTTCACATGAAGACACTATACCTGATTTTCTTATCCTTTTTTTTCTAGTAATGGAATGAAATTTGTTTTGTCCCTCTTTAGTATATTGTAAAGTCAGACATTTATGGGAAAAATACTGTGCATCTAATTATAAAACATTTGCATAAATTTAATGAACTTGCAGATTTATTTTCTTGACCCTTGAAAGTGACCCTGCAGATTGTGAAATGTGCCTATAAAGTCGACCTTGTAAGAATTGGGATGCTACAAACACATTCGGAAAGTGAGGAATGGGGAATGTTAGTTATGATCCGAAACTTCATTAAGTGCCTTCCTCTTTCATTGTTTGCAATTTTAAAAAATCAGATATTGGACCTTTAAGCAACTTTGAGTAAACATATTCTTAGAAGCTCAAAGTGAGGAGGTCAGGAGGTGATGTCGGGGCCTCAATCTGTCATGTCAACACTTATATTGCCTTCACTAAATGTCAGTGTCCATAAGTAGTAGATTAAAGTCTTTTATAGCCAAATACTAAATTAGCCAGAGTGATTATTTTGAAGTAATAACAACAATGGCGTGATGGGTAATCACCACTGCCCACCGAGAGTCGGTGGGCAGTGGTGATTTTGGGCCATCAGAAAAAATATAACAAACTGCCACAGTTGTGCTATTACATTAACTGGGTTGCAGCAGGAGCCGGGGCTGCTGTTTGAGATGAATAAAATAAATAAATAAAGTAACACAAGCGTTTTTTCAAATGTGTTTTTCAAGTGTCTGCGCGAGTTCTGGAGGAAAAAGAAAAAAGGCAATTAGCAATAAATATACAAAATGTGGATAAATTATATATTTTTCATCTACATAACTCAGTGCTGGCTGTGGAGATGTATCAGGCTCAGACAGTGTGGGCAGCGGCCCATATGAAAAGAGAAAGTGTCAGCTGGAACCGATCCTACAACCTTTGACTTATAAAGCTAACGCCCCATGAGTTGAGCTAAAACTCTGTGGGCATGTCTAAATCATTAACACTCCTGGGCTGAAATTAGGTTCTGAAATTAGGTGACTAAGACTAATTTCCTGAGTCCTGACATTTTCATCGGCATATATAACTAAATTGGCAGTGAAAAGAAGGAACTAAAATCATCTGAACTTCCAGTGACTCAGTTTGAAAGTACCTCATATTTAAATTCACTGCCAAAGGAACAAGTCTGTGCTTTGTTCTTGGAGTGAATATGACACATGTGTTTGAATACAATGATACCAATGTAAAGTTAACTGAATTAATGAGTGATTTAGATACATTAAATTTACATAAACATTTTGTCAAATAAAACTAGAAAGGATTGTTTGACTAAATCTTGACTTTGAAACTAAACTACATAGATATACACTAAAATTAACACTGCTTCCAATGTGCAGTAGAATTGCTGACTAATCTTTCCAAGAAAACACATCACAGGATGCCCTAAAAGCTCTACCAGTAAGTGATTGTCTGCATCATAGTGATCTAAAACAAACAAACTAAATATAGTATGCCATATTTCAAAATGGACACTGGGGCGAATGAGCAACAAACTCGATATCTGCAGCCATAAAACAAAAGTTGCGCTCGGATAAACTTCGAATTGCTCTGTTTGGGATAGACGTCTGAGCGAGTTTATTTATCATTTGCTCTTACCCCACGAGGCAGCGTCTGAAATGCCTATTGATTTTGTGGCTGAGAGGGTCGTCTTTAGAGAAAGAGAAGAAACAAAATACAGAGCTGGAGGAGAAAATGAATCACACAGAGGATTTATGAAATGTTTTTACATGAACAATTGACTAGTTAGTAAAGTAATAGTTTGGTATAAACATGGTATTTTCTTCCAAAATTGATACTATTTACACAAGCAACAAACCCTTTATACGGACGCTGAAGAATAGGCCTTTTGTCTTTGACCCATCTGTGAATCTCAGAGCAAAAAGTATCACAAGCAGCTAATCAAGAGCACCAAGCTAAAGGATGAGCATACTTTACATGTTTTGGGTTGGTAGGGGACTATGGTGCGCTGTAACGGGTTACTCTAATCTGACTAGTTTGTTCAATAACGAGTAATAAACGCATTACTTTTTCCAAACCAGTGTTCATATTAAAGTCACTTTTCCACATCTATATGAGTTACTATTCTGTCATTTTCCATAGGAAAAATATACTTCTTTTTTCTTGCGTCTCAGGGAGTAACATATGTGACATGTCACATTTTCAGTATGAAGACAACTTGTGACATAAACATAGACAACAATAGAGGAGGAGAGAGATATGGCAGCATTGTTGATGTTGCTGTTAAAATGCACTTCCAATAACGTGACTATTGGTAAAACCGGTTGTCATTTAAATTTTGAGGCAGGGAGGTGATGCCGGCAGCTGATTAATGTAACTAATAAGTTACTTTTTAAAGGAGTAATCAGGAAACTGTAATCAGATAACTTTTTCAAGTAATCTGTGGCAACACTGCTGGTAACTGGCAAATTTCCGACTTCACACTTGTAAACTCGGAGATGATCAGAGTACTCTGGGTTAGAATATGAGATGAAGACAGCAATGGCGGCCCCCAGAGGAGATGTGCAGCTATGGATAAAACTTTGACAAAACCACTGCATCAGTGAAGTGAACTTTATCGTCGGTCACAGCCTTCAATATAACGTAATTTAGCATGTTTTAACTTGTATCTTGTGTAGCGAAACGTTTATATAACATTAGCATCATAATTGCTAACTGTTAGCATTAGCCGTTTTGTTTACATACGACTTTATTCAGCTGAACGCTGTGAGGTCGTATGTTGTAATTTTCAAGTGGGAATAATCGCAGTTACCAGCCTGTTAGCTCATGTCAGGAACTGGAGCACTTGTACAGGTGGATCTGATCATTTCCATAAATGTTTCTTGTTCTGGGTCTACTGGGTCTTTTCTCTTCTGGAAATGAAAATCTGTTTTTTTTTTTTACCAGACAGGTTCTAATTAAATGCTGACGTTTCTTCACAAAACATGTACAGTGGGAACCAGATGTTTACATACGTTTGCATTTTTTTTTCTCAGAGTCTGAAATGAAACCAGAATTAATTTTTACTTTTTTAGGTCAAGTCTAATTTAAAATATATATAAATTTATATTCGCTCAATGTCAGAAGAATGAGAGATAGAATTTTTTTAGAAATGTTTTTGTTACTTTTTACAAAGTCAGAAGTTTACATACACAAGGACTGGACGGTCTGCGTTCTTGGCCCGTCTGCTCTGGGACTCCCATCGACCCTGGGTCTCTATAGCCTGTCCGTCCGTGGGAGTGGATCTCTCCTTCTGTGGTCCTCCCCAAGGTTTCTCTTTACTCCCCTGGGTTTTTGAGTTTTTCCTTGCCGTGCTGGAGAGTCTAAGGACAGGGGACACCCGCGCCGCTCGTCGCCACCTACTGCTGACACTTATTTGGACATTATGTTTGCCTGGATACTTGATTCACCTCAACTTTACATTGTCTTAGTTACTGCTCTGTTTTATTGCCTTAATGTTCAGTGCAGCTCTATGAGGCAACCCCTGTTGTGATATTGGGCTATACAAAACCATTGATTGATTGATTGATTGATTGATTGAACAATTTCGTGACCTTGGAAGCATAAGTCTGGTTCATCCTTGGGTGCAATTTCAAGACACTTGAAGGTGCCATGTTCATTGGTTAAAACAATTACCAGACAAGTTATCATACAGATCAGAAGGCGGGTTCTGTGTCCCAGAGATGAACATGCTGTGGTCTGAAATGTGAATATCAACCCAAGAACAAATGCAAAAGACCTGCTGAAGGTGCTGAACCTGGTAAGGGTTTGTCATCATCCAGAGTGAAACAAGTACTGTACCGACATGGGCTGAGAGGGTATTCTGCCAGGAAGAAGCCCTTACTCCAAAATAAACATCAATAAGCCACTTTGGAGTTTGCAAATAAATAAATAAATATTTTTATTTTGCCATAATGACCATCACGTTTGGAGGAAAAAGGGGGAATCTTGCAAGCCTGAGAACACCATCCCAACTGTGAAATACCGGGGGGCAGCATCATGCTGTGGGGTTGTTTTGCTGCGGAAGGGAGTGGTGCACTTAATAAAATGATGACATCATGAAGAAAGAACACTATGTGGAAATATTGGAGCATCATCTCAAGATATCAGCCAGGAAGTTAAAGCTTGGATGCAGATGGGTCTTCCAAATGGACATTTTCCCAAAGCATACTGCCAAACTGGTTACAAAGTGGCTTAAGGAAAACAAAGTCAATGTTTTGAAGTGGTCATCACAAAGTCCTGATCTCAATCCAGTTGAAAACATGTGCAGAGCTGAAAAGGCATGTGCACACAAGGTGGCCTACAAATGTGGCTCAGTTACACCAGTTGTGTCTGGAGGAATGGACCAAAACTCCTGCCAACTATTGTGAGAAGCTTGTGGAAGGAAATCCAAAATGGTTGACCCAAGTTATACAGTTCAAAGGCAATGCTACTAAATATTAATTAAATATTAATTAAATGTATGTAAACGTTTGGTTTTGTCAAAAGTAATATACAACCATGTAAAAAATGTTATCTCTCATTCTTCTGGCATTTAGCAAATATAAATGTTTTTTAAAATTCTAGTTGACCTAAAAAAAAAAAGTGAATTCCTGTTTCATGTCAGACAGTGAGAAAAAAATGCAAATGTCTCTTTTTATAAAGTGTATGTAAAAATATCAAGATTAATCCCATGCTGGGCATACAGTACTATTTGACATACCTGGAAGTTGTATCTCTCTGTTCTCTCTGTATCAATTTGGCAGTGATTGTGACTGTGGAGACTTTAAACACCTGCAGAGGGCGGTGTCAAAATCCCCTATAGCTGGTGGATTTGCCTATTGTGCACGTTTTGGGTTGATAGAAGAAACCAGGGCAACAGGAGGAAATCCACCCAGACACGAGAAGACCTTGGGAAAGCTGTACATGATTGAGGAACAAACCCATGATCCGCTTCACTCTGAGGTTTGTCTAAAAGGTGAACCTATTATTTTAGCGGTCTTGTGCTCTTCAATTTGGAAGTTATAAAGACATTGGTTGTGTTAAAGTGAATCTCGTTTTCCCACATGTCCCGGGCAAGAGAGGAGCGGGTGACAGCAGCGGAGACAGACACTGCGGATCTGTGATGGATGGAGTCTACGAGGCACATTAATCATCTGGTCACCTGTCAGTCCGCACATTTCCTTTCTCTATCTCCAATACAAACACACTCTATCCAATCATTTAAAACACTTTGGAGAGTAATGGATCACTTCTGTCAGTGGATGTATCTCTGTTGACTATATGTGTAAATATACTGCTGTTAATTACCGGTTATTAGCCTATTACTTGTAGTTCATGTGTAGATGAAGTGCAAAGACCTGTGTGATTGTGAAACCTGGGACAGCAGTGCCCTCTACTGGTCACCAAGTCTGATCTGGATTCAATGATAGATCAAGAAAAGCCACATTTGAGCAAGTATATTGGAACAACAGTCAGACACATAGACTAGTCTTACACATAAGTAAGTAATTCACTATATGCTTGCTGCTTCGAAAGTATAGAGCAATGTTTATGAGGAATTAATTCACTGTGAGTTGTGCTTCTAAGTCCAGTTGCCTTGCCTCTGGTGACATCACTGTGTTTGTGAGCCAGAATGTGAGACAACAGGTGTTATTTTGTTATCTGTGCATATGTCTGTTCCAAGCAAATAAACTAGAAAATAATGGGACAAGATGATGCGCTTTTGTCGTAACTCATGAAATATCAAATAAAATGAGGGGGAAATGAGGGGGATTTCAATACTTTTCCTGAGTGTATTGAAATAAGTAAAAACATACGTTCATACAAATTGTGGTTCAAGGTGCTTTCGGGAGACACAAAAAGGTACACAATGACTAAATAAATAGTAAAATCAATAGTGATTCAACAATAGATAATGATGTCCTCAAAATAAATAAAAAACGAGACCATTTAAACCAAGCATACAGGGGCATAAGCGTCAGGACTAATCGAGTTTTAAAAGGTTTAAACCACATCTGGATCAGTGACATCCAGTGAAACATTTAGAAAAGTGCTAAAACAGATTAGCATAGCTGCGGTTGTAATACAAGCCTTCTTACTTTTATTTATCGAAAACCAAACTGGTTGTTGACAGTATTACTGACACGAGCCCCATGAATGTCATAAATATTGTATTAATTGTGTCTATAATCAAGTTTACAGCAACTGCAAAATGAGACTATCATGATACTTCACTGTTCGATATACTGTCCTCCTACCCACGGGTCTGCAAACTTCAGCATCAGGATAGCCACTTTCAGTTTTGAACCAAAAGAAAGTCTCAAAGAGCTGCAATGGTATTTTTGTTTTATCTGCAAACAACAAAGCATGCACATGTTTTTATTGATAGTATAATGATGAATAAATGAATTAAAAGTCATATGTAAAATCTTTAATACAGTACTGATTATATGAAATATAAGCAGTTGGATGAATGGGTCCTCCCTGCAAAATTTAATTTGTTTATGCCTCATACTTTTGCAGAATGTGAATACTATAAAAATACTAGGGCTGGGACACAGTAAGCATTTTGTAAAATATTGCAATACTTCTTTGTTGTGATATGTGTATCGTATCGGAAACTATGTATCGCAATACTTCTGATACTCAACTCAGTTCTAGAAAAAATTATACACATGTAAGATAGTTTTGTTAATTCCAGATTTGGTGCTGATTGGTTTTAAACAAAAGAGTATACCAGACTTTTAAAATGCTTCAGCCATTGCGCTTTTGAATTTTTTTTTAATGGAGATCAGAATGATGTATATTTCATTTATACATTTGGGAACCTCCACATGCGCTTTCTTATTAAATTCATTCAGGGTAAAATAGCGCAGTTTGTTATAATGAAACATAATTCATTTTATACTCTGTGCATTGGAATATATTGTATCACATATGTATCATATCGGGCCCTCAGTATCGTGATACGTATTGCATCGTGACAAAAGTGTATCATCCCAGCACTAATAAATACACATTATGGGTTTACTTTTTTTAAATAAATGACAGAGTTCAGACAATGACTCAATAACCTTCCTCTATAGCAGTTGTTCCCAAAGTGGGATTTTTCATCAAACCTCAAAAGAGCTGCATGTGAGACTCCTGTCCTAGCCTCAATCTTATAGATCTTAAAGTTCTCTTTTTCTACTAAAGCGCCACTTGAGATTTATTTATATTTCTATATATAATTTTGCTGCTGCTGCTAAAAGTTAAAAAGCTATTGCTGTAATATGTTTTTTTTTACTTTTGAAACCCATCCAAAGCATCACGTTTGACAATAATTGCAACAGCACATCATTTCCTCATTTTTAACCCAAACTGAGCAGCTGTCACCGGTCATTTCCTCCCTCGCCTCTTTGCACCGGGACTACTGCCATGACCCGTTTGAAGATACGCATTCAGGAGCATTTCGAGCACGGACCGAAAGAAGAGAGAAAGCAGGTCTTTGTAGGTAGAGTCTGAACAATGCTGCTTTATGCCGGATGGTGGGAATTGCTTCATACACTTTATGGTCAGCCAAGTGTGAAAGAGTTGGAGTAAAAGCTACATTAAGTTAAGTCATGGGTAAAGTGTATTTAGATTAAAAGTTCATGAGGGCCATGGTGCTGAAAAGGCTTATCGTACTTCTCTCGCTTCTGCCGTCTACGAGGAAATGAATGTGCTTTACTGACACCAACACAATGCTTTTATTACAGGAAACTGTTCTTTACAATTATGGACATTCAGAAATTAATAAAATGTTCAGTGACAATAAACACACCTTTCACTATTCTCGCTCCTCTTCTAGGGGGGCAAAATGGTTCATCAATCTGATCCACACATTTTGTTGTGTAATGACAAATAAAGCACTTTACCTACTTCCTCTTTCAAAATGGAAAAAATTATCACTTGTGAACGGAAGCTGGTTCGGGAGTGCTACACTGGGTCAAAAAATGCTGTAAAAATCAGGTGCTCTTCCAGGATGAGACAAAGCATGAAGGTAGAAGAAACTTTCCTTGGGTTGTGGAGTGAGAGTGCCAAAAGAGATCAGAGGGACTCTGATTTATGTTTTTCCCAGTGGGTGCCCAGTCAAGGACGGGTTTAGAATCCATCTCACACAATACTGCCACACACATATGTTGATTAATGAGGGAGTGACAGGTTTTGTGATGTACAGATTACATCTATTGAATCATTTTGCAATGATGGAAAATTCCCCTGGGTGCAAAAAGATTTGAATGGGTGCTCAAGCCCCACAACACCCACAGGTTCAGCACCTTTGAGAAGAACTGCCTTAAGGGGCCTCATGTCTGTACTCTCTTTAGTTAAAGTGAAGCTTATTGGAAGGACAAGAACTACTGGCCACCGTTTAACAAAACCCCTGACAGAGCAATCCAGTCAGCTGTTGGTGGGCTTCAGATAAATAAAGACATATTGCCATCAAATTGTGGAGTCCCCCAGGGGTCAATCTTGGGACCCCTCTTATTCAACTTGTACATGCTTCCATTGGGTCAGCTAAAAAAAAACAGCAATAATGTGTTACCACAACTACGCAGATGACACTCAGATCTACGTGTCACTGACGACAGGTGAACATGGGCCTGTAGATACACTCTGTCACTGCATTCAACAGATCAGTTTGTGGATGGCCCACAGACACAAAGACAAAGTGTTATCAGTCACCTTGAGTCTCTCTCTCTAAAAGCAAAAAAATCAGGTTAGAAATCTATGAGTGATCACGGACTTAGACCTGAACTTACAACAGCCATATCAAACTAAGCCAACATATTGAATAGAAAGAAAATGTACAGGAAATCACATGTGTAATGCTATTTGTGGCGAGCACTAATCAACTTGCGTGCTCTGTTCCAGGTTAAAATGAATGACGAATATGTTCACTTTGAAGTTTAAAGTCCCAACTTGAATCGCAGCCTCAGGAGGAAGTCTGCGCTGGACGTGTACAAAGTCTTTAGCAGATGTTTCTCGATGCCGCCAGCGTTTTGTCCCAGAGAAAAAAAAATAAAGACATGAAGAGGAGTCGATGATGCGTGTCCTGACTGCAAAATGAAAGGAACAGATTTTTATGAGCGAAAAAGACAATCTGGTATATCAACTACAACAACAGATAAAGTGAAACGACTTATAAAAGTGTCTCATAGTGCTTTTGACATTGAAGGCAGTTTAAATTTAACCATATGTTTCATTATTTTTCTTGTTGAGTGATTTTTACAGCTACGTTCATCTGCTTTGTGTCACCTCATTATTCCAGTATAAAATGGATATTCGCATTTATTACATCATTTGACATCAAATGCACAGGTTCTCTTAGTTTGCTGGACTTTTAGCTTTGATTACAGCATATTCGCTGTGGCATTATTTTGTTAATCTTCTGCAATGTCAAAATATTTACTTCCATCCAAGATCTTCTCCAGCACATCCCAAAGATTCTTAAAGGGGTTAAGGTTTTTGTCACTGTGGTGGCCAACTAGTACCGGTAGTGAAAATGATGTCTCTTACTCTCCTACCTTTTTTTTTACAATTTGATTGAGTCCGATGAATACTGCCATTGTCATCTTGACCTTATGATCAAATTGTCTAGACCTGACCGCCAGCAGCAACTTATGATCCAGGTGACTTATTTTTTTCTATTATGATAAGTTATGACCTCAATCTAAAATATCAATTTCATTATTTGAAAACGTTTCTTTCCCAAAGTCTGGAGCGCCGCAGCTCCCGCATCAATCTGAGGATCCCACAGGGTCCCACAATAATAATTCGCTGCAGGATTTATGTTTTAAGATACACATAAAGTAAGGAATATACATGACTGTTGGAAAAATAGTACATTTTGACAAATACTTTCCTTTCAAACTCTTTTTTTTTTCGTGTGATGAAGCAAAACAAATGAGGCACTCAAAAAAGGTATAGGAAAAGTTAAAAAGCTTTACTTTACATGGCCAACTGGACTCAAAAGCCAGTGTGTTTCTGCTCAGGCCTTCCTCAGGAAAAAAAAAGAAAAAAAAGCTCACCTGTTTTGGTGAAAAGGTCTGCCCTCTGCAGAGCCTCAGAGGTACTGCCCCCACATGCCCTGGTTTCCAACCTCGCCTCCTGGGCCTTTCATTTACACTCCGAGTACCCCCTGCCTCAAGCGTGATGCTTATTAGTTTGAAAGGAATGACTAATACTCTGATTTATTACTAAAAAGACAGCTAAGTGCTCTCAAACTAATTTTCTTTATTGTAAAATTTTAAATAGCTTAACTTTGGCCATAATGTTCAAATATAGAATTCAGTTTGGTTTTATTTTTAAAGGGACTATACTATGTTTAAAAATGTTAAAATGATGTATTTTCCTCCCCCTACATGTTCCAGCAATGTCCTAATGTGTAGAATGAGCCCAGACCTATTCACCACAACTGCCTCTGCACTGTCACTCAGTGATATAGAAGCTGTAGTTACACGTTAGACGTTAGTAGTGAGTTTTAAAATGACCAACTTGCACCTAGTCCCTTTAAAAATGAATTTATTCCAAGTACTGGTTGGGAAATTTTGGTGTATACCAGTGTTTCCCAACCAGGGGTATGAGGACCCTAGGGGGTACTTTGAATTTTCAGATCTACAAAGAAAGGTAAAACTGAACAGTATTTCAGTATTAATTTTTAACACAATACACAATTAAATACCAATAAATCTTAGTTTAGTGGATAATTTTTTCATTAATTGGCTGCACCTTAGAGCTTAGGGGTACTTTGAGAAGAAATGAAAGACTCAAGGCAGGGTACGCGAGACAAAAACATTTAGGAACCACTGGTAAATACAGCATAGCCTTGCATTGTTCTGTTAAAGCGTTGATCATAAGGCTGACTATGCGCTTCCCACTTTTGGTGCCTGACCCAAGGTAAGAACCACTTGCGGCAGACTATGAAGTCCAATTCCCTGTTGGACAATGAAAGTGAATTACTTTTTCTGGTTTTGAGTACTTTACCTGCTTGGCCCCATAGACCTGTCCCTTTTTAAGTCCAGGTTTATTTTATTTTGTATAAATATAGCACTATCACTTAATGAATCCACACTCCCATATATGCCATTCATATTTAGAGGTGACACAAACCTCTCACAGGATTATTATTCCCCATCAGGCCCACTACTTGTGAACCTAATCCCATCAAATATTACTGTAGAAATTCCTGAGAAAAGTGAAAAATGAATATTTTTTAATTGTCTTATACCTTTTTACTGTGTGTTTTGGAGGAAAGGGGGAGATCATTTGACTGCATGAACTTGCCACAATAAACTATATGCCAAAGAATAAATAATAATATGACTGTAATGAACATTTAACATTGTGGAACTGATGTATTTAGACATTTGTAGTTCAATTATCATTAGCAATAACAGTTACACATTTCACTGACTTCAACTAATGCACTTTTTATACTTTACATTTGTCGTGAGCTCCCCCGTGTGGCCAGATCTACCACTGCAGTTTATAATCTACAAGCAAGACAAGACTCTGGACTTCGTAAAACCTTTATTGAACCAAAACGAATGCAAATATGAAATGTTTCGTTATTTTATTTTGTTGTACAAAGAATTCAACGACACACAAGTCACTATTTGCTCACAATGGGACACAGACTGCGTTGCCACAAATGAAAAGCTTTTTTTTTTTTTTTTTTCTGTTTTAGTCTCAACACTTAGTCCCATGTTTTACACACAGCACGTTAAAATCTCTATATATTTCACTCTGTTTGCAATATTAGTCGAGGCAGCGTGGCGTTTTTTTTCCTACAAGGTTCTCTTGTATGGCAAAAATACAGTTCGATGGGAGTGGCAGGTCAAGCCCTTAGTCGTGTAATATAATAATAATCCCACCGTTTGTACGTTTTACAGTAAACAAAATAAGAAACACCGATATGGTCAACGTTACATTTTGAGGCCATGCAAATGTAGAGCAGTTCTGAGATAGAAAACGATATAAAAAAGACAAGGCAAATGATTACAGTGAGGTTGATACGACATAAGAGAGACCAGCCTGTTTTTAAAGTTGCAAAATATACTTTATAAAGGCATTTTTAATATGATTTCTATGTATATAACTTGTATAAAGGACCCAGGAAAAGTACCATGTTATGGCAACTGATGGGGATCTAAATAATAAATAAGGAAATATACTGTACGCAGTGCCTACATTTAATGTGGATGTCCAGAACAGCAGTACCCTGTAAGTTTTTGTTTTTAGAGACTCTACTTTCACTTTTAACCCTGTTCGATTGACCCTGTTTTGCTGATTTTGACCCTTTATTAACCATTTTCTTTCTTTGTTGTTTGCTCACGTCTTTGAAAGAACAGAAAACATTGCATCGAAGCGGCGACAAGTGATAATCTATAGCTGGCTAGTTTCGCCCCTATTCTTGGTCCTTGCGTTAAATGCTTTTTATAAACAGTTTGATGGGTTATAGTCAATTTGAATCACAATCTTTTCACAAAATTCCATCTGTAAAGATAAATGGGAAAAAAGCTCAATACTTTTGAAGCATTATAGGTTGCGGTCACGTGAGATTCTAAAATTTTAAAATAGAGGTGGTGGGCAGCTAAGAATACCCAAGCACATTTTTGTGCTTTTTTGCCTTTTATTTTTGTATAATTCCTAAATTTTTCATTCAAATAGAGAATTGTCCCCAATGAATAGATACAGACGACATCTTTGGAACTGCCCTCATAAACAAAGGAAAGCAGTCAGAGAGGGAAAACTAAGAAAAGAAAAAAATTTCCACCACTTTAACAAATGCTGAATTATGAATATATCTTTCCACTATATAAAAGATACAGAGACCCGGAGAGGAGAAAAGTGGTTCAACAGCCCATAAAAACTGACAATGCTAACAGAAAAGCTACGTTAGCTTCATGCTAAAGATACTAATGCTGGCTAACGAGGAACGTTTCTTCTCTTCTACTGAACCGCTGTGAAAAAACATCCATATTTAACCGATTTTGGCTTAACTTCATTTTGTGTGATAAATATATTTATAGTCCGACAGAAACGGCTAAAAATTGCAAGAGCATCTGGAAGTGGAGTGCGCCTTTCGCACACTCCACTATCCTTAAAGTTAGGATTAGGGTTAGTTTCGATTAGTTTGAGCTAGCGTTGTCCTGCAGAGGTGACATCATTTCCTGGCGCTCCACTGATCACACGCCGCTCCACTTGCTGCATCCAGACCCTTCTCAAAAATGGTGATTCCCAAGAGAGGTTTACTTCCCCCTTGGCTAAGCCACGCCCCCTTGTATGATGAGTTGCCCTCTGTATCTATTCTATTGTGTATCTATTCTATAGTAATGGTCAAAATAGTGATTTTTTTTTTTAAACCGGTGAATCTGTTACAAAGTTCAGTGTCTTTCCAGTCAACACAAAAAAAACTGTCCAAAAGTGGTGATATATTCAAAAAATATTCAAAAACATGTGCTCGATGTTGGCTTTCAGTCTTTCAATCGTGAGACAATTATGTGAGGTTTGTGGATTCGGTCACTACTAAAATAATGATCAAGATCAACGTTTGTCGTTTTTCTGTTTGGAGGTTTATTTCCAAAACTGCCCTCAGTTTGATGTCATCGTGAACGCAACATATTACTCAAAAACAATTTTGAATGGTTTCAATCACAAGGACCGCAATTATTTAGGGAGTACAATATTCTGTGCAAACAACAAAATATGTGCATTATGTATAAAATTGTAGTATAACCTGTTAACCCTGTACTTCACACCTCTACAAACATGTTCTGAAATGCTTGTGATTCTTATTCTCTTATTACAGTCCTCTCTCAAACGTTAATGCTCCTAAACATATTTAAAATATGCGAAGTGAGGAGAATCCTGATTTAAAACAACAATCATAAATAGCACTTTCAGCACTCCCTATTAACACAATTACTATATTTATCAAATCACGCCTCATCGTAACATAACATTTTCTTTTATCTAAAGTGTATTATTTAGAAAGCAAAACGCTAAAATGAAGCTTATATGAATGTTAGTGTTTAGGACATCATCCAACATGTCAAAGAGACAGCTCGCTTTATGTATAATAAATCATCAAAAGAAGGTTAAATAGATAAAGTAAAAATAACTGGTCAATAATCACCAGTGTAGTTATGTATACATTCCTCCTGAAACATCTCATGCACAGAGGCGTTTCAACGAGAGTTCAATCAAAAACAGGCTGGTCAATGTTTTATAAAAGACATTCAGAGTCACAAATATGAAAAGAACAAATCGATGCATTTGAAACAGTTTCACATTTCACAGTACAGTCAATGCGCTCATCAACTAAAAAGTACAGGCACTTGATTATTTTTGAGTAGAAAGTAGGCCAGTTCAAGCTGTAAGGAAATCTCAAAATAGCCAAAACGCCAACCGCTTCCTCTAAATCGCTCAGCTCCGCTCCCAAAAAAAAATAAAAAATAAAAAACGAACGGAGACGACCCAGATGGGGATATCTCTCTGAACAAACGCGCTCACAGGCTGGTCATGAAAAATTGTCAAGTTTCAGCGACTATTTTACAGCAGACAACGCTGTATCATGCATAACTGAGGCTTAGAACCACTCTTTAGTACGCCTCAGGCCCTCAGCACTGATCATTTGCATTTCATCATTTGAAAACAGAAAAGACAGTCAGGAGCGAGAGATTTCAGATCGGCCTGGAGCGCAATATTTGAATGAAACAGTGAAATAAAAGCTTTCACTATCGGCATGGCTAAACCAGCAAGGTTTGAAAATGGTCTTAAGGTATAGTGTTAACAGGGTTTCTACAGGTGGCAGCAAGTCAAATTCAATGCTTTTAAAGCTGGGGTACCTGATTTTTTTGGTGTTGTAGAATACATTTATTTTTGCCTCCTCAGAGTCTTTTGCAAACACAGCAAAACACAGACCTTGTTTTATTGTTTTCACCTAAAGTTTTACTGAGCAATGGATGATGGAAGTCTAATCTAAATTAGTGTAATTTTCTTAGGGGTGGCCGCCCTTGCTTTACTTTGTCACCACTCACTGCTGTATATGTGTGTGAAATGTGCATGTAATTACATTCTTTGAACTATTTGAATACACAGGAGAGACTGTGAGAGCTAGAAACAAGTTTGGGCCAAAACCAAAAATGTCACTGTTTGAACAGGAAAAATCAGGTACCCCAGCTTTAATGGAATAAAAAGCAGCGGAACACTTCACTCACTAAACAGGCCTTGTTCGTGCTAACTTCCAGGGTCAGCAACTGTTTCCTAATCAATGTGTTCTGTTCTGTTCAATGTTTATGCATTTGTAAAAATGTCAAACTTTCAATAAAAAATAAGTTAAAAAGTATGTGGTAGAAAACATGCAGCCGTGACTTTTATGTAACTTATAAATGTAGATGTTTTAGCCTTGAAGCTAAAGGCTAACGCTAATTTGACGTTAGCAGATGTTAAAATACTGCCATAATTTAAACTAATATTCAAGAAACACCCTCGACTTGACATTCACATGAATCTCATTCTATTTTATGATCTTAATAGTATTTTCAAAAAGTATTTTCAAAGTATTTCATAGGATCTGGAATGTTTCGCAGTGTGGTTTTAAGTATTACTAGTATATGCTGATATTGGGGGTATTTCGCAAAACTGTCAAACGTTAAAAATTATGCAGTTTTCACAACTTTCACGCAACAAATTTCCCCAAAAAAGTGCCTGAAATTGCTGCTTTTTGCAATATACTTCACGGGGACAAAGTATTTAAAGGTTATGTACCTCATTATACTGCTATATTACCAGTTAGTAGAAACCAAGCCTTGTCATAAGCACCAACCACTGCAAAACTGCACCCTGTCTCATTTTTGAATAGGAAGTACAACTATATTTCAGAGAGGTTGTTGCATTGACAAAAAGGAGAATCAAAATGGAAATTGTGCAGTTGGACGTGTTATACAACCGTCTACTGCACAAATACATTGGAACATAGTGAGTGAACGCGTGTGTGCACAAAGACAATGTTGTAAATTAGTCTAATATAAAAAAGATACTTTAATATATCAAAACTTGTATGAAATATATGATCTCTTTTGACAAAATAGGGCATACTTCCATTTGGGTAATCGTCAGCATCTCTCATGAACTCAACAAACATGCAACGAAAACAGCTGCGTCAAAACCATTCGAACTCAAATACTGCACTGAATTCACCGAATTCAAGCAATGTGCACCACGAATGATCACCGACGAACACCGAGAGGCGTGTTTCAGTCTACTGCAGGTTTTTTACAATGTGCAATCCTCAGCAATAACACACAATAACGGAGCTCTGCGTTTCTAAATGCGGCTAAAATGTGGCGTCAGGCAGTGCACACAGACGGGGACGAGTCTAGACCTACTTTTCTACACTGGGTTAGTCGCTAATGCAGGACACAAGTGGAACAAGGCTCAACAAGTTCTGTTTTTGTTTTCATTTTTACATGGCTTCATTTTATATCAAAATACACATCATTTAAAATGTTCCCTTGGCTTTTTGGTCAGAACCGTTTGGTAAAAATCTGTGTTGCGGTGAGAAAAAAAACAAAAACAGCATTGTCCTTATTGGTCTGCATTATTACTACACATAAAATCAACATTTCGGTGACAAATCATGAAATTGTGAACTAAATCATGATTTTCAAAAATCTTAACTGAAGTGGCAATAGATATTTGTTAAAAAATCAGCTTTTTTGTTTACAGCTGACTCTTTCTCAATTACTGAATTTCCTTTTTCACAAACATGAAGTTGAGCTTCATGTGTTGCGCGGTTCCTTTCGGACAAACCCAGCTCGTCTGCACAATAGCTCAGGTGGTAAACCTTATCGCTGTCTTCCTTCGCTGGAGGATGCCCTTCTGTGACATGGCGTTGGGTGCAGGATAAATGCGGTCACTTCTCTCGTCGCTGAAATATCCAGGGACAAAGCGAAGCACGGGCTAAATGCATCAAAAGTCAGCCTCGAGTGATTTGCCACGGACCCAGCTCTGCCACACTCTTTGAACACCGAGAAACTCAGGGGGGGCAGTCTGCACAGACAAGCAGAGGAGGGCGGCTCTAAGCGCGGCCACCCTCCTGCAAGGAGCCGCTGTGAGGCAGCGCTTTTGTTTGACTGTGGCCTCTTAAACCCTGATGGCCCCGGTGCCAGCTATGGTCCGGGGAGGAATAATCTAATTGAATTATCCTTTTAAGTGTGGACAAAGCTTAACAATGTGGACACCTGCAATATGTACAAAAAATTCTTCATTATTCAAAATATTCAGGTGAGTTCATTAGTCCGAACATATCGCCCAACGCTTTCTGTACTGCGGAGTAAAATGTAAAAATGTAGTTATGCATTAATTATTATTTACATGTAAAATACTTTTCACAAAGTGCCTGACACGGTGTGCATAAAATATAGTAGGTCCAAGAAGTCATGATGCATTTTGTTTAAAACCTAAAGTGAATGTATTGAGCCTTGTCCACAGTCTCATTTCTCCACTAACTTTGGTCGATACATTTTCTTCATTCAAAATACTGGTCATCCGTAAGAGCTCCTCAAATATCTCATCAATTAGAAATCCTAAAAGCCCACATTGTATTAAATTACCTACAGTCCTGTGAGGTCCACGATGGCCTTGATGAAGATGGTGTCGTCTCGTATGTAGGAGTTTTTAGAGTCCAGTTTGGCGAGGGGCAGAAGAGGGGGCAGCCGCTGGCGATGTTCATGTCACTGACGGGGCGCTGGAACGAGGAGGAGGAGATGTCCGGCCTGAAGGCGTCGATGATGTGCTCCCGGTTGTTCTGGTCCAGCAGCATCAGAGTGACCTGCAGTGACAGCAGAGGGAGGACTAAATATGATTTCAGGGTTTAGACGTTTAGCAAACGTAAGAGATGTGTGCATTTATTATCATATTTAGAAAAACCTGTCCAGAGGATAATTAAACAGAGGATAATTAAAAATAAATTGGACTGAACAGGCAACTTTAGAGCAAAAACGATAATAAAACTGAAAGAAAATTTACAGAAAACTTCAGTTTAACTTGCATTGGCGTGTGCTTTGGACCATATTTATTGTAATTTTATTGAACCCATGGAAAACAAGTCAATCGGTTGCATTAATTTGAAAAAAACGGAAAAATGTAATACCTGTTGGATTCAACTTTAAGGGAAATCGAGTGTAATTTATTTCCAATTCCAAGAAGATTTGCCAACAATGCGTAATGCAGTTCTGTAAATCTGATACCTTCTGGTTGAAAGGCCACTTGAGGAGAGCGTCGCTGTGTCCCCTCATCACCACAAAGAAAAGTGAGAGGTGAGTCCCGCGCCCCGTCCCGTCTCCGTTCAGGTAGATCCGTAAGCACATCTTGTAGCCGTATTTACTGGTGTAAAAGGCTGGAAGACGTGAGGGAAGTTAATCTAAAATGAGTCTAAAATGAACAAACAGTGCACCCTGAGTCAGTACCAGGAGAGAACATGGCGGGGGCTCGTCCGGCCACTGCGTCCTGCCTCTTTTTGGTGAAGTCCGAGATCTTCCAGACGAACACGCCATCGTACGTCGCGGCCGCCATCTCTCTCATCTTCCCCTCCATCTCCGCGATGGACAGGTCCCTGAGGCTCACCGTGCGCTCCAGCTGACGCACCTGAGAAGGCAAGATGAAGAATGAATAGAAATATATATATATAATATCATATTATATCATCATACACTGCCAAGGATTTTTTGTATTTATCTTTTTTAATTTAATAAGATTTCACTGTATGAAGTCACTCACTAAACGATTCTGATAGGTGACATGATGAAAGACCACGAACATTCAGTGCACTGCACATGTTTATTTGGGTCAGGACTGAAATACATATGACAGATACTGTACCAAACAACATACGGCTCCAGGCAGCTGGTAACTGGTATTTCCCACAAGAAAATAACAACTTACGACCTCAGAGCATCCCGGTGAATAGTCGTATGTAACAATACGGCTAATGCTACAACAATTAGCGCATATGATGCTAACGTTATATGAACGTAACGTGTCTCCAAACTAAAATCAAGCGACATAACGTTATGATGAAAGCTGCGACTAAAAGCAACGTTCACGCCACTGATGCAGTGGTTTTGTTACAGTTTTATCATTAGCTGCTCCTCCACTGGGGGCCGCCATTACTGTCTTCATCTCGCATTCAAAATCGTAGCAGTCAGGAGGTCTCCGAGTTTACAAGATGTAATTACCACATTGAGCGGCTCCAAGACATTTTCCAAGTAGAAGGTGGAAAATTTACCAGTTGCCTGGAAAGCACCAATAGATACAGTTGGTATTGTGTCATACAAGGAGGCGTGTTTTGGAAAAGTATGTTTTTGAAAACACAAATGTATCCCTCCTTTTGCTGTTTTCTGGCGAAATATGAACTTAATTTTCACACACAAATAAAGTCAAGAGTAAATCGGGTTCATATGGATGTTTTTTCACAGCTGATTGTTCAGTAGAAGCGAAAGAACGGCAGCCATAGCTAGCGCTAGAATGTAGCATGATGTTAGCATTCTCTGTTATTTATGTATTTATGGGCTGTTTAACCCGTTTGCTCCTCTCCATGTCTTTGTATCTTTATTGGGTAGAAAACTATATTCCTAATTAAG
Organism: Neogobius melanostomus; assembly: GCA_007210695.1. Classification (NCBI taxonomy): domain Eukaryota; kingdom Metazoa; phylum Chordata; class Actinopteri; order Gobiiformes; family Gobiidae; genus Neogobius; species Neogobius melanostomus. The sequence continues at coordinate 218,298 of VHKM01000449.1, read as the reverse complement.
CATTTGTTAAAGTAGTTTTGGAGTAATTATAGAAAGTTTAGATTTTTCTCTTCTTTGTTCCCCCCTAAACCGCTTCAAACACGACTATATGTGAGCGAATCCAGAGATGCTGTCTGTATCTATTGGCCCACCTGTCCTTTCATACGCTCATGTCAGCAGCGAGAGGGCCACAAAGGGTGAAATCCTGGTTTTGAGGATCAAGACGGAGCAGTTTGGCTTCCTTAAGTAACACACTGATATCACACATGAGGAAGGCCATAACAAAGAGAGGTTTGTGAGAAGGGCTTATTGGGCCACACCTCCCATAACACGGTGAGAGGCGAGTCGGCCTCAAAATCGGGCTAACCCTCCTCTGTGTCCCCAGCTATTGTTATGGAACCTCTTAATAATCATCTTTTTTTGTATTTTTTGTGAGGGACACATTGCGTAAACTTCAATGTACACTGCAGCCCCTGTAACTACAGCCCTCATGCTCACCTTGTTGTTGAGTATCTCGATCTTGTCCTGGTCCAGGCGGTGCTGGCGGTTGTAGGCCTCCATGGTTGCGCAGGAGCGCTCCATCTCTCGGTTCAGGACACACACGATGTTCTCGAACGTCACGACTTTCAGCTCCAGCTCCGTCAGTCTGCGGCTCAGCTCGCTCACACGCGTCTTCTCACTCTGCAGCTGCAGCTCCAGAGCGGCCCCCATGGCCCTGGGGATCGGGGTGAAGGAGGTGAGGGCCGAACTACACACACCCTACAGGGAGAGTGAGAAGAGATTTTACCATTTTATAATAGTCATAGACGAACATAATTTTACATCAATTGACAGACACAAGAGGCTCAGATACAACATTTCAAAAACTTTGAAAACGTGTCAAATAATCAAAGGTGAGCTGTTGGATTTTGACATAAGAGGGAAAAAAACTAGAAGTGTGACCTTAATATCAAAATATGTATTGAATCGTGACTCAAGTGAATCATTGCATCTCTACTAGTTATGTTCAAAGCATAGACATATTATTAATAGACCGTCATTCCTCACTCCTCCCCGTTTACCACAATGACCACGTTCGAGGGGGAAATCATGGCGGATTTACAGGCTCCTCCTCCCCAGCTCTGACGAAGCATGTTCCTAATAAGGGCATAAGGGCGGGAGCTTCACTGTAGACTCGGCCCTTGCGTGACGTGTAGCTTGCGCAGCTCCAATGCTAACAGTCAGACCCCCGTTAAGTAGGAGATTTCAAAAAAATGTTGCTACCATAACCAGCCCGGTGCCCCAGATTGTTTTTAACCCAGCGTAATCACAGGAGGAATATCTAGCTCTAGCCACTTCTAAACATTAGGCACCGGGCATTAAAGCTGTTTTTAACGTGTCTAAAGTCCAATGCATTCCAATGGGGGAATAGCGGCCATATGGAGGTACTACAGCAATAGCGGAGCAATGGCGGCCTCCAGTGTCGTAGTCACAAAGCAGAGCAGTCAGCGGCCATTGGTTCAAAGACTATTTCATTCCACTACCTGGTAAAATACTTTAATGCAAGTAGCAGGACGTTAATTTTATGCCTTTTGATGTAATCTTAATGCCCTGAAACAATATTTTAATACCACAAATGCAACAAATCTAGGCATTTATTATTTCTTAAGATTTGTACTTGTAACCCAGGTGTAAAACTAGGGTTAATAACAACATTCATAATTCATGTTAGCCACAAAGTAATTTAATACTAATATTAATTAATTTTAATACTAATATTAATTAATTTTTATACTGTATGTCAACAAACTGAACTGAAATGCCGCATAATATGAAAGCCAAAGTCACGTAAAAACTCAGCAACACACAAAATGTCACGTTCAGATCGTTGCTCCATGGCTTCCTCGCTTCTGCCTTGAGTCAAGCAGTGAGACGACACGCAAAGCCAACAGTTGAACAGTGATACATTTTGAAGAAAATCAAATGAGAAAATCTGAGAAAAATCTACATCAATCCAAGCCTGGAGCTGAAGTTGACAGCTGATCATAAAGCCCTAAAAATCACACTGGGCGCAGATTTCTGACACCGTTCCGTGAAGGAACGAAAGAGAATCGTCAGTACCCTGCGCTGAGACCCAGAGCCTTGACGTCACTTTGTTTCGGAATACATGTGAATCGGTCAGGTCTTTTTTAATGTGGTTTGGGAACACTATGGATCAACACTATCACTATCAGCTGCGATAGGACCCTATCAGCCGAAACCTAGTGAGTGAGTGCACTTACTAGTAACAGACTTTAAGGGTATATTTTAAAGGCGCCATTTTATTTTTGTATCTTATTGTATATTGTATTTGTGGTTATAATTCTTGACAACTTTCACTAAATCAGTTTAAATGTTCTTACATAATTGTCTGTCTTTCATTGTGGCTACTATAACAACATTTAACATTTGAGCTCTTTATGAACCTAGTATTCATGTAAATTCCAAAGTGGGTTACATACTCATACCCTAACGGACGAATGAAGGGAAATTGGGATTCACAGAATGTAAATTGGACACAACAAACTACTTTTGAGGAAAACATTTGAGGAAAACTTATTATTTTCCATTCTGAACCACATTTAACAATATATATCTCTATTGAACCTATGGTGTATAAAAATAAAATAAAAATGTCTGTTTTAATCAAATGTAATGCTATTTAATGACTTTCATATCCTCAATTTAAGTTTAAATCATTTAATGACTTTGACAGCTTTTTATTGTCCTGCGGAAACCTTGTATAAATGTTTGATTTATTACATATTAGGCATAGATAGTATAGCATTTTCTACAAGTCTACAAATATCTAGAGGCTCTAGAAACTCCATACACCTAATTTAAACAAAATACATAGGAGCAACACCAAATTCAACTACAATTTATTTGTCTACTAATTTTGTGTTTTCATACCTGCACGGGGGGTAGTGGCCCGGAGCCCAGCTGGGACATCTTGCTCTCCAGCTCCCGCAGCGACTGGTGCAGCTCCTGCAGTTTGTGACTGGCCACGTCCAGGCTCTGGGGCTGCAGACTCTCCAGACTCACTTTGATGCCCATGATGAAGTGCAGCAGCAGGTTCAGGTGCTCATACGAACACTGGCGCTCGTGGTCGTGGATCTTCTCCTTCTCCACCTTTACGCAGACAAACAGGGTGCAAAAACAGGCACGAGTTAATTCATGTTTTTCTGCATTGTAGACACAACTATTCCACCTTAATGTAATGTACAGTAGTATAAAGTAAAGCAGCAGTGTTTCTCAAACTGTGGTAAAAGTCCCACAGGTAAGACGTGGGCTGTCTCAGGTAATGCCCGGGTTCTTCAGCAGTTCTGGACACCATGTTCTTCATGTTGTTATCATTTGGGGGCTTAGACAGGGTGTATACAGGAAGCATCAAGTCAAATGTAATAATGTGTTTTAATGCAATAATAATAATGTCGGCATATATTAATCTGTGCATATTTCATTTCATAAGATTTGTAAACATTCCATTAAACAGAGGAACAGAGGAAACACTGACGCTCAAAACTAATATTTTCAGCCCAAACTGCAGTTCAATGTGTTTTAGACCAATGGTTCCCACCATTATTAGTCTCCCGTGCACCTTGGACATTTCATTTACAAGTTCCCCCTATGTTGAGTTTAGAGCAAATTATTTGGAAAATTAAAGGGACACTATAAAATATCCTTTGTATTCTTCTTGTTTCTTGGGCAATGTAAATCTATTGATACTCACTTGGTTGTCTCAGTGAGCAAATTATAGTTTGTGAAAGGTTGAAAACCCTAAAGGCTAAGCTTCCGCCTGTGCCTTTTTGTTCTAACCGACTCACCAACCAACCGACTAACTGACTATGTAACTTATTCTTTTGTTTTCTTTTAAAATAATATACAATTAGTATTCAGTTTCCATTTTTTTTTTAATATGAAACAATTTCAAGTAATCCCTGCAAAGTGCATGCGTATACATGGAGAAACACAGTTTCTTGTTTTTTTGTGTGCCAAACTTACTGTGTGCAGGAAAAATAGTAAGAATTTAAATTCAATGCTCTGCTGTTATAGACCCTACTTTAGATCTGGTCATACGCAGAGTGGTGTTTGGTATGGAGCGCTTGAGAAACCTACATTATAAATAAATCACACTTAAATCAGTTTCCCCCTTTTGAGGAAAATGGAAAAATGCAATGTCACCGCGGTCGAAACATGTTAAGAGGGTAAAGATGCATCTTGACTTTGCCTGAACAAATATACTGAACAAAAACAAGAAAATGTAATAAAGATATAAAGGCAAGATTAATATAGAAGATGCTTAGAGCATTTTCAAGCCTGTGAAATGGAGAAACCAGATTGAAAAGCCGATCTACCACTGAGCAAAGGCATCCTTTTCTCCTACAGACCCACTTTAACCAAAGTAAACATACCTAATCTATTGAGCAAAGATTGCGCGTGCTGACACAGTGTTATGAGCATGAACAATTTATAACACAGAGGAGTATTTTCACAAATGCAAACCCAGATGATGAATGATGGATTAGTACACAGCCAGATACTGACGCAGAATGGGTTAACTGCACATACATACAATTTACTTACAATTTGCCAAAGCTTCCTGGTAAGTCTTGCATCGAGTTCTAGTCTTTATTTAATACTTTATCTACTAAATATATAATAGTTGTATGTATGTATTTGATGCTAAATGGTTCATATGTTCTCACTGCACAAACACATGTCATTTGTAAAAACTGCTGGATTGAACAATACGTTTGGCAGATTGAAAATGAACTCGTTTCAAATCGTATCCAGCAGTCATCACAAAAGCAACAAGAACATTTAGCAAATTATGACAAAAATGTCTACTTACAGACGTATCGCAGCCAACAACATGAAATCTGCATGGAGCTTTAAACTTACTGCAGAACTTAATATGGTCCACATACTGCAAAAAATGAAAGAAGCGAATGATCTGCAGAGTCTCAGCGCCAAATGGTAAATGAAATCGAACGTGGGAAAGTCAAAGGCGACTCACCTTCTCTCGCGGGATCTTTTTCTTGGCGCAGCCCTCGCAGATCATCGGGTACTTGGGACAGATCTCATCATGGGCCTTGAAAACATGCATGGAGGAAATGTAACAGAAATGTACTTACGACAAGAACGGACGTCTGTCACAAACAAAAGCTAGAGATGCTGTCGTGCAAATTTGGGCCAAACTTTACCTTAAGAAGAACAAGTCAAGCAGCACTTAAAATCAATGTTGTGATGTTTACATGCATCACAGTGAATAAGCCTAAGTTTGTTTCTCAAACTCTGGTTCATGGGTTTAATCCAATGGGTGCTGGCTGCTCTGCTTTGCGATGACGACACTGGAGGCCACCATTGCTCCGCCATTGCTGTAGTACCGCCATATAGCCTCTAGTCCCCCATTGGAATGTATTGCACTTTAGACACGTTAAAAACAACTTTAATGCCCGGTGCCTACTTTTTTGGAACGGTCTACAGCTAGATATACCTCCTGTGATTACGTTGGGTTAGACACAATCAGAGGCACCGGGCTGGTTATCGTAGGATAAATTTTAGAAATCTTGTACTTAACGGGGGTCGGACTGTTAGCATTGGAGCTGCGCGAGCTACACGTCACGCAAGGGCCGAGTCTACAGTGAAGATCCCGCCCTTATGCCCTTATTAGGAACATGCTTCGTCAGAGGTGGGGAGGAGGAGCCTGTAAATCCGCCATGATTTCCCCTCGAACGTGGTCATTATGGTAAACGGGGAGGAGTAAGGAGGAGTTGTCTATTCTTTGTACAGTCTATGGTTTAATCTTACGAAAGCCAGATTGATGACACAATGTGAATAGCAATAGCAGCACACTAATATATCGATCAGTCATTGCCTCCTGTTGAAACGGTTTGTGAAGAGGACTTTTAGTGGAGCATCTTCTGCTGCCAAAGCAACTCACTACAACAAGTGAATATGAAGCATGGGTTTAAATGACTTGAATTGAGAAACTTGTTTTGAGTAGTTGTCACTAATTTAGACGTTTTTCCTAACCTAACCCAGATCACTTTGATGACATTCCAGACGGGTTATAAGGTAATCTCGCTTAAACTAAGAAAGTAAAACTGCCAATGGGACAAGAGCCATTTTCTTACCCCATTAGCAAAGAAATAATTCTGAAATAAAGACAAAATGAATTGTGAGAAACATCTCAGAACAATCTAGGCTAAATGCACGACTACATTTTAGCCAGTCAAAGCAACACTCAAATTCCAATGATTATGCTCAAATTGAGACATTTACTATACTTAAAGGAAGATAGTTAAAACAATTCTTGTAAATGTGTAGCAGGAGACCTTAGGTTTTGATGTTTTGTTAACCAGTAACGATAACAACAACTGGCTCAAACCAACCGGATTCAAATGATTAAGCGGAAATTCCACAAGATGGATTTTTTCCTCCACAAACTCTTGTCACAATCCAGTTCTTGTTTAAAATGTAAGGTTAAAAAACAAAAAACAGGAAAAAAGAGCTGCTTCTGGCTGTTCACAGAGCCAACCTCGGGGTCTTTATCAATTCAATTAAACACAATACAATTTCTGCTTCAATCCATAATTATTACTAGATAATTATTACTAGTTGGGGCTTGTTTTAGTCCTCTTTTAGAACTAGTTTAATTCAGATTTAGTCGTGATAACATCTTAATGGTACTTGGAAAGCTATTATATGAGATGGTTCTTGGTGTGAGAACCTTGAGAACCATTAGAACAACGAGTGCATTTGAGCAAGACGTTCAAATACAATTCACGTGACGAGAAACTTTCGATTGTGGCAGGACAGAGAAACCTTTTCATAAAAAAGTTCATGACAAGCTCCATGTTTAACGCAGGTCTCTGAACCCGTCTGACCTTGATGTTCTTGAGGAGGAACGGCTCTTTGCAGTATTTGCAGTTGAGCGTCCTCTCGGGACACTCGCGCTCGTTGTGCCGCTCCTGTTCGTTGGCTCTCATCAGCTCTTTACACGACGGACACAGGATGATCATGAAGTCACAGTGGCCCTCGTGGTTCGACTACGACGAGAGGAAAAAACACACAATATTTCTGTGTTCAGAACTGGACAACAAAAGACAGACAACACCCCAGGGACGCCTGTGTCCTCATGATATTCAGACTCTTTATACAACAATTGCTCTTAATCACAACGCTTTGGAACTTCATACAAGTTTTGGTTCATTCATTGGGCTGTCATGATAATTATTATATTAACTTATCCTTCAATAAATTACATGTAAATAATACATTTTTGGCATTTCCCCCCCATTTTTCTAATGTAATACTTTTTTTTTAATCCAAAGAAAGCTGTTTTTTATTGTATTATTACAATTATTATGTTTGGGATAATTTAGCGTTAAGAGGTTTTTAAACAAACTGTGTGCCCCTGTTGTTAGCATCTGGCCTCTCCCTGTATATTCCTATAGCTCCAAACTGGGTGAAGTTAGACGCGACCAAGGTCTTTCACGGGCACGCACAAAGACCAGACAGGTACGTATCAACTCGGCTAAGCTCAGATAAGAAAATATCTCAGTATGGAAAACGGTGGCCTGTTCCTTTAAGGATTAAAATATAGCACAGTTCAACATAATAACAAACTTCACTGTGCATCATCTTCAGTCCAATGTGTCCTTTCTGTCAGCTTATGCCTTTTGTCAGAAATAGTCTTAGCTTTCATGAGCTTTACCAAACTGTTATTTGAGATAAAAATCTTTGTTTATGAACAAAACCGGGTGTAACTTTAAAGCGGGCAGTGTCACTGTAGCTACAGCAGGGAGAAGACACGACATGTGGGAAGAACAAACTAATATCGGAGCAACCAACAATAATAAAAGCAACAATAATAAAAGCAAAGTAGTCTCTTTCGGCCCAAAGGAACAAAGGAGGAATGATTCTCTTCAATTATTTTCTTCAGAGATGGGTTGAGACACCAGAATATTTACTCAAATAAGAGTAAAATCAGTCAGTAATAATGATTGTAATCAAGTAGAAGTAAAAAGTAGTGACCCAAACAATTAAACTGGACATATCATGCAAAATCGACTTTCTTGAGATTTAAACCATGTTTTAACGTTGTTCCCTCGTCAAAGACAGACCTGGAGTACTACTGTATTTCACAACATTCACGCAGTTTTGAGTTAATCCTCGAACAAAGCTGTTGAATGTAACTGTTTCTTCTTCTATGGTGTCAGCGCCTCGTTCTGTGCTTCCTGATTACACTCGCGTCATTGTTCAAACCCAAAAACTGTCCTCCACATTTTTAACCTCTTAACCCCTGCCTTAACCGAATATTTTCTCCAGAGCGGCATTACCCATATCTAAAATTTTCTTGACTTGAGCTTACAGCCTATGGTTATGTGTAATGTCACATTTGAAAGCTAAGACCTACAAAGTGATCTAAGATTTTACCTCATGATTTTGCCGCATTGTTGTCACTTTTTTGTTGTATTTTTGTCACCTTTTATGCAAAAATTCGATTTTTCATCATTTTCCAGTTGCTTTTTCGTCACCTTGTTTGTTATCATGCAAAATCGACTTTTTGGAGCTTTTAGCCATGTTGTTATGCTATTTCCTTCTCAAAAACACCCCAGAGCGATTTTTGGCTTCATTCACGCAGTTCTAAGTAATCCTCCTGAATCCTGCTCTCTGAGCAGCTGCTCCGCCCTCTCCTGGTAAACGACTGAGCTGTTCAGTTGTATCGTCACAGCGGAACGGAAGTGCTCTACGTCTGTAATGTAATGCCTTACGGCCTGATTTTAATTTATAAAACAGCTTTTCATTATTTTTGTTGTAAGAGAGAAATAAATAATTAAAAAAAATAAAAATACAAAAAAGGAACTCTCTGACATGTCTGTGCTGTCCCGGGAGGTAAAAAACGCACCCCCGGAGGATCCGAACAGAAGTCTTGTTTGTGAAGACGGAGCTCTTTGTAACCTACTCTGGACACCGCCTGTTCTTTTTTCTTACCCAACGATAATATCACGGATGCGCGTTTGGCTAGAGAGGACTACATTCCTAAAGAAGAGTGCACTCGTCAGAAGTTGGAATTTCTTTCTGGGATTCAGCTACTATATCAACCAACCTGATGGATGCTTGGTGAACCTTGGCCAGAATCAAAGTGGATTAACTTTTATCACCAACGCGATCCCATAAACCGATGATGGGGAGGCCAGGCTGAGCGGTAAGTTAGCGTGTGTGTTAGAATACACACATAAAAAAAAGACAAAACAAACACTTTGATATCAATTTTGCATGACCACACAAGCTTTTGTCACTTAAGATAAAAAAAAAGTATGTGTGATCAAAATTACGCCAAGAAGTTACTGAAGTACATGTACTATCTCCCTCTGTCTATCACACACACTTAATTGCCAGATTGATGTGGCCGGTTTGTCGACCCAATCATCCCTTTTAAACACATGACAAAATAACCAGATTCAGCGTGTGTGTTTTTGGGGGAAAACTCTTCCTAAACAGTGAATTGCCGATAGATTAATACAGAAACATATTATTTGAGAGTTTGACAGTTCCAGAATGAGAGGAATTGTGGCTTGTTCACCTCAAACTCCTTGATGGTGCCCGTCCAGGTACAGCCTTCATTGGGGCAGACCGCGGCCAGAGCCTCCACCTCTCTCCGCGCCGCGTTGTCCGGAAACGCCTGCATTGAAAGGGAACAAGAGCGTCTTTAGTTTCAATCTGAGGTTCATGTTTCAGTGTGACTTTACAGTGCAAGAGCTAATACAGGGTTCCTACAGGCGGCAGCAAGTCAAATGTAATGCTTTTAAATGCCATTTCATTTTACCATTTACCATTTACCCAAACAATATGTAAAGGATTTGTGCATTTGATATATTTTCAGATTTGCACCCTTTCCACCAAACAGAAGAATGTGGGAAATTTACATATTCAAGAGTAATTTTTTGGACTCATCAGACAACTTTTGAGAAAATCCTTTTGATTAAACTGAAAGAAAATGTATAGAAAATGTTAGTCTGACTTGCAGTCGAGCTCGTTTTGGACCATGTTTTATGTAGTTTTGTTGTACTTATGGAGTAATAAGTCAATCAGTGTATTATTTTCAAATTCAATGCCAGCTGGAATCAAATTTAATTACTTTAAATGAATAAAATGACTTTTAAAAGATGAATTTTGACATCATGTGTGTTGACTGTTAATGGATGTTAATGCCCTGCAGAAACCCTGTAATAAAGAAGAAAGCAGTTAGAAAGAAGATCCCAGGTTTGGTCCATTTTGAGTATCACTGGAACTGGTTTCGTTCAATTTGCATGAGGGAACATACAAAGGACTATACCCCACAGTGGTTTGAACAGCGACACAAAGAAATTAAATAAAAAGTACTTACACCTCCTTGCTTCAGAATAGATATGGGTTCTTCAAACAGGTCCTCTTTGATACAAGCATTGCATTTCTGTGGGCCAGAACTAAGAGAAAAATATAAGAGGGAGAAATCAACTTTAAAGATGTGGTAATCAAATTATCTTCTTGTAGTAGAGTTAACTTCTTTTGGCATCATACTGTAGATCTACATAGTAAACGTGACATTTGTGACAGAAAAACAGGTCATGTGGCTGAAGTGTGTCAAAACACATCAGGAAGTCAGAGGCAGTGTTAACATTGGCGGTTCACGTCTCTACTCTGGCTCGCTATGAACTCCGGCATAGCTTCTAATTAACTCAAGTCAACAATTGAGATGTGGGTCTGTGAGAGCTAGAAACGCATTACTCAACTACCTCCAACTTTCACGGTTTGATAATGGAGCAATTCAGGTAGTGCAGCTTTAAAACTATAGCACTGGGATTCACTCAATGGACAGTACACTATGGTCATTGGAAATGTCCTGTCACGGTGCTCATTTCCATTACGGAAATATAACATTTAATGTAAACCTATTTTTATCATTATTATTGTTTGCTAAATCTAGGACAGGTTATAGATCCAATGAAATGGGTAATCTAAACTGTTGTGTAAAAAATACATACTACAATAATAATAATAATAATAATAATAATAATACAAGACTTAAATTTGATGACGATAATGTGAAGCGTTCCCCATATATTTCTGCCAAGATACATAAGTAAGAATACATAAGAAATAATATAATTTATAATACATTTTGGGGAATAACAGTATAAATGGTATAATTTAGACTACAATACCAATGTATTGTTCAGCTTTGTTTAGACAATGGGGAGAGAATTAAAGACTATTGGCCTGGGGAAGGGCTGCAAGGTTTATCGAATCACAATCGAGGTTTTGACTGCAATAGCCTAACCTCAAGACGCTGAGGTATTTTTTTTCCATTCTGTCTCTGGCATTTGAGTGATAGATGTTCACTAATCAGAACTGTTGAGCCTTGAAATCTCAGGTTCAGCTGCAACAGATAAAACTTTGTCTGAGTTTCCATAAAGCAGATTATTAAGTGTTTAGATAGACACTCCGACACTGATTCCATCACGGACTTATTTTACTCACGTGGCTGTCCTCCAGAGGTACTTTGAATGTGGGGCAATTTGAGCAAGACTATGTTGTCTGACTGTCTAAAAGTAACACGAGTTCCTTCACTCATCATTTTAGCAGTTTATGCATTTAAATGTATCAAAAAAATCGCAAATCAAATTTAAATAGCAATATTTGACCGAAAAAATGTGTCAACATCGAGCAGCTCTAGCCTAATGGCACCATACCTGCCTCTATAAACACACTACACCCTGCAGTTTCCAATCCCCAAAACCTTATTTTATTAATCATATAACAAAACTGCGTTGATTTCCTTCATACCGCTGCATTCTCCTGAAGCATCCTCCTCTCATCTTCTGATGCTACTATTGGAACCTGCTGGAACTTCGCAACTGCATCCAGGACTGTGCTGTGGGCAACCTGCTCCTACAGCAACGACCTCGATCACTGTACCATGAGCATGATGAAACAATTCCACAGTGGCATTGCTTTCACACACACACACACACACACACACACACACACACACACACACACACACACACACACACACACACACACACACGCTTCCAAGCTTTGGGGCCATTGATTTCTCATTACCATACGTGTTTTGAAGGTGGATGCTGGCTGGACCACCTCATCAACAACGCAATAACCCCGTTCATCCTTGCGCATCCGCTGATCTGGCAACCATCCCTTGCGAAATACAACCAACTCACGACCCATCTGTTGACTTCTCCTGTGTCATAGCGCTGTAATGACTCGTCAACCTCAATGATCTTGGGTAAAGTCAGAGCTAGCTTCCCGTAGGCAGATAGCAACAGCGCGCAAAAGCCGCTGCCCTCCCTCCCTCCTCTCTTACCTCACTATTTTGTTGAAGCAGTACGAGCAGAAACGGTGTCCGCACTGGGCTTGCAGGGGCCTCCTCAGGATCTTCTGGCACGAGTTGCACAAATGCTTGTCTTCGTGGTTGTTGGCCAGGATCTTCTTCGGGAATCCCGGCTTGTTTCCTTCCAGGGAAGATGGTGGAGACGGCTCTTGAGCGGCCATTATTCCCCCACAATTCCAACAGTATTGACGGGGGTCCGGGCGCGGGGTGTGTTCGCTTCAACTCATAGCAGCTTTTGGAGACCCGTGACAGCCGCGTAAATCCATCTCTCCTGCTCGGTTGAGGGTTCGGGGGATACGCGGAGGTCGCTCAGAGTTGCATTTGGACGTTTTGGGCTGCAGGGGATGCGTCCATGTGGAGACAGAGCGGAGGAGGATAGTTGTAGTGGCCCGAAGTCTGCCGCTAGGTGGAGAGTGAGCGGTGATCATGAGGAACAGGCTGCGCTTCATTGGATGGGGCTGGCGCACAGTTCTGCGTCAAGTTCGCAGCATTTAGACACGAGGACTGAGAGGAAGCGGGTGAAGAGAGCAGTCAAAATAAGAGTTTCCAGTTTTTCCAGAATCGTGTTGGATATATGTTTTTGAACTCAGAACAGATTCCAATTGAGAGAACTAAACGTGGGCGTAAATTAGATTAAAGGTGCATTATGCAACTTTTTATACGTAAAAAAAAGTTGATATTTTGTGCGAATTTGATTTTGCAGTGACCAAGTGGCTGTATGAGTGGTCAGCATGGCGCCTTTATGCCGTGTTCAGACCAAACGCCTCTCGGGCGTCAAAAACGCGCTTCAAGGCCGTAGTTGGACGCGTGTGCTTACTGAAGTCAGACCAATGGCCGCTAGCTGCTCTGCTTTATGACCACAACTCTGGAGGCCGCCATTGCTGTAGTACCTCCATATCATCGCTAGGCCCCCATTGAAAAGCATTGGACTTTAGACACGTTAAAAACAACTTTAACGCCTGGTTTCAATTTTTTTAACACTTTCTATGGCTACATATTCCTCCTGAGATAACGCTGGGTTAGTCACAAAAAAGAAACCAGGCTGGTTTTCGAAATATTTTTTTTTTAAATCTCCTACTTAACGGAGGTTGGACTGTTAGCATTGGAGCTGCGCGAGCTACACGTCACGCAAGGGCCGAGTCTACAGTGAAAATCCCGCCCTTTTGCCCTTATTAGGAACATGCTTCATCAGAGCTGGGGAGGAGGAGTCTGTAAGTCCGCCATGAATTCCCCGTCAAACGCGGTCATTGTGGTAAACGGGGAGGAGTGAGGAGGAGTTGTCCATTCTTTTTAACGGTCTATGAGTCAGACGCTTGTCACAAATGTCACGAGCGTCAAGACGCCCTGGCCGCGCGTCAGCTCAGAGTGCGTTCGTAGCCATCTTGGAAGCAGCTCGTGCCTGAAAACTACAGTTGTTCGGAGGCTAACTAGTCTCCCTCTTCGCTCCTGCCATGTCCTATGGATCTTTAACTATGATTACCCCATGGTCTTCGCAGGATCTCCCCAGTATTTAAGCTCATATCCAGCCCATACGGTTGAAGGGACATTGGTGGCAAGTAGCTATAGGCTAGGTTAGCCCGGTTAGCTTGTTACGATCGTGCAATAAACCACAAATGTGTCTAGAACAGCTCAGTGTGTGACCATCATAAAGGTTGTTCTGTGTAGTTAAGGGCTTTATTGACGTTATTAGTCGATTGGCTTGTAGCAGCTTTGGGAATGCTCTGTGCATCATCTCGACCACATTGTCTCTACAACGCTACTGGATTAATTGTTTTGTAGGTTTTCTGGTGAGAGGGTCCGTCAACCCTGAAAACCTTCCGAACAATTGATCCTGGAGTGTCCTAGAGACCACTGTGATGGAAAGTAAAGGCGCCATACAGACCACTCATACAGCCGCTGGGTCACTACAAGGTCAAACACACACAAATATCAACTTTTATTTTTCACATAATAAGTTGCATAATGCATTTTTAAGAATAAGTGACTTTATATTTTTATGATGACATTGAAACAGATCTCGTAGGGCGTGGTACCCTTACATTTTTTCGATAACGATACTTGGTTTACGATACAGATACCCAGCCGAAAGATACTACAACAATATCTATTCCATAAAACACTATTTATTTTAAATTCACTTCCTCTAATGCTGGACCCTTGGACCCTTTCGCTATTTAAATTTTTTTCAATACCAGTAGTACCAAAAAATTTTTTCCAATACCATACTAGTATTTCTTTTAACAGTACCCAGCCCTATTCTAATAGTAATGAAAAACACTGCTATGTAAAGAGAAATTTACATGCATAGTTTTTTTCAATGGCACTTATCTGTTTTTGCAAATTAACTCTTCAAGTGCAGTTTGACCGTCTGCATTCTAATCCTCAAGCAAAATAGTACAGCAAGCAGAACATTTAAAAATGCTGTAGTTGATTTTTTTAAATGTGTGTCATTTCATTTTATCAGATTAATCACACTTTTGATATTTTCATTCATTCACATGTTGCACAATTGTACTGGGTAAAAAGAAAAGAAAAAAGGGTTTGTGAATGCACCTTCACTGACAATGGCAATAAAACCCTTTCTGATTATGATTTTGATCTCACTCTCTCCTTCCCAGCCCAAATGCCAATTAAAAATCTACCAAAAATTGTCCAATAGTTCTAAAGAGTATATAAAGATTCCTGAAAACTGCTGCCCAATAGTTATTTGAGAAAAAGGCAACAACAAAAAAAGTATTACTTTTTCAGTAACTGAGGAATATAACATATTACTTAAACAAATACGGTAGTATATTTTTCATTACAATTTAAGTAACTCAAGTTACAAGTGCATTTAAAATTAAAAAAAAAAAAAAACTCCCCCCGTAATATAATGGGCCACCAAATCAAGTTGGACACTGGTGTATATCTGTAGGTGCCTGTAATGACGTCAAAACACAGAGAATGTGGGTAACACTTTATAATTACACCTTATTTAGCCTTAATAAATGATGAGTTAAGTGTGACAAACACTTAATAACTTAACAATATGTAACATATGCGAATTTCATTATTAGTTAGGCATTAATTGTAGTAGTTAAGTATAGGTATTAAGTGTTAGTTATGTGTTAACTCATCATTTATTAAGGCTAAATAAGGTGTAGTTAATATAAAGTGTAGCCAGATAGTTATAGTGAAGAAAAGGGAAATCTTTGACTGCACTTTTTCTCTGTGGTATTATTACTATTTTGCCAACAGTAACTCAAAAGTAACTCAAAGTAGTGTAACTCAGCTACATTTTTTGTTTGTTATTTTATTGTTTTAATGCTTTTGTAGTATAATCCCCTGCTGGGGCAATGGGTTACATTACAAAATTTGAACCAAAAAATAAATAAATAAAAGTAAATAAATAAATAATGATGATAATAATAATAATAAAGAAAAACATTTATATATATATATATATATATATATATATATATATATATAGACTGTGCAAAGAGGCCAATGAGACAATCCAGCACATAACTGCAGGGTGTAAGATGCTGGCAGGGAAAGCTTACATGGAGCGCCATAACCAAGTGGCTGGCATAGTGTACAGGAACATCTGTGCAGAGTATGGGCTGGAAACCCCAAGGTCAAAGTGGGAAACACCTCCAAAGGTGGTAGAGAATGACCGAGCCAAGATCCTGTGGGACTTCCAGATACAGACGGACAGAATGGTAATGGCGAACCAACCGGACATTGTAGTGGTGGACAAAGAGCAGAGGAAAGCCGTGGTGGTTGACATAGCTATACCAAGCGACTTCAACATCAGGAAAAAGGAACACGAGAAACTAGAGAAATACCAGGGGCTCAGAGAAGAGCTAGAGAAGCCTGGAGAGTGAAGTGGTGCCCGTGGTCGTTGGGCACTCGGGGCAGTGACCCCAAACTGGAGGAGTGGCTCCAGCAGATCCCAGGAAATACATCAGACATCTCGGTCCTGAAAAGTGCAGTTCTAGGAACAGCAAAGATACTGCACAGAACCCTCAAGCTCCCAGGCCTCTGGTAGAGGACCCGAGCTTGGAGGAAAAGAGACCGCCCGCGGAGGGTGAGGAAGAGTTTATATATATATATATATATATTATATATATATATATATATATATATTTATATATATATATATATATATATATATATAAATAAAATAAAAAACGTACATTTAGGCATCAGAAATAGAACTAAAATAAATACATTGATCAAACATTACATCAGTATTATGCAGTTATCCCAATGGTTGACCTATTACACACACAAAAACTACATTTTGAAACAGTAATATGTAATACAACATATTACACTTTTGAAGCTGTAACTGAAGCTGTAGAATGTATTACAGTTGTAAAATAACTTGGCCAACATGGTTCAGACATTTACAGACATTGAATAGTGTCAAAACCAGACTTAGAGAGACTCATCCATGCATTTGTTTCTAGCAGGTTAGACTACTGTAACGGCCTGCTCACTGTTAGACAGCTGCAGTACATCCAGAACGCTGCTGCTCGAGTCCTGACAAGAACCAGGAAATACGACCATATTAGTCCAGTGCTCCGGTCTCTGCACTGGCTTCCTGTCACTCAGAGAATAGAATTTAAAACAGCTCTGCTTGTGTACAAGTCTTTCATGGTTTAGCACCAAAGTACATCTCTGGCCGTATGAACCATCTCGGGCCTTGAGAACTTCAGGAGGGGTCTCCTGGTGGTTCCCAGAGTCAATAATAAACACGGTGAGGCTGCGTTTCAGTTTCATGCAGCTAAATCTGGAACAGTCTTCATGAGGATGTGAGACAGGCCTCAACTCTGACAATGTTCAAATCCAGGCTGAAAACAGCTCTTTTTACCTGTGCATATGAAAACTGAAAGTATTTTAACTGCACTCTTGTTATTGATTATTTTATGTTGATGTTTTATTGATTGATTTTTTCTGTTTCTTATAATTGTATGCAACTGTGAAGCGCTGTGAATTGCCTTGTGTATGAATTGTGCTCTACAAATAAACTTGCCTTGCCATGCCTTACTTGGCAGTGACAATTTATGAATTTAGAATCTATTTCGATCTGCTGGGTCTGTCTGTGTGCCAAAGATGATTGTGAGGGATGATGAGAAGGGGTAGGACATATAAGTTTTTACTTCTACCTATTCCTTTTCGGATTTAATTTTTTTAACCTAAACTTTGTCAATCCATCTGTCAATTGTTAACCATCTGGCCTTCTGCTTGTAAAAGTCATCCTTTTATTTTGAAGGGCCAAACCGGAAGCGCGTTTCTTCACGCCTCTCTCTTCACAGCTGATCGACTGAAGCTGTGGCTCTGCTGCTGCTGCTGCTTTCATTGCAAAGGAATGTCGCTGCTATTCGTCTGTGGAGATGGAGGGCTGACAGACGACCGGAGCGGGACATGTCACGACTGCTGTGTCCGATGTTATTAAATCACCGTGAGTATTTTTAGGGCTAATCTCTACCCGAACAAGAAACCCTGACTAGCCGCTGCACCTAATGCCAATTATACGTAGACAGACAGCGGGGAAGCTAGGCTAAGCTAACTAGCCTCCTGTCAAAGGATATTGTTACCTTCGGGCAGGATAGGTAACAAACCTCATCCCTGTTTGAAGCATCCAGTTACTTTGACGGGGCTTAGAGGGATTGTTTTCACTAAAATCCTACTGTATGTTCTTGAATCAGCAATGTTAATGAATGGGCACGCATCAAGGAAGCTAAAAGATGCTAGCTTGGTGTTGTAGTAAAGTGTTTAGGAATACTAGTTCATTGATCCACTGCTTATGTCTCATATCACCATTTACAAAGCTCTTTATTGCTTTAATTTTCATTCTAAATGATAAAACAGTCTTGTCAAGTCATGTTTTGGCCTATTACTGTTATTTTGGTCAATAAATACTACATCACTTTGAATGACAAGCGAGTTTGCTTTAAGCATATTGTTGTTACAGTAATGTTAGCATAAGAAATTAAGATGCATGTTGTCCAATACACTGAATTAGAGCATGTCTTGTGAGCTAGTAGTGACTTGAAACAGACTGCCCATGGGAATTTTGTTTCATAGATTGCTATGTTTATGTCCATGTCAACTTCATAGGGCATAGGTCAGTTGTTTGTGTAACTTTATACAGCTTTGTTTTTCCAAACAAGTTATGCTCTATTGTAGTTTTTCTTTCACTGTCAAACTGCACTGAACATTCAATAATTTGATAAAAATTCATGAATTAAGATGTAAACTCTGCTTTGAGCAGATTTTTTGATGAAAATAGCGGACTTTCCTGAAATAAGAGAGTGAGAATCACAGTTAGGCTATATTTCAAAACTAGGTTATGGCACTGGTTTTTGGGTCCTAAAACTATGAAAAAATGTGTGAATTCAAAATTTTGTAAATGTGCATGTAGAGGAGGCCCTGTGGAGTGTACATGATCTAAAACAGTTATGGATTTAGAGTTAAAATGAAGTTGGTATAAAAGGCTGAAGACAAAAATATAGCTGGATTCACAGACATGGAGGACACTGCCATTGAAATGAATGGAGAGCTGCTGCTGTTTTTGGGCTTTAGGCTCTATAACTTGTAAAAAATAAAAAAAAGAAGTGAATTCAAAATCTGGTGAATGTGCATGTCAAGGAGGTCCTCTGGGATGGATACATAATAATGGTTTAATATCTGAAACCCAAATGAAGTTGGTACGAAAGGTCAAAGACAGAAAAACATGCAGGATCGTCTCATGTCCATTGAAATGAATGGGATTTTGCCAGGGTCATAAATGACCCCAAGTGACTGCGAGTGTAACTATTTGCCCTCACTCAAAAATAGAGCATTTTTCAAAAACAGCACCTGCTCTACCTTTGAGCCTCTACCAGTGCCCAATTCACCAAATACTTTGAATAAATAATAAAAACTGGTAAATTTAGTATCAGTGCATTTTTATGAAGTCAAACTAAAGATAGAACCCACATTTTTTTCTAAATGTTATTTTATGAATGAAATATTAGAGAGAAAAATGGGGTCATAAATGACCCCAAGTGACCACGAGTGTAACTACTTGTTCTCATTCAAACATATGAGAAATTCAACAATTGCACTAACACTACATTTTGACTATTTCCACTTGGAAACTGACCAGATATTCTGAGTTATCCGCACAATTTTGATTTTTTTTTTAAATATTTGATGACTGTTTGTTCAGGACTTGTGTGTGTGTTTTTTTTTTGTTTTTTTACATAAACAAGGCCTGCAAACTGACATTTAAAAAAAAACACACAAAAATTCAGTATCAGGCCATTAGTCTGAAGTTACACTACACTTATATTTTATGACTGAAATATTAGGGAAACAAATTGGGGTCATAAATGATCCCAGGGGACCACGAGTCTAACTCTTTCGCATAACATTGTAATCACTTAATCAACTTTTTTCCCCTGATAAAAGTCATGGATGTTAACACATATCCGCAAATGCAGACCATTGATAAAACTTTGACAGAGATGCGCATCGACAAAGTAGCCCGGGCCCCCAGGGACAACACAAGGGTTAAATATGCAGCCCAAAGCTGTACAACAAACATTATAAAGTGCAATTAAAACAGTAAAAAATGTATACAATCTACTACTACTACTACTACTACTACTACTACTACTACTACTACTACTACTACTACTACTACTACTACTACTACTACTACTACTACTACTACTACTACTACTACTAATTAATGCCACCGCAAAAAGGTGTGTTTTTCAACAAATACTTAAAAACATGAATAGACTGAGCCATTTTACCATTTAAGAAGGCTGTTCCAGAGTCTCGGAGCCGCTACGGCAAAAGCCCGGTCTCCTCTGGTTTTCAGCTTTGATTTCGGGACGTCCAGTCATTTCATTGGATAATCTCAAGATGCGACCTGGATCACGGATCGACAGAAGCTCTGAAAGATAGGATGGAGCCATCCCATTCAGACATTTTAAAACCACCAGCAGTGTCTTATGAATGAACACCTCTCTTCCAAATGTTTTGATATACTTGATACAAAACTATTAAATCTTTTTTTTTCTTAACAGGTGCCCAAGACAAACATGATTGTGTCCTTTTGCTCTTGACTGTTCAACCACAAACCATTCAGAGCTGCTGCTGAAGTCAACGATTTTTGGCATTTTTAACTTTAACTGATCTTCAACACCATGTGCTCCTAACTTCTACAACCAATTGGAGTCCTGGACTGTGTTTTTTTTTAGTTTAGAGTGACAAATTACCAAGGGATTTCCACTGTTCTCTGGATATTTTACGTGAGTTTTGGTGAAGATGTTTTCGGCGCTGAAGAAGCTGGTGGGGTCGGAGCCCGGGCAGCTCGGGGGCAAGAATATTCCCGCCGGTCTTCAGTCCATGAACCAAAGTCTGCAGAGGCGATTTGCGAAAGGAGTGCAATATAATAGTAAGTCATCGGCTTATTGTTATAGATTATGGCAACCCAATACGGTTTTGAGGAAGCCTACTAGCCAAAACTCCTGGAACAGAGATATAGTATTTTACTGAAGCAATTCGGGCTGGGCGATATTGACAAAAATGAATATCTCAATATTTCTGGGTACTTCCTCGATAACGATGATGAAGCGATATTTTTGCAGAAATATGCAAAAATGTGCCACAAACATCTTAAATTACATTGCTTGGTCCTGAACAGACAACAAAAGGGGTAGGAAAAAACACTTTCCACACTTTTCAACTATTCGTTTCCCCTGTATTGTCAATGATTTTTTCCCCCTCCATTAAAAAATAAACATTTTGTTCCCTTTTTTTTTTTCTCAATCTCCCCATTTTTCAAAGATTTTTGACAAATTTCAGATCCTCGCACCTGACAATAAAGTCTTTATCTATCTTTTCATCAACATTTTTTGCAAATTTTTAAAATTGATTTATTTTTTCCCCACATTTTTGTCATTGGAAAAAAACTCATAATTTTAAATATGCATATCTTCCATACAACAATTTCGATATTTTGTTGTAGATGATATATTGTCTACCTTTGAAAAGTAATAAAAGAGTTTCGCCGTAACAAGTATTTTATATTTCCCATAATGGTCTTGCTGTTGTCTTGATATAGGAAGTTATGAGAAAAATATGGGAAAAAATACATTTGAATGCTGGTACTTTTTGAAAATGTTGACAATTTATAAAAGTAAATGGTCTAATAGTTTCACACAAAGAGAATGTTGTAAAAATCAGTTAAATCCATTGGTTACATTTATTCAAAGAAAGCGCTGCACATTAGTCAATTGATCCACTCAGCCGCAAACGGAGCTGGAAGCAAGAAACAACCACTGTGACACAAACGAACTCTGGTGTCTTGCCCAATGGCAGTATTTTGAAATGGATAAACACATTGTGAAATCTCAGTTAAATCCATGTGTTGTGTTAATAGACGTCATTGATTTTTTGCTCTGTGTTTTCTTCCCAAGTGAAAATCGTAATTCGTGGCGACAGAAACACGGGCAAAAGTACTTTATGGCATCGACTGCAAGGAAAGAAGTTTGTGGAGGAGTACATTCCCACTCAGGAGATACAAGCCACTAGTATACATTGGAATTATAAAAGTAAGTTTCCACTCAATATTTCCAAAACATCACAGTCATGCAACACTTAATCTACATTTTTGGTGAACCTGTGACCTCTACTATTTGTTGCAGTGGCCCCATACCAAGGTAAAGCTGTAAAGATAGATTTAGCTAACCCTTTATCCCACACAAAATAAACTCATGAATAGTTGTAAAATCCATAGATTGTAGAAATGACTAGATTGAAGGCCTGCAAGGGAAGCTCATGCTACTAATACTGTGAAGTTTAGCATCTCAAGCTGCACATGCTGCAGCTGTGGCTAACTTTGAGAGAAAGCTGTTGTTTGTTCTGGCTTTATAAGCTCGAAAGACTTCCAAGCCCCCATTGTCCCTTAGTCAGACTTCTGAAACTCAGTGTTGCATTTTAGCTCAATCAGAGACATTGTTGTGAATCCTGTTCTGTCAAATGCTTTTGGACAACTCTGACGACACGAGTTTGTTTGTTTGGTATACTAAGAGGTTTGAGAAGCAGAAGGAGCTGTAGAAAGACTGATTAGGTCAGTAAGAGGCCAAAAGAAATGGTTTAGACACTTGAAGGTGGTTTAGACCTTGACCAATGGGGTTTCAATTGGAAAAATAAATAAATTGATGCTTGTAAAATCTTTTCATTTTAATACACGTTTCCACATCTGGTTGTCAGCAGGAGAGAAATGATACAGGGTTTCCGCTAGGGATGCACAGATCCAATAGTTGGTATCAGATATCGGAGCGGATACTGGAAAAAATATGATATCATGTATCGGCTACAAATATATCCGATTCTGAACCGATACCTGTTTTGGCTCTCACCATTTTAAACACAACTTTCACCGACTAAATCTAAGTGAATATGGGCATGCTGCGTTTTGAAGGGCAGAACCTGGAGAATTCGTTTTAACCTCAATACCACGGCTAGCAACAGTATACTAATGCTAACAGTATGCTAATGCTAGCAACAGCATACTAATGCTAACCACAGTATGCTAATGATGGCAACAGTATGCTAATGCTAGCGGAAGTATGCTAATGCTAGCGGCAGTATGCTAATGCTAGTGCAACATTTTCCGAGTGTGTTTTTAAATCGGTGAGAGCCAAAACTGGTATCGGTTCAGTATCAGATATTTGTAGCTGATACCCGTTATCGTATCAGTGCATCCCTAATACAAATGTTTAGAACCAAAATGTTTGCATTTGTGGCTAAATTTGGGTACCTATGTAAACCCTGCTTTAAGCCAGTATCACAAACTGGCATGTTGTCACTCATAACCCGTATTTTGGTCCATTGCTGCCTTCTACTTCTCCAAACTGGGTGTATACTGATAATAATGTCCTGCAAGCTGTCCAAATGAATAAAATGTTTGAGAAATACACTGCATTGATCAGAGATTGCTAACTGTTTCTGCTCCTCGTAGCTACTGATGATGTGGTCAAAGTGGAGGTTTGGGATGTGGTTGACAAAGGTGAGTGTGAATCTTTTTGCACCAATTTGCAAAGTGTATTTTTAGCGTCGCGTTTCTCTGTCCTGTCGAGCCTGTGCCGCTGTCATTTATGAACATCAAACTGCTCGATTGTTCTGAAATCATCACTTCTGTCTTCACTGTCCTTTTTGTGCCCATGCTCATGTTAGGCCAAAAATATCCTCTTCCCGAAGGTGAGCGTCGCCTTAGTGTGTAGCTCATTTTTTACAAACGCTTGTGTGCTCTCTGTGGGTTTGCCTTTAGCACTGTTATCTGAATGTCAATATTCCCACCATTTGGCCCCTCCCGTGTGTGCTGCTGCAGCGTGGCAATATTACAGAAGTCATGGCTGGTTTTACAGCAGTTTTGATCAGTGATTCTCAAAGTGCTTCACATATGAACCATAGTTGTACTTTGAGATCCAGTACCTTTAGTGTCATTGAAAGGTTTTCCTGTTTTAGTCTTGATTTAGCCCTTACTTAAGATGTTGTAATCATTGTAATATAGTAAATTTATTTTCCACCATAAATCTACATTGTAAGTGCAGTATTTGTGCAAGAAAAACAGGCCGTGTGCCGTGCACTGCTTTGTGTCGCAGGGTCTGTGAGCGCTAGAAACATGTTTAGTCAGCTCCAAAGAGATTTTCCTTTGACTTTCAGGGTTTGAAAACGGAATAATTCAGGTAGTGCACCTCTTAAGTCTTTGTTAATCTGGGTCTGGGGTTAATTCCAGTGCAGACTTGTTTAATCTTGGAGCAGCTTCATTTACTCCTGGTTTTGCTGTTTATTTTCTTTTGCATTGGTTGTGTCCGAGTTTAACTCGATTTAGAACTAATTTTATCCTTTTTCTTAAAACCTTCTTTGTTCTGGTTTTAGCGCTTTGTTTTCCCGGGTAAAATTTGATTTAGCCTCATTTCAGTATTATAATATTACTTCAAGGCACTAAACCTGATTCTCATAATGGACCCAAAACTGTAACACTTTATAATATCTACACCTTATTTACCTTAATAAATGATGAGTTAACGCTTAATTCATCATGAACATATTCATTAGTTAAGTGTGTCTAACACTTAAAGCAGAACTAAATAACTCATGCCCCTAGAGGCCATAAGCGCCACTGCAGGTGTCGTAGCATGTTGCGTTTTTTTACTCATTATTTGTCCGTGAGAGTAAATACTACGCTGACAGAAAAGACAAAGGGAGAGAGGGATATTTTACATCCAATTACACAATGGAGATAATCTTTTTCACTCAAACTTGGCTGTAAACGCTGCTAAAGTGGTTCTAGCCCGCAGTTAGCTTTGCCCATTAGCCTGTTAGCTTCTTCTTCGATTGATTCCATTAGTGTGGACCGACACGGAGGCAGGGGAAGTTGCAATTGTGGTTTTCTGGCCGGAGACACCGGGGGAGATGAAAGACCCCCCCCCCCCCCCCCCCATCATCCCATTAACACTTGTATTACCCCCCAGAGGGACTATGAAAGCATTTATTACGGTAAACAAGTTACTTAGTACTGCTTTAATAACTACTTAACAATGAATAAGTTAAGTATGTGAAGAACTATTCACTATTCATTATGAGTTGAGCATTAACTGTAGTAGTAGTTAGTAAGTGAATTAACTAATGAATTGTTCATGATGAATTAAGTGTTAATTCATCATTTATAATTTATTATAAAGTGTTACCAGTTAGATTTGTCTGGGGCTGGGTACCCTTTTTTCTTTTAGATACTGGTACTTTAACAATACTGGGTTTACAATACCAATACAATACTTTTTCTGTACAAAAATATTTGTCATCTCGAACCAGAAATCAGAGTAATGATGTTAATTTATTCCATAAAGAACTATGTATTTTAAATGTGTATAGTTTATTTGTGCTTAAACAACCAAGTAACTTCCTTTAGTGCTGTCCCTGGACAAACAGCCTCAAACCTTGGTCTCTAAAGATGAAATTTATGTTATGTGTTCAATACCAGTAGTACCTTAACTTTTTTTCCGATACCATACTGGTATTGTTTAATGGTACCCAGCCCTAGTTTTGTCCACCTCAAAGTTGTGAAATGTGCTTATAAACCCTTCCCTGTGAAGAATTCTTATCTTATAAGTACTTTTAGGAAAGTGAAGGATGAGTTTGGACCACAACTAACATCTTACTTTAGTGGCTTCCTGTTTGGAAATAAAGAAAATCACATATACGGCCTTTAAATAATATTTTCCCATCTTCGATCATCTTAGATCGACATGTTTTGAGAATCACTGATCGAGCCCCGGCCCCCGAGTGCATCCTGCTGCATTAACGACAGAAGCACTTAACTCCAAAGACTGGCGTGTATTTAAACCGCTGCGTGGAGCTTTTCCATAAGAAAAGCTCTGTCTCTGACGCTGCACCTGCTTCACTCATACCACTAATGTAAAGAACTGACGTTCACGATTAGGGGGGATTTTGTTTCTCATGAACATCTTTGGATTTTTTTGTTTCAGGAAAAGGCAAAAAGCGCGGAGACAATTTGAAACTGGAGAATGAGCCGCAGGAGGTGATTATCATGTGACCGGCATGTGATCAGAAACGGTCTTTTGTTGCACTGGTGGAGCTGGGTTGAGTTGGCTTATAGAAGTTAACAATGCCCTCCTTACAAGACGGATAGAGTCTATTCCATTTCCAAAAGTCTTTTTCCAAAGCTCTGGACAGATGCAGAACACCTTGTTGAATCCTGGTGGTCAATTTATTAATGTGAAGAATCTGGATTTGCTGTTGCTGGTTGTGGGTTGTATTGAAAGCTAAAAACAAATTTGCACACAACTATCTCCTTTGCAAATTACAAACAAATCTGGAACTACTGCAGTTGAATAGGGAAACATTTTACATTTAAAGATATCAATGTGAAACTTTTGCTGTAGATTACTGGCATAAATGGGAAAACAAAATGTGTTGCAAGTTTTATGTCATTTTATGTTTTTATATTAAAAAAACAAGGCAAAGAAATCTGAATAATGAATAGAGCCAGTTTTAAATGTACTGTTTTATTTTGTCAACATATTAATCAGACTTTTCATAGGGGATTTTAGATATCTTGTTTAGTTTAAAGATCAGCTGTTTGTTAGTTTTGAAATTCAAACTCAATAAATCAGATTAGGGATTAGATATTAAAAAAATCCCTCTTACAAAACGTTCAAAATATTGTTCAGTCCAAGGCTGGAAAGTTTGAGGTCTGTAGGAGATACTTACGTGGAGATAATGTTGCACCAATGTGAGAAAATGCATTTTGAGAAAATAACCCTTGAAATTTCAATTTTCCATATAAATCTATTGCAAAACATTGAATCAGTGCTATAACTAAACATGCTCTTTTCTGTTTCATATGTTTATTGGTATGCGTACAACAAAACCGTGAAGGCACTTGGGTCTAAACATGCTCTTTTGAAGATTAGGTTTTCAGGTGAAAGTTTAAATGTTCATAGACCAATTTGGCCCAAAACCTGTAAACTGAAAAATAGTTTTGCCTGTAGCGTTTCCCCTTTAAAGTAAAAACGAATCCCAGGTTTTAACTTCATGCCTAATCATGTTTCTGGCCTGAAGTGACTGGTTTGGTGTTTGTGTGTTTCAGTCGGATGAGGTGGCCCTTGATGCCGAGTTCCTGGACGTGTATAAAAACTGTAACGGCGTCATCATGATGTTCGACATCACCAAACAGTGGTGAGACTCCAGAGTCTGTGTCTCTGTTTGTGCTACAATATGCATGGAGCGATTAGGTTTCACTGTCTGAGTGTGCGGCACCCGTGATCACAACTACACCAGCTAAACTTGTTCCTTCTTTATCTGGACTCAAAATAGCCCTTTATTGATGTTTTTCAACAGAGAATAGCATCTTTAAAAGGAAAAGAAAAAAGTAGGTCAATAAAGCGGGCTGTTTTGTCTTATGTGACCGATTGTGCTTTGTCAGCAATGGTGTCAGTATCAAAGCTTACTTCATTTCCCAGCATGCATTTCTCTAGCTGGCATCCGCTGCTGTATAATCATTATTACAATATTTTAACTTAGTATTCAAAACATACAGTTACACCATAAAACATAGCTTCAATTTGAGCAAAAATATAAGGTTTTCATGGATTTATTTGGCAAAACTGCAAATGAAATTCAACAACTTGAACTAAACTAAGGCTCTGACATTATTAGAGTGAATTTTGTGTTGCGTAACTCTACAACTCTTGTGCACATTGCATTTCCCCATGTTTTGTCATAGCTCAGTATTAACCACAGATTCCTGACTTTGGATTTGCGCGTACTTGCCATTTGCATTTTTGAGAAGCGGCCAGTTCACACTGAAGTGACTACACTCACCTAAAAGATTATTAGGAACACCTATTCAATTTCACATTAATGCAATTATCTAAACAACCAATCACATGGCAGTTGCTTCAATGCATTTAGGGGTGTGGTCCTGGTCAAGACAATCTCCTGAACTCCAAACTGAATGTCAGAATGGGAAAGAAAGATGATTTAAGCTATTTTGAGCGTGGCATGGTTGTTGGTGCCAGACGGGCCGGTCTGAGTATTTCACAATCTGCTCAGTTACTGGGATTTTCACACACAACCATTTCTAGGGTTTACAAAGAATGGTGTGAAAAGGGAAAAACATCCAGTATGCGGCAGTCCTGTGGGCCAAAATGCCTTGTTGATGCTAGAGGTCAGAGGAGAATGGGCCGACTGATTCAAGCTGATAGAAGAGCAACTTTGACTGAAATAACCACTCGTTACAACCGAGGTCTGGAGCAAAGCATTTGTGAAGCCACAACACGCACAACCTTGAGGCGGATGGGCTACAACAGCAGAAGACCCCACCGGGTACCACTCATCTCCACTACAAATAGGAAAAAGAGACAGTTGATGTTGCCTGGTCTGATGAGTCTCGATTTCTGTTGAGACATTCAGATGGTAGAGTCAGAATTTGGCGTAAACAGAATGAGAACATGGATCCATCATGCCTTGTTACCACTGTGCAGGCTGGTGGTGGTGGTGTAATGGTGTGGGGGATGTTTTCTTGGCACACTTTAGGCCCCTTAGTGCCAATTGGGCATCGTTTAAATGCCACAGACTACCTGAGCATTGTTTCTGACCATGTCCATCCCTTTATGACCACCATGTACCCATCCTCTGATGGCTACTTCCAGCAGGATAATGCACCATGTCACAAAGCTCCAATCATTTCAAATTGGTTTCTTGAACATGACAATGAGTTCACTGTACTACAATGGCCCCCACAGTCACCAGATCTCAACCCAATAGAGCATCTTTGGGATGTGGTGGAACGGGAGCTTCGTGCCCTGGATGTGCATCCCACAAATCTCCACCAACTGCAAGATGCTATCCTATCAATATGGGCCAACATTTCTAAAGAATGCTTTCAGCACCTTGTTGAATCAATGCCACGTAGAATTAAGGCAGTTCTGAAGGCGAAAGGGGGTCAAACACAGTATTAGTATGGTGTTCCTAATAATCCTTTAGGTGAGTGTATATTCAACAATGTACCATACCATAAGGTTTCTATAGCAACACCATTCATGGATCCATTACGGACACAAACTGTAAAACATTGAAGGCATCTCGAGGAAAGCCCTGTTAAACGCACTGCACAGTAGAGTAGCAGCAGAAATCATGTTTCTGAAATGACGATTGGATGCAGACGTGCTGTGGCCTGCAGCTGGTGATGACTTGGCAAATGTTTTTTTATAACATTTTATAGCCCTGCTTGCAAAAAAAAAATCACTGTTGTAAAACGTTGAACTTCCTCAATCCTTATTGACCATTTAACCTTTTAGATGTTTGTTCAAACATTAAGGAAAGAGAGAAAATAGTTTTATTCTTATTAAAATATAATGGTTGATCTTAAAATCCGAAATTTTTAATACAATTATTGGTTTCATGGTTTATAGTGGGTGGTACTTTGACTTGCTTTAGTTTTTGTTTTTTCTAAGAAATGTAATGCTTTCACTTATTTATCAAGCTATTACATGGTATTGTGTATCTAGATTTATAGTTCACTGATATATCGGCTGACCGATATACAGGGCCTGTATTTGGGTATTTACAATATCGACTGATATTGGCTATCGGCCGGTAAAAGGCCGAAGTCTCCTGAACTGAAAGACGTCACATTTTTGCATTGGAAAGAGCTTTATTATGAGCCCTCCCACAACTTGTTACGCCTCAGTTTATAAACTGAATGCCATTTGACATTTATTGACATACTGTATAATATGCACTTTTGAAGTAGGCACCTATTAGATTTTTTTGGATCATTTACATCCAGATTATAAAAATGTTCCCTACATGTTTTCCAGGACGTTTAACTACATCATGCGGGAGCTTCCCAAAGTCCCAACCCATGTCCCGGTGTGTGTTCTGGGAAACCACAGGGACATGGGAGAGCACCGCGTCATCCTTCCTGACGACATAAGGGAACTCATCGCTGGATTAAACAGGTACACGTCACGTCTCTAACAGTAATGACATGAAAAACAGTTACTTTCAACAGTTTGTGTCTAAAGTTGAATCTGTGTTACCCCAACATTTACGACTGTTACAACACTTATAGATACAGATGCTCATACTAGGGGTGTGGCCTAACGAGTGAGAAGAAAGTCTGTTATGCTTTTCCACTCTTTTCTGGTGGGCTATAAACATATTTAGCACCCACAAATAAAGGCAAGCCAATAATGGATCCATATGTATGATTTGACACAGCAGATTGTCCGGTAGAAGCGAAAAACCGGCACTGGAAGCTAGTGTTGGCGTGTAGCGTGAAGCTAACATTAGAACTATATTTAGTATAGCTGGGACGATACACTTTTGTCTCGATCCGATACGTATCACGATATTCGGGTGCCTATCCGATAAATATCACAATATTCAGGTTCCGATACGTATTACAATACAGTAAGTAATTATGATACGTAATATGTTTACCTTAAAATTAAAAGAAAACGGTCATGTGTCCAAAGTTTATAAACCAAATGCCATTTGACATTTATTGAATGCCATTTGACATTAGGATTGAAAAGTGCATTAACCCAAAAAGCAACAAATTGCTGTTGCTGGAAAACTGAAAAGGAGTGTGTGATATTTTCCACACAGATTTTCATTCTTTATTTAGTACAGACACTGATAAAGGTCCATATAGAATTAAAAGAAAAGGCAAAATGAGACAATTAGTCCATAGATTATACAAACAGTCTCTCCATCCAATGTGCCCTCAACTCAGAGGTATAACGACAACAACTCAGCCGAGGGTTAGTCATAGTCTGTATAATGGTGTTCTCAGACTCCTCCAGTCACTGCGGACGTTAAATGTCTCAGCCGCGCTGCACAGGTGGGAATGCGAGCGTCCACAAACAACTGGTCAACACGCCTAAAGGTGTCGATATAGGCCAGAGTCTGTCTATGGATGGTGCACCTCCTATAGTTCCACCACAAGGGGGCCGTGTACAGTGGGGTACAAAAGGCTCTGAACAGGGCGCGCTTTACAATACGAGAGCATATAGTTCATACAGTTTACAATATTGTCTTTTACAGTATTGTCTTTTAATGTCTCTATCATCACGCCAGTCTTCAGTCAAAAAAATGTCTCCGTAGATAAAAATGTGTGATAAGAGTCTTATCACACAGGGCAAAAACAGAGAAGGTCACACGACTGCTTCTTACAATCTTAGTGGGGTTATACTTAATGTCATGTTCTGTGCCATATTCTGTGCCATATTTTTTTTTTTGGACATTGTTAACAATTGTTGCATCCCTGCACTGTATGAGCTGATTATCACAAGATCATCCGGATGCATAAGATGGTTGACAACATAAAAACATTAAGATACGGACCAAATACTTTAATTTCATAAATAACTTAATGATTAACCCGATCAAACGCCTTTGTGGCATCAATGAAGCATAGAAAGACAGAAGAATTTAACTTGTGATATTTTCCTACAATTTCTTTCAGTGCATAGATGCACATGTTCGCACCATGCCTCCCCCCCCCCCCCCCCCCCCCCCACACACACACACACACACTCTTACACCTTTGACTGTAGATATGCCTTTATGCCTGTAGATATGCCAAAACAACCCAATAACATTATTTTTAACAGACATTTAACAACATTCAAAATATTAAAATCGAAAAAGCCAGATGTAAACGATACAGATTTTCAACAATAAACTGCACTCTTTTGTGGTTTTCACCTAACCCATAGTTATATCGTATCGTATGGATATTGAGATATCTGGCATGAATATCAAGATATGAAATTTTGTCCATATCGTTCAGCCCTAGTTTTCATGCAGTTTCAGATGTAAAAAAAGTTCCTTGGAATAGGATCGCGACAAAACGGTTCCGCACATTCACACCTTGAAACTAAAGACTTTGTAATTTTACCTCTGTTTGAGCTTTAGGTTTAGCAAACAAAAAATATCCATACTCCAGTTTTTTTTTTAAATTAAGTCCTGTACCTTCTCCTTGTCGCTGTATCTTTATTTTGCAGAATATACATCCATAATTCAGCATTTGTTTAAGTAGTGGTGGGGTAATTGGTGAAAGAGTAGTTGTTTTCCCCCTTCGTCATCTGTCTATTTAGTGTTGACTCCAATTAGAGTCCTTTCTCTATATTAGTTTGTTTCTATTCCCAGACCGATGGGCGCCTCTTACATCCACTACGCCGAGTCCTCGATGAAGAACGGCTTCGGTCTGAAATACCTCCACCGCTTTTTCAACATTCCCTTCCTCCAGCTCCAGGTTTGTTTTCGTTGTAATTTTCACTTTCCATTTTTAGCGTCGGAGCATTCTTCTGTAATGACGGCCCAATCATGTTTATCTCCGAACCCATTACTGAGATGAGCTGTGTCTATGTGCAGAGAGAGACCCTTTTAAGACAACTAGAGACCAACCAACTGGACATGGACGCCACGCTGGAGGAGCTGTGTGTCCAACAGGAGACCGAGGACCAAAACTATGAAATGTGCGGAGCCATTTTTGTGTTTTGTATTCCTTTTGTTTAATCAGAATGCACAACCAGACTCACTCGTATCTATGCATTTATCATTAACATCAGCAGTTACAGACATGGTAAGCCTCTTCCTTATCATTGAAAGGAATGGGGGACTCTCGTATGTTTTAGTAATCTCGAAACACTATAATAACTACACCTTATTTAGCCTTAATAAATGATGGGTTGATATGCCTGGCCTAGCGATGCACTGATCTTGAATTCTGATGACGGGACACTTGACAACGATCCTAGTTACAGAGAGAGGAAGCTCACTCTGCGACTAGTGTTTCCTAAATATCAGACACTGCCTGATGTCGGTCACAGCTTTAACTATTATTGTTAAATCTTTTGTCCCTGTGTCACTGTAGGACCTTAGATTTTCCCCCTGATGGGTGATCATTTGTCACTGACAGCTAAAATCGGGCAGTTTACACCTTTTAAGCAAACCCTCGTGCTCTTGTATATACTGTCCATTTTTCACTGCGTTGTCATGAGATACCCTGTTCTAAAGTCCATTTATCTTCACCAGACTTGTCCTGACCATTTTGGCAGCATTGCCTTCACTGCAAAGCATATGTCTGACTAAGTTACTGTCTTTAGTCTTATTCAAACTGCCTCTCAGTTGTACAAAAAAACTGTAGAAAACAGAGGGAAGAAAACATGCATACAAAGTGGTGACTGAGTGTTTTGTGCCTCATCTTACGCTTACCCCTCTGTTAAAATTCTTCCAGTTTCCTTGAGAATCTGGAGACCCGCAAAGGCTACGGCTCTCCAGGCCCAGCCAACGGTCAGTCCCCCTCCTCGGGCTCCCAGTCTCCGATCGTCCTCCGAGCGGCGCGTCCACAGGCAGCTCCAGCCCCAGCACCCCTCAACAGCCGCCCATACCTCCCAGACCCTGCCTCAGTCGCCAAGCGTCCCGCCCCCCTCTGCCCCTGCCGCCCCGGTGCCGCCGCCTCCTGCGGCCTCTGCTGCTGCTGCTGCGCTGTGGTGAGTGGAGTGGCCTCCCCTCCGCAGAGGCCAGGCTACAGGCCCAGTCTCCCGAGCACACCCAGGGCTCTGCTGCCGCCGCGCCCCAGAAACGAGGCTTCATCTCGCGTTGGTTCGGCTCATCTCCTGTCCCTGAAAGCACCACTCCAGCTCCAGGTGGGTTTTAGAGCTTCCACATACAGTACTGTAGGCACTCAAAGCACGTTACTTTGGCGCAGCAGGTAATAGTATCACCTCAAAGTAAGAAGGTTCAGTGTAGTCCTTGATTATCACACCTATCTGTGTGATAGATCAGTGGTTCTCAACTCTGATGTGTTTGTTGGTTCGTTCAGCCGTTAGTTTGTTCATTCGTTGGTTGGTTGGTTCGTTCACATGAAAACCAAATGTCCACTTGTCACTACATACTTTGAGTTAAGCTCCTCATTTAGTTTCAGGAGGAGCTAATGAACAAAAGAGTTTCTCAATCAGACTTTATTATAGCGACGCCCTGATGGTAGAAGTTGTCATGGTAATCAGCCTCATACTGTCCAACCAAGGGCTGCCCTACAATCTTTGAGTGGTTTTTAATTAATTGTTTCAGTCCAGATTTTGCAGTGGCTAAGAAACAGCTGTACACACAGCATTACAGTAAGTTTCCTCTGGGTTTCTCTGGTTACCCCTAGCTCCCGACCTGGTAAAATAAAGATAAGATAAGCCTTTATCGATCTCACAAAGGCGAAAATCACTTGCTACATCAGCTCTCAAGAAACACTCAGGGTGTGCAAAATAGACAAGAAATGTGCAAATGAAATAGTAAATAGAGGTATTTTATATACAATGAATAAAGGGGCAAAAGTATAAATACAATCTGTATTAAAAAAGAGCCATCTGTAGTCAAATCTGTACATGTTAGGTTTGAGCTAGTAGAAATAGATGCTGCATTTATAAAGCCTGGCCAGCCATTGTCTTATATTTGAAATACATTCTCCAGTTTAGAGTAAACAGAATAGTCAGGCTAGCATTTATAGGCCACAGAGCTGATACAAATCATTTCTCTCTCTTAATTCCAGTGTTCCAGTGCATTCCTGCTCTTCTACAGCAGATGCTCCACATCAAACATCAGCTTGCCACATTACTGTATATAAAGTCACTTTATTCTATATATAGAATAAACTGCAAATCAGCACCTCATTTAATATACGCATTTATTTTATTATGTTCTCTCTCTCTCTCTCTCTCTCTCTCTAGGATGTTGATTATTTGAAAGTAATTACAACTACTTTTCATTAGTAAAAAATTTAATTAAATTTAAAAACTTAAACTTTCACATAATATTCATTATAATTGCTCTACAGCTCATGTTTGGAAGTAAAAATAAAATAGTCCCCCACACTTGTTTTTTTGCCATAACAAAACAATACTGAGCCCAAAAAATACTTGTTCATTTTCATATATTGACTGAAAAGTTGCAAGTAATTTTGACATAGTTGGAGAGTTTACAATTAGAGTTTGTTTACTACAGCAAAAATCTCTTCTTTTTGTGGCAAATGTTATGTCAGGAACTTAGCAGCTATAGTGAGCCCTCTCTAAAGAAAGGTGGTCACATGGTTTGAGCGCTGGCAGCTGAATAATGTTACCACGACCAAAGACAGACCGAAACCTCATGTGACTCTCTCCTGATCCTTTAAGAAACATATGATACAGCTTTCACGGCACATCCCAACTCTCGCTCCTATTTTCACCTTCATTTCACTTTCTTGTTTGCCGTCTCCATGCTTTCCTCAGACGAGTCCCCCGCCCCGGTGTGCCCCGCGAAGGTCCAAAGCCTGGATGATTTTGTGCCGGACGAGCGGCTGGACAAGAGCTTCCTAGAGGACAGCCTTCCCTCCAAAAAGAAAGTCCCACAGCCCGCTCCGAACGCAGCAGTGGACAGCGACAGGTACGGTTCATTTTATGACTCATTTTGGACTGTTTTTCTTTACTTTTTATTTAAATTGCCTAAAAATATTACAAACTGTTTATAAGACAATTTAACATGGCAGTGGGATCATGAAGCAAGAAGGATTTTGCCTCAGTCCAGTAGGAAATAAAAAAATTAATAGACTAACAAAATAACAAAAGTGATCATTCAAATTACTTTTTTTCTCACCTGCGGCCTATATATATACTTTTTTCTTTTTTAATTTAGCTGGTGCGGCTTATATTCGGGCACGCTCAATAGTCCGGAATTTACGGTACTTGTTGTAAAGTTTGACCATGGGACCAGTAGTTGGATGACATGTTATTGTAGATCAAAACAAAGTACATTTATTGAGATATTAAAAACACATCGCTAGCACCTAATAATAATTTATTTTGAATGTAATTGATGGACACAATTATTGAGAGAAGTACAGGTGCTCGTCATATAATTAGAATATCGCGCAAAAGTTCATTTATTTCTGTAATTCAACTTAAAATGTGAAACTAATATATGATATTGACTCATTACATGCAAAGTGACAAATGTCAACACTTTATTTGTTATAATTGTGATGATTATGGCTTACAGTCCATTTTTGAAACATTCAATTTTATGAGATTTTTAATTTGGGATTTTACAAGCTGAGCCATAATAATCACAATTATAACAAATAAAGGCTATACATATCTCATATTACTTTCACAGTTTAAGTTGAATAACAAAAGTGAATGCATTTTTTCATGATATTCTAATTATATGACGAGCACCTGTAAATGTTATTGTAAAACGCTTTTCACTGACACAAGTGCTGCCAAAGAATGCTGTAATTAAAAGAACAACAAATGCATTAAAGGCATACTGCATAACATTGTCTCAAGAAATGGAATGTATTGGGTATTTTATTCATGGAAATTACCTCAAAAAACATGCACAGGATCTAATTTGTAACTTTGCTCGAAGTGGGGTATCACCAATTTCAGGTTCCCAAGCATTAGGTTGCATAGTTTAATCGCACCAACAATGATCCGTAGAGGTAGTTGGTGATGATATTACCGTGTTATTGTTGGACTCTGCAGTGACTGCGAGATGAGAGGAAACCCATGGTGTCGGGGTTCCAGGACGAGTTGGACCCGGATGATTCGGTGCCGAGTCTGCCCCAGCCACAGAGCCTGGCCCGGGGAGAGACATCACTCTGAGCAGCGATGAAGAGGGCGCACTCACGCAACCCACCATCACCACCGACCAGGACATCGACAGCGAAGCGGAGCTCAAGAAGTGAGAAGAGAGGATATTGTTTTGTGTAACACAATAGTGAACATTTTCCCAGTCAAAGATCTTCATTTAAAAGTAGGAAAGTAGTTGAAAACACTTCCCTAAAATATCGCTCAAATTTACTAACAAGGACCACAGCACAACATGGAAAGAATGAGAAAGTAGTGAAATGTGGGTGGGAGGAGCATGTAACCAAGAATGTGGAGGAAAGGGCCTGGAGATATTTAGAGAACAGAGACCCATAAGGGCGTACGTGAGACTCCCGAACTTAAGATAAGACTTATCTTTATTTGTTTTATTTGG
Source organism: Neogobius melanostomus (assembly GCA_007210695.1). Lineage (NCBI taxonomy): Eukaryota > Metazoa > Chordata > Actinopteri > Gobiiformes > Gobiidae > Neogobius > Neogobius melanostomus. Next base: position 181,295 of record VHKM01000449.1, on the reverse strand, counting down.
GCTGAAAAGTCACAGATAGAGTAATTGTATTCGTAACAGCATAGCAATATTCCCAAAGGGAGTAGGCAGAAGATAACTTGTAAATGCCTACCCCCTCTCACATTGACAAAACCATCGCTGTTGACTTTCATTTCATTGATACAGTTCATTTCAGATCATGAGCATAAGCATAATGCTTGTCTGCATGAGATCACATCCGTTGAAGATACAATCTGGTCGTGACATTTCCCATTTTGGGTCATTGTCAGGAGCGTATTTGGCTAATGTTGCTATTTTAGCAGTTATTTTGGTTTGAATTGCTCAAATGAGGTGCTAACCTTGAGTTCCTCGTTTTGGTCATTCCAATGGTTCTAGTAATGAACATACTCTATAAGGAGGTGTACACCAGTTGTTTTTATTTAACCATGCATACCCTAAGCTTAAAGTTGGTAAAATTACAGGTGTCTAAACAGAAATAGGCACGCACATCCAAAGGCAGTGAAACCTGCATGCTGGATCCAAAATAAGAATACAGTGATTTAAAGTAAGGGTCCGCACAGCAGTGAAAGCTCCCAATTTTGTTATAGTTTCTTACACCATTAGGTTATGTGATGTTTCAGACCAACTGCCCTTCATCATGAGCGTGTTAGAGACACACCCATAAGTGTTAAGTGGTCACCTGACCAATCAGATGACCCACATTTCTACACATGAGGGACGGTGTCACAGAACTAACATTAACAAGATCCACAATCCACAGTGTTCTGTATATACAATATTTACAAAAATGTTTACAAAAATATACAATATTTACAGAGGTATGAAGTTGCCATATTCCCGCCAACACAATAGAATTGTGAGTAGCATAGGAAGCCTACACAAAATACTCTGAAGCAGTGATAAACATTAAACATTTGTCCCACGTAAGGAGCAGCAGAGGTCAACGCACAGACTTTCATTTAAAAGTCCCAAAAATGGTCTCAAATCAAATTCTTCATTTAGTCCCTTTGGAGCTATAGTTTCCAGGGTATGCATCCAAAAGGCTTCTCTTTTAAGTAATAATGTGTTTGTCTCCCCCACAGGGGTAGCTTCACCTGTTCGATTCCCACATATCTCAAGCAGCTGACATTATGTTGTTTCAGAGTGAAATGTACAGCCACTGGGCTCCTTGTGTCATTATTGCGGATGTTGAATCGATGTTCAGCAGTTCTGGTTTTCAATGCTCTGTCTTTCCTACATAGCCCAGGCCACAGACATTTCAGCATGTAGATCACATTCATTGTATTACAGGTGATCACTCCATTGATTTTAAAGGACCTCCCAGTTCTGGGTGATTGAAGGTTTGAGTTTTGTGGGTAAAGTTGCACAGTGTCCATACGGATAGTTACCTTGTGGAACAGAATTAAGAAAGTGAGGCTGTGTTAAGACGGGTAGGTGAGCTCGTACCAACATATTGCTTAGATTTGGTCGTTTGTAGACCACTCGAGGTGGTGAGGTGAAGCAATTTAGGCTTGGATCAGATTGCAGAATATGCCAGTGTTTTGAATGATGTTACTCAGTTCTTTGCTCAGGGGTGAATATTGAGTAACGCACTGGATTCGTTGCTATGTATTCTGCCCCCTAGTGCGCTGGAGACATTCGACTTGAGAGACATTTTCGAAGTGGCTGCGTGCACGGTCAAACCATTTTTGTTTGTATGTAAAATTACAGGTGTACCGTGTGTACTGCTTGATATGGACAAAAATGAATATTATATCTTGATAACAATGATGAAGTGATATTTTGCACATAGAAATAGGCAAAAATGTGCTGTCAAACATCGAAATGTACATTTCTTTATCGCTCAAAAAGATAATTGTCTTGAACAGGCGTCAACGGACAGAAAAACACACTTTCCCCATTTATTTTTATTTAGAATTTTCCCTTCATTTCTTGACATTGGAGATAACAGCAATTTCAATATTATCTTGCAGACGATACATATATTTCCCACCTCCTATGCTCGATTTACATAAAAAGTACCTCTTGAAAGACGCTCTATTTCGCCTCTTGCTCCAATATCAGTGAATTTTCAAATAACTATCAGGCGTCATGTTTTTAGTCACTAAACCACAATACTTTGAAATATGAAATCCTCTGCTTGTTTTTGAAAGAGCATGCAGTAAATGACCTCCCTCTCCTTCAGACCTCAGAACCTCAACACCAAACCCAAGGGCTCGTCTAAAGCCCCCGAGTCCAAACCTCAGAGCGGAGCCCCCATCTCCCTGACGCTGACCCCACCCCGGAGCAGACGGCGCCCCGACAGCAAGCGAACAGAGCGCAGCCGAGCAAGAAGAGCAGCTCCAACAAAACCGACTCGGACACCGACGCAGAGGCACCGGTCGCACAGCAGATGCTCTCCTTTGTCATGGACGACCCAGACTTCGATTCAGAGGCGTCGGACACTCCAAAAGTGACTATGGTAAAGAACACTCTGCCACACACTTCCTTCTCTATCAAATTGAGTCAAACGGATTTCAATAAGTGCCATTCCTTGTCAAACTTCAACCTCCTGTCCCGTTTCAGGATGTATTTCCGGTGCGGGACGAGCTCCTGTCCGATATCACCGATGATGAGGGGCAGCTGGTGAAGGCTCCGGAGCCGCCGAAACCCGTATCGATCTCCTTCAAACACAAAGACCACTCGGATCTGTTCGGACTGGGCTTCACTGAAGAGGCGCCAGTCACCAAGGACAGCAGCGACGAGCCGGACGCAGGCAAGTCACAGCTAACTTTGTCATTGTAATTAGAACTGCACTGGAAAGGTCATTGTTTTATTGTAGAAGTAGCCAACATAGCATTTGATAATGATTTTTTTCCCCCTTGCAGAGCAGAAAATTAGGTTTTTAACTTAAAAAATCAAAGTTTGGATTATTTAAAAAAAAAAAGGGCATGGACTGTGTCAAAACGGTTACAAAAAAATGTTGCAAAAGTCGAGACTGGTATCAAAAATGGCTTTTTTCCCCCCACAGAGCATCATTTCTTACTAGCTTTTAAATCTTGAGCAGTCACAAATTTGCAAGGTTTTACTTTGAGACGAATAGTTCCAGTTGTTTGACAGTATTTATTAAAAAAAAAAAACCCACACAAAATGTAATAAATAAGGTTTCTAGAAAAAAAAAGTCTAACAGTCACTAATAGTCTATGGTGTTTTATTGCTATGACTAATTGGGATGTAGAGGGGTGGAAATTTTCAGATATTTGGAATTGTACAAAAACATACAACGGGGGACTTGCATAGTGACACATGTATACTAAACTTTAATCATACAATATCAACACATTTATTTGGAAGTAGGACCTATTTTTTAACAACAAAACCGGCAGTTGATAAAAGTCAGAGTAAATTGTAAAACTTAGTAACAAGAGTTTTCTTCAAGCCTCTTTGAAAGCTTACGTCCAAGGCAATTGTCCATCATCCCTCCCTCCTCCTCAGAGTCACTGTCAAATCTCACGGGCGATGTCTCGGTCTCTGCCTCAAAAAGACGCAGGTTTGTGCGGACGGCCACCAGTTTCTTCCATCTTTCGTCCGTCAGCGCGAGGTGAACTTTTCCTGCGTGTTCCTGCAAACTGACGCAGCCGATGGTGGTACCTGGAGGATGTTTGCGGCCACGGGCGCAATGGCTTCAGACGCACACAGTCCGTTCCACCAGGTGCAGGCAGAGATGTGTTTGCACGCCTGCCAGATGCCGTCCCCCTTCCAAAGGCCCTGCTTGGTCCGGTACTTCGCTAAACTGCCCAGAACTAAACCACTGTCAAGTCCCAGATGGTCAGACAGGGTTGTAATGGCGGTGTAGGCACTGCTAATTTCTTCTCCTGACATTACACCTCTATCATATTTTGGGTCTAGCATAAAGGCTGCTGCATGCACTGGCTTCTGGCAGAGCTTCCTGTGTTTCTCCACTAACTCGAGAACAGAAACTTCCTCAGCTTGCAGTAGTAAAGATGAAGGCAAGACAGTTTGCATTTCCTCTTTGAGCTCTGCAAACAGACCGACGACATCTGATAACATGGCCTCGACGCCTTCTATTTGACGATTGCATTTGCGATGGGTTTGAGGATGCTCAGAGCGCTGCCGAGTCTTTTCCAGAACATGTTTTCAAGCAGGATTCTCTGTATCTCACTTTCAATCTCCGCAGACTGGGAGGAGGCCATTTCTTTAAGAGACTCTTGTCCATCCAGTAATCTCTCATACAACATGACAACCCCACAGCTTACCTTCGATTCTATACTCTTCATCTTCTGCTTTTGTTTCGAGATATAGATTCTTGTCAAAGCTTCTCGGTTGCCTTTTACAAACTTTTCTACTTGCGTTGCTATTTGCTTCAGTGTGTCCATCGACTTCAACCTCATAATATCTTTGAGGAGGAGATTAAAGCTCTGGGAAGCGCAGCCAATTGTCGAAATGTGAGGATAGGTTTGCTCCACGTGCGCCCAGGCCTCCTCCATGTCGGCAGCCCTGTCGGTGATCAGCGCAAACACCTTCCCTGGTCCCACTTCCTCTATTACATTCTGCAATTCTTGAGCGATGTAGGCCGCAGTACGCGTATGCTCTGTTGTGTCTGTGCTTTTGTAAAAGCAGGATGCGATGCGGTCCCAACGTAGTTCATAACGCCTCGCCCATTTGACCACCCTTCAGATATGACCGAAATACACTCCGCTTTGTTGATGGTTTGCTTTACTACTGCTTGTATTCTTTCAAACTCATCGTCAAGTAAATAAGTGGATAGCGCATGCACAGGTGGGGGCTTGTAGCCCGGACGTAGAGTGTTATAAACCTTTGCCAGTACATGTTGGATGTGAGCGTCAGGGGGAGTTGGTTGCGTAGACTGCTCTGGCAAAGCATTCATCAGCGGTTCTCCGACTATGTCCATCCATAGAATCATTATAGTCAAATAATGTCCCAGAAGTACCAGCCACTGACGGTAAAGTCCCCGTGTCAAACGAAACAGGTTGGGTTTCCACTGAGACAGAACTCTTTGCTGTTTGTACAGAAGCTTGAAGAAACTGTTGGCACTTGACGATATGCAGCTGTAATTTGTGGCATTCTTCACATACGCTTTTCCACAGTATTTACAGGTCCACAAAGACTTCCCATTCACGTCAACCTGAGTGAAATGCTGCCACACATCAGATGGCAAACGGGGCATTTTCCTATAAAATAGAAAGACAAAATAGATTTTACAATCACTAATACTATTTCTTGCACAGTTAGATAACAAGCAAACCTTTACACTCTAAACAGTTTATATTCTATACTAGATTATTGAATATTCCATCATATCAACTCTGAGGTAGCTTTCTTATACTAGTTAGGGGAAATTACTGTGCTACGAAACCAGCCTTTCCCAACCTCAGATACATAAATATGAATAGAGGGTTTCTACAGTGATGTTTTTAATGCCATATTAATGCCTAAATACTTTATTTTAATGCCAAAAATGCAAAAAATCTTGGCATATTTCATTACGTAGATTTGTAAACATTCAATCAAAGAGAGAATGAGGGGAAATGTTCATATTCAAAACCAAAGTGGAAACAATGGACAACTTTGGAGCAAAAGGATAACATTTCAGTCACCACTGTTTAAGACCATAGTTTTAGTGTTTTTGACAAATGTTGCAGTAAGAATCATTGAGCAGTGTCATTGCTATGAGTTTTGTCTCCAGTTTTACAAGAAATTTAGATTTAATGCCAGTTTGAATCCTTCATTTTGGCGTAATTCATTTAATTACGTTTAGTGCTTTTTAGTGCCCGGTGGAAACCCTGGAAGACTGGTTTAACACTTTATTTTTTAAAGGGAAAGCTACTCAAATTATATTTTGCCATAAAAGGCAGGATTTCTTGAGTATTTTAACTTTATTCCAAACACAAAACATTTCCTTTTTATTTATTTATATATAAAAAAGTGGCTTTGGTTGATCATGTTCAAAAATAAACTGAAGAACATTCGAGGTAGGGGGTACTTTAGTAAGATTAGACTTTATTATTATTCTCACAGCTTGGAGAAAGTGAAGAGTGTTCAACTCCCACTCCCTCCTCAGGCAGAAGTAATGTAAAATATAGCTTTTACTGATAACTGATAATTGATTTGCAATTTAATTTTATTCATTTATTTATTACAATTTATTTTCGCTTTTGTTTTTGTTCTCAAGGCTACGTTACGCTGTCCAATCAGAAAGCCGACCTATGATGGGTTTTCCAGACTGTAAATAGACAGTGCTACATGCTAACACGAATTGGGGATCAAGTTATAAAAAAGATAATAAAAAAGGGATGTCGCCAATATTACTATCACTGCCTAGCGTTAAATCCTTGCAGCTGCCCAGAATTATGAATCCCGTCCCGCATTAGAGCTCGTGTGTGTGTGTGTGTGTGTTTACAATAGCTAGCAATGCTAACAATGCTAGCTAACGTTATGGCAGTTGCGCTGCTAACTAAAAAGTTAACATACGGAGTGTTAAATAAGTCCAGCGACTGATAAAAGAATTTCTGAGGCTTTCAAATGAGACCAATCAAGCGTGAGCACATATGCCGACATTAATTGAGGCATAAAAACGTGTGTCTTCATATGACAGCATCCCTGGTTAAGTAGTCAAGTGTAGAGCTAGTCACGGTCCCACGAAAAGAAAAGCAATATTACAGCGTAATACAATGAAAAGTGTAACATCTTACCTGATCGTTTGGAAACTGCAGTGCTCACTCAGGGAATGGCCTGCATGATGTGTGTGTAAAGCCGACTGCACAGTGAAAGCAGGAGGTGTGGCAAAAGCAGTGTTGCACAATGGTGGAAAATTACTGTTAAATTTCCGGAAAATTTCCGTTAGAGAGTTTTGCTGAGAAATGTAGGGACTTTCCAAAATGTTAAAATTGTCAGTAGGCATTAAAGTAAGCTTGATATCTTTCAAAACAGACAATTACAAAACTTCATCAAACAGTTTAGTCAGTCTGAGCAATAAATGCATCATGAGTAGTATAATTTAGGCATAGCGTTGAATAGAAATCTAGGGGTAATCATGGACTCAGACCTGAATTTTAACGGTCATATTAAGTCCATTACATCAGCGGCCTATTAACACCTAAAAAACATTGCCAAAATAAAAAACATAATGTCAAAACCAGATTTGGAGAGATTAATTCATGCGTTTGTCTCCAGTTGGCTAGACTATTGTAAGGTCTGTTCACTGGCCTTACTAAACGAGCTGTTAGACAACTGCAGTACATCCAGAACACTGCTGCTCGAGTCCTGACAAGAACCAGGAAATACGATCATATCAGTCCAGTGCTCCGGTCTCTGCACTGGCTTCCTGTCACTCAGAGAATAGAATTTAAAACAGCCCTGCTTGTGTATAAGTCCCTTCATGGTCGGTACATCTCTGATATGTTACAGCTGTATGAACTATCTCGGGCCCTGAGAACCTCAGGGGTCTCCTGGAGGTTCCCAGAGTCACCACCAAACACGGTGAGGCTGCGTTTCAGTTTCACGCAGCAAAAGTCTGGAACAGCCTCAGTGAGGACGTGAGACAGGCCTCAACCCTGACTATGTTTAATTCCAGGCTGAAAGGACACCTTTTTACTGCTGCCTATGGCAGTTGATTGTATTTTAACAAATTTTAATATATCCAATTAACATACTTTTTAATGTAATTGTATTGTGTTTTTTAATGCTTTTTTATTGCATTTTTATTGTGTTTGGGTGTCTGGTGCTGCTGTGAGGCACATTGAGTTGTACATGTACATGAAATGTGCCATATAAATAAACTAGCCTTGCCTACGTCGTGTGAGAGAAGTGTGGAATAAATTCAGGTTGTTATGCTGTATCTGAATGTTGGGAGAACACTCTCAGTAGCTTTGTTAATCCTTGTTAATTCCCTAAAGTTCCCATTAATTCCATGGATGGATAATGCCCCAGCGGAAAAGGCCCACACTTTTCCAACCCTTTATCTACCTATTTTTCCATTTAGGTAGTGTACAAAATTTCCAAAACATCTGATTGCAAGATATAATGACGATTTGTGTTCATTAAGATTCACAGAAGATCCGACAGTAGCTACGCCGTTCAAGCAGCAAGCTGAATGTCCTTAGTTCTTCTCTTATATTCTGTCACTGCTTTGACCTGTACGCAATTATATGATTTCTTATTGTTTTGTGTTTGTTTATATTCAGACAAAGAAACCAAACACTCCTCCAAAGACAAGAAGAAAAAGAAGAAGAAAAGCAGCAAAGAGGTGAGTTTTTGCTGAAGGTGCTTTTAGTGAAAGAAATATGTAATTTTTCCAACAAGTTTAGACACAGTTTATTCCAACTTAGATCTATTTTAGACTTTTCATAGACCCGGTTTTGCCCTTATTTCATGCTGATCTAGTCCTAGTGTTACTTATTTTATGAGGTGGGACTTGGTGTGAAAGGTTTGAAAATCACTCGCATAGACCAATGGCCGCTGGCTGATTTGTGATGACGACAACACTAGGGACCACCGTTGCTGTAGTACCTCTATATAGCCACTAGTCCCCCATTGGAATGCATTGCACTTTAGACACGTTAAAAACAACTTTAAAGCCTGGTTTCTAATTTTCCTAAACTTTCTACAGCTAGCTATTCCTCCTGTGATAACGCTTTCGTAAGAAAAATTATAGAAATCTCATATACTAATGAGGGCCGGACTGTTAGCATTGGAGCTGTGCAGCTATGACCGAACTACACGTCACGCAAGGTCTACAGTGAAGATCCCGACCTGAACATCCCCGAACATGCTTTGTCAGAGCTGGGGAGGAGGAATCTGTAAATCCGCCATGATTTCCCCCTCGAACGTGGTCTTTGTGGTAAATGGGGAGGAATGACGGTCTATTAATAATAGGTCTATGACGTAGACTCATCATTACTTAAGGATAGACAATGTTGAGATTCGTTGTTAGTTTTCTCCTGTAACATCTTGGTTTAATGTCTGAGTAAAAAGAAAAGACAAAACTTACCCTAAATTATGCTTATTTTATAAATGTTTTCCTCATATTTATATCAGTAATCTACAGTATATACATAGTACTATTTTATTGTGTGCTCTTCTAAAGTGTTACTAAATCATGTTAATTTCCCAGGAGGATGAGAAGAGCAAGAAGAAACACAAACACAAGAAAAAGGAGAAGGAAGAATCCAGCGCCGCCGCCGACGACAAAGACAAGAAAAAGAAAAAGTCCCGAAGCAAGAAATCTGAGGTGGACGAGCTGGAGGACTTTCTTGGGGCGGGACGGGAGCGGCAAAACATGAAGACGGCGATTACGAGGAGCTTTAAAAACGACATTTAAATTAAACAGGAAAAATAAACATCTATGACGGGGAAGGCCCTCTCGGTTCGACTGGTACGCGCATAAAACGGCATCTCCAAGCCATACGCAATACGCAAACGGCCGCCAACTCCCGACACCCAGGTAACGGACGACGACCACGCGAGTCGGTCTGTGCTTTTTTCTTCTTTTTTTGACTACATTTCCCGTCATGCACTACAGCAAGCCGTCACTTCCATTATAAACAATGAAAAAGAGGAAGAAGAGGAGGCCGCGATGTACTGTGGAGAGCCTGGAAAACTGAAAGGCGGAGAAGCCCCTTTTAATCTGCTTTTGAGTTATATTTAAGGCGTTTTTACTCCATTATTGATGCAACGCGAGGAACTTTCTTTTCAATTAAAAGTATCTGGGATTTGCCTGAGCCTAAAGTGATTTGCGTTGCAAGGCATACAACGATTACTTTTTTTCTAACGATATCCGCTTACTGAAGCAAAATACTACTGTTCTTGCACAAAAACGTTAAGAATCAAAATAATAACATTAACTAATTAAACACGGCACTAAAAGATAGGATTTCTATATTAAATGTTTGATATACTGTATAATGGAATGTCTAATGAAGCCCCCTTCTATCGGTACATTTCTATACTAATAGTGATTATACTAGACTTGCATTATCATTGTGAAAATTGAGGGCACTAAGTCCCAATCTTCCCATCTCTAATTAACATGTGGCAGAGTGGTTAGCACTCTAGAGAGGTTGCGGGTTCGGTCTTTCATGCATGCCCTCAACGGTTCAAAGACATTGGATGCTTTTTGGTGAATTTAGAGACGCTGAATTTCTACCAAAGTGAATAAATGCCAGAGCTTAAAGGGACTATACCTAATTTTGAACCTTTTTAGTCAAAATGTGACAAAATTGGTATTTTTACCGTCACGGCCGTCCTTCGTCACATATTGAGTATTTGTGTTGACCATACACAAAATCAACTAGTCATTATATGGCACAAACTTCACGCATCAGGCTGATTTGTACACAAATGACTACTTTTACAATATACGTTTATGGGGCAAAAATTATTTTACCCTGCAAAATGAAAACAAATTAACTTTCTTATTTAAAATGTTTAATTTTCATACTTGATGTGCCCGAATTTTCCCGCTGGGTGGTCTGTCAGGAGCAGTGGATGACCTCGGCCCATCTCCATTTCTTAAACCAGCTCCCAAATTAGCCTGTTGTGCATGTTTTGGGTGTGCCTAGAAACCCCGGGGTACTAGCCACTCTGCCACAATGCCCTCACCATCCTTGACTGTTTGTATTATATTCTTCGGTGGATATTTTTAAGTTTACATTTGGGCTGAACTCTCCCTGAAAGCATTTTAAAAGGAGCTCTGGTTATGTTTTTTTTTTTGTGTGTGTGTATGATTTGATCCACTCCGTACGAGCTGCTGTAAATATAACGGTAACATTTTAGTCTGAATGTCGTGTGGTGAGAGCATGCACAAAGTGACGACTGACTCCCGATGTGTGTTGTCCCTTTTCCTTTATTTAAATGGTTAATGGCGAAAAATGTCTGTCCAGTTTTAGTGTCCTTCTGTGTCCGAAAATGATTAGTTATTTCAAATGTGTATCTCGCCATAAATGATGAAATGGCAACGCAAGTACATCCAAACTAAGCAGGCCGTTTGAAGGGATTTCATTTATTTTGATAATTGCAATACTTAACCTTCTTACTATTTTGTTAATTGCATATTGTTGACCCCAGACTGTGTTGATCAAGATAGACGACCGATCTCCTCTCATCTGAAGCTCCTCTCTTTTTGAAGTAAAAAACTGGGGGTAACACGGCCTGTTTAAGCTCTGGCTCCTCCTAAATTGGCTTTTTGCACGTTGTGGCCATGTTAGTTCATCTGACCTGAAGTTGTGAACGCCAGTACTTCCTGTCTGCATTCATTTTCTACGGAGATTAGCGCATACCCGCTCGAATAAGCATATTTTCTAAAGATTCCATGGTGGACAGTAGGGCTTGTTCAATGATACCAGTCTGGTAGCCGAAAAAAAAAGGTTTGGTACTACTGGTATCTCAAAAACAACTTCTATCTTTAGATCTAAGTTTTGATGCTGTTGGTTTTCCTTTTTTTCACCATATTTGCCATTTTTTATTAACATTCTCCAAATTCCCCCACATTTTCCTCACATTTTCCCCAATTTATTGACCTTTTTTGACATTGACATTGACATTTTTTTCTCTAATTATTCCCACATATTTCTTAACATTGGAAATGCCCCCGATATTGTAAATTGGCAAATCAAATTTGAAATAGGGCCACAAATGCTAACTAATCTGCATAAAAACAATCGTCTTTATCGTTTTTTTCCATGTTCAAGACAAACTATCGGACCTTTATAAACACTGAACTGTTTACATCCTACGTCAAGTTTTTAACACGCAAGTGATCATCTACCAGGAACTCGCTATCAACCCCGGAACCCTTAGAAAATATGATTATTCTGTGCTAATCTCCTCAGGAAATCAAAACAGACAGGAAGCAATGACCCTCACAACTTCAGGTCAGAGAAAACTAGCATAACCACATCGTACAACAAGTCTTATCATTTGACTTTGAGCGAGTAGACATCTCCTGAGGAGAGGGATAAAAGGTCCTCAACTTAGAGATGGAACCATTGATCTATATAATAACCCACAACCTTTTTTTTTTTTTTTTACGGCATACATTCGTCAAAATTCAGCGGGAGTTCGGACTGAAATTCAACACAATATTTTTGCTCAGAAGTTGACCTGTATAAACCCTGCCAAAGTAGTAGTCTCTGCTAGTTTGCAATAATAATAATGTATTGAGATCAAACAAACTGACCATATAAGAAATGATTTAAGTAGGAAAAAATTGCTTTTCTCTCATCTGATTGAACAAAAATTTCTTATAAAGTAAAACAGTAAGAACTTAAGAGGCATTTTCTTCCTAAAATGCTGCTTGTTTAGTTTTGGATGTACTTTTTCCACGCATTTAAAACACGGTATCTTCCTGTTCTCAGCAAATGCCTTAAAGGAGGTCAAAATGGCGTCTCACGAAGTATTAGAAGTGTTCTTATTGTGAACTGGTTTTTAACTGTGACGCTCCATCATCAAGTGCAGTGGGCTGTATTAAGTTTGGTCTTCAGCGTGGTTTCTCACAGACGTCCTCCGCTCAAGTCATTTTGGTCTGCTTTTGTCTTATTTATTGTTATTCTTTTCGTTGTAAATCGATATTTTTTTTCAAAAGAGCGCGAAATGGTTCTATATCCTGCATTTTTAATATATTTTTTTTATTATTCTGTTACATCTGTAGACTGTGTGTGGTTGATTGACATACAAAAACAAGACTTTTCTGGTTAAGGGATGCACTTTCTTTGTTCAAGCCAAAACTGAAAGCAAAAGTAATGTACTTTTCAAGCTATTGATGTAAAATAGCTTGAAGGAACAGATTATGAAGCATCTTTGCTTTATCGGCTCCTTAAGGCTTCCAAATTCAGCCATTTGAGGGTTTTTTTTATCGACTATTTCTGTGTAATAATTTTAATCTATTATTAGGGATGCACCGATCTGATACTGGTATCGGATATCGGAGCCAATACTGGAAAAATATATCGGGTATTGGTTACAAATATCAGATACTGAACCGATACCAGTTTAAAAAAAAACTTTGTTTTGAAAACACAACTTTCACCAATTTTTCATTTTGAAGCACAGCACCTGGAGAATTCAATCGCTGTGTTATTTCTCTGTGTGCCGCGGCTAGTTACAGCATGCTAAAGATAGCGGCAGCATGCTGTTGCTAGCGGCAACTAATCAAGGCTGGGTCAGAAACTCTGATAGAAATACCTACAGTAGTCTAATAAAATAAAATTGGCCACTGCTTGAGCGGCCAAGTGTTTGTATTTTGGTTTATGAAAGGCTGTTAAAGAATAACTGATCTAACATATTTTTAATGCACAAGTTGTAATGATCAGATCACTTTGTGAGTTATTAATATTAATGTAGCCTAACCTAAATAGCCTAATGCTTGTTTTTCCATTAGTTTATTAATTAATTAAATTCCATTAGTTTATTAATAGACATAATTGATAATTGATCTGTAACAGCATTCCAAGCAAAGCTAATACTTTGGTCCTCTTTTCTCCATTTTTATAAAAGTATTAGTCACTTTTTCACGCAGAGAAAGTCTCTTGGTATCAGTTATTTATTGGATATCGGCAGTATCGGCTGGATTGGTGCATCTCTAATTATCACTGCTTTTTCCTGCAGAAGAGTGGCGACGGGAGCTGTTTTTTATGTTGATCAACAATCATCTTAGTCTATGGTCACATCCGTTTATCGGAAGTGTCAGCAGATAATATCCATGTTTTTTTGGTTGTCATCTTGAACTGAAAGGACCAGATTATTCTTTAAACTCCAAAGTAACATCCAGCTGTGAAACTTTCCTGCATCTTAATAAAAGCGTAATGTATTTTTAGACATGTATTTACGGACTTTTTAATCTAATTCCCGTACATAATAAACATGAAACACTCTTTTTAACAGTTTACAGACGTGTGTGAAATACTCCAAAGTGGAAACTATGCAGCATCGATCCTGTTCGTTTGTCTTTGTCTGTGAACAATGAGATGCCGAAAGTTTCAGTTGACGCATGAGAGTCAAATGTACAGCAAGGAAAGAATGTATAGAGTAAATAAATGATATGATTGGAGATTTTTAGTCCATAATGTTGTCCCAACGTGGTTTTATGAAAGCAGGTTACATTGGATATCGTTTTGAGTTCATTGGGCATTATGGACGGAATTTCTCCATATATTTTTCACCCCATGACATGTTTCATCTTTACACTATGTGTGAGTTTGCCTCTATTTGGTTTGTCCAATAAATACAAACTTATTTCTTCATACAGAGTTCAACATGTTTGTGTTTTTGTCGGGTCCTTGCTCTCTTGTTACCTTAGGGTCTCTTTGGGTTCTCCTACTTCCTTCTGTCATCCTCAGACCCAGTCATTCTCGACTTGAACATATTGGACAGTGACTCAACTTGAGGTATAACACTGTATATTTTGACCTGTTTACCTTCTGTACATCTAGACGAGCTTTCTTTTTGTTTTTCAAAGTTGGTTCAAAGCAGTTTGAAACCACACAAATGAAAAATTAGGAAAGTCTGGGCTAGATTGATCATTCGAACTTTGGAATGTCTAAAATGGGACTTTCTCTCCTTGATTTTACTTGGACATGAACTTGGACTTAGGTAGGCCTTAGATCATGAACACTTAACATCACAGCTTTGAGGAGGAGGATTAAGAATGGACCGAGTGAGCGAGTCTTCCCCCATAGTGTTCAGCGCGGGCTAGCTGAAGCTCATTCATGCTAGCAATTAGCATTTTTGGAGCCAGTTCCTTTATTTAGCAAAAATAAAAATGAAAATAGTAAAAGATGAAATTAGGACAATGTTGCGACAATAGCGTGGAGGTTAGAATGACCAAAAAAAAGGTTTCAGTGGAACGTCCATAGCCAGGAACTTTCGGAGCCAGCCGCCATTTCCTTACTGTTACAGGAAGAAGTCAGCCACAATAAGTCCATTCATAATTTTACAGTCTAGGGTTGTGGGTCGATTTTTGTTCCTCTTAATTGATGCAGGGCTGAACATCCCATTGGTGGCCTAAACTAAAGCATCCCTATGTTCAGACGAAACATCTCACTGAGACTCATCAAGAGGGGTCTGAGATCCTCCAGGAAATGTTTGGAAAAGTTATAGTCAATTTCTTCAGTATTCTTAGCATGGGCATAGGAAGGGTTTGTGAGGTGACCATGGCATGGGGGCATGTCTCCATCAGTATTTCAGTCCCTATACCAACCTCATGTGGTGTCATTGCAGAATCCTCTCTGGTCGCAAAATGCTAGGTTTTCTTTCTTCTTTTTTTTATCAATCGTTGTTTGAAAATGACTTAATCTTGAGCTGATTGAATTGTCTAATAAAAACCAAATCTTAATTCTACTACCAACTCAAAAATCACACTGTTCCTGAAAAATCTTTATTTACCACAAGGTGCGTAATATACTCTATTATTTTGAAACTCTCTCCACTACTCCACTACTCCAGCCTTTTATTTTGAAATTCTGCTTTCCGCTTGAGTAAAACGCGAGTTCATTGGTTTCACTGCAGCCAATCACAGAAGACGTTGTTCACGCCTCTTCCTGTGTCCATGCATGGATCTAATATAATAAACGTGTCCATGTGAGAATTAGCATCATCCATCTACTACCGGTAATCATGGTAAGTTCAACACATTTTTAAACTTTTCATGGTATTTTTTTGTACTTCTTATGTTGTTAAAGACTGGACGTGTGTGTTGTGATGAAGTAATTCAATGTTTTCAATGAGCCTTGCTAGTGTTGAGTAGAAAAACCATGCGGAGGTCCAAGAAAACATATTCTAGATCTGTGTGTCACTTTAATTCAGTCATTGTTATTGCTGCACATTAGTTTTTGTTAATAATTATGACAAGAGCAGCGCTTATCTGACATTCAGAGTTGAATCTTTGGTGAAGCCAAATTGGTTAGTTCCTAATTTAATTCAGATCTGTGTTTATCACATTCAAATATCCCTTGACTCTCAGGTCTTTTTTATTATATGATAAATTCTTGCAAGAGTTGTCAATCAAGTTGTTTTGTATAGCCCAATATCAGAACAGGAGTTTCCTCACAGGGCTGCACCAAATAACAACAACAAAAAAGAGTTAATGTCCAAGCAAATGTAGCGTTCAGGCAAACATATTGTCCATGTAATGTCTAAATAAGGATCAGCTGCAGATGGAGCCCCTGTCCTTAGACTCTTCTACACGGTGAGGAAAACTAAAAACCCAGTGGGAGAAAAAAGAAGCCTCAGGGAGATCCACCCCATGTATGGACAGGCTATAGATAGACCCAGGGCTGATGGGAGTCCCTCAGCAGACGGGCCAAGACTGCAGAAGAACATCCAGTCCTTGTTGAAGCTTCAGTTCTGTTGGACAGGGGTTCCTCTGCGGATAAGGCTGAAGACTGATTCAAACGTCCATCCACTGAAACGGAGGCACTCACAAGGGGAGTGGGACAGGGGGACACCTTGCGAATAGTGATGAACAGACTACAGATAAAGGAATTATTACATCATAAATAAAAGACAAAGTAAATGCAGTAAGAAGAGCTAGAGGATAGCGCTCAGTGTACTGTACTTCCCACAGCAGTGTTACTCCTAGAGCAGCTTTGCTTCAGGCTGTGGGTTAGAGCTTTACCTAACTAACCTGACCATAAGCTGATTTGAAAAGGAACATTTTGAGCCTAGTCTTTAATGTAAAGACTGTGTTTGCATCTTTAACATGCATAAAAGAGAGTGGAAACAGAATGGCGTCGTGTTTACCCCAAAATGCCACTGTATGTTCTTGACTTTGTTTTGCACTTGTTTTGTAGCTTCGCAGAGAGGTTAGACTGAGGAAAGAATACCTCTACAGGAAAGCGCAGGAGGACCGCATCCGGACGATAGAGGAGAAGAAACAGAAGATAAAAGGAGCACTTGATGGTACAACGTGACCTCTGATGTTTTCAAGACCCTTTACAGTGTTATACAGAAATCTGCTCACTAACAACTCTGTTTGATCGCAGAAAATCGGCTTCTTCCCACCGAGGTGCGGAAAGATGCCCTGCAGCTTCAGAAACTCCTGGAGTACGATGATGAAGGAGCAGAAGGCAAGTCTTGTTTTGAGTTACACTTTTAAGACGTTTCAGCCCCTTAGGTCTAGTTGACTATATCCTAGATGTCCGGCGGTCTTGCACAAAAAACTTAAACTTTCCATTTTTCCCTGCCTGGCCCACTCTTTTCCATTTAATTAACTTTCTCATGATAAGTCTATCGTATGTGTATAATGATGTCTTTGTGCGGTGTAGGGGTCAGCTCACATATGGACGATGAGTATAAATGGGCAGGAGTGGAAGATCCCAAAATCATGGTCACTACTTCCAGAGACCCCAGCTCAAGGCTCAAAATGTTTTCCAAGGTCAGAATATAAAAGACTATTATTAATATTAAAAACGAAATGCTATGGACTGACAAGATATCTTGTGTCGTCTGTTGCAGGAGGTGAAGCTGATGTTTCCCGGAGCTCAGAGAATGAACAGAGGAAACCATGAGATCGCTTCACTGGTCAGAGCCTGCAAAGCCAACAACGTCACAGACCTCGTCATCATACACGAGACGAGAGGACAGCCCGGTAAGATGCGGCATTACCATATAGTTTGACAGTCTGTGTGTCAGCCTTTGTCTCTAAATAGTCTCACAACCTATTTATTTGTATATCTGTATTCAGGTCTATTCAAGTTAAAGTATTAAATAGGTCTCTTTCACGTTCTACAATTGGATGATGTCATAATGTCAGCTGGAGGACAGGTGCCCATATAACTTTAACAGTTGCCTACTTTTGACCTACTTTTGCGCAGCATATGGTTAATTCTAACTCTCCCATTTATTCTCAATATGGATGCAGTACACTTTTTGGCCACCAGCGTCAAATTGGGGGCGCTGTTTCACTCCTTGAAACATTGTTGTGCTGTCTTGGTGTTTATCAATCACAAAGCGTTGTAGCATCAACTTACAGTTTTCCAACTTTTATTGCAAAGGCTGTTGACATCAAAATTAACTTAAAAAGAATTGATGCTGAACTGGCACTTTCAAAATGATCTAATATCGCATTTTATTTGAGTTAACAAATGAATGAGGTAAAGTCACTGTAGGTACTGTAGTTACAGGTATTGTTTACATTTTGCACTAGATTGCTACAATTGTTGATTTTGTTCAACTAAAACGAGGCTTTTGCCATAGTTAACATTTGTTTTAATGTAGCATGTTATTTGCACAGATAGAATGTAAATGATAGCCTACCAAAAAATAAAGTAACTATTATTATTTGCAGTTATGTGTGTTTCACGCTTGACATCGCCATGTTGGCCCGCGACCCACAGGCACTTTTTCATTTGGCCCTCGGAGACAAAAAGTTTGGCCACCCCTGGAAAGTCGACTAGATGTTGAAATGTATCATTATTTGATAGTGACTGGATCCACAAACCTGTCACGTTATCTAATGGCTGAAAGTCCTTTGTACTGAACATCATCACGCAAAAGTTTTGAGTGTTTAAATTTTTTTTTATATTGTCGCCACTTATCAGAAAATAATTAGACCTTAGTTGATAAATCCTCTTAACCTAGCGGATTTTCTTCAGTTCAGTTTTACCAAAATCTAAAAACTTCTCGACTGGAGCTTACAGCCTACAGGCCAGAGTAACGCGTCATTTGAAAGCTAAGGCCTACAAAACTGATGTCAATTTTTTTGTTGCGCCACTTTTGTCCTTGGTAGTCATTGTATATAAGATACCACTATTTACTATTTAATGTTTTCACATTCTTGGAATCTTTGTTTTTGTGATGGATCATTCTTCAACGTCGCCAATGTTGAATCCAAAATAAGTAATGCGCTAGAAATAAAGTAATATGCAGAATAGTAAATGTGTTTCTATAGACTGCATTCCCTTCTGTAAACAGATTTACCCGAAGGCACTAATAAAGAAACCCTGAACCTGACCTGCACAGTAACAATTTGCAATGGATAAATGAAGGATGAACCTGCTTCTATCAATAGTATACAGACCCATGTTTGTAATCCAGTTTAGGAGAACATAACTCACTTCTGCTGCTTGTCTTGACATAAAAAAAAAAAATCACAACTTGTTCTGGTTTCATTATGTTTTTCAAAACTTTCTTTTTAACTTTTGTCCCTGTCTCCTTCACAGATGGGCTGGTGGTTTGCCACTTGCCTTTCGGCCCCACAGCGTATTTCACACTCTACAACGTGGTAATGAGGCACGATGTTCCCGACATAGGCACCATGTCCGAGGCCTATCCGCACCTCATCTTCCACAACTTCTCGTCTCGGCTTGGCCAAAGGGTGAGTGACCAGAACTAACTCTCAAATGAGGAGTATTCAGACTATGGTGATGTGCCTCTCAGATAGGAGTACAAGACTGTGTTCTTGTCTTAATTACATGGTATTTACAGCAGATACATCTACAAATGTTAAACTTGATCGTTTAGATTAAAACAAGATCCATCCTTCTAAATCAGGGGATGGATCATGGGGTAAATTTTAAAGCAATGGCAATATGTCCGAATTATTGATTACTGTAACAGGTGATTCATTTCATTATCATTTTATTTCCTTAAAAATAAAATGCATTAACCTCCTAAACCCCCACCATAACCAAGTGCAGTTCAGCTTTACCCAAATCTAAAATGTTACAGCCTGGTAAATGGTAAAGCCAAACTGTAAAATGTGTTTGGTTCAGGCGGGGGTTAAGAGGTTAAGCTGTCCACAACAAAGCTTCCAAGCCAATGCAATTCGAATGAAGAGGAGCAGAAAGTAGATCAATCTTATTACATCTGCTCCCTTGTTACTCCACAATCACTTTACATTGCTCAGTCTTTTATTAATAAAAAATAATAATGATGATGATGAAGATGATAAAAAAATAATATGATGAACAACAATTGAAATCAAGCGAGTTCCTAGCGATTTCTGTTTAGACCTCTGTACAATAACATTTCTTAAAAATCATTTGCAAGTCCGGAGTGTAATTCTTGGGAGGCTGAATTTTTCCACTTGACATTTAAAACTATTGCTCTAAATTTATCATACTAGCCCTATAAACTCCATATATAATTAACATTTAGCCTACCTTCATTTTAATGAAACATAACAGGCCAATGGATCATCTGAAACTGGGCAATTCCTTTATAAATTAGCTATTACCTGGTATTTCCGTGCAAAGGGAATAACCACAAATTAAATCTTAAAAGTATATCATTGTCAAAGAATATTTAGATAACCACCGAATGTTTAGATAACCACATCACAAAACTTTACAATAATCATTACCTGCCTTCATCTCCTTTTACTCTTATGTTGTGATGTCATCTGAAACCCAGTAAATCCCTTGAGCCGCGGCTTGTTTGTAGTTGTCGTACCAATCATTAATTCTGCTCGTAGGTCTCGAATATCCTGAAGTATCTGTTTCCCGTTCCCAAAGAGGACAGCCGGCGTGTCATTACATTTGCAAACCAGGAGGACTACATCTCCTTCAGGTCAGGAGCAGAGTATTTGGCACTTCTTGCATCAAGCACAATTCCTAGATATGTGTCAATTAAAAAACAGTAAGATGGACAATATTGTTTTTCTGTGCTAATTCAAAAATGTATTATTCTAGGCATCACACGTACAAGAAAACGGACCACAAGAACGTTGAGTTGACTGAGGTTGGGCCTAGGTTTGAAATGAAATGTGAGTATGAACAGATTAAGTAACGTGCCTGACATGTTCATTTCTGGAAGTAGCTTAATTGTTTTTCATATATTTTCTAGTGTACATGATCAAACTGGGAACCCTGGAGAACGAGGCCACGGCAGATGTGGAGTGGCGGCATCACGCGTATACGCACACTTCAAAGAAAAAGCGATTTCTCAGTGTGGAATAATTCGAAACTGCTTTACTATTACAACTATAAACCGTTTGTACCATACATGTCAATTATTTTTTCACATACAATGGTAAGACTTTATATTTTATTTAACAGTAATAACTGCTGTATCATGCGATTTCTAGTGAACATTTTGTAATAAAATGTTATGGCTTCAGTGTAATTTGGTGTTACTTTTTATTCTTTTTGCCTTTTTACCATTTAATTCAGACCATATTTCTGAAGGGTACAGAGAAAAAAGCTGCTGAAACCTTGTAAAGTCAGGAAAGCAAAGGGGTCGAGGGCACACTGTATACAACATGTTCTGCTCTGAAGCCCACCCCTCTAATTTAGGAATGGCTTCTATTGAATTGTTAATGGCTATAACAGTGAAGATATAGAATAAGTGCATAATTAGTTATGTGTAATCTGTAATGTAATCTGTGAAACTAGTTATGAATGTGTAATTAAAATGTGTAGTAAATGTTGAATTACTTGCCAAGCCCCCTTTTCTCTCGGTTCCCACCCTATTGGAGCATTTCTCCGGCACGGACCAATCAGATCGCGCCTTTGGGGAACCCGGCCTATCAGAGCGCAGGATTTCAGATACTGTTCCGCTTTCCCCGAAGTTCTTGACAGATCCGACTTCAGATTGAGAGAATTCAAGATGGCTGACACAGGTAAGAGTTTCCCTGAACTGCTCTTAAATAGTTTATTCCAACTTGGGCTTTGTTTGCTTGTTGATGTAGGTGTACCAGCTCTTGCGCCGAGTGTTTGCGTACATGTTAGTCATCTTGATCGCTGTCGTGGATTTTAGGGTGAGCGTAGAAGTAGCGCTGGTAAACCCCGAAGTGGCTACGGTTAGCTGCTAGCTCCAACGGGGGACTCGCTCAATTCCAGGCATTTCGCCCGAGTAGGTGTGGTTTAGCGTCGCTATGGAGACTGTTTTCCGTAATTTTTGTCATATTTCCGTTGATTTTGGTAATACAATTCAACTTTAAAAAGGTTATGTGTGAGGGGCATGCTTGCGTTCACATTAAAAGCTCTTAAAATGTCTGAGATGAAGAGGTGCTGAACTATATTGTTTTTGTGATTGCACTGACACTGACACTGAACTTTGTGTCAGTTTTACATTCCTCAAACAGTTCAGAATCTCGGCTCTGCACGGTTTTGCAATGTGTCAGTGACTTCGTATTAGGGCAGTAAATGCATTTTTCCACATTGCTTTTTTTTTTTACAATCATTCACACATAAAACAAAATATACGTTATTAAATTCTTCAGTTATGACCCGCCCGAGCGAAATGCCTGGACTTCAGAGGGACTTCAGACAGTACGCTGTGCTAGCGCCGAGTTGGCTACATAATCTCTGTCAGGCGTGCTGCTCCGAGATAAACAACGCAAACAACTCTGATTTGATAGCGATTCGGTTGGTAATTGTAGTACTTAATGGTTCGTCGTAGTTAGAAATCATATTAAAATTGTGCAAACTTTACTTTTGGCGTCTGTCACAGTGTATTTGAATCGAATCTCTCCCACCGTAATACGCGTACTACTGTACTCCTTTTAGTCACTTTTTAAAGTGCTATGACGTTTTTACCTTTCATGAGTGGATGGCCAGTATGAATGTTAAATCTTTTAAATACTGCCATCATTTATTGAGTTATAACAACTATACTTTCTCATTCAGAATCTGTAAAACGAGCATATTTTTAGCTGAATATATTATTATAGCCTATATTTTTTAACTCAAGCAGGGTTTCTACTGGTGGCAGCAAGTCAAATTAATGACAAACGAGGAAATAATGTGGGAGATTTTGGATACTCAAAACTGAATTGGACTTAACTGGCAACTTTTGAATAAAAGATTGTGTAAAATTCCTATGAATTAGTGACATTGACCATAGTTTTTTGTGATTTTGACGATTATCTGCAGTAATAATATTTATTTATTTATTGGTTTATTTGGTAGGGACAGTGCATGTTAATGAACAAGCCAAAGCGGATTGTAGCCTAATTTCCATCCGTTGTCCCCCAGTCGCACTCCCAAACACACTCTAATTCATCCTGGCCTATTGTGCATGTTATTAGTGGTAGGGGAAATCGGAGTACCCGGAGGATACCTACACAGACACGGGGAGAACATGCAAACTCCACGCAGAAAGACACTGTCCCTGGTGGGAATCGAACCCGGGACCTTCAAGCTGTGAAGCAGAAGCGCTAACCGCTGCCATTTAGTAATGTCATTGAATGGGTTCTGTCTCAAGGGAAAAATATATTTTCTAACACATTTTTATTTAATGCCAGTTTGAATCTGGTTTAATGCTTTTGGAATCTAACTGAATGACTTTTAAGGCCTTAATTTTGGCACAATTCATTTATTGACTTTAATGTCCCGAGTAAAGTCAAGGAAAACAACAAACCCCACGCAAGTTATTTTTGTCATAAAATTGTTATTACGCAGTCTGTGCTATTAATAACTAATGTATTTTGGACAAATAATGCCACTAAAAATGACCCATGATAATTAATTGAGAACGAATGACTTGTTATGACGAGATGTTGTAAGTCGTGATAGTGTGGCTGTACCCCCCAAAATGAAAGCACTTCACACAAATCGAGCTGCGTCCTTTTCTCCTGCTGTTAGCATTCAGCTTCACAGTTACAAGTGGCTCCACTAGGAAGCATAATTGGTGCACTCAGCCTACTTTGCTTTACTTCAACAGTACACTTTCACATGTGTCGACACTTGTTGAAAGTGGTAGATCGAGAGCGTCATGGTGTCTAAAACTGTTTGTCTTGGCAGATAAATTCACGTAATGAACGAATTGCATTTTTAATTATTAGAACAGACTGCAATTATAGACTTAGCTCTGACAAGCCAAAATTGTAACACATCCTCAGGGTTTTGCACGGAACAAAAATGTGGACATATTACACAATTTCATAGAAGCAAGTGTGATCAAATCATAATGTGTAGACCTCGGTGAGTGTGAGATTGGATTACACGCTGAAAAGAATTCGATGATGCACTTTTAATAGTTTTGCTTTTTGATTGATACAAACTCAATTCATGTTCATTCTTTTGATTGCGGCACACATTTCCTTTTGCATTTGCACCATCTAACGAAAGCAATGTGCCTGTACGTTTGGCAGGTTCAAGGTAGAGGCCTCTCTCTGAACGTTGTCTGTGCTGAGGTCGTGGTGTGATTTGTGCTGCCCTCACCATGTCCTCCACCTCCTCGTCCTACTCCTCTTCAGGGGAGACCAGTCCAGAAGATGTGCCCCGCGGAGGAGGCACCATCCGGGTCTACCTCCCCAACAAGCAGAGGACAGTGGTAAGAGACTCCCCGTCGTCATTTACCATGTTGGTGCTTTCACAAGATCTGTGTTAGCTTTTCTCAATAATATTGACATGTTATGTGGTCACTGTGACAACAAGTGCAGGCAGTTTCACAGATGGTGGCTTCTGAAAACCTCAAGCTTTGTTTGGTGCATCGTGGCTCTGAGGTGTGTTAGCTCAAATGAGTAATGCATTAAAATCATTATTGTAATTTGTTTGATTAGAAATGGGAAGAATGCTGTGAATTCCTTTTTAAAATTTCTTAGCAGAACACCTATTTAGGCCATATATGATGTACTGGCATTTGTTGACAGTAATGCTTAACTTCGGCCTACAATTGGAGGGTCCAGCAGAAAATCTGCCCTTCACCGAGCAAACTTGCCTACCCCTGGTTTAGACCGTAGAGGCGTAGACTGTTTGCAAATGTGTTATTTACTATGAGAAGTAAAGGTGGGTAGTTAGGCCTGCCATGATAAAAAAAATTTGAATACGATATATTGTCTCAGAAAATATCACGATAATATTGAGTATAATGCAAATACTGTAGGCAATAAAACGAAAACTGTAAGCAACTATTTTAATTGAAATGTATTGAACTTTTGACATTCAATAGTAACACCTTATACCAAACAAAGTGCAAACTAGAAGGGTCGACATATTCTAGGACAGTGGTCCCCAACCACCGGGCCGGGGACCGGTACCGGGCCGTGACGTATTTGCTACCGGGCCGCAAAGAAATGGGGGGGAAGAAGCATTTTCTCCTATGTCTCTTTGGCCTGTCCACACGCCAATTAGCTCCTATATACGAAACTCCTCAGGGCTCGAAACTGCAACCATTTTGGTCGCAAATGCTCCCAAAATTATGCCTTTGCGATCTAAAAATAGAATCACTCGCATGTTTGCGACTGCAAACAAATGCTCCGGTCCACCTTAAAAGAAAACCTTCTCGTGCTACCTTAAAAACGCTTGTGTCATTGTTTTCACAAACGCTGCCTGCCAAGAACAGCAAACTTTCTGTTCTAAAATAGTTCGAGAGCATATAAAGTACGATCTGTCCTCTGTTGTGGCTCAGCGCCGCTGTCATTCCTCTCAGTCACACGCGCTGGGCCGACCTGCACCAGCCCAGCCCGCGTTCTCTGCGTGTGCGTGTGCTCCGCTCTCATTCATCTGCCTGCTTTCATTGAATGAGCCACTGTATTTACGCAACTGTAGTCTCTTTATGAGAAAACGAGGAATATATATATATCATTCATAAACTCATTGGGACTGGGGACTATCTCTCTAATGTCGCTCGGATGTCGGGCGGAGAAGCAGCGCAAACTTCAATCCAACCCGCTCGCCCCCTCGTGCAGCGCTGAAAGCGAATCATCGCCGCTCTCGCAAAATACAAAACGTAAAGTCACAAACGCAATGTTTAACACGTCTTCTAAGGTTCTGGCAAAGGAGTTTGCTGCGTGTAGCGCGATCTATGGAGCTTTCTCCGCAGCACAGAGTGAGGAGAGTGTAGAGGAGACGATGAAGCGCTCCTAAATTTTTGACTGTGCTCCTAAATTTCAGAATTAGGAGCACAAGCGCTACCAAGAAAAAAAGTTAATTTCGAGCCCTGCTCCTGATTGAAAGTCTCCCTACAAATCCTTTGGACTCGAGTTCATCTGGTTTTGTTACAGTCAGCGCAGCCTCGTGCAGCTGAATATGTTACGCGCAGCTCCAACGTCTTTCTGTCACCAGCGCCGCTGAGCGTCTGCTCTCTCCCTTTCCCCTCAGCTCACGCTCATTTTTCCAAAAGCTCATCGCGTTGCAGCCTCACAAGTTTTCGTCACAACCTTAATGCTTTCACAGGACGGAGAGCCATATTTATCCCACTGCTGCAGCGCGAGGCGGACACAGGAGAGAAAGGGAGAGGCCGCCGCAGCACAATCTCTCCTCTCCCTTTCTCCCTCTCCCTGTGTCCGCCTCCCGCTGCAGTGCGCTGCGATCAAAGGGCTGCGTTGCATGTAGGGATGGGACGGTATGAGATTTCCACGGTATGATAACCTTGACAAAAATACCGCGGTATCACGGTATACCGTGAAATTGCGTGTTTTATATTTAAAAAGTAAAACAGGGTTCGCATTTAACAAACAGGGTTTGTTTATGGTACATTTGTAATTGGTTATGACTTTACATGTTGCTAAGGATCAATAAAGTGTACTAGTATGACTTATTATCCAAAATAACACTTTAAACAAAGGGATATTTTTACCTTACAGTCACAGACGGCGCATGTTCGCTGATGCTCTAATCACTGCTTGTTTGATGTCTTCCCAAAAACGTCCAAAGGCAGGCTTGCCATTATAATTTGCTGCTTGATTGCTTACTAAAGTAGTCTGCGCATTCAATTTCATATTTAAAAATATAATCCTAATAGTATACAAAAAGTGTCGCATCAAGCGGTCAACAAACTTGTGCTTGTCTAATAATTGACCGACTAGCAAACTGCATCAGGTAAAGGTTCCCACCTCTAACCCTTATCCTGCAGTGACGCCTAGAGGGTAAAGAATAATCATGTTATCTGCCTATGCGATGCATCAGATTATTGTTTGGGGAGAATTTAGTAAAGTAGCACGTAGGTTTGTTTACATCACATAGTAGCTAGTAGTAGTAGCCCTGGCGGCGAGTGACAGCGAGTGGAGTTTGGAGCTAAATGAAAAACAGTGCGTCTTTGATGAGCATTTGGTAAAGGAAGGCTGAGCGTCTTCTGAAAAATACCACGTAAAACAGTGTTGTCTAAAAGTGCGTCTGATGAACGACAGACACGCTGTCGTTCATCAGACAGCGTGATGAACAATCCAAACCACAAAGCTAACAGGTTAGCGTAACGCGAGCTACAGAGCTAAAGCGCTAAACAGCTGCTTCTCAGCCGCACTTGGTAGCTTTTAACGCAATAGATCCAAACAAAGCTTAATCTCAGAGGCAGTGTTCATGTTCACGGAGGACAGTGACTTTTTACTCTGCTGCTACGGGCCGTGTTCAACAGGCTGACGGCCGGGAGAGAGAGAGAGGGACTGCGCCGCGGGGTCAGGTGAGGAGCAGCGGAGCAGAAGGGGAGAGCGGGGGTTTGCACGGAGCGCAACTTTTTTTGGGCAAAAATGGCATATAAAACATGCATTTTTAATACCGTCAGAGAGGGAATCCTCACGGTAGTGATACCGTAGCATTTTGATACCGTGGTATACCTTGAAACCGGTTATCGTCCCATCCCTAGTTGCATGCTGTAAAAACGTAACCCAGTCTGTGCACGTGTTTCTCAGCGCGCTCCACCATTACCAACCCCCTCCCCGCCAAATCCCCCCCGCGGTTGCGCACCGGGCCGCACATTTTTTGGGGTTCTGTACCGGTCCGCAGCAGGAAAAAGGTTGGGGACCCCTGTTCTAGGACACTGTATCCATCTGTGCTTCTCAACCTTTTAACATAACTTACATTCTCACCAGGTTCTGTGTTTGAACTAGGCCTGTCACAACCTTTTTTTTTTCAAATAGTCAATATACAGTATCATCTTTAAAAATATCCTAATAACAATAATATTGATATTTCATCTGCATTATGCTGGTTAAATATTTTCTGACAAAAACTCACTTCTGTGTTAAATAAAACCTGGTTAGAATAAAATGTATATTAAATGTATGGATTCAGATAATACTGTGTTACTGCTAAAGTAGAGTAGCCATACGTTTTGTTCTTTTTCTTTTAAAATATAACCTCCTGTACACACGGCTGTCGGAGTGAAGCAGCTTTTTTGGGAAACTCTTTGTCAAACCGCGGCAGCATTTCTGCGTGCGATAAAGTTCACAAAGTGTCGGAATCAGTAAAGCTCCGTAGTAAGAACGGCACTTTGTTTACACCCCGCCTCTCTCCAAAGCAGCGCTGATCTATAAATGATCTGGATACATGCGAGGATACGACAGGTTGGATGGACGCTCTGCTCACTCAGCGTTGTGATAGCGTTCATGTTTCGGTATTTATTTTAAGCACACGCAGCACGTGCATTTATCGAGACTAAAAATGTTATCGTCCATTTTACTTATCGAGCGATAAGTCGATATAGTAATTATCGTGGCAGGCCTATGGGTAGTACTCAGTTACATTTACTCAAGTACATGTACTTAATAACTTTTTGAAGAAATAGTACTCGTTTTATCATATGATACTTTTTACTTCTACTGGAGTAAAATTATAATGAAGTATCTGTAGTCTTGAGTAAAAATCATTTTCTACTGTGAGTAAATGTCTAAGCGGCAAATTTTAAAATAGATGTAGTTCATCTTAAGAATTATTTTGTTTTTCTGTATTTTAATGCCATTTTCATAAATATCACGATCTCATGATTTTATGTTTTGTATCAGACAATTTATGGATTAATTGAAAATAAATCACGTTTTTGCTCAAACAGTTACTCTGTACTTGCAGTACTGAAGTAACATTTTCTCCAAGTACTTTTTTAACTTTCACTTGAGTAATTTGTGTGGTCACTCCTTTCTACTTGTACTTAAATAAATATATTGGCTACTCTGATGAGGCAAGGCAAATTTATTTGTAGAGCACAATTCATACACAAGACAATTCAAAGTGCTTCACAGTTGCATAAAATTACAAGAAAGCAGATAAAATCAATAAAACATCAAAATAAAAATGTTATAGGGCTCTAACATGTCAGAGATGTACTTTGGTGGTAAACCATGACCGGAGACCGGAGCACTGGACTAATACGGTTATATTTCCTGGTTCTTGTCAGGACTCGAGCAGCAGCGTTCTGGATGTTCTGCAGCTCTAACAGCTCGTTTAGAAAGGCCAGTGAGCAGGCCGTTACAGTAGTCTAACCTGCTGGAGACAAATGCATGGATGAGTCTCTCTAAGTCTCGTTTTGACACTATTCCTCTGATCTTAGCAATGTTTTTCAGATGGTAAAAAGCTGCTGATGTTATTGCTTTAATATGGCTGTTTAAGTTCAGGTCTGAGTCCATGATTACTCCTAGATTTCTAACCAGATTTTTTGGTTTTAGAGAGAGACTCAAGGTGACTGATAACACTTTGTCTTGTGTCTGTGGCTAAAAACAATGATCCAGACATTGTTTTTGTGTTGGAGTGTGTGAAAACGCACTCCAACACGTTTTCACACATGTTGGAGCGCCTTGTGGGTCGAACCGAGACCGCCCTAGTTTCAACTGCATTTACTCAAAGTCAGTTCAGTTTGTGTTCACACGCGCCCGCACCAGCCACGTAACAACGATCAGCTCTTCGCTGAACTTATTCCCATAACAACGGGCATCGACCTGTCAGTGCAAACACGTGCACACTTCCTTGATGTTGCGCTATGAGCACTCCTCTCCCTTGTGGTTCAATACAGTGAGGGTGAAGCGAGGGTGAAGCAACACTTTTGGGTCACACTGACCCAAAAGTGTCGCTCTCGGGACGAGACCTACCTAGAGCTTGTGTGAAAACGGCCTCAGTTTTGTCTGAGTTAAGTTGGAGAAAGTTGTTTTAGATCTGAGTGTCATCTGCGTAGTTGTGGTAAGACACATTATTGCTGTTTATTAGCTGACCCAATGAAAGTATGTACAAGTTGAATAAGGGGGGTCCCAAGATTGACCCCTGGGGGACTCCACAGGTCATTTCAATTTTGTCTGAGACACAGTTGCCAATTTCGACAAAGTACGTCCTGTTCTCGAGATAGGACTTGATGAGCAGACCAAATGACTCACAGAATTACCATCCAGTTACTGCAGAATGAATGTGAACTTTTTCAACCATATACTGTATGATGAAAGCATCACAGCACTAAACACTTTCCCTTATGTGCTCAAATCTTTGTGGTTTTGTAGAAGTTCAGACCTAGGAAATGTGTGTGCTACAGGTGAAATGCAGGTGCAGCAAGACAGACAACTTTAAGTTAGACTTAACCACAGCTCTTTTTATCAAATCTCAGTGTGTTCTACCTCAAGGCAGCTTGTGTTAAAACATCCAACATCAAATATGCATGTAGCTCCTACTTTTGTTTAGTCGCGTCCGTGCTCTGCGTCGGTTCCTGGATCCGTGAATGATTGACACAAATGGATGCTATTATAAAGTCATATGTTTTCTTTGCAGGTTAATGTTCGTCAGGGGCAGACTGTGCACGAGAGTTTAGATAAAGCCCTCAAAGTCCGAGGCCTAAGCCAAGAATGCTGCGCCGTGTTCCGCCTACTAGAGGGGTAAGTCTACAATGCTGTTAAATAATAGGAATTTAATTTCTTTCTACTGTGTGACTTTTTAAAAAGTTCAATGTAATTGACCTTTCGCAAAAGCCCCGCCCTCTTAGTTACTGTTGCTACGCCCGACAATTGATGGTAAAACACCAGCAGCGCAACAGATTGCCATGCCTGTCAGTGACCTTTTTGGAGCAATACCTCTACGATATTCTCCAGATTGAGGCATAAGGGGTTACAGTATGCAGTGGAGGGATATGTTCAAGAACTATCCAACGAAGGATAAAGGACTATTGACAGTTACAGCAAACAGACAGGTCTCCAACTCAAAGAAACCTACTGATCTCTTCCTTAAATGCAACAGCACAGCCTTGTGGACCAGTCGTGCTCTTGTACTGCCCGGTAAGCACCCGCTTAAATGTTTGAAATATTTCTAAAAATAGGAAAATTTCTCCGTGCATTTCTCCGGTGCGCTAAATTAGCTAACGCTAGCTAAACCTACAGGTGCCACAATGACAATCAGCTACAGTCAGTTATAAGGGCCGTGAAAAAAATACACAGCACTTTTATCAAAAAGGGAGGCAAAAACACGTCAGACTGTAGGCTTGTAAAAGTTCACCGCCGCAGTTAAAGTTACAGCTCCAGTGCCAGTTTGTGTAACATTATGTGACTGTCAGTAGCTACGATGTTAGCATGCTAAGGTGCTAGCCTAACTATAGGCTCTTGCCTTACCTTAGAGCAGACATTTGCTTGTTTATTTTGGAGAAATTAAGCTGGGCGTAGGCCGTCCACATTGTTTGATCCATTGTAGGCAGTGCTCAGGTTGTGTTTTCGCTTTGGGAAGGGAAATAACTGGACTCTCCCTGACACACTCTTGTGGTCCCTAGTGTCCGATTTACATCCTCCATAGGCAGATTGCTTCACCATTTTGCTTCTGCTTCTTTGTCTGGTGGGTTTTTGGTGGTTAGCAGTAAAAAAAAAGTGCATCTGCTCAGTGCTTTTTGCTGGTATGTCCCATTGTTTTGCATTGGAGATCCACGGCATGACGGACCTAGCTTCGTAGTAACAGTTGCTAGGATGTCTGATTGGACAATTACCGTTTTGGGGCGTGGTTTTGCGATAGGTCAATTATTTGAATGTAGTTCTCATTTAGTTTTAAGGTAGGATATGTAGGAATTTATTTTAAGATTTCATAGGTTTTATATATATATATATATATATATATATATATATATATATATAGGTTTTATTTATATATATATATATATAAAACCTATCTATGTCGCCCTCAAAATGTTTTGATAACATTTGTAATGTTTTTTTTATTTTTATTATTATTATTTATTTATTTTTCAAAAGCCTTGTTTGCATGATGGTTAAGTTGCGTGTTTTGAGTCTTAAGATCACCTGCTGCCAATTGTACTATCAGAAAACTTTGGTTTAGAGATGAATGATATTGAAGTAACTTGATACGGCTGTGTAATATTGCGATAAAGATATTATTGCAATATTTCATAAAGCCATTTCAACACGACATGTTCCATTCTAATTGAACACAAATCTCAAGTAACTCGTTCTTCAGCAAATTGTGTCAAAAGAAAGACTACAGTACATCGGGACCAAACAAGACTAAAATTGAACTAAGTTAGTAAATGTTTCACTAAAACTGAACTTTTACACATTTATAAGTTCATTGTTTGTTTTTGGCTGAGTTAGCAAAAAAGGTGTCGAATTCAGTCAGATCACTTTAGTGACGTTGTGATATATTGTGGCTTTTTGTGATACGGATATTGCATCACCTAATATCACGATACGATATTTTGCAATATATTGTGCCACCATTCTTTTGGTCACCAAATCCTACTGGGCAATTAACCAAATGATGTAGAAGGAGGTTAATAAGACTTGACTTTATTTTGTACTGCAATTTTAAAGCAGAAAGTACTGCGCATGCTACTGTACATACCTTGCCTTTGATTTACAAGTGGCAAGTGCAGGAGCAATGCATGCAGAGTGTTCCCACAGAATGCGAGAATTAAATAAAACTAGGGTCGCATTCACAACCCCGTCTTGATCCGAATCCGGGCCCGTTTGCTCGGATAGTCTGGTTTGTTTGAGGTGTTGTGAACTCGCAAACGGACTCTGATCCGGGCCAAAGAAGCAAACCCTGGTCCGGCTGAAAACGTGGGTCTAGGTCCGGTTCAAACGAACTCTGAAGCGGATCATTTGGTTTATGAACACAACTGAGCCAGAGAGCGGAACAAAACCAGGAAGAGAAAGTTGTAGGACGTTGTGCGTCTGATACAAAACAAATGAGTTACGCAAAGACAGAACAGCGCGGAGACAATTACGACACTCATTACGGTATGTAAATGAAAACGCATGTGCAGACACGTTACAGCTAACAGTTAATACGAAATATACAACCAAAAGCCATGACTCGTAAATATGAGGCAGAAACCATTGATATAAGCAGCGCCAGAGGCCAGTGAGCAAAGTGCTGATCAGATCATTTTTACTACCTTGCTCCGCTTCTCTTTCCCCCGGACAGTCGTCAGAAGTAGTTTTCGGTGTGTCTGCCCGGAGCCTTCGCAGTTGTCATGTGAAGAAAAAATATCTCTGGGGTCCGCCACTCCTGCTTTAGTCCCGCTTTAGTCCTGGTTTAGTCCCGGTTTAGTCCCGGTTTTGTCTCGTCTGGCATCATCTCACCTTATGATGAGTATCGGCTCATTTATCTCCCATTTCGTCCATAAAAGATCCGTGCGTTCTGAGCGTAGTTACTGTCACTGTCATATTAAAAAGTGCGAAAAGAAAAACCAACACAGCCACTGTCTGATACCGCTCCATTTTGTAAACAAAAGATGGAACAGGAAGTGGAGTTTAATCGACCAATCAGAGAAGTGTGTTTCTTGTTCACTGTTTTTCCTGTAGAAGGTTTTGATACAGCGCCCCCACAGGCTGCAGAGGACCACTGCATTTAGAATGTTGGTTCGATTGACAAAAAGAGTTGTGAACACAAACCGTGCCAGTTGGGAAGCTAAACAATGTTGCAACTTTGTTGCTTGGCCTGCCAAACGACATGCCTTTTCATAGATATTTCAAAGACATATAGTCTGGGAGCGAGCATGATCTCAACAATTTCCCGGTGGGCGTGATTGACAGACGGCATCAACCAATTAGAGCAACGCTTTATACGTTACAGTAACAAGCAGCACAAAGCCTTTCCAAAGACGTCCTTTTTTACGAGGAACGCTTCGAACGCTGTTCCGGTTTTATGGATTTCATATTTTCCAAATGATATAAAACAAACGAAAGAGCAGAAGAAAACCGTGTATCGGCCGCCATCTTTAATGTTTTGGAAGAGTGCGTGGTGGTGACAGGTGACGGCTTCCGTCTCTTGGTGCGTGATTGGACCGATGTGGGTAAAATCGTGAAAGCAACTTTGGTCCCCAATCGAACCGAGTCCTAGGTGTGAATGCGACCTAATAGAACTGTCTAATTTGTTGTTACTGACCCATTTTAGGCGGAAGCGGCTGACGGACTGGGACACAGACATCACTCCTCTAGTCGGGGAGGAGCTCCTAGTCGAGGTCTTAGATGATATTCCTCTTTCAATGCACAATTTTGTAAGTTACATTTTATACTTCATTGGCACAGAATGAAACTCTAGTCATTTGAATATGCACTATCTAAAAATGACTCTTAACACTACCTTTTTTTTTTCTTTCAGGTACGTAAAACATTTTTCAAGCTGGCTTTTTGTGATTTTTGCCACAAGTTTCTTTTTAATGGCTTTCCGGTGTCAGACATGTGGCTATAAGTTTCACCAGCACTGCAGTAGCAAGGTTCCTACTGTGTGCGTGGACATGGATACAGTGAGAGAACGGTAGGTTTTATTTCCCATCCCTCCAGTGTGGGCTGGGGGAAAATACTAATATTAATAAACAGATTTTGTGTTGTGGCTGGTTAAATATTGTGCAATATGGACAAATTTATAGTCAATAGGTGAAGAGTGTTAGTGGTAGGCACTTTTAGTGTGGCTAATTCTCATTGTGTGGTGTGGTTAAATACAGATTAGCGGGATAATGGACTTACTTCCTATGAAATATATCCATGTAACTGATACCAACTCCAGCCCAGTATGAGAGTGTTTAACCAGAATCTCAAAACACCCATTAACTTGCCCTTTAGTAATTGTGACTAAAGATAATTCATTCAGATTGTGACATTTTTGCATTCCATCAGACCTGCTGAGCAACTCATGGTTTATTCAAATAAGATCTTATCTGGCAGTTAATACTTTTCACACTTTGCTCCTAACTTCCTGACTTACAACCTACATGTTGCAAAATGGTCGGAGAAAGTACTTTTAATCTGACAAATCAACCATAAATTATTATTTCCACCTCTGGAGCAATATGTTTTGTTTTTCCCCCATTTATTATTTGAAATGTAATATTTAAATTTCTGCCCAGGTGTGACCCTCACCCCGGCGTAGATGAATACCCTCGGCTCATGCTGCCAGAACATTCCCCTTCACAGACCAACCTCGACTTCCCCCGGACCCTTCTGGGTGAGTGAGCTAAAATCCAATGTAGAGGGTGAAGGTTATGTCGCAACAGGGCAACAGAAGCCAAATGAGTGAGTGTTGAGGTATTTGGAAAGTTGAGTGTCAAAAACAAACAGCTCCAGCCGGGGTGTCTCTCCCCAGTGGGGTCTGGAGCCGTTTAGTTCAGGACAGGGCTAGGTAGCGCTTTTGGATTGGATGGGCTAAAGTGATGGGATGACAGAACGCACACTTGAGCAAAAACGGTACAACCAAAACAAGCGATAAGCGAGTGAAGCTGTATCACTTCCTACCTCTTTCCTTGCAAAAGTCTCAAAAAAAGAATCGAAGCTTCAGTACTGCTTCAATAATAATAATAATAATAATAATAATGCATCGGTTTTATATAGAGCTTTTCTGGACACTCAAAGACGCTTCACATTGCACTTTTCATTCACTCCATACCTGGTGGTAGTAAGCTACTATTGTAGCAACAGCTGCCCTGGGGTAGACTGACAGAAGGGAGGCAACCAGTCTGCGCCATCGGCCCCTCCGACCACCACTCACTCAGTCACTACATTCGCTAGGCTTCCTGGTGTTCCCAAACAGTCTCCCATCCAAATACCGACCAGGTCCTTCCCTGCTTAGCTTCCAAGGTCTGATGGGATTGGGCATAGCAAAGGCGGTATGGCCACAGTCCGACGTCTTGTCAACTAACTTTATTATTGCACCGCCACAAGCAAAGGTCTTTGGTGGGTTGCTTATTTGCACAAAAAATCTGATATTGATGTTGGAATGATCAGACCAGTCATAGGCAACAGAAACAAACAAAAGCATTTTTTTAAAGAATGTGGTTCTGTGCCTCACGAAGCTCCAATGAGTAGGGCCGACTCACTCACCTGCTGCTCCAAGGCAGGACATCAGTGCACGATGCTTTCACTTTATTCAGTCAGAGCAAATTTAGCCAGTGGTTCGCTCCATACATTTCCCACGGCCAAGCGCAGAAAACTTGCTCCACACAAATGGGAAAATGAGGGAAATACAGCACACGCAGTAACGACCAGAAACATTGGTGGTTCAGTGCCTCGCCACTCAAAGCTGTTAAACCTAGGCAACACTCTTGATACGCCCTGATCCACTGAGACTCACACCGAGTCAAGGAAACGCTTTCACCATTTGATTCAAAGTGTTTACAGTATTTCACTAATGACTTATGTATTTTCAGGATGGACCTGCTCTCCCCGTCCTCGGCCTTCCATTTCCCGCTGCCTGGTGCAGAGGGACAGTCTTTACAGCGGCATCGTTCCACCTCCACCCCCAACGTGCACATGATCAGCACAGTCGGCCCTCTGGGACCCATAAGAGAGGTCAGAACACATCCGTTCAATTTCATTCATTGAATTGATCAGGAGAGTCAACCACATTTACTATTGATTAAACCTTTTATAGTATTTGAACACTGGGATTAAACTTGCAAGTGTAAATTGGAATAGATTGCAATTATCACTCTGCCAGAAAGCAAGATCTTTACCATGGACTGGCTGTTGTGCACTGCTAGCTAGGTTTACAAACAATAGACCTATACATTTTTCACCATAACTTTACTTGTCTCATGTGTATTAAACAGAAATTACTCTCTTTTTCTTGGCAATTTATTTTCAGGAAACTCTAAGATACAACACAATAAGTAAGTCTTTTTTTATTTTTATCTGCCCCTTTTTGTCTCCAAGTTGTTCCTCTTTCTTAATCAGTATCTGTGCAGGTCCATGTGCAGGTCCCGAGCCGTCGCCGAAGCTGTCCACCAGCCCCCCTCGTCTCTGGGCTCCCCGGGCAGGAGACCCCCCAAATCCCCCTCAGAGCACAAGGAACGCAAGCCATCCTCCTCAGACGACAAGAAGAAAGTGGTGAGAAATGTTTATTGTCGTTTTCTACGCAGTAATCCGTTATGTAGCTGCCGATAAGATCCTACGCTACAAACCCTTACAGTACCGTTATTTATGAATGACCTCTCTTCCAGCAACGGGGCGGCATCAGAGACTCTAGTTACTACTGGGAGGTGCAGTCCCGAGAGGTGACTATCCAGAAGAGGATAGGGTCCGGCTCGTTCGGGACGGTATATCGAGGAAAGTGGCACGGAGACGTCGCCATAAAGATCCTCAAAGTGACCGAGCCCACGCCGGAGCAGCTACAGGCCTTCAAGAACGAAATGCAGGTCTTGCGGTGAGTGAGCAATATCAGCGACGCACTTATACCAATACTGGATCAGGTATCGAATCCAAATAACTGATACTGAGCAAATACCTGCTTTTGCTCTCACTGGTTTAAAACACACAACTTTCACCAACTTAATGTGAGTGAATGTGGGCATGCTATGCTCATTTAAAAGCTTTTAACGTGTAGAATTTAGTCGCTCCAAACATACTTTTGATGTTTTGATTGCAGTTAGCAGCCGTATTGCTAATGCTCGCATCAGCCACAGAAAGCTGGAACAGGGGGTAGGACTGGGTCACCTAAAGCAGTGGTTCCCAAATTTTCTTTGTTAATTTACACTTAGTACCCCAGCCTCGAGAATCCTGAAGAATTTATGACTTATTAGCAGTGATGCAGTAATGAGTTCCTCTCATCTGACTACTTTTTCAGTAACGAGTAATTTAACGCATTACTTTGTCCAGACCAGTAGTCAGATTAAAGTTACTTTTCCAAGTCACTGAGAGTTACTATTCTGTCATTTTCTATAGGAAAAATATACACTTTTTCTTGCGTCACGTAGAGAGACGTAACTAGCTGATGATTGTAACTAAAAAGTAACTCGTAATCTAACTTAGTTACTTTTAAAATCAAGTAATCAGTAAAGTAACTAAGTGACTTTTTAAGAGAGTAAATTTCAAGTAATCTGTGGCAACACTGATTACTTGAAAAAGTATTATTAGCAGTGTGTTGGGTTCAAAGTAAAGCTAAAATACTCATAACCTTTTACTCATAAACGTCATTAAGATTAACTTTCATTTGTAAGTAATGTTGAAATACTGCTCAGTTTCATCCAGCACTCCTTGGTTGGGAATCACTGACCTAAAGTAATGAAATATGTAATGACAAATGTTGAAGGATTCAGTCTTCAATCAAAGCTATTACAATACTACTGTTACAGCACATTTGTAATGAACAAGTTGTTTAATGATCAGATCACTTTATGTTGGAAGATGTATATATTAATATTCACAGCTTGTGTCATTGAGCTGAGAATGTTTTTCAATTCTAGTTTATTAATGGAAAGCCCCTTATGTAACATCTTGTTTGCCTCTACATGGCCCTTTTAAGGAAGTCTTGTGGTATTGGTAAGATGCTTAAGTAGCAGTTTCGGTAGTAAAAAAAAAAAAGGGGGCATTTCTAGACAAACTAACAATGTAGTATCAAGTGGTGATCACCTAATTTGCGAAAATTGTCATATCACAGAAAGATGTGGACTTCAGAAGATGCAAAAAGCTGTAGTTACATTTGAACTGCAGTAAAATTGACTTTGTGGCACCGCCTCAAAGAAAATAGTGACGTAATTCCCTTGCCATTTCGCTCACCCCAAACCTTGTACTGGTCTTCTCGGACAGATCTATCAGGATAATGAATTTTGTCAGAAACATAAATGACAAATACAGCGTGGGCTTTTGGAGTCAGACTTTTTTTGTAGCATGACTCAAGAGGCTGATGAAATCTTGACCTATTAACCAGCGGAAACCCTGTGCTCTGACGTTTTTGTCACCACATGTATACGTCAACGAGACCTTTGCAAAATGTGGTGGAATAAGAACATGGATTATAAACATTAGATTCCCACCTATTTTGTGAGCGTCACCACTTTACTGCAGTCTAGAAACTCACAATTGTTTGATATCATTATTTCTTCATCAATTAAAGAGGGGTATTATGCTTTTTTCAATCACATAGCACCAGTCTATAGCATACTACAATGATGACGTAACCTTCTGTTGGTCTGTATATGCAGTAAATTAAAATAACTGCCTTGAATAAAATTGCTCTCTCAAAATGGCTGTACTGAACGTCTTGAAATAGGCCTCTGTCTCTTTAAGAAGCTTTCCGACACGCCCCTTCAGCACACTGCTGTGGCATTTAAACAACAACACTGTGCGGGGAGGCTCTGCTGAGCTGAGGAGCAGTGGTTGGTGGCTTGGCTGGTGACGAAAGGTCCAGAGGCGTCTCCAGGAGGTGGGGGCGTTCCTAGGAGGACTGAGGCATAGCTACACCTAAAATGGCTGCTGTCTATGTTTTTACTGATTACTCAAAAATATGTGAATGAGCCAAGGCAACACTCCAGGCATGTGTTTAATGAGGGAATGACATAATAACATGATATAAAGCTTGAAAAAGTCAATTTTACATAATACCCCCCTTTAAACAATGTTTGAGACTTGAGAACAGAACTAAAGGTAAAATCCTAACTTACTAATCAATGTAATTCCCATGGTCTGTTTCCGCTGTAGGAAGACTCGCCACGTGAACATCCTGCTTTTCATGGGCTACATGACGAAGCCGAACTTCGCCATCATCACTCAGTGGTGCGAGGGCAACAGCCTGTACCGCCACCTGCACGTCACCGAGACCAAGTTCGAAACCATGCGGCGCATCGACGTGGCCCGGCAGACGGCGCAGGGCATGGAGTGAGAGCACTACTAAGAGCGTCACTAACACAATATGGTCGCTTCAATTTAAATGTACTTTTTTTCTCTTCCAGTTACCTTCACGCCAAGAACATCATTCATCGGGATCTCAAATCTAACAGTATCCTTTTTTACAGCTGTCGATGTGCTGGTCAATTTATATAGACATTTGACATTTGAGGATGATGGTGTTTTCATTCATTACACCGTGTTGATATAACAGTTACAAGCTTTACATGTTAACCAATGGAGAGCCTCTGTTTGAAAACATAGATTCAAACAGACGGAGCTTGATCAGATGATCTATGATGAGAAATCAAATCCTTGTAATTGAGAGTTTTAACCTCTTAACCCCGACCCCCACCAATCACATTTTCTCCAGTTATTATCCAGGTATCCAGGCATTACCCAAGTCTAAAAGCTTCTTGAAAAGAGCGTCAAAATGGCGACCAAAACGAGAGGTAAACAAAGGTTGCAACAAAAAGGTTACAAAACGTGACAAAAAAATGTCATTTCATTTTGTTTATTAAGCAGGAAAGATTTAAAACATAGTCGGGTCTGGTGATCTCACAGAAAATGTGTTGTGTCCGTAGGGGTTCCTGTAGTTAGGTATGGGTAAGATTTGGTTTGTGGTGGATCTGGTTGAACGCTTGGATCGAGAGCTGAGTCTTGGACCAGAGCAGACAGTGGGCAGATGGGCAGTTGTTGAGCAGATGGAAGTAAAGCTTAATCCCATGGATCAGGGCATAGTTCTGGAAAGTCAAGGCACCAGACTGTGATAGAGCAGTGCAATGTGGGTCCAGCCAAGTAGCTTGTGGTGGATCTTGAGTGCTCTGTTGTATTGGCCTGTAGGCTGTAAGAAGCTTTTAGATTTGGATAAAGCTGAACGGGAGAAAATGCGCTCCGTTAAAGTGAGGATAAGATATTGTAAATAGATGAAATCTTTCTTTTGTGCATCATTCAGGCTTTATTGTCAATTCTTCTACACGTAAATGCCATAAAATTTAATATTTGGTTTCTCTCAATCCATGAATGTAAAAGACAATGGTCAATACTTGTACACAATAGAGGGCAGCAGAGGTAGGGAAGGGGAGTTCAGCCTCCTGACAGCCTGGTGGATGAAGCTGCCCTTTGGTCAGTTGGATCTGTCACTAAATGAGACTCTGCAGTGTTTTAAAGTAATTTTTATTTTGTTATGTTGATTTATCATCCCGGATGTTAGAGAATTCTTGTTTAATTGGACCAATATAGATTCTGTCAGTTTCATTATGTTTTATATCCGCTGGATATAAAACATTTTATTTTCCAAACAAAGACTTTGTGGTTTATTTCCAAAAATCTTGCCTTCAGTGTTAGTGGTGGCCATGTTGATTACTTTCAAAGGCCAACCTGATTGGCTGCGCCAGGGCGTCATTATGCACATTGCAACAAACGGGGGTTCAATTCTTAATGTAAATATTTATATTTTTACTAATGTAAAATTAGGCAACTCTAAATAAATATTAATTTACTAATGTAAATATTTTTTTTTTTTTACTAATTTACCAAGTTAAATTTAGTTTTACTAATTGCAGTATTAGTTCTTCTGAGAATGTCTTCCATAACCAAAAAATGCTAGTGTGTCCTTAACTGAATCGATTTAGGAAATACGAATCGATATCAAGCCCTAGTTGGCATCATTAGCTTTGGTGGCTGTTAAATTTTCAACACCTGTGCACCGGAGTGTGTGTGTCACTTCCCACTCTACAACCACGTGGGACTTAACCTCTTCAGCCCTATGGTGAAGAAAACCTGGGTCATCTAATAGAAATGTCCTGTCGATTTGATGACTGTGTTTATTTATCTTCCCGGATGTTTGAGAATTCTCTCTTTTCCTAATTCCTAATTTTCCTAAGCTGATGTGTCAGACATTTTCCTCCACGAGGGTTGGACTGTGAAGATCGGCGACTTTGGTTTGGCCACGGTCAAGGCACGGTGGACCGGCTCGCAGCAGGTGGAGCAGCCCAGTGGCTCCATTCTGTGGATGGTGAGCTTTGTTTTTTAACCATTTCTATGAACTAACGCCTACACCCTTTCTTCTGAAGTATTGACAGGACAGCATCTGCAAAATAGCGCAAAGTAACCTTGTTTTAATTGTCATGCAGTTTACTCTGATTGGGTTTAAGCTGCACAAGATATATTTTCCAAACTCTGCAATCTTTGAAATCTACGTTAAAGTAATTGTCCAAAAATGAATTGAAATCCGTGTGTTTAATCTTCAGTTTGTCTCCTCTTTCTAGGCCCCTGAGGTGATAAGGATGCAGGACAGTAACCCGTACACATTTCAGTCGGACGTTTACGGATACGGCGTGGTGCTGTTCGAGCTCATGTCGGGAACGCTGCCTTACTCCAACATCAACAACAGAGACCAGGTTTCAGCTCTGTCTTTTTGATATGTTAAACGTTCACTGCGAGACATTGGCCTAATCTTGGTCGCTTGTTTGTCTTGTGTTGCAGATAATCTTCATGGTCGGCCGCGGGTACGTGTCGCCGGACCTTAGTAAACTGTACAGCACGTCTCCAAAATCCATGAAGCGGCTGATTGTAGACTGTCTGAAGTTCAAACGAGACGAGAGGCCACTGTTTCCGCAGGTCAGTCGTTGATGTCATTGAAAAAAAATATATATGTATTACCGGTTTCTTTGGCCAGGATTACGATTTGGATTTGGTCACGATTTAGTATCTGTATATTCCCTTTAGACGCAACTAAAGCCATGTGCTACTTCTGAAAGTTGACACTGATTGCTTAAATTCCTGCCTCTTCACTCAGAGCTTGACGAGACTGAGCTACAGGAGCAGTAGGAGGGGAAAAGTGTCTGTATTTGACGGAAAAGCCACTGAATCCCAATATGACGATATTACAAAAAGCAGATCGTCACAAGGATCAGATATCGATATGTTTTTTATTGTCCTATTGCCAGCCCTAATGTCACTATTTTCTTCTAGTTGTTCTATATTAGAATCTGAACGTAACTCTACACAGGGTTCCTAAAATGTCTTACATTTGATTTTGTAAAAATAAGACCCATAAAAAGTCTTAAATTTACTGAACCTGTGGGTTTAGGTCTTAAATTTAAAGCATGTGTTTTTAAGACCAGCTCCTCTAATGAGTTATTTATATAATTAATAATGCAGGAGTTTTCTGTTTGTTTTATAACGAGGCGAGGGTCAGAGCCTGGTGTGCAGCGCTTGGAAACAGCTGTTTACAGAGCAGCTAACACTGTTGGCCACGTTAGTATCGTCGCGTCACTTTGACTCCATCGGATCCTTTTTAACTTTCAGGCAGCTGACTCTTAATCAGAAGGAAGCACACACAAAAGCAGGACAAGTCTGTGCGAAACGGCACGAGCGCGTATCAGGTTGGCTACATCCTTAGCATCGTGCGGCTCGGCTAACGTACAGAAGTTAGCCAAGTATTACAGAAGTTAGCCGAAGTATTGCACCTTTTGATATATTACGACAATATATCAAAAGTTGCATGGTTCGCGTGTCTGTGTCGACATTTTGCACTGGGCAATCTGAGGCTTTGAGAGAGGGACGGGGCGTAGAGGGACAGGGGTGTGCACCTAAGTGAAGTGGGGTACTGTTTGGTGACTGTCTGCAGCGGCACAGACTCGTTTTTCCTTTGCACTGGAGTGGCACCATTCTGACGAAGATTGCTTTAAGTGAACTGGAGTGATAGCCTTGTGAACTCAGTGAGTGCCATGAGACAAACTGGTGTTAAAGACAATTGGCTTAGTCGCTAATTCATGAGAGTCTGATGCACTAGATTATTTCTGCTGTTTAATACCGTGGTGAAGTGTGAACTCGCAGTCTATTGATTTGGAAAAATCAATTATTGTAATTCACATAGAATAGCATCTAATGCATACATAATCTGTATAAAATTGCAAATTAAGAAAATGCCTCCATCCCTAATACTTATTTCCATAACCATTTGTTGATATTATGAAGGTCGCTTGTTTCTGACTCTACATAATGTAATTTATACAAATCAGATGTTTTTTTGGTTTATTATTTCAATTTAAAATATTATGTAATGTAATGCAAGTCATCTTTAGGAGCTTGTGGTCTTTAATTTTGTAACTCTAGGTCTTAATAATGTCTTAAATTTCTCATTGCAAACTGTGCAGGAACCCTGCAGTATGCAGTAATGAACAATAATTAATACAATAAACGTCGTTGACGTTTGTAGAATATTGAAGTGAAGTGTTGTCTGTAATCCACAGCGCCAGCACTTTGGCTTAAACCATCTGAGGTTGTTGAAGTGAACTCTAGATGAAGAGACATTTGCAAAATGTACTTTTAGATTTTTATTACATGGTCAAAAGTTGAGAGTAAAACAAAAAAACAAGGCACTCCTCCCACATCCTGATTCTCTATTTACATTTTAAGCTGAAGAAACCAGACAGATGTTTTAAAGATTTTAATATACACAAGCCCAGCACAATAGAGGCTTTTTAGAAAATGTTAATAGAGAAATATGTTGAGGGAGGAGTGC
Organism: Neogobius melanostomus; assembly: GCA_007210695.1. Taxonomy (NCBI): domain Eukaryota; kingdom Metazoa; phylum Chordata; class Actinopteri; order Gobiiformes; family Gobiidae; genus Neogobius; species Neogobius melanostomus. The sequence continues at coordinate 137,103 of VHKM01000449.1, read as the reverse complement.
CTTGTTTTTTGTTATTCTCTTAAGTTTCTGTTTCCCAAACACAAACAAGAACCTTCACCCAAAATTATCAACGAGCACTTTGTGTCTGGCTTCACTATGGTCAAAGGTAGTAATTCTCTTTATAATTCCTTGTTTCTTCTTCTCCTGCTGCAGCACTGTGTTCTGTATTTCCTGAATGTTTGCATTCTAGACGGAACACAGAGGAGTCCTGTGGATTTTTAAAACCCATGATACGTTGTGCAGTTCTACTCTCAAACTGCATTAGTTACGGCGCCATCAGTAGCATGCCATTAGCTGAAAATAGAAGGCACTCCACCTTCACTGTCAGATGCAAACACCTTTTAGCCTTAGTTGTATCTTTTCAATACACAAACTTTAAACTTTAAGTCTCAAATGTAAAAAATCAGTGCTGTGGTGTCAAAATGCAGAATAATTACAGCAATAATAAGGACGTGTCCACTGTAAACTGTAATCCGATTATGACATTGCGTTTGTTTCCCGTCCAGATCCTGGTGGCCATAGAGCAGGTTCAGGACATGCTGCCAAAGATCGAGCGCAGTCGGTCGGAGCCGTCGCTGCACCGGGCCGTTCACGCGGAGGACCTCAACCCGGTGCTCCTCAACACCACCAGGTTTTTGGCTCTTTAAAGCCGCCCCCCCTTGCGAGCACCAAGCACCGGGCAAAACAACACGGGGCCACCACTTCTGCCGTCACACCTGAGAGCGACGGACCACACAATGGGACGTCCCGACACAGTGGTGACGGAGACAACCCCACGCACCTGCAACCACGGAGCACCGGGCACACAAACTCTGTAACAAACTGCAAAGAAATGTTTTTTTATACTCAAAAGTAGGTTTACTTGCACCAAATCAAATGGAGTGGAAAGTTTGCGAAAATGTAGAGAAAAAAGGAAAATAAAATCTGACGTTAGGTTAATAGGAAGCCGCTTGAAAATCCAAGTTAGTCCAGATGAGGGCGCCGTAGTGAAGCTGCTAAGTTTGAAAAAGACAAAAAAAATGCTGTTTCTTCAATGACTTTGCCCCCTTCAGATCCATTTGTATTAAGCTAAGACATTATGAGGAACTAGAAAGCCAAGTTTGTCCAGTAGAGGGTGCTGTGGGGAAGCTCCTCCGTCAGAGCAATCAAGATGAAAGACAGCACAAGATATTGCAATAAGATCATTTTTTGCATTTTAACACAATGGTTTATTATTCATATTAGATCATAATTTCCTGACATTTTTAATGACTGACTGACCAGATTTTAAAACGTCCACCATAATCATTTGAGAAAGGTAATGGATTGTTACTGTCTTAGACATTACATGTTTATAAAAGTAAACTATTGAAGGTCAAGTATGAGAAGCCGAAAAGTTTCTGAAAAGCCCGCAGACACATGCCTCAGCCACGATTTCCGATGCAATTAACACGTTTTTGACCTTGATCTGTCACTTCTCCCTCACGCAGAAAACGCAGCACTTAAGGCCTTAGATTTGAGGATTTGTCACTTGAAATACAGATTTTTATTCATTATTAAAGGCCCTATACCTTTAATATATATATATATAAACAATCTAAAATGTTAGTTGTGTCAAAACTCATTTCTAACTTTCCTAACATATTTAGCATCATACAGTAATATTTCACAGGTATTAGTTTATAGGTACATTTTAGACTTTACAGAGTCATTTTCACAGAAATGCTTTAAAACTAGCCTGCAAGTTCATCAAATTCATACACATGCTGTATAATTTGAAGCAGGTTTTTTATCCCTACACAAATGTCTGAGTTTACAATATACTATCAATCATTCATTTAAACACAGAGTACCCCATACCTCCAGGATCTTGCAGATATTTTTACAATCTTTTTCAGTATTTAATGGGGTGTTGTGTTTAAACTGAAGCTAAAACACTCTCACTCTTAGATTCAAACCTTATACTGAGAAACAGCATTCAAATTGACTTTCCTTTGAAAAAGAAAAAAAACTACTCCGTTTGATCTTATCTGTAATAATTCCAAGTACCCCCAGGCGTCCCCTTACCCCTGGTTGAGAGACACTGTACTAAAGGAGGACACAACAAATGTCGTGGAATTACCAGGAAAATATCTGGTATAGTGCCTTTAACCTATGTCACGTTACTGTCACTCATGGTGTCTGGTTAAAAGAGCAAATATTAAGTTGGTTTTCTCTCTTTTTATTGAGTTAGAGTAAAGCGGCCAATTGGGTTATATCAAATTACTTTTTAAATTCAATTTGATTCAATTTTAAAAAAATATTAGTCTGTTAAACATTAGAAGATAAGTTAAGTAAACTTAATTTATTTGGGTGTTACTGATTGAAGTCCATTTTTAAGTTGGTTCAACAGGAAACTTTTTCAGTGTAGATACCATGTAGATTGTTTCCCACGTATTCCCCTGAATTCCGTGTGACTTCTGTGGACCTGGCAACCTTGAAACGATCTAACAAATTGATTAGATTTAAATGAATTATTATCTCTATATTTATATTGCCAAGAAAAGCACTGCTGTAACCAATTATCTTTACTGTTGCAAGTCAAGTAATATATATCATTTGAGTTGCATTTCACTGTGAGGTCTGAAGGGGGCGCTAGTCTGCTGCAGATAGTTATCAGGAGTCCGTAGTTCACACGCACCTGTCTCGTACAGCTTTACTTCATAGTGAGATTAAGTAGGGGCCATTCCAATATTTCCAATACGATTTACGCAAATGTCAAATTTTTGTGACCGTCTTGCACTCTTTTTCCGATTGTTTATTGAACTGTCCTGACATGTTTTCCTGCAAAGTAGTAGCACACGATAAATCAATTTAATCACCAGCATAAGCGATAGCAGTAGGCCAGTACACATTAAAACATCCTAATTCCGGTCTGTGTCGTCTTTTCCAAATTGAAGAATGGATTCGAAGCATTTATTTCTTTGGTAAATCGACTTGGTGGGTTTTTTGTATTGAGGACTGTACAGTCTTAATGTAAACGGTTAGTTGTTTTGCTGCTATCTGAGCGTGACTGGGCGGCTTCAAGTGTGTGTTTCTGTGGGTTAGTCTTACAAACAAGACATTTTATAATAAATAAAGAATGAGTACTGTAGCTCTCTGTTGTCAATTTTCATTTGGGGAAAGGGCTGTCGATGATTCTACACGTTTGAATTAGCATTTTCTACATATTTTAATTGATTATCGTGTCGTTAATATTTTCCCTTTTCTAAATGAGTTATGTGGTCATCTCTTGGTTGGGCTAATAGCAGTAGGTTTGTTCAGGGATGCGCAATATGAGAAAAGATAGTCATTTCTGATAACTGAAAATGATCATACATATATTTAGCAAAACCTTTTTCCAAATAGAAACTTTGAAAAAATACTAAAACAAGCCTCAAGTGGATTCACACAGAACTTTTGTACATTTCTTTTAGCAAAAAGAAAAGTAGATATCAATTATTTTGAAGACTTCAGGGATTTTGTGTTATATTATGGCTCCTTGTGGTAATGATGAATTGCAGATATATCATGCAGCTCTTGTTTTGATCCAACAATAAAATCCGTTTTGTAAACTGTAGTTAAACTGTAGCTAATACTCGCTCAACCAGCTGCAATTCAGGTTTCCTTTCACAAAGTATGTATATACAGCATGTACAGTGGCCTTAGAGGCACATTTATTCCTGGTTAGCAATGTCTTAAATTCACAATCTGTTCATATTTATAAAAATAAATTGACAAATTGGGTGGATTGGCCACAAAATAAATATAGTTACAACACAATGTTTCTATTGAAGTTTTTTTTATTTTCTGTTGAAATGTATACATTTTTATAATGATCATCCTTATCAAACTTGAAATGTTGGTATCCTTGGGAAGGCAATGGTAGTTGCTAAACCCACTAATACAGATTGACAAAGGTTTGCTCTTTCCTTCTTTAGCTTTTAAATACAACTTGGTCACTCTTAGGCTATGTCATGATAATTTCTCTTAGACTTGGCCTCCAAGTGTCTCTGTGTCTTTTTGTCAGCTCAGTATTTTGTAAAAAAGTTGAATTACCTTTCAGTTGCCTCTAAAACACAAATATACGTCCAACAGAGGGCGCAATAGTGTTTAGTTTAAAAACAGACGCACACAAAAAAAAATTATGTCTTGACATTTTTGTACCAAGTTCAAAAACTAATATACTGCAACCTATGTAACTTGTGCTTTAAAGAAGAGATTCACAACAAAATGTTTTCTAAAATGTGAAAATAGAAGCCAAAATGTTTTCGTACTGATCACATTTAAGGTTAGGATTATGACGTAAACTTGACCTATTGTCCTCCGCATGCACTATTACCACATAATCAACTGTTCTTACAAAACTCTGAACAATTCCAGTTTGACTAAAGACCTGAATGTCCCTAATATCATTTATTGATGACAGAAGTTTCTATCTTTGCCTCGGAGTTAGGTTCTGCTGTACTTCTCGTACTGAGAAATCTATTTTGATATTGCCCCAAATGCATGATCAGCAGTGCTTTACTTGGCCTCCAGACTTCCTGCTGCACAAGTCATTATTAGTTTCCATTGTGGACACCCGTATGTAGATACCCCATTATTCAAAGCGGGTATTTTCATTTTCTTTCAAGGCCTATGCAGTTTCTGTCTGCCTTTCAGTTGCACTTCTTTGACACAAATTGACAACAGCAAGAAAGTCCCGCGTTTTAATTCACTGGCCAAAAGTTTCCCTTCCTACTACAAACCTGACCAAGAGATACTGAAAACTGGGTGGGACTTTCCAGGGACGCTTTATTCACCCAACCAAAAAGTAAACATATTTAAAGGTCCTGGGGAATTTTGATCAAATAAAACTAAGAAATAGAACTGTAAACACTTAAAGGTGCGTTATGCAACTTTTATGCGGGGGAAAAAAAGTTGATATTTGTGCGTATTTGTCCTTGTAGTGACCCAGGGGCTGTATGAGTGGTCAGTACTTTTACTTTGATCACGGTGGTTTTTACAATGCTCCAGGATCAGTTGTTTTGTAGGTTTTCTGGTGAGGGGCTCCGTCAGCAGAGAAAACCTTCCAAACTATTGATCCTGGAGCATCCAGAGACCACTGTGATTGAAAGTAAAGACGCCATGCTGACCACTCATACAGCCACTGCAAGGACAAATACGCACACACTTTTTTTTTCACAGAAAAATGTTGCATAGTGCACCTTTAAGCTATGTCTGAAAGTAACAAAATAGCGGAAGTTATTTATCGTTGGTGTCGGCGGGTTATTATCTGGACTGAAGATGTTGGGCTGCCGGCTCTCAGGCCCCAGTTTATCCCCACCACTGTCCTTTTATGCCTCATTCAGGGACTATCTATAACTCAGTGGTTCCCAAAGTGGGGCACCAAAGGGGGCGCTCAAAGTTTGTCTACAAAACAAAATAGATTTTGAATGTAAATGTACATAATTTCCTAAAATGTATCACTTTAATTCAGTATTTAGCCTACAGTCTTTGCTACATGTGTTATGTAATTTACATAATTCCTTTGAATAGAGTAAATTATTATTATTGGGGGGTAGGGCCCGATATTTGGGTATTTTACACGACTTCCTAGGCCTCAGGGGAGTGGCGAAGCACTGTGGTGAACAACATCAGTCACACGTCTGTACACCTATTATATTTTTTATGTTGTAGACTTTTGTGTATAATTTCAAAACCATAAGAGATGGAGACCATTTTCTGTTGTGGAATCTACTGATTTTTGTCTTTCAAACAAGTTCCCTCTACCTTCTAAACATGAATGTCTTGAATAAATCAGCCTTATGCCCCTCATACAGCGCCCCTGCTGTCACAGTTCAACACTGACTTCATACACAGGATTATAGACATTTTTTAGACATTTGGCCAAAAATATCAGTGGTGCATATCGGCATCGGCCTTAGAAAAACCCATATAGGTCGACCTCTGTTAGATATATTTCTAAGATTGAAATCTTTACTATAAAAATAATTAATTGTAGGCTATTTGAGAGATAAAACAAAATGACATCAAATTAAATTACTTAAAGGTGCATTATGCAACTTTATATGTGGAAAAAACAGTTGATATTCTTGTGTATTTTGTGTATTGGTTTTCACTGCCGTCAGAAGTGAAAACTTTAAAATATCGGCCTGGTCCCTGAGAGATTTTCGGATCGATAACAACAATGTCCCGAACTTTGGAAATGGCTGCGATAAATACTTTAGAACACCGCTTGGCCATTTTGTAATAATAATGTAGAAGAACGAAAAATCTTGTCTAATTCCTATAGCGGATATAAAGAAAAACACTATTGGCAGAAAATGGAGCATAAACGTTAGTTGAAATAGCTGCTAATTCTACAATAGTGAGGACAAATTGGGTGCTGAAATTGTCTTGTTATGGCATCTAGACTCTTAAAGTAGTTTAAAAGCTCACGATGTCTCTTTGGCATAATACAGGTGCTCGTCATATATTAGAATATCATGAAAAGTTCATTTATTTATGTAATTCAACTTAAAATGTGAAACTAATATATGATATAGACTCATTACATGCAAAGTGACATACTGTATAGCCTTTATTTGTTATCATTTTGATGATTATGGCTTACAGCCCATGTTCAAAATATTCACATTTTATGAGATTTTTTATTTGGAGATTTTTATTTGGGTTTTTACAAGCTGAACCATTATCATCAAAATTATAACAAATAAAGGCTATACATATGTCACTTTGCATGTAATGAGTCTATCATATATTAGTTTCACAGTTTAAGTTGAATAACAGAAGTGAATGCACTTTTTCATGATATTCTAATTATATGACAAGCACCTGTATATTAGCTCTTAGTGTTTAAAAAAGTTCCCCTTTAACATAGTGGTGTTTTTTGTGTGTGTGTGTCCTGTTTGTCTTATTGTAATTGTTGCACACTTAGTTAATATGAATCAGTAACAGGTTAGTTTTGTTTTTGTTTTTTTATATATCTTTAAGTGATTTAAGTGATCGAGTTGACAATAAAAACTTAAAATTTTGCTGTGTACAGTTTTTTTTGTCCGCTTTTTTTAATTGACAAAACAAAATTGCTTTAAATTATTTATCCTTTTTTCTTTTGGTCCTGAAATTTCGAAGCAAGATGTATTCTGAAATAAAGACATTTACTTGTGTTTTGACCTTTGTGTGCTAAAGCCTTTGCACGGTTGTGTGGTTGTGGTCGGAGAGGTTGTTGCCGCACCCATGTTTTCACTGAAATGATCACCAGCAGATTTAGTATTGTGTCGTGTAATGTCCTGTCCACGAGTACTTGGACAACATCAGCAAGCAAATGTAAAAAGTTCTCTTTGTTCATGAGGAGAATGGGTCGGATTACATTTTTTTCTTACTTTATATTTGCTGACAGAGAAGACACTGAACTTTGTGCCTGTTTTTTCTACTTGCTGAGTCATTGCAATCCATATAAAGCAACACACAAACAATAAACCTGTACTTTTTTACCTTAACCCTGCCAAACCCATGAAATCATTGCTTAGTTTTCTGTCAAATAGGAAAAATGCAATGAAATATCAATTTGCTTATATGAGTTTTTACATCAGACATTTGTGTATGAACAATGCATTTTATATGTGTATTAATGCACGTAAAACATACCCATATTACAGTGACCCATAGTTAAATGGTAAATGAAAAAGTATGTGAACCCTTTGGAATTTCTCCTGTGAATGTTTACATGTTATGGCCAATAAAAATATGATATGATGTAATTGTTTGGGTGGTATTAGTTTAAGCAGAAACCGTTTGCTCATTCTTCTGATTTTAATACAGATCAGACCACATTTTATGACCACTTTGGAATTTCTTACGGTACATTTCTACCTAAAGGGTTCACATACTTTTTCTTCCCACTATATTATAATAATAATAATGCCTTACACTTGTATTGCGCTTTACAAGCCTGTATTACCAAGTTTCTTATTATAATATTATTCTTATTACCAAGTTCTTATTATTCATTCACTCCATACTCGGTCATGGTAAGCTACTGTTGTAGCCACGGCTGCCCTGGGGTAGACTGACTGAAGCAAGGCAACCAGTCTGTGCCATCGGGCCCTCCGACCACCATCACTCACTCACTCCCTCACTACATTCACCTCAGGCTTCCTGGTGTTCCCAAACGGTCTCCCATCCAAGTACCGACCAGGCCCTTCCCTGCTTAGCTACCGAGATCTGACGGGATCGGGCATAGCAAAGGCTGTATGGCCATATATTTAATACATAATAATCATTTTACTTAATATACCCAATTGCGTCATTTAACGGGCTACACTTTTAGGTTACCTAAATAAGATTGTATGGTTCTTTATTTAATGCTGAAGTCTTAAAATGCAATACATTCCAATGGACAGATTTGTAAATGAATGAAATTCAATATTAATTTATGACCTGCTGTATCAAATTTGATACACACATGGTTTTACTCTAAGTTGTAAAATATTGAAGTCCTTTAACACCCTGTTTGAAGTATCAGTAATGAAAGTTTTTATAACCTTAAAAAAAAATTTGGTTAAAAAAAAAAAATTTAGAAGTCTCTGGAGATTAATTACTGACCCCTGGTGGATGGACCTCTGCATTACAAATCTCTGACTGTACATCAAGTGTAGTTATGTAAAGGACTCAAATAACGATATAGTCTATAATAGTCTATTTTAAGCCTAACGTACTGTAACATAACATACGCACAACATCATGTCTGGGGAAAGTGTAAAACAATTTTTGCGAGTGCTATTTGAGAACGCCTTACTCGTTTCTAATAAACGCCGCTGTTGAAAGGGGAAGTAGGTGCGACTTTAGCTGCACCACAGTTTACTGAAGTGAAACCAGCTCAGACCGGAAATGCACAAGTTTATCACGGAAAATCCACCACAGGGCTGCACTTTTAACAATGCAACAAAACTTTATACGGGCAACGCTTCAGTGAAGGGTTAGATGTTGTTAAATTGTTAGTTTTTTAAATATTTTTTTCACAAGCATAATAGAGGAAACAATGTACAGACAGGGAGGGAGTAATCTAACTACACAGCGGGACAATATATTTACAAATGCTTAAAAGTACCAAATAAAAAACAACAACATTACATGACAATAGAAAAAAGGCTCTCTCCGTAATCAAAGACCTCTACAAACAAGTTTTGCATTGCATGTGATTCTTGTATTAGTTTAACAGTTAATATTGTCAGTCTTTTGGACGCTTTAAAACCTACACTGCGAATTGATTCTAGATTTAAAAACATAAGTCTAATTGCAAAAATATTTTTTTCCGAACTCATGCAGCCCTAACAACACCTTACATAAATCAGTATGAGTCATAACATGGAGCCGTCTATAACTTGTATCCCAGTCCAGTTCGGCTGATGTGGCAGAAGAGTGTCATGGCGAAGCACATCCCCAATACCTGTCAAGAAATCACAATGAACATATTAACAAGTGGTTTGACATGCAGAATGTGTTAAAGAGACGCGACACCTTTTATGTTTTTTCCCATTACTGTATTATGTGCGTTTTTAAAGGTGCACCATGCAACTTTAATGTTATAAAAAGTTCATATTAGTGCGTAATTGGCCTTTCAGTGACCCAGCAGCTGTGTGGGTGGATAGCTTAGCATCTTTACTTTCCATCCCGGTGGCTCCTATGATGCTTCAGGTTCAATTTTATTTCAGGTTTTTTAGGATTTCTGGTAGGTTTTTTTTTCCACAGATACAGTTCAATCAGTAGCGCAAACCTAAGAAACAATTGATCCTGGAGCGTCTTACAGGCCATCGGGGTGGTAAGTAAAGACGCTATGCTAACCACTCAAGCATTTGCTGTGTCACTAGAAGCTGAAATATGTATTAATATCAACTTTTTTTTTCTACATAAAAAGTTGCATAGTGCACCTTTAAAGAACATTAGCAGTCGGGGTGGGCCATATTGTTATACCGGTATGTCTTTTGATATCGTTGTCATTTTTTATATTGTTGTGGACACAAAGTCATTTGCATGCACACTCCAGCTGCAGCATAAACACTGACTGTGTAGGACAGGGGTGCCCAAAGTGGAGCCCGCGGGCCAAATTTGGCCCGCCGGAACAAATACATTGGCCCGCCAGAGAGTGACCTACTTTTGGGTCAAAATACTAACTACCATTCATTCTCAATGGTAAAAATGGATGCAGTACACTTTTTGGCCACCAGCGTCAAATTGGGGGCGCTGTTTCACTCCTTTCACAAAATTAAAGGGGGTTATTATGTAAAATCGACTTTTTCAAGCTTTATATCATGTTATTATGTCATTCCCTCATAAAACACGCCTGGAGTGTTGCCTTGGCTCATTCACATATTTTTGAGTAATCAGTAAAAACTTAGACGGCAGCCATTTTAGGTGCAGCTATGCCTCAGTCCTCCTAGGAACGCCCCCACCTCCTGGAGACGCCTCTGGACCTTTTGTCACCAGCCAAGCCACCAACCACTGCTCCTCAGCTCAGCAGAGCCCCCTCCCGCACAGTAGTGTTGTTTAGATGCCACAGCAGTGTGCTGACAGGGGGCGTGTCGGAAAGCTTCTTAAAGAGACAGAGGCCTATTTCAAGACGTTCAGTACAGCCATTTTGAGAGAGCAATTTTATTCAAGGCAGTTATTTTAATTTACTGCATATACAGACCAACAGAAGGTTACGTCATCATTGTAGTATGCTATAGACTGGTGCTATGTGATTTAAAAAAGCATAATACCCCCTCTTTAAGGAAACACTGTTGTAGTGTCTTGGTAATTATCATTTCTGTTATGGGTCGTCCGTTCCCTGCCAGGGACTGCAGATGTAAATTAGCCTCAGGCTAACTCTGGTACAATGCATCAAATGGCAACATTTATGTTATAATTGTACATGGTCCTTAAATAAATAAACTAAAACAAATAAAAAATCACAGAGCGTTGTAGCACATCAGCTCCCAGATGAAATGAAGGATGTTTGAGTAGGTCATATTTGTGATGAAATTAGCATGGCACAAAAAAAGAATAAAGTATCTTTGAATTAATCTTCCCAATAGGTTAAAGGCTGTGATTTTCAAGTCTGTTGTCAATTATATTGTCAAATATATTGTTATAGCGATGTTATTTTTTATATTGTGATTTTAGGCCATATCGCTCTGCCCTAATTAACAGCTGTAAAATGCAAACCAGCAGCATAACGTGAATTTTAGCAGGCCCGGCTCTACAGGGCTGCAAAACGGCGTAGTGCGCCCTCAGTTTGTACTTTAATGATGAGGATGTAGTAACTATTAATGAAAATTGTGTTTTTTAAGGTTAAGCCGTACTTTATTGAAATTTGCCCTTTCGTTTTTTGGTTGATGGGGGAATCCAGAGCACCCGAAGGAAACACGTCCAGTCACGGGGAGAGTAACTTGCAAGCTCCACAAAGAAAGGCCAGCACAGTCCGGGGATTGAACCCGGGACCAGTGCTAATCACTTAGCCGCCGTGTATATGTATAGTTTGCTAACACTTTATATTACAGCCAGTAAGTTACATAGGTATACATATAGGTAACAAGAAAGTAATTACACATGTAAGTGCAAGATTTAAAAAGGTGTACAAAGTGTAACAAAAGTGTAATAAAGGTGTAATAAAGGTGTACATCGCGTCTCGTTTTCGATCACAGCCCAAGCTCATGTAAGTTACACAGTAGGTACGGTGTATTTGCACATTAGGTGTGCGGTCATTTCCCCCAAACATCTGCACACCTTTGTTACACTTTGTACTCTCCTATTAACCTCTTAACCCTCGCCTTAACCAAGTGCATTTTCTCCAGTTCAGTTCAGCTTTACCCAAATCTACAAAACTCATCTCAACGGATCATTTTTGCATTGTCGCTTTTTTTCCCTCCATTGCTTTTTTAATGTGTTTTCGTCACATTTGCACTGTTTTTTGTCACAACATTTTTGACACTTTTCATCAAATTTTTGTCACTTTTCTGTTACTCCTTTGTTTCTTTTTTGTTGCATTTTTGTCCGTTTCCTTTTGCGTTCTTGTGGCTTTCTTGTTGAGTTTTTGTCACACACTTTTGTCACTTTTTCATCCCTTTTTCTGTCACTTTTGTTGCGTTTGTGTCACATTTTTCAAGAAGCTTTTAGATTTGCCAAACTGGAGATAAAGTGCTCAGTTCAGGTCGGGGTTGATATGTGATTACTGTACCTCTTATTCCCTGTACCTACACATTGAACCTTCGGGCTGTCATCTAAATTAAGCATTAAATGTTATCTGTGGCTTTAAAATAGCATTAAAAAGTATTAAACTTGCTTGTTTGTCTATAACGTAGAGATCTAAAACATGCAGCAGTCTTTCCCAAAATAAAATAAAAAATTCAGCATACCTCAATGATGCAGAATACAATGATCGTGATCCCAATGTAAAGAAAGTTCTCCTCAAAGTAATCCTTCAGCTTCTGGTAACATCCCTGAAATTGAACACAGTGAATGTCGTTGTTATAAACCAGACTCTACAATTGCATTTGATAAATTGCCTGCTCGTACCAGTTGGTGGTACTTGGGTGGCGATTCGTTGCACTGGTCGACACAGCAGGATTCCGGGACATACGGTAGCTTTTTTTCCTATAGACAGACCTTAGTGTTAGTTTCGTACCTGACGGTTTCGGCTACAACTGTGGCCTTCCTCAGAGGTTGTCACGTGGTGTTGCTGTGACATGTCTGGTCAGCTGATTTATACAGTTTTTGGCACTGTCTTCCTGCTTGTGATAGCAGCTGACAGCGCCATCTGCAGTCCGACTCCCTCAGAACTGTGTCCCAGGTGTGGGAAAGTTGGTACGCCCCCTCGACCCGGTTCACAGTCTGGGGGGCGTGTTTCCGGATCTCGATGGCTTCTCTGATCCACGGTGGTATTTGTTGCTCTCGGTGCTGATGACATGGGCCTTGTCCCGGTCTATAAGATGGCTCTCCCTCTTGCAGTGGTCTGATATGGCAGACTTCAGCTGTTCTTGTTCTGCTTGTCGTCTGGTGGCCCGTGTGCACGCTTTTTCTTTTTCACATTCTAGTTGATGTTCCTTCTTCCTGATGTTGAACGCTCTGCCAGTTTCTCCCACGTATGATTTGTTGCACGGCAAACAAGGTGTCTCGTAAATCACATTACATTTGTGTTGTTGGTCTATTTTGTCCTTGGGTGAACTAACAACTGTCGTAGTTTTGTGTGAGGTTTGATCGGAGTGTTGATGTTGTGCTTGTACATGGCCCTCTGTACCCTCTCTATGACCCCCCTGACATATGGAAGTATGACCATGGCCCTGTTTTGTTTCTCATTACGTTTGTTTGTTTTTTGTTTTTCTTGAGTGTGTTTTGTTTGGCTTGTTGCCGCCCTTTCTCTATGGCCCACTTCGGGTAGTTGCAGGGTCTAAGTGCCTTTGTAATGTACTGTTCCTCCTCCTTTCTGTCTTGGTCTTGGGTGATGAGATGCACTCTCAGTGTTCTTACCACTGAGAGTTTGTGATTTGTGGGATGTTCTGACGTCCAGAGGAGGTATTGATCTGTGTGAGTGGGTTTTCGATATATTTGCATTTTTATGCTGCCGTCCTCCAAATGTTTTATGTCCAGGTCCAGAAAGTTTATTGAGCTGTCCTTTTCTACGTGGGTGAATTTTATATTGTTTGTTTCGTCCAATGTATTGAGGTGATCAGTGAGTTCTTGCGTATGTCCTATTTCTGTTATTTCCAAAATGTCGTCCACATACCTTATCCATAGGGAGAAGTGCGGGGGAGTTGTTTGGAGGGCCCGGGACATTCGGTTGCCAGTCAGACGCATTTATAACTCCACAGCATCCCAGCTAAAATATAGAAAATGACAGTGATTATAGACACAGCAGTGTTTCCTACCTTGTTGGCCATGCCGTTTTCTTTGTAAACTTGGCTTTTTTTGTTTTCTTGTAAAGACCAAATTTACTTTTTTGGATTATTTGTTGATTAAATTCACTATTCCGGGGAAAAATGCCAAGTCCAAGGCTCTCAAAGCTGTTTTTTCAGTGAGAGACTGGGTATGTAAACAATTACAAAACATTGTCAATTCCAGGGGGTATAAATGTGCACGGGTTTGGGGCAGTTTTAAATATATTTTTTTTGTGGGGGTTTGGCTGCTGGGATCTCTCGGATTTGTTTCCAAACAATCTAAGATGTGGCGTTGTGGTCTGGACTCATTCCTACTGTAATTAACTTTCTTAGCCTACTGTATTTCTATCATCAAAGGTAGGAGTAGGCAACGTGAGGCCCGGTGGGCAAAACCGGCCCTCCATCATTCAACTTCGGGCCCTCATGATGATTTTGAGGTGTATTATTACAAAAATAGAAAAGAAATGGAAAAACTTAATTCTCTACCATGCACAATGATGTGCCACTCCGCCCTGATGGAAGGAGCTCAGAGCCATGGGACAGTGGATGCTCTCGTCATTTATGATCTTATGACTGAGACTCCATGACTGAAAAGGTCTCCATGTGGTCTCCGCATGGTCTCTGAGAGGTCTCCGCAGCCTCAAGCAGTTTTGTCACGAATACTGTTTGTTGTGAAACAAACAGTATTCGTGACATTTGTTTGTGAGACATTTCTGTGACGTCCCGGCAATGTCTCCGAGACCTGTCGGATACCAAGGAGATCTCAAAGACACTCCATACGACTCTTTAAGATCTCCTTGGTATCCTTGGCATATAGCGGTGATGTGACAGAAACATCTCACAGGTTGTGGACAACAAATAGCGTTCGCGACGTTGCCACAGCTGCTTGAGACGGCGGAGACCTCCTCCATGGAGACATCTTCATGTTTAGCAGCGACTCTAGTCACCAACTATTCTCTAGGCCTGTAAGTAGGCCCTTTGTATGAGCACAATCAATCAGAGTTGCAGAGAATCAGAGTAACGGAAGTCTCCACAACTCTCTCAGATGATATAGGCCCATTACTTTGGTCTGAAATTGGAGGGTCCGACCATTGGTCTCTTGCCGAGGAAGAAAATCAGTCCCCCAAGCAAACCTACCCCTGATCTTCACAGGGATGAGTGGACACATTTCCCGACTTTCGGAGGGAAATACTGTCACACAAATGTAAACGACAAGAACTAGCTGCTAGTTCACAATCATAAAAAGGCTTTAGAACTGGATGGACAACGCACAATACACAGAAGAACAAACTCAACATTTTATTCCACTACGAATTTAACAAAATCAGATATCGGGCCTTTGAGAGCTCTGTCCATGCACTCCCATAACATATTCCTTAAAAAGCAGAGCATGAAGAAGACGGAAGGAATAAGAAAACAAGTCTCATTTGTGTATGTTTTTTTTTTTTGTCTCTCCATATTCTTTAGAGAGATTATTCAAACTGTTGAACAATTTGGGATTGCATTAAGCCAATACTTACATTGCGCTGAACCAAGTCCCAGTCGGTGAGAATCGTGGTGTTTGCTTGTTTAGCCTTTTTCAGTCCTTCTTTAAGCTCCCTCTGCAGAAACCCGTCAATCTGAAAAAACACACGAGATCGTACAATATTAGTGGTAGTAGTAGTAGTAGTTTTTGTTGCAGTAGAAGTGCCAGTTTCACCTCGTGCGTCAGAAGCAGACAGGCTGAAGTCAACTCCGCCAGCATCAGGAGGAACAGCATTAGGAAAAACTGCAAGAAACAAGATGTTTATTTTTATTTTTTTAAAGGGTGTTGCTACTATTGCAACTACCAGCTTTGTTTAGCTTAATTAGGAATAGATTTATTTATTTATTAATCAAGTAGTGCATTAGAGTTAGATATTGCTCTGGTTTAGATATAAATCCAATTTAGATCTATTTAGATGCTTTTACGGTCCAGTCTAGCTCATGATTTTCATATAGGCCTGGCGGCATTTGGAAGGTTAAATATTTGTATTTTAATTTATTTTATTTTATTACCGGTTTGAAAACTATATTTATGTATTGTTTTTTCTTTTGTTTCAAGACGATGGGAGGAAAATGTATGTGAACGCTTTGGAATTTCTCACATTCCTACGTAAATTGGTCATAAAATGTGGGTCTGATCTTCATCAAAATCAAGAATGATTAAACAGTGTCTGCTTAAACTAACATCACCCAAACAATTACATGTGATCATATTTTCAATGGCCATAACATGTAAACATTCACAGGACAGGGAGGAAAAGTAAGTGAACCCAGGAATCTCGCTGAACTGCTACAGTTTTGTGAAGAGGAATGGTCCAAGATTCATCCTGATTGTTGTGCACAGCTAATCTGCAACTACAGGGAAGCAGTTATTGCTGCAAAAGAAGGGTCAGCCAGCTATTTAATACAAGGGATCACTTACTTATTCCACACTGTTGTGAATGTCTCAGGTTTTTCTGATCTTGATAAACTTATTATTTTGTCTTTTGAGTAATTTAAAATATAAAACATAGATTGAGTTTCATTTTCCATTTCCTACACAATCGCATGTGGTCACTCATAGTTTAACGTGTTCAATGAGAATCACACGATGTAAATAGTGTTGAAAATAAAGAAAAGCCGATACATTAAAAACATTTCCAAACTTTTAACCCGTGCGGTAGTTCTTGGTGTGAAGTGTTTGAAAACCACAGCCTTATAAATCTAGGTGGCAACTGTGTGTTTTTTTTTTTTTGGTCAGGCGTTCAAATGGGATTAAAAAGTCCCATATAAACCCTGCTACAGATGCCCTTCCTGGTGCTATTCACTCATTTCATCTATCGATACAATTGGTACTAAAGGTTTGTGACCCTTGTGGCTATAGACTGATTGTAGATTCTCCTTAAAGCCTCACTGCGTAATATTTCAGTGTATATTTTATATATTTTACCGTGAGCAGGAGGCAGCGGTTCTCTTTGAGCGCGCCCAGGAAGCCCAGGAAGGACACACAGGTGATGATGATGCCCGTGATCATCAAAATATGAGCCACGCCAAAATCGGCCATTGACGGAGTGATGGCCGCCATCTTGAAATTCACAGATAAATAGATTCCCAGGCCCAGCACGGAGATGCCACAGACCTGAAACATTAACAACAAAACCCACCTTTACTGACGTTACAGCCCAATAATAGCATCAAAGTAACATGGTCAATATTTCTTGGTAATTGGCAGCCTTTGCTGGACAAGTGTTAGGGTGTTAGGATTAGTCATATTTTACCTTGAAATAACTCACAATAATTTCTCTATCGACTTATCTTTCAATAAACAACAGATAAACAATATATTTTTGTGGGATCAATGTTTATCGGCTGCACATTTACTTGGTTGTTTCTTTATAGTACTACCAGAACAAACATTCAATTTTTCAGCTTTGGAGTTTCTATGTTATAGATCGGTCTTGCATATTATCGATCATTGTGATATTATCTCTGCCTTAAAATATCAAACGTTACCGTTGTTTTTGTGACAGGGCGTCTTTGGTACCATCCACTGAAGTAAAACTGGAGACCTCTGCCCTGTCTTTGCTGTTGTCCTCACCGTATTTGTAACAAGATGACCAATTTTCTCATTGTGATAATAATAATTCATTGAACATTGTTATATTCAGTCATTGTGGGCTACTCATGTCTATATTAGGTCAGTCTGAGAATTAAACCCACAACCTTTATGAACACGAAGGGCTGCTACCTATACTGTTTTTGGTGCATCTGCTACATTATTTATGATCAGAGGTGAGTAGAGTAGCCAAAAATAGTTACTCAAGTAATGAGTAACATTACATTGAAATTATTTTACAAGTAAAAAGTAGTGATCCAAATAAATACTAAAGTAAAAGTAAATAACTACTTGAGTACTGTGAGTCCTACTCAGCAGTCCTTAATGTTAATGTTAAATTATGAGAAACAAAACTTGTAATAATCTGAAAATCCTAATATTTTCAAAGAAAATACCCAAATAATGTATTAAAAGTATATATTTCTTCGGGCTGAGACAAAATATCGGACCGATCGCAATACTTTTTGCTGCAATGTCAGATATTGATACGTTATCATGTATCGCGTGTGTTTGGAGGCATTTTTGTCCTGCACTCTTTTGTTTTCCAGTAACGTTACACAGCACTTTGTTAGATTTTGTGTTAATGCACTTTTCAATCTTAACACTTCAATAAATGTCAAATGGCATTTGGTTTATAAACTTTGGACACATGACTTTTTACACATTTGAAGGTAAACATGTTACTTATCATAATTATTTACTGTATCACAATACGCATCGTCTAATATCCTAATACTTCTGAGGAAAAACAGTCACGAAACACAAACTCCAGAGATTTCATGATCACTTAAGAGATACTTCATTACAATATTACTCAAGTAGAAGTAAAAAGTACTGAATGATAATATGTATGTAATAATATAACTACTCTAGTACAGTTTCTTCAAAAAGTTACTTATGTAGAATAAATGAGCTGAGACTGGCTTGTAGAACAGCTTGTGCAGAGTAGCGAAAGCAGTCATAAAAGCAAAATAAAGTCCGAGGCACTCGAGTCATGTTGCAAAAAATTAAAAGTCCTTTATTGAGAAATGGACCAGCCTACGCGTTTCGACCGCACAGGTCTTCGTCAGGGCATGTGAGTTAAGTACTTGAGTAAATGTAACCAGTGGTGGGTAGTACTCAGTCATATTTACTCAAGTACTTGTACTTAAGTATCTTTTAGAAGAAACTGTACTTTTGCAAGTAGCTTTTTCATACAGTACTTTTATTTCTACTTGAGTAATATTAAAATGAA
The DNA here is from genome assembly GCA_007210695.1 of Neogobius melanostomus. NCBI lineage: Eukaryota > Metazoa > Chordata > Actinopteri > Gobiiformes > Gobiidae > Neogobius > Neogobius melanostomus. Next base: position 118,337 of record VHKM01000449.1, on the reverse strand, counting down.
GTATCTGTTTCTTGAGTAAAAAATAGTAACTCGCACATCATGTGAGTAAATCTTTATGTGACAAATCTTTATTTTGACGCATAAAATAGCTTTATTTAGTGTTTTGTTACTCAATTGTGCATAATGACATCTTTTTATATATTTTTTATGGTATTTTCTTCAGAAATATCAGGTTTTTCACATTATTATGTTTTGTTCCTCATAATCTATGTCACTGCTGGATCATAAATCAGACTTTTATGCTCAAAAAGTTTAAATGTGTCACTTTTTAATCTTACTTGAGTAAGTTGGTTACTCTACCCACCTCTGTTCATTATACAAAACTACAAAAACAGAATGGTAATGTTCATAAAGTCCATAAAAGTTTATTTCTTTGAGCAAAAACGAATCGTTTTTTAATCAGTTGTTTGAGCTGGGACATTAACCTATTACTTAAGTTCTGTGTCAGCAGGCATTTACCAGTAACTTGTGTACCACCACACTGAAACCACTTTATGCAGCAGCAGGCGTCCGGACAGGCGGCTAGTCTGAATGTCTCAGTAGCTCCATGATAACACTCTGACTCTTGACTAAAACTGTCTAATTAATATAACAAAGGTTCAAGCAGTGTCTTCCACTAGGAAAAGTATGTGTGTGTCTGTATGTGGAGTTAAACTCTGGAACAAATTGGGGGCAGAATTTAAACAATGTCCAAATATTCATCATTTCAAATCAAGATATAAAAAATGGTATGGTCAAAGTACCAGAAGGAGGAAATGGGTACTTGATCTACTAATGGGTGTCACAAAGTGCTGTATACTTTAAAGGTCAGATCTAACTAATAATGAAGTATATTGTGGTTGTTACTAATATACTATTGCAGTTGTTATTGCCATTGTTATTGCTATTGCTGTTGTGTTGTTATCATCACTATTTTAACTTTAAACTTTAACTGTAACAGTCTAGGATTAATACCTAACAATCTGTGGATTATTCTTAGAATCAAACTTAAATAGATTCAGACAGCAGTACTGCTATTGATGCTGATGGTAATAAAAAGGAATTAAATTCTTAGAAGTAAATCATGCACATATCTATGTACTCTGCATTCAACAAAACCCGTAGTATAGGGCAGACATGTGGGGGTCGGCAGCTCGAGGAAAGCCTCTTCTGACTCCTAAAATGTGTCTCTTTTAATGCATAGTATAGGACACTTAACAAATGATGGTCCGGTTGCTCGGGGGCTGCTCCCCTTTGGCAGCAGGTCCAGTCACAGAAAAGGAAAAAGAAAAGCCCCGAATCCCTTTTAACACACATCATTAAGACCATTCTTGTTATCATGAGCATTAATCAGTCTGCGATTACTGTACCTTTCATGAATAAATGTGGAGTATGTTATGTATCATTCAAACACTTTGATACAGAGTAATGTTATATGGGTTGTAATGGTGATGATGAATAACGGTAATGCCAACATGGTAATGAATTCGGTATAGGAGACAGAAATAATACACTGGTTGTAGCGTGTGAGATACTGTGAATGTTGACCTGGTATAATGCAGTGTCGCATTTGTTAATATGTAACCAACTCGGTTGATAGTTGTTTTGTAAGATGGTAAGAAATATGCAGTGTTGTTATTTATTGTTATTGAAGTTTATGAACAGGGGTGGGAGTCAATAAGCTTGTCTTCTTCCCACTCCTTTTCGAGCTTGAATGTAATTATTTATTTATTTTTCTTTTTTCTTTTATTATGTGTATATATTTTTCTGTTTTTCTTGGCTTTTGTGCCTTGTTGTAGCTCGAAATAAAAACTCAAACAAAAAGGTTAAACTCATTCATGAAATTGGATGAGGAGCGGATCTTACAAAACACAGGAAGTTGGCGGCGCACATGATGAACTTGAGGCATCTGAGACAGCCCTGAGCCATGGTGTCGTCTGGAGCTGAACCTGCAACAGAATCACATACAATACATGTTAATGTTGAGGCTTATTTCAGTAAACAGGAAGTTGACATCACTTCCTGTGCTGTAATCGTACTCTCCATTTTAAACACGGCACACAGGCCAATGGCAGCACCAGGGTTTGCAGCAACAACTAACGCAGTTCCTCAAAATGTCTAATGAGAGTATCTGCCTTAAAATGAAATGTCGCCAAACCTAAAGTAATGAAATGTACAAGCTACTCTTTTCATTTCATTTTCTGACACAAAAACAACAAAAGCTAATGAATACATATAGTCCCTTAACAGCTGAGGCCAATATGAAGCTCAGATTGTGGCACCAGTGGCTCAGTCTGATCATCACTCCCTCCCACTAGTGCACACTGTCTTTGTGTCTCCGAGCACGACACTTTGCCTACACTTTTTCCATTGTCCTTAGCCAAGGTGTATGTGTGCAAGTGGGTAATGTAGTGTGCTCAATAAAAGTATTCTTTACACTGGAAAGAATGCCTTATCATACATAAAATGACTTTAAAGTGTATGAATTCTCGGAAATTGTGCTGATTTTGAGAAGGTTTGGACTAACAGTAACACTTTATAATAACTACACCTAATTTAGCTTTAATAACACTTAATTCATCATAAACAATTCAATAGTTAAGTGTGACTAACATTTAATAACTACTAGGGCTGGGACGATCCACTTTTGTCACGATCTGATACGTATTGTGATACAGTAAGTAATTATAACAAGTCATATGTTTACCTTGAAATGTGTTAAAAGTCATGTGTCCAGAGTTTATAAACCAACATTTGACATTTACTGAAGTGCTTAGTTTGAAAAGTGCATCAACACAAAATGTGATGAAGTGCTGTGTAACTGTTACTGGAAAAGTGCATGACGTGCGTGATGAAAATGCCTCCAAGCACAAGTACTGAAAGTGTTGCGATACTTGATAAAGTATCGATACTTGGTATTGCAGCACGAAGTATTGCGATCCAAGTCCGATCTGATATTTTGTCCCAGCCCTAATAATACAATACTACAGTTAATGCCTCACCTGATAGTTCTTCACATACTTCACTTGTTTAGAGAGTCTTATTCACACTAATATGTATTGGTCATAATGAATAAAGTGTTAACTCAGCATTTATTAAGGCGAAATAAGGTGTAGTTATTATAAAGTGTTACCCTTTCTTGATTCAAGTCTTGTTGTCTTATTTAAAGTGTACACATTGGCAAAAGTTAATTTACTGCCAGTAAAACAGTCTAGATTCTCGGTTTATTTTGGTTTAACACCAGTTCCCACCACGTTCAATTCAGCCCCAGTTTGGTTTAGTGTACGTTTTTGAGGAACTCGATGTGAAAATTATCTTTATCGCTACAATACTTTATTTCAAAGGCCAGATTTGTCAAATGAAACCCAATCAGCAAACACATTTATCTCATGGCTTTGATAACTTCATCTATTCTTCACTAGACGTTTTCAGCCTTATACAAATGTAATCATTTTATTCAAGCATAATCAAGTCAAATAATATCAATCCGTACCTTTTAGTTTAAACGTCGTCTCCTCTCGCCCCTGGTTTGGTGCGTTTTGTCAGTTACTTCCTCAGTCGTCGCCTTCACAGCTGCCGCTCTCACTTCCTTTTTCTGTGCATTAAATGGAAAAACGCGTGACGCTGAAACTGCACGACCCAAAATGTCAAACGCGGATGTCTCAGAGTTATCTCATTGTGACAAAACGTGTGGTCTATGAGTACAATGGATACAGCAGGAGATGATGCAAGTGTTTAACAGTTATGTTCACAGTGACGTAAACAGAAGCAGATGATTTAATAACGGATTCATCTAGAGTTTATGACCGTCATGACTCGAATATTCATGTGTACAATATATTTTTCAGATACATACAAATATAAGTAACCACTAAACGTATACAAACGTGTTTTATTCTACACATATTCTTCATACAAAACATGCGACATCTTTTGCACAAAAAAAAGGAATTTACTTTTAGTCAGCGTTTAGTCAAATTATTATTTTCAGTTTTAGTTAGTCAACAAAAATGTAAATGTAGTCAACGTTTCCTCATTTTTAAACATTTTTCATCCTTGTGCATTTTCACGCTGATGTCACAATAGATAAGATAAGGTGTTTTATTCGTCATTGTATAAATTTGTCCTCTGCATTTGACCCATCCTTGGACGCCGCTGGGACGACCTGTATGGAGCAGTGGGCGGTGGCAGTACCGGGGACCCATCTCCTGATGTGGGGCCAGGCTGATGGTCTGAATCACCTGGCTGGGGGATTCACCTATTGTACATGTTTTTAGTGGTAGGAGAAACCGGAGTACCCGGAGGAAACCTACGCAGACACAAGGAGAAGGTGCAAACTCCAACACAGAAAGGCCCCGTCCAGGTGGGAATCGAACCTGGACCTTCTAGCTAAGGCCCGGGTTGTAATTATTAGTAATTACTGTTTTGATTGACCCCTGCTAAAGCTGCTGAATCTCTGCAGAAAGCTTTTGATGTGGTCCAGCACACACTTCTTTAGCTAAAGCTGGTCCTCAACGCTGAAAAGACAAAACTAGTTTAGTTTTCAGACACTAAGAAGGTTCCTCAAACTATCCCCTTAGTGTCCACTCTTGAGGGAAATATCAGAGGTGCTTCAGGTACCTTGGTATGTTGCTTAATGACTCCCTGACTTTCAAGCCTCATATAGACACAACTCAAATTGAGCCTTTTCTTTCGAAATACATTTTGTTTTTCTTTTGAGAGTTTTTTAATCTGGAGACCTGTTGTACATGAATGCCTCTGCTCAATGTCTCCATAGATTGACACAGTTTATCTCTGAGGTTTATTACTAACTGTAGGGCCTTGACTCATCATTATGACCAGCATTCACGAGTGGGATGGCCTTCTTTTTCCTCGAGGAGGCTCAGTCATTAGTATACTTTTATTTAGTATACTTTTATTTAGTATACTTTTATTTAGTATTCTTTATTTATTTAGGCCATGCTTGGACTTCTGCCCTCCTACATCTGTAATCACACACAGAGTGTTGACTCTTTCTGTTTGCGTTCAAGTGATCATTTGTTGCTCGCTGTTCTATTTGGGGAAAAGAGCTTTTGTTTACTCCACTCCTTCTACATGGAACACGTTGCAAAAAGCCTGGAAAATAATATTTCATTGAACGCTTTAAGTCCAGATTGAGACACTTGAGACGACCTCTTTAAATTATAACTGTTTTTTATACTTTAATCTTTATTAAAGGAACAATGTACAGAGACATTAAGCTTATAGAGACAGAGATGTTCTGCACCAGATTAGAGCTAAATAGCTAGTTTCTCATTTTATTTTAAGAATTGAAATTGTAACTGTGTATCTTTAGCTGCCTCTTGGCCAGAACTTCCTTGAAAAAGTGTTTTTTAATCTCAATGGGGCTTTCCTGGTTAAATAAAGGTTAATTAAAAAAAAGTAAAATTAAGTTCCGCTGCTTCATGACTGTTTTTGAGAATAAGTGGTTTAATTTATTTTGTGGTACATTATTTAGCTATAATGTGGTGAAGTACATCTATTCTTCTGAGCTTTATGTACACTGTCCCTTAAAAGATTAAAGTAAAGTCAAATACAGGATGAGCCACATGCAGAGAACATGAAGTCTGCAATTACAAATGGGGGAATAAACTACACAGTATCTGTTAAATCATGTCAGGACTTTGTTCTTGAGTTAAGAAAGAATGGAGCCTGAAATTGCTATTATGGACTGTTGTGGTGAAGGAGCTGCAGCGTTGTTGGTCAAAATAATATGGTCCTGATCAAACGTTGAAAAATGGCAAAGATTCACATTTGCATGGTCGGATCTTAACAAGGTTCAAAGTAGGACTTCAATATGCAACAAGAAGAAATGGGAGTGAGACAAAAAGATGAGTAAATATTTTATTGAAAACAAGAAATAAACTGAAATTTAACCTGTAAAGCCTCACAGAGACAGAATGTGTTAGGAAGTTTTATTGAACATGGATCATGATTGGGACTCAGACCCCGGCGGAAGATTGCGATAATGATATGGAATAGATGGCGATGATGGATGATGGCCAGAATCTTCCCCCAGAGCCTGGACACTGGTGGTGATAGGAAGAGACCCAGGGCGGCCGGTGAACATGACGAGCAGAGCCGAGGAGAGGCCAGGCGGAGGAGGGGCGCAGCACGGCTGGGAAACGAGGGATTGACCGGGGAGCTTAAGAAGGGGATCCTGTGCGATGAATGGCTGAAGCAGGATGAGCAGCTGCGGTGATTGGCTGACTCGAAGGTGCGGCTCGAGATGGGGCCGTGATTGGATGATTGGATAATGAAGGCTGCAGGTAGGTCTTCCAGGTTGAATTTGCGTTGAAGCTTCTCTTCAACCAGGCCCTGTTGCAGAACCAAACAGAGAATGTTTGCGCCTCCATATTTGGACGTGGAGTCAAACTGTTCCATGTGGCAGCGGCGTCTTGAGCACAGGGTCAGCAACTCAAAGATCAAGGGTTCAAATCCAGTAAGAAGAAATTAAAACACAAATAGCACAAGCTGTGCTTTAACTTTTATTAAAGGTGAGAAGAATGGAGAGACAATTCAGTGAATAATCAAAGCAGGGACTCGAACGCACAACACTACGGAGGTCATAATGTTCTGCATATGTACAGTACAGCAGCCTAAACCACTCGAATAGCACACTTAGTCTACAAACTCATTTGAGATTTATTTCATGAATAACTTAATGTTTTTTTTAATTTATGATTTTTTTAATTAAAAAATGCTTTTAGTATTTTTATTGTCTTTTAATCTTTGTCTTTTTGACATGATTTTGTCCTTTTTGCTGTATTTTCCTGGTTAGTTTATGCAACGTATGAAAGATCAGGAAGAAAGAGATTTTATGAATATTATATAATGTATCAGATTAAGCTGTTTACATGTCTCTTGAATAATCTGGGAACTCCCGAAATCAGATTATAATCAGATTTTTGGTCTCCATGTTAATATAGTCATTTTCTGTCAGGTATTAACACTGTCACGACATCCTGATGGAGCTCAACACTCAAACAAAGTCTAAACAAGATTTTATTTGTTTAGCCTTTGCCATCAGGACGTCATGACAGTGGGAATACCTGACAGAAAATGAATCCACATTTTTGCACAGATTTCGCCTTTTAAAGGCACATGGTCTTGATGCTCATGATCAGCTACAAAACAACCTTTCAGTTTATTTGTTTTGTTTCACTTCCATATCCGTTGCATATTGAAATTCTGTTTGAAACCTTGTTAAAATCCAACCGTGTAAAATGCAAATTTTTGCCATTTTTCAACTGGTCTTAAACTTTTGATCGGGAGTGCACTATGCTCAACTAAATGGTTATGAGCCCTAGGTCATGACTGAAAGAAAAACATTCAGAGTACAAGAGTTCAAGCTGAGGTTTTCGGGGCTGGGTGAGTAGCTGAGTCACCAATGAGGAGCTCAGCAAAGCCTCGTCTCTTCCACATTAAGAGGAATTGACACAAAAAACACAGGCCAGATTAACCAATTGGTTTTATTGACTAAAAACGTCCATTATAAAATCTAATGTCAGAAAGACCAGAGTAAATTCATACGTCAAAAGATTGATCTGCAATAGTAATTGACAAACACACACACTACACACTACTGGTTTCGGTGTTCTTCTTCTCGTCAATTGTTCCCTGTAGAAACTCAGACGAAACTTCATCTTGTCCAGTTCATGTAATATCGTCTCATACTCTTTCTGCCCATCATCCATCATCATTGGTAGGCTCACTGTGTCCGTGAGGCTCTCCATCTGACCCAGCAGCTCTTCGATGCTCTCCTCGAGTCTCTCCAGATTCTCTTTTTCTACTCCACTCCCTAAACTCCCCTTCACATCCTCACAGCGCTGCTTTAGTTTTCCCAGTTCAACAGCCAGAGGAAAAACGCTCTTCTTAAACTCTCCATTGTACAAGTTAATATCTACTGCTTCTCTGAAACCAAATATGACACACAAGACGATCACAATCACTAAAACAACTAATCCATCTAGACGCGAACCAGCATCCTTTTTCTGTGACTTCCGATCTTCCATGAGGACACATAATCCCAGTATTATACCTACAATTAAACCGCCGATAAACACCACGACTTTAGAAATGTGCTGGCATTTATGCACACATGTTTTTATCTTAAAATGGCGCGAATCGAAAAGGTCGATGAAGGTTGCTGCTTTTTCGCTGAGTGAGTTCATCATGGGATGGGTTTCTGATCCGGCCATTTCTTGATCTTTGGACTTTTTTCCTTCTTGGACCTGAGCCTGTTGTCGTCGTCAGCTGGTCAAATATAAATGAGCCTATGTGCCAACTCAATCCAAGCTACGATCTGCAAACAGACATTAATAGTTTTTTTTCATTTATTTTTTTAACTGCTCATAGTAAATACAACTGATTTGACTCATTTTTAGACCTGGTTTACATTTCGTTTGTGCATAGACGATACTTGAAATAGATTGCATAACAAACACTTACAGAAGCAGTGCTGTTCCGTTGAGTCGCAGTCCTCGGTGTTATTTAGCAGCTCTGTTCGCTGTCCTTTCCTCACCACCTTCCTTATTTTCTTTTTACAGTCCAACCATTTGAAGTATGTTGCGCTCAGTGGAACAGGCTGGTCGGCTTGAATCTACTGATGTTTGATTTGGCTCCCTCTGGTCGAGAACTTGAAAGCTCTACGGTGTCCCTGTAGGACAAACCAGAGAAAGTTATATAAACATTTAAAAGGTTTCAGTTGTTGTGGTGCTGCATGTAAAGCACTGTGCATTGCTTTTATGTATGAAAAGCACTTTATAAAGTTTGATTTATTATTATTATTATTATTGATTGAATAATGACTAAGTAAAGATTGAGTTCATGTTTGCTCTGTATTTACCCACATTACTGTATGGAGATCACCGAATGCCACATTTACGTCTTTCTTTTGTTCCTTTTAAAACATATTTAACCTAAATCTAGAGCTAAATGATATTAGACCTAATTTTGTTCCCAATTATTCTGTATTTGGAGCTCGGGATCCCTCTGGTGGACTCACAAGGTATTACGGGAACTGACAAAGTGTGAAAAGAATGAACTTATCTGTAAAGATATCAATTGTAAATCATTAATTTGAGATTATTTCGCCAAATCTGTTTAAGAATTTTTTTGTCTTTGTAATTGCAAAATCCCAACCTTTTCAATAAATCTAGTTTTTGTTAACAGAGGTCTTAATGTAGCAGTGAATAGAGAAATTATGACTAAAGTCTTTCTTGAAACGGGATTGAAGCATAAAAACACAACAAGTCAAAAGCATATTTAACCACATATAATTTTCATAACATAACATAACATTTCAAAAACAACAACAGCATGGCTTGGCTTGCATTGTTATGTGTTTAAGATTAAACCGAAAAAAACACAAAAAAACATTTCGGCACAACAGTGAAATAAAAAAAGAATACATTGAGACTTGTGAACGTTTTAGTTGAGTTGCAGGTGACCGGCTTGTTGAGTCACTTCGGAGGAGCTCCCAAGAGCCAGAAAATAACACACCAAACCTAACTGGCCACCGTTGTTCAATACTGAGATATGTTGTTTCCTGAGCTTAGATGAGTTGATGCGCAACTGTCTGGTCTTTACGCGTGCGCTCAGTCACGCAAAAAAACAAAGATGTTGTTAGCATTTAGCCTCTCCTCCTCTCCTCTATGGGGCCAAAGGGGGTGAAGTTAGAAGCGACCAAGCTTTTCCACGTTTCCCCCATTTAAATAAGGTTACGTGAGTAGTTACACAAAATTAAACATGTCGATTTTCTAAGCGGATTAAAAGGGGTACTATATTGTAAGGCGTAACAACACCTTAGGAGCGCTTCGACATCTGCGCAGTAAAGTGGAGTTAGTACTACGTCGAAGAGCTTGGTCACTTCACCCCCGTTTGGCCCCATAGAGGAGAGGAGGAGAGGCTAAATGCTAACAACATCTTTGGTCTTTTTGCGTGACTGAGCGCACACGTAAAGACCAGACAGGTGCGCATCGACTCGCCTAAGCTCAGGTAAGAACATATCTCAGTATGGAAATACGGTGGCCTGTTCCTTTTAAGCTATTTTATTTATTCATTTTATTGGAAGGATAACCCCCCTGGGGATGTGATGTCTCGGTTGAGAAAGGATCCTAAAACAAACATCTCAGAATATAGAAAATATATGAAAAATCAATATGAAATCAGACAAAAAAAACTACAACAAATACATAACATTCAAAACAAACAACATATACAGGACAAATAGCTACATAATCACACTACTTTATGTTTTTAATCATTTACAATATACGGTATCAAATCAAATGTGAAAAAGAGCATTAAGTATTTCCATCTTTATGAAGTTGATAGTCGCATTATACTGGAAATCAGTAACCATAATAATCTAGAGGTAGTGGTTGTTTTATCATCACGCCCCTTTGTGTGTAAAAACACAGACGAATCTTCATCTTCTCCAGATCACGTAACATTGTCTTGTACTCTTTCTGCACATGATCTATCATCGTAACTATGTTCACTGTTTCCGTGAGTCTGTCCATCTGAGCCAGCAGCTCCTGGATGCTCCAATCGAGTCTTTCCAGATTTTCTTCCTCTAATCCACTCCCTAATCTCCACTTCACATCTTCACAGCACTGCTTCAGTCTCCCCAGTACAACGGCCAACGGGAAAATGGTCCACTTAAACTCTGCAATGTTCGACTTAATATCCAGAATCGCTTTGAAACACACAACACAGAAGACACATAGGCCAATGACTACAAAAGCCAATACACCAAGTGAACGGGCATCATATGTCTGTTCCGACTCAGGCTTTGATATAAGGATGGATAATATCACTGAGCCTAAAAAAGACCAGCTAAAACCTCAGTCATTTTAGAATGGAACCGGCAGTTATGCACACATGTTTTCATCTTAAAATGGCGGGAATCAAAAATGTCGATGAAGGTTGTTGCATTTTCACGGAGTGAGTTCATCATGGACTGAGTTTTCTCCTTGGACTTGAGCTTGTTGTCGTCGTCTCCTGGTCAAATATACAGTAAATGAGCCTATGTGTTGGCTCAATCCACTCCTAGGTGCGATCTGCAAACAGAAATGAATGTTTATTTCCCCCTGATTTCTTTTGGCTTTCTTCTTTTTTTTTACACTGATCAGAACAGACGTTTAATAGTAGGCTACAATATTGATATTACTTTTTGAGTCATTATTTGTGACCTGTTATCACTTTACTTGAGTGCATTTTGACTGAACCCACCCACCTCTGGAAGACCCGTTTTAACCTGGTTTAGGTCTGAATTTGTCCTGCTTTACCTGTTTCCTAATCGTCTTAGGTTTAAAGATAGTTTTGTATTGTTTAATTCATTTTTGGACCTGCATTGCTACATTTGGGTCGTGCACAGACGATACTTGAAATAGATTGCAGTTTGTGTTCAAAGTATAAAATGCCACAGGGATTAAGATCAATATAACAAATATACATTAAATCCAACACTTACAGAAGCAGTGCTGTTCCGTTAAGTCGCAGTCCTCAGTGTCATTTACAGTTTTCGCAGTTCTGTTCTCGTCTCCACGTATTATAGAATAGGTTTAGTAAAAGATATATAATACCTTCCAGCTGTTTTTCATAGAATTAAAAGGACTCATTTCATTTAACCATCCTCTTCATTTTGGTGATTTGCTGTCCTTTCCTCACCACCTCCCATATTTACTTTATAGTCCAGTAATTTGAAGCCTGTTGCATGTAAAGCACTTTGCATTGCTTTTATGTATGAAAAGCACTTTATAAAGTTTGATTGATTATTATTATTATCAAATATTGAATAATTACTAGTAAAGATTAAGGTAATGTTTGCTTTGTATTTACCCACATTACTCATATTTAACCTAAATTTAGAGTTAAATTATATTAAACCTAATTTTGTTCAATCTGTTTTTAAGATTTTTTTGTAATTGCTAAATCCTGACCTTTTAAATAAAATTAAGTTTTGTCTTAATGTAGCAACGAATAGAGCAATTATGACTCAAATCTTTCTTGAAACAAGATCAAAGCACAAAAACACGACACATGGCACTTGTTGCTTTCAGTCAAAAGCAAACCGTATACACTGTGCTGGCTGATGTTTTGAGATGTTGCTCCGATATTCTCACATAGTGTTCTTTCTTCATGATGCCATCTATTTTGTGAAGTGCATCAGTCCCTCCCGCAGCAAAACAACCCCACAGCATGATGCTGCCACCCCCGTATTTCAGTTGGGATGGTGTTTTTTTCCGTCAGACCACAGAATATGCCTAAAAAATTCTATATCCTCTTTTTTATTTGCAAACTCCAAAATAGCTTTTTGATGTTTATTTTGGAGTAATATCCAGCTCTTCCTGGCAGAGTTCCCTCTCAGCCCACGTCGGTACAGTACTTGTTTCACTCTGGATCTTCACCAGGTCTTTTGCATTTGTTCTTGGGTTGATTTCAGACCACAGCACGTTCAACTCTGGGACACAGAACCCACCTTCTTTCTGATCTGTATGATGACTGGACAATTCCATCATTGTTTGAACCAATTAACCTGGCACCTTCAAGTGTCTTGAAATTTCCCTCAAGGATGAACCAGACTTGTATTTCCAAAGGCATGGCATCGTCATCTGGGCTTTCCCAATTGTTTAAAGGTATAGTAATCTTAGGGTGACCAGATTTACCCGGGACAGTCCCAGTTTTGACTCCTTTGTCTCACGTCTAATAGATTTCTCCAAAACCATTGATTTATCCCAGTTTTACTCGTAATCTGTCCCAGTTTTGGTCAGTGTAGTCTCCGAAATTGCATAGCCTACACTTGAAATGAATGTCTTTGGCCCATGGGAATATCAATTACCAAGTGTAAACCAATTAAAAATCTCAATTCAGGATGCGGATTGGTGCATGTCATAAGTCGTTGACAGTTTTGTCAACGACATTCATTGTGGGTAAAGACAGTTTAGATTTGGAACCCCTGCGGCTGATTCCCGAATATTGTCCCAGTTTTTTAGTTGGGAAATCTGGTCACCCTAAGTACTCTTAGTGTATGTAAACTTCTGACTTTGTAAGAAGTAACAAAAACATTTCTAAAAAAAAAAAATCTCTCTAGCATTTAGCAAATAGAAATAATTTTAAAATTCTACTTGACATAAAAATAAAAGCTAATTCTGGTTTCATGTCAGACAGTGAGAAAAATGGAAATGTGTCTTTATAAAGTGTATGTAAACATGGTTCTCACTGTATATGCTGACTCAATTCAAGCTGCGATCTGCAAACAGAAATTAATAGTTTTTTCCACCGATTCCTTTTGGCTTTTTTAAAGTAATTTGTGACCTGTTATCACTTTACTTGAGTGCATTTTGACTGAACCAACCCACCTCTGGAAGACCTGTTTTAACCTCGTGTGGGTTTGGATTTGTCCTGCTTTACCTGCCCCCTAATCTTCTTAGGTTTAAAGATAGTCTTGTTTTATTCATTTTTAGACCAGGTTTTGGTTGTGCGCAGACGATACTTGAAATAGATTGCAGTTTGTGTTGAAAGTATAAAAAGCCACAGAGATTAAGTACAATTTAATAAATACATTAAATCCAACACTTACAGAAGCCGTGCTGTTCCGTTGAGTCGCAGTCCTCAGTGTTATTTACGCGTTTGGCAGCTCTGTTCTCACCTCACCTAACCATCCTCTTCATTTTGGGGAATCGCTGTCCTTTCCTCACCACCTTCCTTATTTTCTTTTTATAGTCCATTCATTTGAAGTCTGTTGCGCTCCGTGGAACAGGTTGGCCGTATTTCTTTATGCAAATTACTCATTTGTTTGGCTCCATTGATTTAAATAAAACCCTCAGGTAGAGACTGTAACTTGGAAGCCCTACAGTGGCCCTACAGGACAAACCAGATTAAGTTAGTTCAATTTAAAAAGTTTTATTGATTATGGTCAGAAACACAGCAAATAGATACTCACATTATCAAAGATTTACGAAACACCAAACGTACAATTTTACATGAGGAAAAACTTGGACAAATTCATCCAATACATGTTGATTACAAATTAGGAGTTTGATTTGTTTTAGCACAGTCACACATGGATTGCTTTGTAAATTACAGTTTTGTCATAAAAATTGTATGGCACATAAATTGTCCTCTTATGACCCAATGTCATGGCCGCTTCAACGACATCAAAGAAGTCAATGATGTAAATGACTGGACATGTTGTAGGAAATAATTACAAAGTAAAGCAATAATACGTGAATTGAGTTGTTTGCTCTGTATTTACCCGCATTACTCTATGGAGATCACTAAATGCCAGATTAACTTTTTTCTTTTTTCCTTGTAAAATATATTAAGCCTAAATCTCGAGTTAATTGATATTATACCCAATTTTGTTCCCAATTATTCCATATCTGGAGCACAGGATCCCTCTGGTGGACTCCCAAGGTATTACAGGAACTGACAAAGTGTGAATAGAAGTAGTATACACTTGCCTGTAAAGTCAGTAATTGTAAATCATTCATTTGAGATTATGTAGCAAACAGTCTAATCTAATTTTGAAGATATTTTTTGTAACTGTGTAACTAAGATCTTTCTTGAAATGGGATCAAAGCATAGAAACACAACACATGGCACCTTCAGTCAAAAACAGACTTTACCACATGATTTCCTAAACATTTAAAAAATTTAATTCTAAACATTAGTGGCGCAGTACTGTAGTCGCCCACTGTTCCTGACAGGTCACCCCGGCGGCATCGAAGGATGGGTCAAATTTACCTGTTCTGTTTGCTGGCAAGGTAACAACAGTTTGTCTTCCTGACTCCAATGTTAGTGAGGAGTGTCAGAAACAACACGTCAAATGAGAGTGAAGATGAACAAAGCACTCAAAAAGTCAAACACAACGTCTCACTTTCATTTTGCAGATGTCAATAAATAAAGTTTGATGATAATGTACAGTAACTATCAGCAAATGATTTGAGCCTATTTATATTTTAGGAGACTAAATCTAATGAAGTTAAAAGACAATCAATACTGTGATTTCTGTCCAGATTATACCATTAGCACTTTTCTTCATATGGTGTGGCAATGCCCTGGTTTTTAATTTGGGGGAAAACGTTACAAAGATGTTATCGAACATCATGGAAAGAGCCACACCCTGCACTCTGAGGCTTCTTTTGTGGTGATACTTCCAAATGAAATCTAACAATTAATAACCGACGAATATTATTAGCTGGCCTTACAGCTGCCCAAAAGATGGTTGTATGCCGATGGAAGGCAGCCTCTGACTGCAAGTGTGACATGACGAGTGGTATGGGTATAATTAAATTAAATAAATAAAAGCCTGACAACGCCATCCAGTGTAAACTGGAAAAATGTGCTTTAAGGCACACAGGTTCGACCCATTAGCCTGGCTAACGCCAGACTGCTGTGTGCGCTCGAATCCTTTCGAACTTCACAACAGTCTGGGGACCATGGCCGACATTTTTCCATGGATTTGGGCACCAATCACAGAACGAGGAGGGACGGTAAGACGATGACGCGCTATTTGACATAGGGAAGCTTGTAGTTTGTTTAGGGATAAAATAAATAAATAAATATTTACGGATTTAACATGATAGCAGCAGACGCGATGCATCTTTCGATCAAGCTTTAGAACGTGTTCTAAATAGTTTAGCTCAAAAGTTTACAGCAGGTACGTCATACGTCATCTGATACCATGATATGATTGGCTATGGCTACGGGCAGACCATGAGAGACATTCGTAGCGCCCAATAAACGGCTATGAACAATCGTAAACCACACCTCTCCTACGAGAAAATGAATTGGTGGTCCCCAGACTAAATATCACTTGTGATTTTAGTCTGGCGTTAGCCAGGCTATCGACCCATAAGGACAGAGGCAGCATGTTCCTTTAACACAGTTTAGTTTATTTCCATGTTTTACTTTTGTTTTATCTTTCTGTTGGGATTCCAGACTTTCGTTACACATATCACGGTTTGTTACATTCAGTTGGGCTCACAAAATGCCCGGGAACAGGTCAACAAAAAGGAAACAAAACAAGGGGGAAACAATTGGCAGCGTGGTTCCACCTAAATGTAAATAAAAAGGTTAGCTGAGGAGCCGTCATGTAAAACAAGGCTAACCACTAGGCAAGGCCGATCTTACCGTCGCACGCCCACATCTAGCCCTTCTCGGCCGGTCCGGTGCTTCGATAGCACACCGGTTACGCGAGGTGCCCCAGCAGACCCCGGATAATGCACCAAGAGAGCAATGGACGCCGTGGAGTGGTGCGCGTTAAGCTCTCAACCACCCGCAACGCTAAAATTAGACCTGCGTTAGCAGCTACACCAATAGTTAAGAATGAAGAACGAATTTAACAATAGCTAGGGATGGCCGTCTTGAACCACGGGATTCGACACTGTCGAAGTCTCATGGCGCAGGCGTGTCGAAACACTGCTTCAAAACAAGGTTCAAACCGCGCATGTCACGTGACTGGATCTGAGAAACGTTTCATGAAACGCCGCTGTTTGGCAAGTGTTTCACTAGGGGGCACCCGTGCCGAACACGCATTTGAGTGACAGGAGTTTCAACGACCCACAGAACAGCGCACCTGTCTCAACCTATCTCCCATAAAGTTTAAAAGACGTTAGCACATCTGTCCGTTGTGGGTTTTGTGAGAGACGAGAGAGATAGCAGCGATTTTCTGATAGTGATTCTTGACAGTGACATACTTAATTTTGAGCATAGATATTTAGATTTAGGTTTGTATTCAGGTGACAGTTAGACTTTACAACTTAGTCAGGCTATACATACACTAACACATAGACTGCATGCATAGACTGTATGAACAACATGAACCTCAGGGTGTTGCACTTTCAAATTTAGACAGTCCTGTCACTCCTCTGAGCAGCTCTGACTATGAAATAATCCAGGAGGCTTTGGGTTTGTTGCAACCATTCAAAGCGGCAACAACTGGTACAGTATTCAATTACACACATAATCTTCCCATGTGCAATTGTGTTGAATCTAATCTAATCTACATAACAGAGCTGTCAGAGGAGAAGAGAGTGTCAGCGTCAAAACTTATCCCGTTGTAAAGAATGTTATAGCACAATGTGTCTGAGAAGTTGCGGCACTCAACACAGCCATCAACTCAACAGTTGGGTATGTTTGTTGGATTATTGTTATTATGATTATGTTCATTATGATTATAATTATTGTTTTTTTTCATTGACAGGAACTTGCTTGAAGGAGGGACTTCATGTCAGATGCGGCAATTATGAATCCTTTCGGGTCTTGCAACTAGCAACTCTGCTGGATCCAAGGTTCAAACATTTGGCATTTGGTAATCCCTCAAAAGCTTCATTAATGCAATCTAACACACCAACATCCGGTGATAATTTTATTACATCACAATTTTAATTGATACTATCCGTTTTTGTAAATTATTATTTTTATTTACTTCCAGAACCTCAACCACCAAGACCAGGCCCATCCATCTCATCATCATCATCATCATCATCAGACAATGGCCTGTGGGACCTTTTTGATAGCAAAATCCGTGAAACCAGCACCACACAAAGCACAACTGCAGATGCAACAGTTGAAGTCAAAAAGTACCTTCAGGACATTTTCCTTTCTCGCACCGAGGACACTTTAATTTAATGAAGCCTAGGCGTTAATTCAACCTGGTAGACTAATTTCAGCATCACCAACCTCCAGCCAATGATCACTCCCGAGAGGGCCACACCTCCTCCTCAGCCATCAGCGCAAGAGCCGCACCTGTGTAGCAGCCAATCATCGCCCGCTTTTAAGCCCCAGCAATCATGATCCGCATGATCCGCACGCTCCCAGCTGCGCTGCGACTTCTGCTCTGTCCCCGTGTGTTACCTGGGACCTCCGGCGTCTGCCTGCTCGTCTCTGCGGCGGGGATTCTCCGGGCGCCACCGTTGTCGTTCTCTTCCTCGATGGCGTGTCCCTGAACGCTGCTCCACTGGATTGACGCACGCCGCCCCTGACACGTCCGGTCTCGTGTGATTCCCTCATCTGGCTTCTCTCGTCTCCGTTCTCTTCCTCATGATGTGGCCTCCGACGCTCGCTCCTCTGGACTGACGCACGCTGCCCGGTTTTCGCGTGGTTCCCTCACCTGGCTCCTCTGGACCTGTTTTCTTCCTCGATGGCGTTTCCAGATGGTCGCTCCCCTGGACCGCCGCGCCTGCCCCTGATGCCCGGGGCGGGCGCCCTAGGTGAGCCGTATGCTCGCACGCACGCACGCTCATGTGCTTATGCGCTTGGGCCGGTGATTCATACGCTGTTCGCAACACGGACTGGTAGGCTATTTCTGCAGCTTTCTCATTTAGGTCTGTGGTTTTGCTTCGTTCATGTACTTCTGAGTTGCTGTTCAGGTCGCCCCTTACTCGAGCGTCTGGCTGCATTTTCTTTTAGTAATCACTAAACACTGGGATATTCGTATCTCGTTCAGCGTCGTGTTCAACTGGTCGCTTGGCGCTCTCATTCAACTCTGTACTGCAATCGTCGTCGTCCCCTAACGCACAGTCAGGGGCTTTTGTACCGCGCTCTCTCCAGTTACTTTGTCGTGGTGCTCAAAGCCGGTTTTTCCTACAAGCAACTACGCATGGTGTGTAGGGCCGCGCATCTCTGTCGGAGTACGGTGTCGTTTCATGGATTAATCAATGCGTCATTACGAGGACAGGCGATATACAGCGCTCACGCACACTCCTCCTACTTTGCTGTGTTTTAGTGTCATATATGGCAGTCTGCTGAAGTGGATGAGCAGGCGAGACCACCGCCTTCTCCCCGTCACTTTCAGGGCGCGAGTGCTTCTCCCCTTCGTGTCCCCGCTTGGCTGTCGTCTCCCGGTGCGCAGGCCACGGCTGCATCTCTCGTGCCCCGGGCGCTGCGCTCATATTTCTCTGCTCGGACTCTGGGCTGCATCGCCACACACACTTTTAACACTCCTTGTTTCTAGCGGAGTATCAGGACAGTAGTTGGGGAATAGACAGAGTAAAGCCGTCCACGTGGCTTTTGTCTCAAGGAGGAGTTGACTCCACACGGTTCTCATGAGCGCAGTTACTACAGTAATTCTGGTTCTCTGAATGTGCGCAGTCTAAACGATTTGGGCTAATTCTCATTGGTGAGACGGAAGTAACCGTCAGGTGCAGGTTCCAGTTTTAAATCTGTGGTTCCCAATCTGTGGGTCAGGACCCAAAGGTGAGAGCTGTGACCTTCAGTTTAATAAAAAAAAAAAAAAAAAAAAAGTAATGACTGGGGTTTAGGACCACTATTAGTCTGACAGTGGTCGGGGTTCTCTCACAGGGGGGCAAGGCCTGGATCGAGGCCAGCATGTTCCGCTTCTACCCTGCACTGCCGCACGGTGGACCTGTTTTTGACATCAACAGGTTCGCTCTTCATTGGACAGCATGGGATGCGACCTGTAGGGCCTGTGTGGTTTCCTGCTAGGGCCCAGAAGGGCCAGCACCGGCGCTCATTCGGTTCTGGTCGCGCTCACTTTGCCTCACCGCCCGCTGTCTCCCGGCCTCGCCGGCCACTATGCCCCTGCCTCGCGGCGCTGTTTTCCTGCCTCGTGTCGCTGCCTCGCCGCCCGCTGTCTCCCGGCCTCGCTGTGTTCCTGCTTTGCTGGTGCTGCGCTCCTGTCTCGCGTCGCTGCCATCTCTACGCCTTGCTGGCCGCGATGTCACGGCCTCAAAGGCCACTGTGTCCCCGCCTTGCCGGCGCGGTTTTCCTGCCTCATTTCGCTGCCTTGCCGGCGCTGCGTTCATGCCTCGTGTCCCGGCCCGTCTCTCTGCCTCACTGGCTGCTGTGTCTGGCCTCATGTCTCTCTGCCGTGTCCTGGCCTCGCCGGCCGCTGTGCTCCGGCTTCACCGCCCGCTGTCACCCTCTGCCTCGCAGGGTCACGTCGGATTTCATTTGCCGCTCTGCGTGCTGTTCTCTGCTCGCCGGTCTTTCGGGGCC
Organism: Neogobius melanostomus; assembly: GCA_007210695.1. NCBI lineage: Eukaryota > Metazoa > Chordata > Actinopteri > Gobiiformes > Gobiidae > Neogobius > Neogobius melanostomus. Next base: position 98,348 of record VHKM01000449.1, on the reverse strand, counting down.
AACCCGGCTCGCTTTTTGGGGGGTAACATCTCCTCTGCTCCATCAAGCCCTATGTTACCTATTGATCTTTCACCAAGCGCAAGACAAATCTCAGAAGATGGAAGCTCTTCCAATCTTACAACGCTTCCCGGGTCGTATTAATCGGGTGTCAAACATTCCTTATTGGGCATCACATTCCCAGATGTGAACGAAATCCAGGGTCCCGTCTTCTAGTTCAGCTCAGGTCCGTCAGGCCTGGTCAGTCAGGTGCCGCATCTTAGCTGCCACTCCAGGCATACCACAGCTCCCTAAAACAGCCGGGCAGCTGATCAACCTCAGCATTCGCTCCATACATTCCTCATTAGCAGCTCAACGTTCTCTCATTCATAGCAAGCTATGCACAAATAACTGGTGGTGGTTCGTTCTAATAATTTTCTATGTCATCAAGGTTCCGCTCTCACAGGCACGCCCTCTACGCCTCTCACAGGCACGCCCTCTACGCCTCTCACAGGCACACCCTCTACGCCTCTCATAGGCACACCCTCCTACGTCAGAACACTCTTCAGCGCCTTTCTTTTAGCTTTACGGGCTCCTGAGGATAGAAGAATTTAAATCCCCAATTCTCAGTTGGTACCAGGTATAGACTTGACTTTTTCCGAGCTGCGCTTTTACCCAGGCATTTCAGTGTATTTCTCAAACATTCAACAGCTGGACCGCTAGTCGACTTCAGCATACTCGGCTTACATACGCCCAGAATTGTCCTCCATATTGGCAGCTCAACGCTCTCTCCTTACATAAGCGAGTTACTACAAATACTGGTGGTGATTCGTCTCCTTAACATGTTTTGTTCCATCAAGGTTCCGGCCCTCTCTACGCCGCTACGGCATGCCCCTCTCTACGCCACGCACGGCCATCTCTACGGCACGTCATCTCTATGCCACTACGGCATGCCCCTCTCTACGCCACGCACGCCCCTCTCAACGGCACGCCCCTCTCTATGCCACTACGGCACGCCCCTCTCTATGCCACTACGGCACGCCCCTCTCTATGCCACTACGGCACGCCCCTCTCTACGGCACGTCATCTCTGCCACTACGGCACGCCATCTCTATGCCACTACGGCACGCCATCTCTATGCCACTACGGCACGCCCCTCTCTATGCCACTACGGCACGCCCCTCTCTATGCCACTACGGCACGCCCCTCTCTACGGCACGTCATCTCTGCCACTACGGCACGCCATCTCTATGCCACTACGGCACGCCATCTCTATGCCACTACGGCACGCCATCTCTATGCCACTACGGCACGCCATCTCTATGCCACTACGGCACGCCATCTCTATGCCACTACGGCACGCCATCTCTATGCCACTACGGCACGCCATCTCTATGCCACTACGGCACGCCATCTCTACGCCAGCTCTACGGCACGCCATCTCTACGGCACGCCATCTCTACGGCACATCATCTCTACGGCACGCCATCTCTGCCACTACGGCACATCATCTCTACGGCACGCCATCTCTGCCACTACGGCACGCCATCTCTACGGCACGCCATCTCTACGGCACGCCATCTCTACGGCACGCCATCTCTACGCCACTACGGCACGCCATCTCTACGCCACGTCATCTCTGCCACTACGGCACATCATCTCTACGGCACGCCCTCTCTATGCCACTACGGCACGCCATCTCTACGCCATCTCTACGGCACGTCATCTCTACGCCATCTCTACGGCACGTCATCTCTATGCCACTACGGCACGTCATCTCTACGGCATGCCCCTCTCTACGCCACGTCATCTCTGCCACTACGGCACGCCCTCTCTATGCCACTACGGCACGCCATCTCTACGCCATCTCTACGGCACGTCATCTCTATGCCACTACGGCACGTCATCTCTACGCCATCTCTACGGCACGTCATCTCTATGCCACTACGGCACGTCATCTCTACGGCATGCCCCTCTCTACGCCACGTCATCTCTATGCCACTACGGCATGCCCATCTCTATGCCACTACGGCATGCCCATCTCTACGGCACGCCCCTCTCTACGCCACTACGGCACGCCCCTCTCTACGCCACTACGGCGCGCCCTCTCTACGGCTCACAGGCTCATCTCTCCGAGTAAACTGTTAGCCTTTCCGCATTGGCTTTAAAAATTTCATCGTACAATTACTTCATGCACTATGGCTCTTTTCAATCTGCTTGGCTCGACCCTGGCGTTCTCTTTTTGGGGGAAGACATCCCTAACTATAAGCTGTTTACCTACACTGACTTGTACATCGATGTCTACCGCCGGGGTCTGATCGCCAAACCCAATATACAGATCAATAAATCTTTCTAATCACTGCTTTCGTCTGTTTGAGTCTATCCAGGTTGAATTGGAAGGAGAGGGCTGTTATTTCCCACATTTGTTCATTCTCTCAAAAAAATACTTGTGTATGCCAGTGACAAGTGTACCTTGTGAGAGAGTGCTTTCTAAAGCAGGAGAAGTTATTAAGAAAAGAAATGGACTAAGTCCTTCCACAGCAGAGAAAATTATATTTCTGAATAAAAATCTGAAATGTGAAACTATAAACCCCTTCTGTCTTTATTTATGACAATATAACACATACAGACACACACACCAAATGATGAAAAGTGGATTTATTTCACATTTATTTCACAACACATTTAGATTTCATCAGAAGCACTGAATTCAAAATTATGACACATATGTACTTGTGGCTGTTTTAATATGTGCAAATAAAAGCTTGACTGAATAGTTTTTGAAATTTTAAATCCTATGATCATTGTTATTAGTAGGAGTATTGGCTGACCTTATGTGAGACGTAGGTCTAATCAAATTTTATCGGCGACAATACTGAATAAGATGGTCATAGGTGCCGATTTATGTTTGAAATCAAATGACCGAACCAAAGAAAATGGACGAGTCTTGATCTTACAAATCCCATTATTAAGTCAATAATGGGCCGACCATGCTCGCCAAGAACACTCGTGATTTACGGGTTATATTTATTGAATCATATTGTTGACAAGGCAACTTTGCCCAAAGACGTGGGTGTCTTTTTTTTTCTTTTAATGTTTACGTTGATTTAAAGCATACACTGAATGAAGGATAACTGAAATAGCCAAAGGGCACAGGGCAACAACATTAACTCACACATAAGCCTAAAAACAACGACAACAAAGAAAGCAAAAGAAACAAAACAAAAACGGCCAAAGATGCGGGTGTATGCTTGAGCTCCGTAGCACTTTTATACTAAACGTTAGCGCCATCTGCTGTCCGTTTCAATATTTAAAATGCTTATATTTAATAAAGTTATTTAAAAATACAGTTAATAAACTGGTATTGCCACACAAGGGAATGGCTCCTGTCCTATAGGGATATAATTCAGTTGGAGCTCTCTGCCACTCAAATTCATGGAGCAAACACTGAAACTATCTCATGCTGGTCTAATTTATTAAACACACTCAGACTGGATTAGATTTTGAGATATAAATCACAATGACACATTCAACATATCTTTGTGTACTGTGTATGGAGAGAAAGTGTATTATATAATTATATGTATTGTGTAAATTGACTGATGATTGTACATAGTCATCATGTATACTGCTATTTCTATGGATGTCTCTGACAGAGGAAATCAGCACCTTGTATTGCTCAATTGTACACTTTGCTATACTCATTGCTATATCAGTGCATTGCTAGAACAGTTCATGTATTTCAATCTGGACACGGTATTATTTTAAATTATGTTTCAATGTATTTTTTTCATTTTGTAAGGGATTGCTTTTTATGCAATTGTGAGTTTCTCTGCCCATCACAAGGGAAATGGGGATGTGGGGAACAAAAAGGGGACGAAAGGTGTGATGCATGCAAACAAGTGCGAAAATGTAACTGTAATGTAACACTTGAATAAAAAATTGATAACAAAAAAAGCGAATAATTTGGCTGGGAGTGGAGTTCATAAAAAAAAATTAAGTCTTTACTTGAGCCGACACATGGCGGTGCCCTGTGCATCCAATGTTTGAGGGCCTTAAAGATTGTAATATACTGTGTCTCATCTTTGCATCTAATCCATTTCACTGTGTTTCATGTAGAAGCTCAGCTGTATCTTTATCTTGTTCAGTTCCGAGAGGATCTTGCTGTACTCCTCGCAGACCTGAGTCGCACAGTCAGTAGGTCTCCGTATCAACGTCTGTGTTAGTTCTGTGGTGAGCAGGAACACTTTGAGAATGTGCTTCTCCAGCCTCATCAGCCTCACTCTGTCAGAATCACCCAGACGCCTGCGCAGGTTCTCACACACACACTTTACCTCCTCCAACTCCACGTTCAGCAACGAAAGTGTCCTTCGAAAGTCTCGTATAGACACGTTTACTGTGTTCCGTTTTGCTACATTCTCTAACTCTGTTATGATGAAGAAAATAAATAGAGCGAGACAAAAATTATAAGTAAGCTTTAAACATAATGGGCACAATGGATTCATCAAACTTGAAAGCAAAAGCAATAAATAAACCAAGAGAAATAAATGTCAATTGTCCAAACCGTATCAAGATAATGAAAGCATACTCTTGTTGTTTTATTCTTTCATTCATTATCCTGCAGTTCTCCACACTTTGTTGCATCTGATGTCGATGACGATTAAACAGACGGATGAAGGATGCAGCTTTTGGATTAAGTTGGTTCATGGATGGTCTGGGTTCCCTGTCTTGAGGAAGAGACGGATTGTTTAAAAACATCATTCCAAATTACCTTCCGAATGAACATTAGGCTGCAGAAACTTGCAGTTCCAATGCGCCGTTTGTCGTATGAGCCTGGAGGAGGTTCGTTTAGACAGGACACTGTCTAGCATGATTCAGCGCTATCTAGTGCTGTATAGTGATTCAGTGCATTAGTGGACTGCCACTAATGCACTGAATCAATCAGTGTAAAATATAGCCGCAAAGCGGCGATTATCAGCCCTCGCCGACCACCCTGCCCAAAGCAAGGGGGCGCTTCGCGCCCTTTTGTCTCCCTCAATCTAAAATTACGGTATTGCTACTGCCTTTGTTTGTTTTGAACTTTTTCCCTAGGGTCTTAGTTTTAGGATTTTTGGAATGCGCACTCCGCACTCAATTTTGACATTATACAGACAAAAATGTGTATGAATTTGTATCACACTATATCTGCAAACTGAAGCATATTTTAAATTTTACTTAGGGTTGCGGCTGCGCCGCAGAAAATCCACACTTCTTGCTGAATTATGGAGTTTAACATTTTTCCATCAGAATAAAATGGGACGTTCTGGTCATCGCTACGGTAACACCGTGAAAAATATGGCATGGGTGTAATTGACTTTTTTGATCGGAACGACCAAATAGAATTTTGTGCCAAATTATTTTAATTTTCGTAAAACTAAAATTTGTACTCCACCCAAAATTAGGTCGTTCCGATAAATGCTCTAGGAAGAGATAGATTTTATACGAAGTGAAAAATAAAGGCGGATTCCCGCTTCGCGGGCTGTCATCCAAAATGGCCGACACCCAATATGGCGGACGGCGTTGCCGTAATAATATTTTTTGCTCAACATGTCATGATGCACGTCTGTACCGATTTTTATGATTCTACGACAAACTTCATTTTTGGCCAAGTCCTATCTCGCAATGTTAAAAAAAAACGGAGGTGGCGCTATTGCGCCACTATTTTGAAATTCAAAATTTGGAAATAGTCAAAAGTTGTGTCGGATCGAGTTTGAATTTTGGGCCAAAATCTGTGACTTTTTGTCGATGTTCACTGGGTGAAAATTGCGACGGTGCGAAGAAAGAAAGAAAGAAAGAAAAAATCGAACGGCCCTCGTGGGCCGTGCCTCCTTTAGCGCCTCCATTGTCGCGCCATAACCCTACCGAGAGCGCTAGCGCGGCTACACTAGATTTTATTGCCCTGATGTGCCATAAATCTGTCAGTACACATCAAAACTCAATTTGTTGCCTCTCCATATGAATAATGGCTCCAACCTGCAGAGGGCGCTAGCGCGCCCCAAATCTTTTTTATTTCACAAGCAGCATCGGACGGCCCTGCCGGGCCGTACTTCCATGACCACTGTCCACAAGCTCCTTACAGAGGGCGCTAACGCGCTGTAATTGTGTATAATGTGAGATTTATGTGTCAGTCCCATTAGAATTACATGGGGGGCCCGGGCGTCACCATCGCAACACCGTACAAATACGGTATGGGTGTCATTGACTTTTTGACCGGGATGCCATCAACTATTTTTGTGCCGAATTTCATCCATTTCCGAGAAACTGATTTCTTTCCCATAATGCATTTCTTCTCAGCCTTCAGGGGGCGCTATCGCGCCCAATGTCACTTTTTCACATTTGTTGTGTCCGGGGGTGAAAGGTCAATAAAATGTATATTTCCGATTTTTAATCGGAGTTTGTTTGTGCGAATGGGTGCATTTTGTTGTTTACGATAAGTTGCAAAATTCTTTGTAAAGATTGCGGCTTTGCCGCAAACAAACCGTAAAACTTAGCAAAAACATTTGGATAACTTTTGATGCCCCACATCTCGAGATGAGCTGGAGCGATTTGGAGCTCATTTGGTGAATGAGGAGGAGTTCCTCATTCTCCTCCTAGGAGGAGTTCGTTAAAATGGGACGTCAGCGAAAACGCTGACTCAGCATTTTCCCACCTTCCTGTCAAAATGGCGGACTTCCGGTTTTTCAGGGGGCGTGGCCACAATAATATTTTTTGTTTGTCGTCACATGACGAATGTCTGTACCGAATCCCGTCGCTCTACGACAAAGTTGACGTTGGCCCCTCCTCCATAGGCGCAATGTATTTTCACTTTTGTAGGTGGCGCTGTCGCGCCATTTTTTATTTCCCCAATATGAAACACACATTTAAATTAATTTTTCACCGGACCTGAATTTTAGGCAAAGTTTGGTGAGTTTTCAACTATGTTCAGGGGGTCAAATTGCTGCTCAAAGAGCAGCAAAAACAATATCGTCGCTTTCGCGACGACAACATATTATACATTTTTGGAAAGCTCTCAACCACCCCCACGCAGCCGTGGGGCTCGGAGGTGGATGTCGAGCGCGAAGTGACAGTTGGCCATATACCCCCATTCATTTTCATGCAATTATAAGTATACGGTGAGTTTACGGTGCGGTTGACATGGGGACAGCGCTTCGCGCTGTTTTCGTGCGCTCCGCGCTCCTAGGTACATTGCGCACTGCGTTGCGATTACAATAGGCCCTTGCGACGGCAGGCAGCTCGGGCCTAAATATTCCCATACGATAACAATGTTCCCGCTTACGCGGGTACCATAAACTATATATTTTCGGAAAGCGCTCGTGCATTCCTACCTCATGGTAGAGGTCCTGGGTCACTGACGGGCACTTCGTGCCCATCAGTGACCCAGGGCTCTCAGTCGCCCATTGACTTTTATGGGCTCTGTACAATTACAATGTTGATTTTTGCATTGTATATGTATGTGCACGGGACGTGCATGACAAGAGGAGTGTGTTAGTGAGTGTTTGAGAGGAGGGGAGCGCTTCGCGCTCGTTTTGTGCGTTTTGTTCGCACTTTGGGGGACTGTCCAATTACAATGTTTGTTTTCTGATACATGTGCATGTGCACGGAACGTGCACGATGAGAGGAGTGCGTTAGTGAGTGTTCGAGAGGAGGCAAGCACTTCGCGCTCGTTTTGTGCGCTCTGCGCACTCTATACGATTGCAAGAGCCCCTTTGCAAGCCCTGATGGCGCTCGGGCCTAACAAACAAATAGATAGATAGTTTCAGTTCTAAGCCCAAAGATAAAATAGGTCTAAATGAAAATCAAAAGAGCAAAACAAATTATACAGGACTTAAACCATGACCAAAGGACAAATGTTAGAGACCTGAGCGGCTGAACAAAGACAAGGACTGAACTAGACTTATTGGTCAAAGGCAATACTGAAAAGCTAGAAACTAAAAGGTCTTCACAACTGACCACACACACCTCCTCAGTGTAGTGTAAAACTGTTCAAATAAATGTCACCTATTTTTCTCTCACTTTCTTCTTTATCTTTGAAAGGATAAGGAACAGGTTCAGACAGACTTACTGTGTCAGACTTCTCCCAATGAGTCATGCACTGTTAAGGTTAAGGTTTACTCTATTAATCCCCATAGGGAAATTCATTCTGGAGAGACCTGTAGGAGCAGTGAGCTGCGAGTGTAGGCCGGCGCTCGGGGACCCATCTCCAGATGTGAAGCCAGGCTTTTGGTCAATTACACCTGGCCAGAGGTTGTACATGTATTGTACATGTTTTTAGTGGCAGGGGAAACCGAAGTACCTGGAGGAAACCTGCACCGATACGAGAACATGCAAACTCCACACATCCCCGGCTGGGGATCGAACACGGGATCAAACCACCTTTTAGCTGTGAAGCACGAGCGCTAACCGCTACGCTACCATGCTGCTGGCATAGGCATTGAACTAAACCACCTGTTTGGAATCATATTGTAAATAAATTATAAATGGTCACATTTATATAGCGCCTTTCTACCTACTTTAGGCTTTACATAAAGGAACCACTCACACACTCTAGAGGCAAAGTGGGTTAAGTGTCTTGCCCAAGGACAGAACAACAGTGTGCACCTGTGGGATTCGACCCACCGATCCTCCGGTCACAAGACGACCCGCTCTACTCTCAGCCACCGTCACCCCAAATATTTTGCCTAGATTATATTATCTTTACAATCTGTTCTGTCATCATTACACCTTCAGAACCATTTCATTTTTAGTTAATTTTAATTGCCATGTTGAGATTTACTGTGTTTCAATCAATCAATCAATCAATCAATGGTTTTGTATAGCCCAATATCACAGCAGAAGTTGCCTCACAGGGCTGCATCAAACATCAAAATAATGAAACAAAACTAAAAATGTAATGTCCAGGTAAACATAATGTCCAAACAGAGGTAATGTCTAATTAAGCTGTCAGAAACGTGCCTCTCCAACGTGGCAAAGATAAACAAACAAAAAACAGTTTGAGAAAAGAGAAGCCTCGGGGAGAACCACAGAAGGAGAGATCAAGTAAACAATCTTTAATAAATATTCTGGTACAATAATCTTACTGAACTCAGTGACACTTCTGTCACAACCATGTATAATACTTAAACTGTATTTCGCTTTACTTTTTACTGCATTTACTGCATTTCACAAAAATTCATCTTCATGTTTAGACCTGGTTTACTACATTTGGGTCGAACATAGACGATACTTGAAATGGGCTTTTTAAAGTAATTTGTGACCCTTTATCACTTTACTTGAGTGCATTTTGACTGAACCAACCCACCTCTGGAAGACCTGTTTTAACCTGGTTATGATTTGTCCTGCTTTACCTGCTTCCTAATCTTCTTAGGTTTAAAGATAGTTTTATTTTATTCATTTTTAGACCAGGTTTTGGTTGTGCGCAGACGATACTTGAAATAGATTGCCGTTTGTGTTGAAAGTATAAAAAGCCACAGAGATTAAGTACAATTTAATAAGTACATTAAATCCAACACTTACAGAAGCCGTGCTGTTCCGTTGAGTCGCAGTCCTCAGTGTTATTTACGCGTTTGGCAGCTCTGTTCTCACCTATTACAGGCACCAACATGTAAACACCTTTTATGAATAGGTTTAGTAAAAGATTCATGGTAAATACCTGCCAGCTGTTTTTCATAGAATCAAAAGGACTCAACATTTCACTTAACCATCCTCTTCATTTTGGGGAATCGCTGTCCTTTCCTCACCACCTTCCTTATTTTCTTTTTATAGTCTATTCATTTGAAGTCTGTTGCGCTCCGTGGAACAGGTTGACCGTATTTCTTTATGCAAATTACTCATTTGTTTGGCTCCATTGATTTAAATAAAACCCTCAGGTAGAGACTGTAACTTGGAAGCCCTACAGTGGCCCTACAGGACAAACCAGATTAAGTTAGTTCAATTATTTAAAAGGTTTGATTGATTATGGTCAGAAACACAGCAAATAGATACTCACATTATCAAAGATTTACGAAACACCAAACGTACAATTTTACATGAGGAAAAACTTGGACAAATTCATCCAATACATGTTGATTACAAATTAGGAGTTTGATTTGTTTTAGCACAGTCACACATGGATTGCTTTGTAAATTACAGTTTTGTCATAAAAATTGTATGACACCTAAATTGTCCTCTACGTTTTACACTAAAAACATATCACTATATGACCCAATGTCATAATTGGCTGCTTCAACGACATCAAAAGAAGTCAATGATGTAAATGATTGGACATGTTGTAGGAAATAATTACAAGTAAAGCAATAATATGTGAATTGAGTTGTTTGCTCTGTATTTACCCGCATTACTCTATGGAGATCACTAATGCCAGATTAACTTTTTCTTTTTTCCTTGTAAAATATATTAAGCCTAAATCTCGAGTTAATTGATATTATACCTAATTTTGTTCCCAATTATTCCATATATGGAGCTCAGGATCCCTCTGGTGGACTCCCAAGGTATTACGGGAACTGACATCTTTGGTCTTTTTGCGTGACTGAGCGCACGCGTAAAGACCAGACAGGTACGCATCAACTCGTCTAAGCTCAGGTAAGAACATATCTCAGTATGGAAATACGGTGGCCTGTTCCTTTAAGCTATTTTATTTGTTTATTTAATGAGTAGGGTCCTTAAAACAAGCATCTCAGAACATAGAAAATAAATGAAAAATCAATATAGAATACGAATAGGACAAAAAAATAACAACAAATACAACATTCGAAACAAACAACATGTTAGGGTAGGCGAGACATGGATCTGTTGGCGAATGGTCCTTCCCTCTCGACAGGCATATAAAGCCTCGTCTTCTTAGTGCATAACACAGTATAGGAGGTAAACATCATCCACAAAGTCAGCTAGTCAGGACAGCACTGTGAGGTCTTGTTGATTGAGGGCTACCACCCACTCTCAACAGGCCACGATACACTCTGGCTTTTTAACGCACCACACTAGATAGGGTATACAATTTGGACATGTCATTATCATAATATGGATAATAAATGGTGGATAGTAATGACAATAAGGAAGTGGCAAGATGACAGAATATAATAACCAATCTGTCTATATAATATGAAATCGGATATTCATTCATTGATAATGACAAGAAGAATTGTTGTGATCAATAACAATGATTAATCATAATTATTATTTATTAGCATGATGTAAAAAAAATGATGTGAAATGCAGCTAACACCTCTTTGTTTGTCAGTGCTGCAAATTGTAAGCCAAGTCTGCTGATTGTATGTTGACAATTGTAACTACATTAGGATAAAAGTTAACTCACCAACATGTACAGGTATATAGTTGCGTTTTGAAACTGATACAGAATACATAGGAAAGATTGTTTATCTGATGTAAATGTAAAAGTAATGTCTAACTGTAACATCATGAAATGCAAATGTAATTTACATGAACAAGGGGTAGGCACTCATAAGCTTCTTGCTTCAGTCTACTCCCTTTGAGCTTACATAAACTGTATGATTGTGAAATTTTGGAGAAAGATAAAAACTAAAAAAAACTGCTCAAATAAACTATTACTTATACTATATACAGGACAAATAGCTGTACATAATCACACTGGATGCTGTATGTTTTAATCGTTAACGATATACAGTATAAAATCAAATGTCAAAAAGCGTATTAAGTGTTTCCTTTATGAAGTTGATAGTTGCATTATACTGTAAATCATAATAATAACATATGTACTGGTTCTTTTATCATTCGCCCCTTTCTGTGTAAAAACTTAGACGAACCTTCATCTTCTCCAGTTCACGTAACATTGTCTCATACTCTGTCTGCACATGATCTATCATCGTATCTATGTTCACTGTATCCGTGAGTCTGTCCATCTGACCCAGCAGCTCCTCGATGCTCCAATCGAGTCTTTTGCAATTTTCTTCCTCTAATCCACTCCCTAATCTCCACTTCACATCTTCACAGCGCTGCTTTAGTCTCCCCAGTTCAACGACCAACAGGAAAATAGTCCTCTTAAACTCTGCAATGTTCGACTTAATATCCAGAATCGCTTTGAAACACACAACGCAGACGGCACATAGGCCAATGACTACAAAAGCCAATACACCAAGTGAAACAGCAGCATATTTCTGTTCCGACTCAGGCTTCGCATAAGGATGGATAAAACCACTGCTGAGCTGAAAAGAAGACCAGTGAAGAACTCAGTCATTTTAGAACTGAACCGGCAGTTATGCACACATGTTTTCATCTTAAAATGGCGTGAATCCAAAAGGTCGATGAAGGCTGCTGCATTTTCACTGAGTGAGTTCATCATGGGGCGGGTTTCTGATCTTCAGAGCATCCGGCCTTTTTCTTGATCTTTGGACTTTTATCTTCTTGGACCTGAGCTTGTTGTCGTCATCTGCTGGTCAATATAAATTAACATACTGTAATGTGCTGGCTCAATCCAAGCTGCGATCTGCAAACAGAAAATGCACATTTATTCCCCCTGAACCAACACTTAAAAGTAGGCTTCAATTGATATTACTTCTTGAGTCATGATTCTGACCTGTTATTGCTTAAGCTTGTAAACTCTTTTCTGAAGTATCACTCGAGTGCACTTTGACGGAACATGCCCACCTCTGAAAGACCTGTTTTAACCTGGTTTGTGTTTGGCTTTACCTTCTTCCTCGTCTACAGATTTCCTTTATTTTCTTTCTTCATTTTTGGACCTGCTTTGCTACATTTTGGTCAAGCGCAGAAGATACTTGAAATAGACAGCAGTTTGTGCTCAAAGTATAAAGAAACACAGGGATTAAGTTAAATATAACAACTATATATTCAATCCAACACTTACAGAAGCCGTGCTGTTCCCTCGAGTCGCAGTCCTCAGTGTTATTTACAGGTTTAATAGCTCTGTTCTCATCTCCACCTATACAGGTACTAACATGCAGAGGCGGGTGGTTCTCAGTTACATTTTCTCAAGCACATGGACTTGAGTAACTTGAAAATGAAGTATCTGTTTCTTACTGGAGTAAAACAAATAGTGACTCGTGCCACTGTGAGCAAATCTTGCAGTGGAAAATTCTCATTTTGATGTGTAAAATACATAAGAGATTTACTTAATTATTCATAATGATAATTGTTTCATGTTTTGTTTCTCATAATTTATGTCACTACTGAAACATGAATCACTTTTATGCTCAAACAGTTACTCATTACTTAAGTAAAATGTTCTCCAAGTACTTTTTTACTCTCACTTTTGGCTATATTTTGGCTACCACCTCTGCTAACATGTAAAAAGTAGAGCAGGGACAATACACTTTAGCTGTCGTTCCACATAGCGCGAACCGGCCGTGCATGCCACAATCTACGTGCACGTATCGACACAACCCAGCAGATCTTTCTGTTTCCACCGCACACACACACGCATTTGGTGTGGGCGGAGCCACACGCTGTACAGATCATCATTAAAAGTTTTTAGAGCCGCGATGAGAACAAATGTGGACAAATGCTGCCTTCTGGTGGGAGTTATGGAATCATTCAGAGGTGCCAAGCTGTATTAAAACAGAAAATAAACCACTAAATACAACTATGAAGGTAAGCTACATGCAAATGTTATGCTAACACCAGCTAAAGCTGCACTAACAGCGGCTAAATGCTATTATCGGCAAATCCCCTTTTAGCACAGCGGTATGATGTTGTGAAATATGAAATCCATATGACCTGCGTGTCAATAGTGAGGGCTGTCCACTCTCTCGTTGCCAATCAGAGGCCAGCAGTCTGTTCACGTCACATCAGACACGGGTAAGGCAAGGCAAGTTTATTTGTAGAGCACAATTCATACACGAGGCAATTCAAAGTGCTTCACAGTTGCAGAAAAATTACAAGAAAACAGTTAAAATCAATCAATAAAACAACAACACAAAGTTAATCAATTACAGTAAAAGGCAAGAGTGCAGATAAAATACTTTCAGTTTTCATATGCACGGGTAAAAAGAGCTGTTTTCAGCCTGGATTTGAACATTGTCAGAGTTGAGGCCTGTCTCACATCCTCATGAAGACTGTTCCAGATTTTAGCTGCATGAAACTGAAACGCAGCCTCACCGTGTTTATTATTGACTCTGGGAACCACCAGGAGACCCTCCCTGAAGTTCTCAGGGCCCGAGATGGTTCATACGGCTCTAACATGTCAGAGATGTACTTTGGTGCTAAACCATGAAAGACTTGTACACAAGCAGAGCTGTTTTAAATTCTATTCTCTGAGTGACAGGAAGCCAGTGCAGAGACCGGAGCACTGGACTAATGTGGTCGTATTTCCTGTTTTTTGTCAGGACTCGAGCAGCAGCGTTCTGGATGTACTGCAGCTGTCTAACAGCTCGTTTAGAAAGGCCAGTGAGCAGGCCGTTACAGTAGTCTAACCTGCTAGAGACAAATGCATGGATGAGTCTCTCTAAGTCTGGTTTTGACACTATTCCTCTGATCTTAGCAATGTTCTTCAGATGGTAAAAAGCTGATGATGTTATTGCTTTGATGTGGCTGTTTAAGTTCAGGTCTGAGTCCATGATTACTCCTAGATTTCTAACCTGATTTTTTGGTTTTAGAGCGAGAGACTCAAGGTGACTGATAACACTTTGTCTTTGTGTCTGTGGGCCAAAGACAATGATCTCAGTTTTGTCTGAATTTAGTTGGAGAAAGTTGTTTTGCATCCACAAACTGATCTGTTCGATGCAGTGACAGAGTGTATCTACAGGCCCATGTTCACCTGCCGTCAGTGACACGTAGATCTGAGTGTCATCTGCGTAGTTGTGGTACGACACATTGTTGCTGTTTATTAGCTGACCCAATGGAAGCATGTACAGGTTGAATAAGAGGGGTCCCAAGATTGATCCCTGGGGGACTCCACAGGTCATGGAAATTTTGTCTGAGACACAGTTGCCAATTTCGACAAAGTACGTCCTATCCTCGAGATAGGACTTGAACCAGTTTAGAGCAGTACCAGAGATTCCCACCCAGTTTTCTAACCTGTGAAGTAAGATCCCGTGGTCCACTGTGTCAAAGGCAGTGCTCAGGTCCAGCAGAACTAAAACTGAGACCTTACCTGCATTGGTGTTCATACGGATATCATTTGTCACCTTGATCAGAGCTGTCTCAGTGCTGTGGTGGGGCCTAAATCCTGACTGGAAAGTATCAAACACATTGTTAGATAGGAGAAAGTAAGTGAGCTGTTGATATATTACTTTCTCTAGGACTTTTCCTAAAAACGGTAGGTTTGATATGGGCCGGTAGTTGTTCAGTACCTTGGGATCAAGGCTGCTCTTCTTTAGAAGAGGCTTAATGACCGCGGTTTTCAAGGCCTTTGGAAATGCTCCAGTCTCAAATGAGATGTTAACTAACTGAACAAGTTGTGGTAACAAGCTGGTCAGCACAGACTTCAGAAATCTAGTGGGTAATTCATCAAGGCAGCATGTACATGAACTCAGACCGGAGATGACCTCTTCGATTGTTTTGTCAGTAACAGGAGTGAAATGTGTCAGCTCAAGGTGTCTAGCTGGTGGCAGGGTTGGTATTTGTGTTGTGGAAATTATGGCATTTTTTATGCCTTGGACTTTATCATAAAAAAATATTGCAAACTCATTGCACTTAGATGTAGAGATTAGTTCTAAGGGCAGTGAAACTGGAGGGTTAGTTAATCTGTTTACTGTGGAAAACAGAACACGAGAATTGTTTCTACAGTTTGCGATGATTTTAGAGAAGTATTTCTCCCTTTCTCCACGCAAAATCTGGTTGAACTCACAAAGCACTTCTTTGTATATCTCACAATGAACCTGGAGCTTTGACTTGCGCCATTTCCTTTCGGCTTTTCGGCACTCCCTTTTCTGTGCCCTGACCGAATCTTCACTTCTCCAAGGTGCCTTTTGTCTATTGTTAACCATTTTTACCTTGACAGGAGCAATAGTATCCAAAACATTTAAGACGCTTGATGTATAAGAGTCCAACAGATTATCAACATTTGAACATGGAGGATTTTCAAATCTGATCATTTCCATAAACTGTGTCCTTGTTGTATCATTTATGTGTCTTCTTTGAATAACTCCAGGCCCAACCACTGGTTTTGGTGTAACAGACAAGTCAAAAAAGACACAAAAATGATCAGATAAAGCAACATCAACAACATTCACATTTGATATATTAACACCTTTTGTAATAACTAGATCTAGAGTGTGACCTTTGTTGTGGGTCGCCTCACTCACGTGCTGAGTTAAACCAAACATTTCAAGAACAGCATTAAGTTCTTTTGCATGCCTGTCATTGGTCACATCCACATGCACATTAAAATCACCTGAAATGACCAAACAATCAAAATCAGTGCATATAAATGAAAGTAATTCAGTGAAGTCTTCGATAAAACAATTCTGTGGTGGTTTGTAAATAGTCATATAAAGAATGGAAGATTGTTTTATCTCCATTTTGAAAGACACATACTCAAATGATAGAAAACCCCAAATGACAATTTGTGGATGACTATATTGTCCCTGAATATTGCACAGACACCCCCGCCCTCTGATTTTGGCGTGTTTCAGACACAAAATTGAAATTTGATGGACTACACTCAATCAAAACTGCGTTACCAGTGTTTTTGTCAAGCCATGTTTCAGTTAAAAACATAAAATCTAGATTATAAGAAGAAATAAAACTATTTATTAAAAAGGACTTGTTTTTTAACGATCTGGCATTGAGTACAGCATGTTTGAGATTTATCTGTGTTTGAGTGGATGGAATCTTTTTGCAAGGGATATGGATTAGAGTTCTTTGATTGGACGGTCTGACTGTTGCCCTCTTATCTAATCTATGTTGTTTGACTGTACTAATTGTTTCAGAAGAACACACTCCCTCTATGGACCTCTGGTTGGTTTTGAGTTTGCTATGCATGGTAGCAACGCAGAGGCCCTTAATGTCCTAGACAGCAGCAGTGAAGCTGCTGGAAATCGGAGGTGGGGGAGGGGCATGATACTTCTTCGGGGATAAAAGCCTTGGTCTTGACATGACTGGAGTGCGGGGAGTCATTTGAATCCCTTGTTTTATCAAGGCTTCAAAATGGCTGGGAAATCCCATAGGTGACTTTGGTGATGGGAATGATTCAGAAAAATCTCTGGAGGGTGTAGATGTACCAGTCGGGCTCAAGGCCTGTGGTGGAGTTGAAGAAAGTGCTCCTTCGGCTGAATCATTTACTATAGATGCAGGTGGTGCTGAAGCGGAGCTTTTCCCCGGAGATGCAGATGCAGGTGGCGCCGCTGCTATGGTTGAGATGTTTTCCGGCGCAGCTGATTCCTTAACTGTGGCTGAGTCCTCTACTGTAGGTGCTGCTGGTGCTGCTGTGGCTGGATCCTTAGCTGTGGCTGAGTCCTTTACTGTAGGTGCAGATGATGCAGCTGCGACTGAATCTTTTATTGGGGATGCAGGCGAAACCTTTGCTGGTGAGCCAGGAGCTCTTCTCATGCTCCTCTCTGCTCTCTCTTGTTGCTCAGGCCTCCACGGATTCTGCAGAGCGTGGAGGAGATTTTCCGTCAGTCGTCTCAATCCACCTCTGCTCAAATGTGGGCCATTTCCTTTAAACAGATCGTCGCGTTTCCAGAAAAGATTAAAGTTCTCTATGAAATACAGTCCTCTTGACTTACAGACTTTTGACAGCCATGTATTCAACTGAAACAGCCGGGAGAATTTGTTTATTCTCCCGTCGATGTTTGGGATAGGTCCACTGATGAAAATTTGTATCGCGTCTTTGTCCAGGCAATCAAGTCTCTCAAAAAGTTTATTAAACTTTTCTTTCAGGACTTCAGACTCTCCGTTTCTTGTGTCAACAGCACCAACATGTAAAACAAGTTTATTTATCCCAGGGTTGTTTGTAATTTCCTTGTTTAGAACATCTATGATGTCAGAAACTGTAGCAGACGGATAAGTGATTGTAGTCATTATCTCATTGTTTATATTAGATATGGCTCCGTCCCCAAGCAATAGGATATCTCTGGCCTTGACACTTGGCACAGTTTTTCTCTCCATCATTGTTTTGACTTCTTGTTCCGTGTTTCTCTCTGACATTTTCTCTGAGAGAGGTGAAAATCTGTTTGTTACTTTATTCCAGGTGCATTTTTACGAGCATGTTGTCTTTGCTTTGGCCTAGCACCAAGTTGTCTGTTTAGTTTCGGAAATGTTATGGTATCGTTTAGCTTCAGGTTGCAAGTATCAGTTTTTTCCGTCTTCTTACCGGGTTCCACAGGGAGCGTGTCATTAAGTCCTCTTTCCGTCTCTAGAGCATAAATCTTGTCCCGTAGCAGGGAAATTTCTTGTTGATACATCCGACAGCTTTCACAAGGCGATGTTTGCCTTCCTCCCTCAGCCATGTTGACAAGATTGTCGTCGCTGGTTCGTCAAATGAGTTGTAAAAATGGCATCAAAATGAGTAAAAAGCCTTGGTTCACTTAAAAGAAGAGAATAAAATCATATCCAAGACATGTGCCCAAAAATAGAATGATTTAAAAAGCAAATAAAGAGGCAAGCGGCAGCAGCAAGCAGAGATACGTCTGCACTCTTGATAAGCAGGAAGCATATTCCTGTAGCCCGCTTTGGCCACAGCCAGAGGTTTTGTGATACTTATGGGCCGATCCGATATGTATTGCAGTACAGTAAGTAAGCCCCTTATGAGAGACCAACAGGCCCGGTTAGAACCATGAAGCCGTCCTTCTGTGGACCCACCACCTGCAGGAGGAGCCATAGGGGCTGGTGCAATGTGATTTGGGCAACTCCAACTGCTGCCCCCACAACCGGTAACGGACAAGTGGAAGAAAATGGATTGATGGATGGATAAGTAATATGTTTACCGTAAAATGTTTCAAGACGCTAAGATTGCATTAACACCAAATGTAACAAAGTGCTGTGTATGTTACGGTTTGTAAATAGGAACCCTAAAGTAGAGCCAGAGACTGACCAAACAATGTTCAAAAATGTATTTCCTTTACAGACAGGCAGACAGGATAGGCTGTGGAGACAGGGGGCTGGCTGGCAGGCTGGCAAAGGCCCTCCAGGAGAGATACAAAGAGACCTGAGCACAGGGGAAAATATTAATATCCAAAAAATTGTTTCCAACAAAACGTCTGACTAAAGACTACCAAGTAAACGGAATAATCTGACAGAGGTGTGGAGTGAGAACCAGGGCTTTTGAAGACTGCAATTGATGAGTAGATTCAGGTGTGCCTCACTCCCCTGGAGGAACCAGCCACGCCCCTGTCACACACGCCCTGCACAAAAACAGAAAAAGGAGGAGGGAGCAGAACAACAACAAAATATAGCCGCAAAGCGGCGATTATCGGCCCTCGCCAACCGCCCTGCCCAAAGCAAGGGGGCGCTTCACGCCCTTTTGTCTCCCTCAATCTAAAATTATGGTATTGCTACTGCCTTTATGTTTGTTTTAAACTTTTTCCCCCAAGGGTCTTAGTTTTAGGATTTTTGGAATGCGCTAACGCGCACTCTGCGCTTAATTTTGACATTATACAGAGAAAAATTAGTATGAATTTGTATCACACTATATCTGCAAACTGAAGCATATTTTTACATTTTACTTAGGGTTGCGGCTGCGCCGCAGAAAATCCACATTGGTTATCCAAGTACTTTGGATAACCTTTGGTTCCTCACTTCTCGCTGAATTATGGTGTTGTCAGTATTAACTGTAAGAAAACCTTCCGTTTAAAAACCTTCAGATGGAAAAATCAGAGCAGAGAAATAGATGGCGTTCACAAGGAGGTGTTTATTCAGCATTCAGCAGGTAGTACAGATGTTGCATTGCAGATGTTACATCAAGAAGTCCGCTGTCTTGCCTTAGGGCTAGGCTTTTCTTCTCCTCGCCCATCCTACAGCTACGTAAACCAGTTGTAGCCATTTTCCATAGAAGGTAACGCACAGAAGTGGCGAAACTTACTCTCCTCCTACACCTAATAAGGTCTAGGCATTGAGGGCTCAGAGCTGGCCTCATCCTACAGCTACGCATCCCTTATTTGGATGTGGGACAACACAAGGCCTCATCCGACCCTATCTGGTGCACGTAGTCTTTAGAGAACATTTTATATGTGAAATAAGAACAAGCGTTAAACTAATATATCACAATTTCCCCTCTCAATTACCTTTTTTAGGTAATTGCCATCAAATAAATGTCACAAAATCTTAATGCATTTAAAGCTGAAAGATGCAAGTCGCTGTTCCTCACTTGATGCATGTATCCACCTTCATTAATACAAATTTTACAATTGCGATAGCTCTTTTTTACATCTATTTCTTTTATGCTTTTTAATTGCTGCTATGTGTAAAAGTCAGTGAGCATTTTAATATGGCCGAAGCAAAACAAACAATCACAAGTGTGTTTTTAAATTATTAATTTAACTCAATTCAAAAATGTCGCGGTCTGATTGGAGATCTGAGGTAAGGAGTATGTATTGTGAAGTCGGAACTTGACGCGCCAGCTTAGTTGTGATTAGGTTCACTACCAACGATCGCAGACAGGGAATTATACAGCAGACAACTACGGAAATTATTAACAAACCGCAAGTATGGGCATTCCTATTTTCAACAGTAAATGCCACCATGTGCCGCTAGTCAGCCAGGTCCATATGTCCCAACTTCCAGATGACACATGAGCCTGTACCTCGTCGCGGGCTTGTACCATGTCTTTTATTGCCTGTGTGATCAAACCCCCATCTCCACTATTATCAGGTATAAACGTACAGCATCCAGTTCCAATTTGCGCGCACACACCTCCTGTGGAGGCGGTTAATAAATCGAGCACAACACGGTTTTGTAACACCATGGTGCGCAGGGCTTTTAGTTCCTCATTAGTTGCATTGAAGGCCACTATAGTCGTATTCATAAATCCCAATAATCTCCACCTATTATATTCTACTTCAGTACGTAAATCAGAAATGCCAAATTGGGAAACAATGCCATTGCAATTCGTTGTCCTGTATTAAAGATCCGCTGGTCATATGGAACTCCGCGGTCAAATAAGACGTCTCTCTTACCACGTCTGCGGTTTGCTGTTTGGACAGTCTCATGTACAGTATGTAATTTGTCTTTAGGAATGTACATGATGGGTTGATGTAATTCTACAATTGTGCATGTGTCTCCCCAGTGAGGTGGCAGGTTGGTGTAAATAGCATGCCCACACAGCCAATACCAATCACTCAGTACTCTAGTACCTACGTGAGTAATTGGAGCTACGCGGGAACATCTACAGCCGAGGCTAGTAGCGCACCACAAAGCAAAGTCTTTGTTCATGACTTTTGCAGCCTCTCTCGCCTGTGTGTCTTGCCAACAGGAATCATTGTTTAAACACGCGTAATAGGTAGGTTCATCTATGGGCGGGCAAAAGGTAAGCATGTTTCGGCAATGATTTTTTTCAATGTGCCCAACATTGGTAGTGCCGTTTCCCGTATAACAAACGATGTAGTCATGTGGTTCTATAATGTCCTCCATGACAAGAGGGTCCCCCAATTGTGGCCATGTCAGCAGATCTAGTTCAGCATGGCATGGTGTATCTTTTAGAAGGCCCTCCTTTGGTAATTGCGCTGGTACTGACATGTCGCCGCTAGCCAAGTCTCTCCATTGACCAGGGTGAATTGACAAGGCTACAAGACAGAGAATTTGGGTGTCGTTCGGTGTGGTCGCATAAATGCCGGTGTGTGTAGTCGACACTGGAAGATGGGTACATACATAGCAGTCAGTGTTATTAGTAAGGTGGGCCGTATAATTAATATACCTCCACCACATGTTAGCTTGATAATGATGCATTATTTCTCCTCTGTCAACGTATCGTTTATTAACAACTTCAGGACTTATTTTCAAACATTCTTCAAACAGTAACACAGGAATCACAATCATAACTGATACCACCGACAACCCACATATTACCATCCAGAGGTAGCAGCCCTTTTTCTGCAGACTAGTTTTTAAAATGTCCATGGTGGCGTCAGGTTCTTCTGGTCACGTGCAGGGTGTATGATGTGACCACGATCGTCTATGTTCCTAGAGCAGAGGTTATCAACACTTGCTCTTTAGTTGGTTCTAACAGTGTCTTTTCCTGTGCTTGGATGGTTACTTCCTGTGAATTGTGATACCTTCAGTTCAACAGGTGGGAGAGGAGGATTCAGGGAGATTTATAAAGCCTTCACCGCCGTGGGCCTTGTCCACAGCGCGTGACATGGACTCTCCCACCTGGATGATGACCGGTCTTTTTTCTATCGTCTTGTTATGATCCAGTCTCTCCAGTACCTGGTGTTTCCCCGTCCTGTAATGGAAAAGGTTCATCCGGCAGGTCATCTGGTATTTGATTATGAGCAACAATGTCTTTTTATTTAACATTTCGTGCTTTTTCAATTCCTCTTTTCTCCTGCATCTTGTGAGTTTGCATTCAGGCATATATTTGTTCTAAAATTGCGTGCGCAGCGTTTTTGCATTGCAACATCTAGATTAATAATTAGTATAAAATGTATATCATGAAAAAGTTATAGGATACTACATTAAATGTCAAACAGTTAAGGTTATGTTAAAAAATCTCACTCTATATCAGAAGGTTTAAATTTTACGTTCAAAAAAGTTTTTCTTAAGTCTTTGTTTTTTCTTTTATTATTTCTTTTATCCCTCTTTCTCCCCTCTTTCTGCCCTTGGAGCCCCAGGGGTAGAAATTGGTGACTGGTGGTTTTCATCATCGGCGTGAGATGCTGAACAGCCATCTTCCTTGTCTTCCGTATTGTCAGAGGAAGCGTTTGCAATGTCTTTTTTGATTTGGGTTAGACTCCGTTGAGTCGGATCCACCGGTGACTTGAAGCAATGAGACAAGTGATACCACAGTTTGGAAGTTCCTTTTTGCACTTGTACTGATCTTCCTGTTGATTGAAGAACTAGATATGGTCCAGTTTGGTATGGTTGGGTCCAATTGTTACGTTTATGTACTTTGACATAAACCCAAGATCCTGGAACAACATCCATGTCTGGCTCAGGAGTTTCTTGAAGATCGTGAGTCCTTTTTCTGCACTGATGTAGTTGTGCCACTATGGTTTGGAGCATTTTCACATAAGAATGGTGCTGCTTGTCCCACTCAATAAATGGGGTATCTTCATTGAAAGGTCCAGGGGGCTTGTGCATTTCTCTGCCAGTCAACAGAAGATGTGGTGAGTATGACGTGGTCGCATTGACACTGTTTCTGATGTCCATCAGAACAAACGGCAAGGCCGCCACCCAATCAAGTTTTGAAGTTAGCCATACTTTTGCCAGTTTCCTCTTTATGGTGGCGTTCATTCTTTCCACTAGGCCCTGCGAAGAAGAATGGTATAAATTCCCTAGGCGTTGTGAGATGTTAAGAGCCTTTAGCACATCTTTAACAACCCTAGCAGTGAAGTGCGTGCCATTGTCTGATCTTATGGTATGTGGAATACCAAATCTTGGAAAACTTCAGTAGTCAGGTGATGAACTACCTCTTTTGCAGTTTCTGTTTTGCAGGGAAAAGCTTCAACCCATTTGTATATTCACATACTATGACTAGCAAGTATCTGTAGCCCCGTACTCTCATTTCTGGACCCATATCTGTGAAGTCCATAACAATCTTCTCGAAAGGCTTGTTTGGGAGCGTGAAGATGCCTGGTGGTGGTCTGCAAGCCTTTTTCGGGGTCATAGTTTGACAGATATGACAATCATCAATCCAGTATTGTAGGATGGATTGCATTTGTGGGTGCCACCACAAATCGATGTGTTTCAAAATGGCTTTGTAGCTTCGATGTGTTGGAAGGTGATATTCATCAAACAACATTTGAAGCAAAGGAGTTGGAGCCACGAGTTTTCCTTCATGATTTCTCCAATTCCTTCAGCGTCTTTTACTGCTCCTTTTAACTTCCATGCACTTTGTTCATATGCTCCCGCTGCTTCTTGAATTTCCTTGACATATTTGGTGTCAATGATGCAGGTTTCAAACGCACTTCCAGACTGTTCAGCGTCTCGAATAAGCATGTGTCTGTTGTTATAGTTCGCTGCATCTTTAGTGGCTTGATCAGCTGCATGGTTTCCCAGAGACACAGAGTCTTGGCCTTTGGTATGGGCTTTGCATTTCATGATGGCTAGTTTTGTTGGCAATTGGACTGCGTCAATAAGTTGTCTGATCAGTGATTCATGCTTTATGGGAAGTCCCGTTGTCAGCTTGAAACCATTTCTGATCCAGCCTGCAACGGATATTGTGACCGTCTTGTAAGCATACACTGAGTCAGTATATATATTGACTTTCTGGCCTTCTGAAAGTTGCAAGGCACGCAGTACTGCCATCAATTCTGCTAGTTGCGCTGATCCTCCTTGTATTTGTTTTGCCTCCAATACTTGATGTCGATGTTTTGATAATTGTTTGACAACAGCGTACGACGCGATGACGTGCCCTTCCTTCGCTCTGTACGAGCAGCCGTCACAAAACAAAGTCATTCCTGGGTTTGGCAATGGGGTTGTCTGAAGATCTGCTCTGACATACAGTTCAGTTTGACTTTCTCTTCACACGTATGAGGAATTCCTTCAGTTTCCATATTGGTCGCCATATTGATGGTTCCACTTTCATACGTTATGTGAGACTGTCTCAAAGTTCTTGAGATGTTGTTCGATCTTTGTGCAGTGGTGATGAACAAGCGAGAGTTGAGATATGCAAGTATGCCATGATTTGTATGCACTATCAACTGATGATTCTGCACTAGATGCGAGGTTTTCTCGATCGTCTTGGTCAGGGCTGCCAAGTAACGTGCACATCCTGGTTGTGCCTGTTCATGGGGGTCGAGTTTGTAGGAGTAATGTTCAGCACTCTTCTGGTTCCATGTTGCTTTTGATAGAGAATAGCTTGCACAAACGACCCTTTCTCCATCACATCCAAGTGAAATGGAATGTTGTAGTCGGGGGCACATAATGTACATGCAGAGCAAATCGCTTGTTTAGTCTTTATGAATGCTTCCTCGGCTTCTTGATTCCACAACAATGTTGCTGTTGGATTATGCATTCCGTGTGGCTTGATGAGTTCTCTGAGCGGTGTAGTGAGCTCAGTGTATCCTGGGACGTACTCTCTTGAGTAGTTGCAGAGACCCAAAAAGCTGAGCATCTGACGCACCGTTATTGGTTTTGGTGCTTGTAAGATGGCGTCTTTGTTGCTGTCGGTCACTCCTTGTGCTCCACTTGACACTTCTCGTCCGAGAAAATATACTGATCTTCTTGCCACTTGCATCTTTTGCCTTTTGACCTTGTAGCCTTTTCAGACAGTCTTGTGAGCACCGCTACGGTGGCTTCCAGAACGTCTTTAGCTGTCTCTCCACCCAACAAAACATCGTCGACGTACTGAATTAACGTACATGTTTCTGGTAGCTGTAGATCTGCAAGGTCTTGTCTCGAGAAGTGGTTAAAATACCCTGCCGATAGTTTTCCAGCCTTGGCACATTCTTCGGTAGGTGTATTGGCGTCCTCCAAAGCTGAATGCGAAGTATTTGCGGCTACTTGGGTCGAGGTTTATCGTGAAGTAGGCATTTGCCAGATCTATCACCGTGTAGAAGTTGCACTCTGGTGACAGGTTGTTCAGGGCGAGGTATGGGTCTGGAACGGGATATGATTCTCCAGCTGTTACTTCGTTGATTGGCCTCAAGTCTTGGATCATTCTCCAGTTCACCAAATCAGATTTCTTCACTGGGAATAGTGGCGTGTTATAGTCAGACTTTGTCTCGTATATCACTCCCGATTTCAACAGTCCGTTGACTGTCTCTGTATACCCCTTATTTGATCTTCTTTGAGCGGATACTGTGGGCGGTATATGGGCTTTGTTGTTGTAAGCTCCACTTTGACGACGTGGTTCGTTTGTCCTACGTCATTGGATCCGTCATCCATACATTGGCTGGTACTTGTGCGAGATATCTGTCTGTGTCTGGATGGTCTTCAAAGGTTCGATGTCTCATTTGTCTAGAAGCTCTTGTGACATCTCCGGATCCTTGCGACACAATTATCTTGAATATTTGATGCTGCGGGTTGTAGAAGATTTTGTCTGTCTCAGTGGCGTCATATTGCAAAGTAGAAGCAAATTTGACCATTGGCCGAGTTGTTTCTGTGTGTGATGTTTGGATATGGCAAGCGATACATGGGGGCTACTTTCTTCACTTCCCGTGTAATAGGGTTTCAGCTCTTCAGGTAATGCAACTGCGAGCGCCATTCCTTGGGGACCCAAATATAGGCTGGTATATGCCACTTGAAACGTTTGATCTGATATTTGTCGCCAAAGCTCATCATATGCGTCGTCTTCAAGGGTGACATAGTTAAGGGTCACATGCAATGGATCGAAGGGTTCTTTCAATGGATACAATGATTTTGCCCATATCTTATATTCTTGCCATAATCTTGATGCCTCATTTCCTTTTTCTGGATCTGTGAGGATTTGAGCCCAATATATTGTTGTCTGGGCCTTTAGATCTTGTACAACGTCTGGGGAAAGGTATAGAATTCTTTCCATGTGTTTCTCCTTCATTCTTCGCATCATCAAAATTGTTTCACTTTGTTGAGTATCTTGTGACCTTCAGGGCAAAACATCAGAGACAACGATAGTTTGCACATCAAGTCTCTTCCACATATGGACACTTCACACTCCGGCAAAACAAGAATTCATGTTCCACAATTTGGTTCTTCAATATTACTGCCAATGGTTCAGTAAAGGTTTTTGTTTCTGGCCTTCCCACACAGCCTGTTATGGACATTGTTTTTGTTGTCATGGAAACTTTTGTCGAATACAGGATACTGTTGCTCCCGAGTCCACTAGAAATCGAATCTTCTGTCCATTTATTTCCAAGACCACCATTGGTTCGCTTTCCATGACTTAAGCGATTGGTCTGGCTGCGGGCCTCTCTAGTAACAATCTCCGTATTGGTTGAAACATCCGTGTGTGTCTCTTCCACTTGGGTTATTTCCAAGATTCATCACTCTTGGGTTGGTTACTGGATGCATCATCTGTTGTGCCATGGGTTGCGTGTTGGCGTTTTGCATCATTTGTGGCTGGCCCATTGGTTGCCCATACATCTGTTGAGGGTTACCTTGTTGATTGTACCCATATGCTTGTCCTTGGAGCACCGTACGACACTTTCTTGCCCAATGTCCCATTTTTCCGCATGCATGACATTGGTCATATCGTTTTCCCCGTTGTTGCCTCTTCCTCGTCCAAAACCGCCTTGCCCTCTTCCTCTTCCTTGGGTGTTAGCAAATGGGGCGGTGTTGTAAATTACAACAGGTGCGGCAGGGATCGATGAGGGCTGATTCTTTTGTACAGCCGGCGTTGCGGGTGCTCCTTGTGTCTGTTGTGGTTGCATTACCATCTTGATTGCAGTTGCCAATTGGTTTGTTGTTATCGGCACGTCTCCTTCAGTGGGGTCTTGTTTGACCGTCATGACATTGGATGTCTTTTCTTCTTTTTGTCTTTGGACTCCGCTTGTAATTTCTGGAGTTGCAACTTCATGGTCGCCATTTCCATCTCTCTCTTCTTGGAGTCAGTTTCTTTGTTATTGTTCAACCACTTGGTGACATTGTGGTTACAGTGTGCGTCAAATTCTTCTTCAGTTTTGGTGTATAAGCCCATTACGTCACTTAAGGCGTCTTGTACCGGCTTTGGCATCCCCTTGACAAGGGCTGAGTAGAACATGACCGTCATTCCAGTGCCTGCTTGAATCGGCTCTCCCGTTGCATCGTGGTATAGACTTTTGGCACGCTGTTTGTAGCTGTAGTAATCTTCATCATTCTTCATCCGTAGTGACATGAGTTCATCAGTCATGATGCATGGGAATCTTGATTCAGCTCTTCTTCCAGTGCAACACGAAACATTTGTATTGACGAATTCTTATGTAGGACCACTCGCAGCCTGTGCTCCACTGCATTCTTGACGTTAATTGCAACTGTCTCGTCTGCTGCCTTGGTTAAGGCGGCGTGTATGTCTCCCCAGCAAATTCTGTCTCCGGCGGTATGTTTCATGAGGGCTCTCATCCATGGAATTCCTCCTTTGGTTAGTTTTGGCAGCACCAACATCAAGGAACTCCAGTCTTTGAGCGTAAATGGTTGATAAATCATTTGTCGGTTTGTCTGTTGTTTCTCAATGGATAAACCTTGACGTTTGCCACTTGTGGTTCCTTGTTTGCGTCTGCCATGGGGTCACCATGCATTGATAAGGCCCCATTGTAGCTCCTCCGTTTCGACGATTCCCGAAAAAGAATCCTGCTATTGCAAAGGTTCTTCGCATTGTAGGTTTTTTGGCTGGTGGCCTTTCATCACATTGGTCAGTGTCTCACTTCTGGGTCTTGCTTCTTGTACGGAAATTCAGTTTCCTTTAGCTTCCTCTCTGTTTCCACGTGTTGGTCATGCCGTCAACTTGAATTTTTGTACTATTTTTAACTTGTTCTTCAATGTTGATTTAGATTTGGGGTGCGTGCAGGGGTGCCAATGCCAATGTTCCCCCTGTGACTCTGTGAGTCATTTGAGGCGTCGGTGAATGTGTTTGAAGGTTTTTGGCGCATTGTTGGTTTCTGCGCTCAGCGATGTGTGACCAATGATATATGCTTGATGCAGTGTTGAATGAGGACTTTCGGTACGGTGGAGGTCTGGGTAATCAAGTGATGCTCTCCGTTTGGTTTTGTCATCCTGTGGATCCAGACTTGACTGGATGGTGGGCGATACAGAGAGTTGTCGATTTGAGGGATGTCTTCAAGGCTTTGTGCTTTTCCCAGACTTGCTGCTAGGTGACTACGTGATTCTTTTCTCTTTCGTGATGACAATCCACTTTGACCTTCTTTATTTATCATTCCAAGATCGTCATCTTCTTCTGCTGCTGGTGTGCTGTGATGACTGTATGGCGTCATTGGTTGTTGTGAGCGTGTATTGTATCCATGTTTTTTATCTTCTCCATTTACTGTGTAATGCCCGCTGGTGGTTTCTTTAGGACATCTCCTTGAGGTGGTTCTTCATCAAACGTCACCTTTTTATCTTCATCCGTTGGCTTCATGACTAAGATTGAAGACAGCTCTTTGAAGTTCCTCTTCTCTTGTATTTCGTTTGCCCACTTGTGCATTCTTCTAGCCAGGGCTCCCTTGTTCTCATGTTTTCTTATCTTTAGATTATTCAACTTTCTTCCTCGGATGGTTCGAATAGGGTGAGTCTTGTATTGTAGGATCTTTGCTTCATGATACTGCATGATGTTCTCCCATTGATCTTCTGTTGGCGCAATGGCTGTCCTTCCTCCGTGGATCAGTCCTTTCTTAGCATATTTCTTCAGCAGGTCTTTTATGATGGATTGACTGACTTTCGCCCTTTTTGGATCAGGTTCATGTTGCAGAACCTTGCAGTTCCAAAATTGTTGTAATTGAGTTAGGGTGACGAACTGGGACATTTTATTGGCGATTGCGTTATATTTTTATCGCACTTACAAATTGCAATTTAGTTGTGCTTGTTTACTAATCTATCACGTAAATTGGCTTATAGTTTTAGGTATATTCGCTTTGGTACAGCTTTCGCAAATACTGTATTATTACCTTACGTATGTTTTAAGGACTTTCGGATTGGTTGCTTTTGTTGTTTTGGTTCCGCCCCCTCAAGACCTCTACACTTTTGGATCAGCCTTTGCTTCGCGCCTTCTCTTAAGTCTTCGCCTCTACAAGGAAAGAAAAACATTGCTTTAATCAGTATTGTTCTTTTGGTAAAACCTTTGGTTATAACCGATTGCCTTTTAGAAATCCTACGGCTTAACTATTGCCATTATTTAAAAAATTTTTTTCCTATCAATTAATTATTTATTTATTTACCTGTTTATTATTGTTATTATTTATTTATGTATTAATTATTTTTGTTATTATTTATTGATTAATCCTTTACTATAATTTTCCTATTTTGCTTATTTATTTGTTTGGTTACTCAAGCCTATGCATGTACTATTGACAGCCCATCGTTACTCTGTGGTGAATCCTTGGAGGAGGGGCTATGATTACATTTTACTTTCATAAAAGCGGCTATAAGTTCACTTTTTTTATTTAACGCAGCATTCTATTTCTATCTCCTTCATGGGTGCAAGATATACAGCCTTTAAGATAAATGCCACAACACAAAATAAATATACCACACACACTGGTTCTTTATCGCCGAAGCTAACTGTGGGTTGCTATCCACAGTGCTTTGGGAGAGACATTGTGCCGAGGAGTCTGGGGCAAGCTTCTACGCAAAACTGTTTTGCGCGGCTCCAGCTTGACTAACTCTTCTCCTTCAACGCAATGTGGTTCAATCCCATTTTGTCGGTCGACTCAAACGCAGTGTCCTAAACTTAGATACCCCATAAATCCTCACTGCCCGTCCCACAAAACAAAGCCATGCTTTGGAGGCCCTAGAGCCAAAAATGTCTCCTCAAAGCATGGAAATCCTCCCACAACAATAATGTAGAAAATAATAAAACCCCTTTCCCTGCGCCCTTATGTCATTCTAGTTATGGGTCAAGTGCCTTGCTAATGAGCGCCTTATTGTTTCCCATGGGAGACTTATTGACGTCATTTATTGTGAGCGCCGGGGCTGTCTTTATGCGAGAGACAGAGGCGTTATCTAACTTGGGACATTTCTTAGCATTAACTGGGTCAAGACCAGACCTGACAGGATTTCTTCTAAATTTTGTGCTGACTTCTTATGAGAAGCCCTGATTTGTGCCAAAATGGTCCTCACTTTGTTTACTTAAAGGCGGGCGTTCATAGATTCTCCCTGTGTGGCAGTATGTGTTTTTTACCCATTACATGTAGACAAACTTATGCAATTTCACACAATTTAACCTTAGCGTTAGACCAACATTAATACATATATACATTGTGTGACATTAATGGGACCTTACGACATTACTGTCAATGTTATCTATTTATTTACCTCTATATGACTTACAATGTACTTGTTTCAAGTGCTATGTTGTATATCTAGGCGCGCAGACTAGACACAAGACGGATGGAGTGTCTTGCTCAGAGGCGGTGCTTGTGCCTCTCGCCGTTTTTTTTTTTTTTTTTTTTTTTTTTTTGCATCTGCGTGCACGTTCTATTTAAATCACCGCTTTAGCCCACTTAACTGGGATAAACAAATACTTCGACTGCGTCGCTGTGATTTCTCCGTTGACTCGTTGCACAGACCTGCGAGTCCAATAATATGATTTTTTCTAAGCTAGATTGGAGACGTTTAACGCAAATTGGGGTACACACGCACACTGCTGCCAACATTATCATCACACATGCAAAAACTGCAACTACCGAGGCAAACATAGCGTTATATGATTTCACGCTATTTCCTAACTCATTTTTCAAATTACTATATTGCTGATTGATGCTATTTAGCACCTCTGAAATGTGTGAAACATTACTACTTCCAGGCGACATTATTGTTCCTATGTACTTCTGCGCAGTGCTATTCATTATTAGGCCTTGTGTCCCGTTTGTTATCATTATCGTCTCTCCGCTTTTTGTTGCGTTTATAGGCGCGTTTGTACTTATTTTTTCTGGTTGTGGTGTTGTAAACACACTTATGGTCGTTTCTACCGTTTCTATATCGACTGGTGACTTAGTGGTTTGAACAGGCGTCACAGTTTTTGGTAATTTTGTCTCTCGGGGTTTCTTCCCAAAATGGCGGAATCTCAGCACTACAATCATAAGCGGGCGTGGTCAATTTGTTCCCGTAAGGATGTGTAATGCAGTTGCAGAACAGATTTGCATGAATTGGCCGATTGCCCAAAACAATCTAGGACGACTTCTGTCCAATCGGATACAAATTCGTCCGCTTTTAATGGAGTGCATGTCTCCGAAGCGAGCCCATGGTCGCGCGAATACATAGCTATTAGCTGCATTCTTCCTCCGTCTCCATCTACCGTCCCCAAATTATTCAACAATCCCTCGGGCGAGCAAGGGGAATACTGAAGTTCCATCGCCATTATCGTGCCGGTGCGTATTTTACATCGACATATGACACTTGAGAATTTTTGAGTAATTGAGACGTCGACATGATCGTCACCATGCAAGCTTGCAAGCGTCATGATTACAAATGCGCACCAAATGTTTAGATTAGCCATAATTAGTTAAGGGGGGGGGGTTTATCTCTTTTCTTATCTACTTTTTATTATTATTATTTTTATTTGTACGTATTCATGTACCACTCTACGCCTTTTTATTTTATTTTATTTTATATATTTTTTTTATTGTTTATTTAATGAACGTTCAGTTATTTTCTTAATAAATATACAGCTGTTTACCTATTTTCCTGCGTATACGTCTTCCGTTTTTCTTGGTATCGTTTATCGTGCGCCAAAAAATTCCTTATTGCCAAAAAAATCGCACGCTCACAGGCCTTAATCCCTATTCATTAAAATTCTCTCGCGCATGAAAGGACACTCGTTAGGAAAGAGCGCGTATCCACGTGTTTTTCTTATTTTTCTTATCAAAAGCTATCTTATATACAAAGCATATTTTGTTTATTGCTTTATTTGAGAAATGTATATACGTAAAGTCCCAGTCGTCACACACTACTTTTTATTTGATTTTATGCCAATTTTGATAGACTTTGGAAGAAAAGGGCGTCTGTCTTACCCGCTTTTTGTGTCGACAATAGTGTGTTCGGCCGCTGGTTGTTTACGGGGACTCCTTGCTGGCTCTTTTTGATGTCTCTGTTCCTCGGTGCTGTCCCGTCTCCGCTGCTGCCGTGTGTTGTCCCGGTTTGAACTCTGTCTATTTCTGTCCCCTTGGTGCCGGCGCGCGTGCCTGTGTTCTCTGCTTTTCTCCTGGTGTGCGCGTCCAAGGCAGCGTCCTCCTCTTCTCTCAGTGTACAAGCAGTCTCTCGGGGTTTTCTTTACAGAAAAAAACTGTCACGTCCCTGGTCAGTCTTTGATCTTCGCCTTACGCGTTCAATCACGTCTCGGGGTTCACCAAAAAATTGTCAGTATTAACTGTAAGAAAACCTTCCGTTTAAAAACCTTCAGATGGAAAAATCAGAGCAGAGAAATAGATGGCGTTCACAAGGAGGTGTTTATTCAGCATTCAGCAGGTAGTACAGATGTTGCATTGCAGATGTTACATCAAGAAGTCCGCTGTCTTGCCTTAGGGCTAGGCTTTTCTTCTCCTCGCCCATCCTACAGCTACGTAAACCAGTTGTAGCCATTTTCCATAGAAGGTAACGCACAGAAGTGGCGAAACTTACTCTCCTCCTACACCTAATAAGGTCTAGGCATTGAGGGCTCAGAGCTGGCCTCATCCTACAGCTACGCATCCCTTATTTGGATGTGGGACAACACAAGGCCTCATCCGACCCTATCTGGTGCACGTAGTCTTTAGAGAACATTTTATATGTGAAATAAGAACAAGCGTTAAACTAATATATCACAGTGTTTAACATTTTTCCATCAGAATAAAATGGGACGTTCTGGTCATCGCTACGGCAACACCGTGAAAAATATGGCATGGGTGTAATTGACTTTTCTGATCGAAACGACCAAATAGAATTTTGTGCCAAATTATTTTAATTTTCGTAAAACTAAAATTTGTACTCTCCATATAATTCCTATAGGGGGCGCTATCACGCCCAATTTGAGTTTTGCCAAATGAAAGTGTTTAGGACTGTGACTTTAACAACTGATAACAAAATGAGCGAAATCTGGCTTCATATGTGCGAATGGGAGCCATTTTTTTTGCGAAAAATCTCAAAATACTTACAGTTTGCGGCTTCGCCGCATAAAAACCGTAAAACTTAGAAAGGTAATTTGGATAACTTTTAAAGTTCTACTTCTCAAGATTATGTTCCACCCAAAATTAGCTCGTTCTGATAAACGCTCTAGGAGGAGATAGATTGTGTACGAAGTGAAAAATAAAGGTGGATTCCCGCTTCGCGGGCTGTCATCCAAAATGGCCGACACCCAATATGGCGGACGCCGTTGCCATAATAATATTTTTGCTCAACTTGTCATGATGCACGTCTGTACCGATTTTTATGATTCTACGACAAACTTCATTTTGGCCAAGTCCTATCTCGCAATGTTAAAAAAAAAACGGAGGTGGCGGGTTTGAATTTTGGGCCAAAATCTGTGACTTTTCGTCGATGTTCACTTTCTGATCTCCTTTATTTCTTCCAGTGGAGGAGGCTCGTATCCAGACCCAGGACCTGGAGCTGCGGCGCGCGCTCAGCCTGACCACGGCCGACCTCCGCTTCGTGGATTACCTGGTCAAACACGTGACGGAGAACCGGGACAACGTGTTCCTGGACGGGACGGGCTGGGAGGGCGGAGACGAGTGGATCCGAGCGCAGTTCACGCTCTACCTGCACTCGCTGCTGGCGTCAGCGCTGCACCAGGGTGAGTCCCGCCGCGGAGGACGACAGTTACCACAGGACAATGTTCAGGTCAAACAGAGAAAGAAGCAGGGTTTGGACGGGTGTTAAGTGCAAAATGAAGGCACTTAATTAAGAAGCTTTTATTGGATTCAAACTGATATTAAATCTAGGTTTCTTTAAAAAACATGTGGCATTGCTGGACTATTTTTACAGCGTAGGTTTGTACAGTGTTACTCAAAAGTTGCCTATTTTGTCAAATTTTCTTTGAATATTTAAATTTCCTCTGATTCCTCTGTTTGATGGAATGTTTGCAAATCCTAAGAAAATTAAATATGTACCTTTTTGCATTTGTTGCATAAAAATACAGTATTTGGGCATTTGTTTCTACCTGTAAACCCTGTAAATGTCTATAAAAAGTGTCCTTTACCTGGATGTAACAGTTCTAATCTGGGGCTGCTGCAGGTGCTTAATATTTTTCAATACGGTACTTTATCGATACTTGGTTTACGATATCGATATCTGAACGATACCCATTAGAGCTGGGACGATCCACTTTTGTGATACAGTAAGTAATTATGATCAGTATTGCGTTTAAGCTTAAAATGTCATGTGTCCAAAGTTTATAAACCAAATGACTTTTATTGAGATTAAAAAGTGCTTTAACACAAAATGTAACAAAGTGCTGTTACTGGAAAACAAAGGAGTGCAGGATAAAAATGCCTCAAACACAAGTATTGAAAGTGTTGCGATACTTTATAATAAAGTATCGATACTTGGTATTGCAGCACAAAGTATTGCTATACGATAGGGCTGGGCGATATATCGATATATTTTTTAATAAGATATGGAATTAGACCATATCGCATATATCGGGATATTTCAAATTCAGATATGCTATTAAGTAAAAAGAAACGTGTCATCTCAAGCCAATTTAAAAAAAGGTTTATCTTAAACTAAGCACTTTATTTTGTTATCTCTTTATATATAAATGCTTCCCTCAGAAAAAGATTGACCTATTTTATTTTATAGGCTATTTTTAGCCTATACACATTTTTAGCCTATACACTATAGACATTTTTTTATTTAAATGTGCACCTTACGGAGCTTGTTATACAGTGTTATGTTTACATTTTATACTGAGTTTTCAATAAAACTACTTGTATTTGGCTTTGACTTTGACTTAACATTTCATTTCACAGCTCTCACTTTCGGAAAAAATATCGTGATATATATCGTATATCGATATTCAACCTAATTATATCGGGATATGACTATTGGTCCATATCGCCCAGCCCTACTATACGATTCGATATTTTGTCCCAGCCCTAATACCTATATTAAAGTATTCAACGTCTAGAACCAGAGAACAGGTAAATCATGTTCATTCATTCCATAAATGACGATTTCTTTTAAATTGTATCATTTATTTGAGCTGAAACAACCAAGTCACTTCCTTTAAGGCCATATCACCTTTGCTCCGATCCCGTCAGACCTCAGACGCTAAGCAGGAAGGGCCTGGTCAATACTTGGATGGGAGACCGTTGGGGAAACACCAAGAAGCCTGGGGTGAATGGGTGTGTGAGGTGGTGAGTGGTGGTGGTCGGATCGGCCGATGGCACAGACTTGTTGCATCGCTTCCGTCAGCAAACCCCAGGGCAGCTGTGGCTACAATAGTAGCTTACCACCACCGAGTATGGAATGAATAATGACGACAGTTTAGCGCTTTGAGAAACTTGGTAATACAGGCTTGTAAAGCGCAAGTGAAAGGCATTATTATAATTTAATGCCGTCCCTGGACCCACAGCATCAAACGTTGGTCTCTAAAGAGAGAATTTTTCGGTACCTGCTTTCGATTCTTTTATTTTTTCGATACCAGTAGCAACTGAACGTTTTTTTCTGATACCGGACTCGAATCGTTTGGTCAGGACTACGTTCAGCAACACTTTGGGCCCAAAGAATGAGAACCTCCTGAATGACCAGGTTATTCCATCAATGGATTTCTTCTTTCCTGATGGATCTGTTGACATTGCAGAAGCTTATTGAAACAACGCCACAGCAAAAGCAAGGCTAAAGGCTTCAAAACAAATATTAGAGCGTGTGTTTAAAGGAAACGCATCTTGCCTTTCTGCCTTTTTTAAACACCCAAACTGAGAAAGAGAAACCTAACAGAATGATTAAGTCGTCTTTAATCCTCCTTTTAAGGTGTGTCCATCTTTCCACACAGCTCTTTCTCTGACTCTCTCTCTGTGGGTAAATGTAGCTTCAATCTAATTATTTCTTGTGATTAAATTTTGTGTTACCGCTCTATTATTGTCCAGGTAACGAGCGTCTCTTGGCGGACTACGGCGCCCCCTTTGTCACGGCCTGGAGAATGACACACAACTATCGAGTGTGGATCAGCAACAAGCACCCGGGGATGACGCACATCACGGCAGGGTACGGGGAATGTTTGATATTCAAAGTGTTTTGTAAGTAATCGAGGGCATTAGTGTTTACCTATCCCTTAAAGGTGAGACACTGCAGGTGAAAACATAGATTTTTCATGTGCACTGTGGTCAATGTTGAGATTTTTTAGCTTGTTTTCTCCCTTAACATCTTGTCAGAGTGTAAAAAAGACAAAAGTGACATATTACGAGGCTTATTCTCTGACTTTTTGTCGCTTTGAGCCAGAGATTTCCAGGAAATCCCTCTAACGTGGCCTGTGGCGTAGCAAGGGCACCAAGGGCCCAAGCATGAATGTTGGTAGGGGGCCCTCTGGCGGATGCCCTGTGTACTGCGCACTGGGAGAGAGGACGTCACCCCATAATGCCCATAATGTAGTTCTCTGCATAAGTTTCCCTCAGAACAGAAGACTGAGGTTCTTTAGAGTGGACTCCTGAGTAAAAAGCTTATTATAAGTTAATATTACACAACCATGACTCACTAAAGCAGCTGCAGGAGGGGGATAAATAGCGCTAGAGAGCATTGGTGGAGAGGTGGTGTTACTGCAGCACTAAAGTCATTAGGAAGACTGTGTATATCAAGCATAAGATGCATAGATATAATATAATAAAGATAAGTGGGTCCCATTCAGCCCCTTTCATTGTAAAGGTTCCCGAGTCATGTGTGAAACTTAATGGCCGCTCTGTCTCCTCCTACGAACCCTGTTCCTTAAAAGGGCAAAACCGAATATGCTTCAAATTTTTGGGCTGATGAGCAAAAACCAGTGTGGTTAAACCTATTTCACCTTCCCCAGTGTTGTCACATGGGTCATAGCGATTTTTAGAAAAATAAAAACTGTTTGGAGCCAGGCTTTTAAGCCGTTCTCGGGACATTTGAACTCCCATTAGAATCAATGCTCCCAAGTGTCTCTTGGAGTTGCCCTTGGCCACCAGGGGTGGTATTATAGCTATGTCTGCTCCCCACCATAAGCACCATATAGAAGCGCATTCCTCGCCATTGGTAAGATGCAAGCTTATAAATACGGGGCCCAAGCAGCTGCCTGCCTTGCCTCATGGCAATAGGGATGGGACGATAAACAATAATATCGTTAATCGCCAATTTTTTTAGTAATCGGGATCATTGCGTGACAAGATAATTGCCAAATACACCAGAAAACCACAGCTGGTCCCTCTGCTATAAAGTACCTCAGTCAATTATAGTGTTACACCACAAGGGGGCTGACTCCCCTAATCAGTGCAAGCTTTGGCAGAATGAGGAGTCAATGAGAAACGTCGCTGTCCTGGCGAGTGAATGAGGTGGATCTGAATAACTCCACACTTTACCCTCCACACCTCAGAAACTAAAGTCTGAGCTGTGGGATCTTTGTGGATTGAGATGAAACTCCCACATGCAGAACATGTCGAAGAAAAGTATCTGCTCTGTGTGCTAACGCTAATGCACCCCCAGTTTTGAGTTGAAGTTGTTTAAATATACTTTTTTAGCTCTCACTTAATATGACATTTATACAAGACAATGAAGAGACATATTTCATTCATGGGTGTAATGAATGTGAGTTTGCCCTCTAAAGGCGAGACACTGGAGGTGAATATGGGGGGGAAATAGTGAAATCAAGATGAAACATTTGCTGTTGATCACTGTCATTTTATTTATTTATTCACATAAACATTTTCGACGACCAAATCTAAATAAAGGACAGAGCCAGGTTTAATGTATGGCTTCATGTTGTTGATATATTGGTAATTATTGGGGAAAAATGATATTGATATGATCAGAAAGCACACTTAGACTTATCTTTGTTTGTATTCTTTATATTAAAGTCAATAAGGGGGGGGGGGGGAGTTTCGGGGGCTGATGGGAGTCCCTCTGTAGGCCGTGGTGGAAGAACGTCCAGTTGTTGCTTCAGTTCGGTTCCTCCGAGGACATGGCCGAGGACTGCGATACAACGACCGGCCATCTGAAACAGAGAGAGAAAGAAATAGATTAATCTGCGATGAGAGGAGACGTCAGGCGTTATAGAGCCACATCTGAGGAGCGAGATGTTCAGCGATGAGGACACACAGGTTCTGCTCGAGGACAAGGAGACTACAGGTGAGAGAGAGGAGGTCTGTGGATGTAACACAAGATGGTTTTCAGGAGAGAAGAGCGAGGACTGAGGGAGAGAGGACAGAGGAGGAGAGAGGGCGAGAATGAAGGAGAGAGGACCCGGAGAGAGGGGAAGAGAGAGGACAGAGAGAGAGAGAGAGACTGGGAG
The DNA here is from genome assembly GCA_007210695.1 of Neogobius melanostomus. Lineage (NCBI taxonomy): Eukaryota > Metazoa > Chordata > Actinopteri > Gobiiformes > Gobiidae > Neogobius > Neogobius melanostomus. The sequence continues at coordinate 59,260 of VHKM01000449.1, read as the reverse complement.
AGAAATGGTAAATGGTCACATATATGCATCACCTTTTGTACTTGCCTTAGGCACTCAAAAGGCTTTACATCAAGGAACCACTCACCCATTCACACTCATTCATACACCAGCGTCAAACACTGGAGGCAAGGCGGGTGAAGTGTCTTGCCCAAGGACACAACGACAGTGTGCGCCTACAGGACATTCCGCTCATGCGACGACCCAGCGCCGCTGTCACCCCAGAAAAAGAAATAATGGAAGAAGAGAGAGAAGGAGAAATGGCAAAATGGTCACATATATGTATCACCTTTTGTACTTGCCTTAGGCACTCAAAAGGCTTTACATCAAGGAACCACTCACCCATTCACACTCATTCATACACCAGCATCAAACACTGGAGGCAAGGAGGGTGAAGTGTCTTGCCCAAGGACACAACGGCAGTGTGCGCCCCAGGAAAGAAATAAGGAAGAGGAAGATCCGTCCTCCTCAGACCTCGTGAGAGATTTGACCTCAGACCTCATGAGAGAGATCCGTCCTCCTCAGACCTCGTGAGAGATTTGACCTCAGACCTTGTGAGAGAGATCTATCCTCCTCAGACCTCGTGAGAGAGATCTGTCCTCCTCAGACCCAGCGATCGTTTCTCCTCTGATCCTGCTCCTTCTCCTGGCGTCTCCTGTTAAAGCCATTACTCCTCTTCTGCCCTTGAACGTTGGGCATCTCTCTCTGGTTCCTGTGGTCTTTCCAGGTGTTGTTTTTGCTCCGTATGTCCTGCGGCGCTGTGCTCCACTCTGGCTCTTTGGTTTTCAGCTGATCTTGTTGTTGTTTGTTCGTCTCCTGCTGTGCGGCTGCTTTCTCTGCCTTCTCATACTTCATGATTGTCTCTAAAAGGATCATTTTCCCTTTCATAAGTGCCTCGTTGTCCAACTTCAAATTCACGACGACTTCGACACTGTGTTCCAGATTCTCATACAGCTCCTTAACCTGTCCCTGGAGAACTCTTGCTTCCTCCCTAAACTTGCCGGCCTCCACCATGGCATTGTCACGGTCCGCCTTGATTTCTAATGTCTCCTCTGGAGTCTCTTAAGAATCAGGTCGGTTTCCGTTTTCGGCTGCAGCTGCTCTTGGAGTTTCTTAGATTTTTCCAGCTCCAGCTCCGCTTTAGATGTCTTGAGCTCTTCTGTGAGGAAGTGATTTTCGGACTGAAGGGACTTGTTTATTTCCTCAAAGTGGCCGATTGTTTTGACTTTGTCCTGAAGATTTAAGCATAGTTGTTCTCGATCAGCTGCAGAAGAGTTCATATTCTTGTGCAGTTCCTCAACCTGTCCACGGAGAACGCTTGCTTCTTCCCTAAACTTGTCCGTTTCTTCCATTGCCTCGTCACGGTCCGCCTTCATTGCTAATGTCTCTTTTTGAAACCTCTCAAACATACGATTAGACTCTTGGAGAGCGTGGAGTCTGTCTCTCATGCTCTCCTCCAGGCTGTCGTAATGTTTGGCCACTTCATCTTGGAGCACAAGGTTCTTCTGTTGCTCCGCCATCAGCATTTGTGTGGTCTGATGGAGCTGGTCTTGTAGCTTTTTGCAGGAGACCTTTTTTTTGTCGATGGTCAACTGCAGAGTCTGGTTAGCTCTCTGCTGTGAGTCCAAATCTTTATTGAGGAGTTTAATCTCTTTCCTCAAAGCAGAAATGGTCTCCTTGGCAGTTTTATTGTCCGCCTTCATGGACACCTGTTCCTGTTGTAGAGTCTTTATTTTCTCCTCCATCTGGTGGACGTCCTTGTTCAGGGCGGCATTGTTCATCTCAAGCAGCGCTAACTGTTCTAACTTGAGACGACTCTCGGTCAGCTCCTCGTCCTGCCGATGTAGCAAAAGCGATTTTTGTCCGACCTGGCCCTCCAGGTCTTTAATCTTCTGATGAAGACTCGCGTTTGCTACTCTGAGCTGTCCGTAGTTTGTCTTAAGGGCAACGATAACCATCTTTGTACTGTCTTTTTGGTTCTCGTTTTCCTGTTGAAGGAGGAGAATTGTGGCTTCTCTCTCTGACACGGAGGCTTGAAGACTGTTATTCTCCTCATGCAAACCCTCGTTTTGGCCCTGTAGAGCTTGAACGTCTGCTCTGATCGCCGTCAGAGTCTCATTCTTGACGTCCAGCTCGTCTTGGAGACTCTGTGAGTGCAGTTTTTCTGCGTAGAGATCCCGGGCTAACGAGGCTTTGTCTAGACGCTCGCTTTGCACCTGCTGTTCGCTGAACAGAGCGCAAGCGTAACTCCTGTATGAGCGCGGCGTCTGCCAAACGCTTCATTCCAAAGAGCTTCATGTTAGTTTGTGTCTTTGAAAAAGACTGAAAAGGCGGCAAATGATGCAAATCCACGAATTCGCAAATGCTTGAACTTGACGAGATGCTTCGAACCGCTGCTTGTCGAATGTAAGTGTCGGGATGAGTGACGGTACGATTCTGGGCTAACACTAGAGTGATGTCATGGAAGAGAATGGATCACTTTAAGGACAGAATGTGACATCATCACAGAATCACATTTAAACAGCTGAGAGCGTTCCACAGGTCTCTAGAGCCGTTGCCATGGTAATCCATTGTTCATCGGGTTTGAGAGCCTGAATGAGCCCTGGTGGATCTCCCAGGGCAAACAGGTCCAGCCCCTTATGTAAAATAGTGTATACACGTTTATAAACCTCCTTGTCTACATTGGCATTTTTCTCAAAATAATTAAATGAATGTTTGTATTATTTGTTTTTAATGTTACACGGTGTGGCTTTAAAGGATCTGTATCATGCTATTTTAGCCATTCCAAAGTAAAGTATAGGCATTTATATGATATATTGTACCTCTATCACAATGGAGTACTCATTTTTAAGAGAAATATAAGTATTTTGGGGGGTATTTTCCCTACCCGGAAGACAAGACGCTTCGATTCAGTTAACTCCGCCCCTCTCTCCGCTCATTCCACATTTGCAGTATTATAAATATAAATATCGCTGCAAAAAGTGAAGTTACTTCACATAATGCGGTTATAAGGAGTTGACATGTGCAACGCAGTTTCATAAATGGCTAACACACACGCTAACACACATTTTAGCTAGGTTATAAAAGTTAATCCACTTTGATTCTGGCCAAGGTTCACCAAGCATCCAACAGGTTGGTTGATATAGTCGCTGAATCCCAGAAAGAAATTCCAACTTCTGGCGAGTGCACTCTTCTTTAGGAAGGCTGAATAGTCCTGTTCCTCTCGTAGCCAAAGTCGCATCCGTGACATTATCGTTCGGTAAGAAAAAAGAACAGGCGTGTCCAGAGTAGGTTAGAAAGAGCTCAGTCTTCAAAACAACACTTCAGCTCGGATCCATGGATCCTCCGGCCGTGGGTGCGTTTGATTAGCTTCGTGGGACAGCACAGACGCATCGGAGAGTTCTTTTTTTTTTCTTTTTTTTTCTTCTTTTTTTTCTTTTTTTTTTTTTTTCTTTCTCTCTAAAACAAAAATAATGAAAAAGCTGTTTTATAAATTAAAATCAGGCGAGAGAGCACTTCCGTTCCTTTGTGACGACACAACTGAACAGCTCAGTCGTTTACCAGGAGAGGGCGGAACAGCTGCTCAGAGAGCAGGATTCAGGAGGATTACTTAGAACTGCGTGAATGAAGCCAAAAACCGCTCTGGATGTGTTTTTAATTAGGAAATAGCATAACAACATGGCTAAAAGCTCCAAAAAGTCGATTTTGCATGATATAGGACCTTTAAATGAACTTTCTTAATAATATGCACCTGAAAGAACAAGGATGGTCAAATTTTGTACAGCTACATCTGGTTGTATTCAGTTCATGACAAAAGTTAACTTACTGCCACTACAACAATCTATATCCTCAGTTTATTGTTTATATTGTTTTACACCCAGTTCCCACAGCTTTACTTACAGTAGCCACAGTTTAGTTTAGGGTACGTTTTTGTGGCACTTGAAGTGAAAAGTTTATCACTACAGGCCTACTGTATAGAATTTCAAAAGTCATATTTGTCAAATCAATCAATCAAAGTGATCAAAGCCATCAAGAAAAAAAAAGTGTCTTGTTCACAATATGAGGCTTTATGTGACCAAATATTTAAAAAAAGTTTTCAGCCTTAAACAAATTTACACAAAGTACTTTTATTTTATTCAATATTATCCAGCATAAATTACTCAAACAAAATTGTATAATGATCTTATATCATTTTTTGCACATATCATGTTTACTGTTACACATCATTCAGACTTCTTTCTTCACCTTCTCCAAAAAGTGCTTCTGTGTGTTTGTGAAGCTGAACTCGACAGTGACATGTTTCTCTGAAGCTTGTGCGTGCGCGTGCGTCTGTGTGTGTGTGTGTTCTTGTAATTACGACATTGTGAGGACCAGTTTTTAACCAACAGAGTGAGGACATTTTTGGAAAGTGAAAACATTTTGGGTGATCCTCACTTATTTGAATGACTGTTTGAGGGTCAAGATGTGGTTTTAGGGTTAGGGTTAGAATTGGGTTTAGATTAGGGTTAGGGTTGGGGGGGTTAGGGGTTCAGGGTTAGGGTTTGGGTAACACATTATGTCTATGAGTGTCCTCACTAAGATAGAATTACAAACATGTGTGTGGGTGGGTAGGTGTGTGTGTGCGCGCAAGTATGTATAAAAGGAAATAATACTGTATGTCCCATAAATGTAAGTCTTTTTTGTCAATATTCAAGATAAGAATATTAAATATATTACCAATATTTTTTGAATTTTTTGTAATTGTTAGAATCAGACAGTTGAAGATTCAGGTACTCGCCCCTTCTATATAAAAACTCAGTCGAACTTTCAGATTCTCCAGTCCATACCACATTTTCACATACTTTTTCCGCACATCATTCATAGTCAGTAGGTTCACCGAGTGCGTGAGACTCTCCATCTGATCCAGCAGCTCCTCGATGCTCCTGTCGAGTCTTTTGCGATTCTTTTTTTCTAATCCACTCTCTAAACTCCCCTTCACATCTTCACAGCACTGCTTTAGTTTCCCCAGTTCAACAATCAGTGAAAAAACGGTCCTCTTAAATTCTGCAATGTTCGACTTAATATCTAGAATTGCTATGAAACACCCAACACACATGAAATGACTGTCAAAGCCAATAAACCAAGTTCTATTTGTGAACCAGCAACATATTTTTGTTGTGTCGCATGCATTCCCATAAAGGCAAATAATACCATCATTGAGCCTAAAAAGAGACCGACGAAAACGGCATATGTTTAAAATGGAACTGCCATTGATGCACACATGTTTTTATCTTTAAATGGCGTGAGTCGAAAAGGTCGATGAAGGCTGCTGCATTTTCACTGAGTGAGTTCATCATGGAGCGGGTTCCTGAACCAGCCATTTGTTGATCTTTGGACTTTTTTCTTCTTGGAGTTGAGCTTGTCGTCGTCTCTAAGCTGCGATGTGCAAACAGAAATTAATAGTTTCTTTACACCCTGATTTCTTTTGGCTTTTTTTAATATTTTTTTTTTTTTACTGCTCATAGCAAACACTTAATAGTAGGCTCATAGTTCAAAGTATAAAAAGCCACAGGGATTAAGTTCAAAAAATACATTAACTCCAACACTTACAGAAGCCGTGCTGTTCCGTTGAGTCGCTGTCCTCAGTGTTACTTACAGGTTTAGCAGCTCTGTTCCCGTCTCCACCTATTGCAGGCACCAACATGTAAACACTCTTTATGAATAGGTTTAGTAAAAGATTTATGGTAAATACCTGCTCGCTGTTTTTCATAGAATCAAAAGGACTCAACATTTTCACTGAACCACCCTCTTTTCTTTTTATACCATTTGAAGCCTATTGCGCTGCGTGGAACAGGCTGGTCGGCTTTTCAATCTAATGATGTTTGATTTGGCTCCCTCGGGTTGAGACTTGGAAGCTCTACGGTGGCCCTGTAGGACAAACCAGATTAAGTTTCATTAAAATATCACAAATTAGAGTGATCTGTTCGTAAAAAGTAAATGGTATGCTCGATGAAGAGTGGAAAAATACAATATTGGTATTTGTTGGCAGCTTCTCAACGGTGTTTCACATTGAGGGCCAAACAACAGAGGGAAATGGAATTGTCAAAAAGTCATACTTTGATCAAATGGGGGGACTACTGTTTTTATTTTTTTTAAATTAGGTTGAATTTTGCATAATATTCTTTTGTTTCCTGTCTTATGGCAGTGTTTATAAAATTGCTACAGTTGTTGTAAAGCACTTGTAAAGCGTTGCTTTTAATGCAGAGGTGGGTGGAGTAGCTAATATATTTACTCAAGTATGAGTAACGTTATTTTACTCAAGTACAAGTAGAAAGCAGTGAACAAAATAATTACTCAAGTAAATGTAAAGAGGTAGTACTTGGAGAAAATGTTACTTGAGTACTGTGAGTAACTGAGTGACTGTTTTTTTAATTTCTTTTTATTATATCAGTGCAAATATTAGATATACATTAAAAATCCTCTCTTTTGTACCTACCAGCATACCTACTGTATATCAACCATACATATTCTATTCACCCTCACACTCATACACTCGGTCAGATGTGCACAGCAACCACTGCCTTGCTATATAATAAAAAAACAAACAAGAAAACAGACAGACAGAGAGATATGCAAAAAAAACACACAAAAACAAAAACAAAAAACAGCCATGAACAGTCTGAGTGTTCTTGGCATAATGCTGCCATCAATGAGCTATGCTAATTAGTAACACCACTAACCATAACATAGATAACAGACAACATTATCGTTATTAATAATATAAATATGTCTATAAATGATCATCATTCATGATTATGATTTGGACAAATACATTAGTACGGGTCCCCAAACCTGTTCCCAGTGGCCCAAAGCTTTATTTCCAAGGCGAATATTTTCCAGATGTACATGTACTTGAGTAAAAACGACCCACCTCTGCTTTCATGTATGAAAGCACTTTATGAAGTTTGATTGATTATGGTCAGAAACACACCAAAAAGATACATCATCAAATATTCACAAAGGGGCCCTATATTACACCAAATGTACCATTTGCATGAAGAAAAACAAAAATAATCAGAAATGTGTTGATTTTAAATGAGAAGTTTGATTTATTTGGCACAGTCACACATGATTACTTTTAAAACAAAGGCAATTACAGTTTTGTCATAAAAAAATGTAATACAACTAAACTTGGACAGGATGTCCAATTAATCGTCCGCTCCATTTTACACTAAAACATGTCACTCTATGGCACTTGTCCCAATTGGCAGCTTTAACAACATTAAAAGAAGTCAAAGTTGTAAATAACTTGATGGGACATTATTTAGTAAAACTATAACACCTGAATTAAGTTCATGTTTGCTCTGTTTTCATCCACATTTCTCTATTGAGATTATCACGTGACAGATTTTAGTCCTTTCTTTTTTCTTATAAACATATTTAACCTAAATCTAGCGCTAATTGATATTATACCTCATTTTGTTCCCAGTTATTCCATATCTGGAGCTCGGGATCCCTCTGGTGGACTCCCACGGTATTACGGGAACTGACAAAGAGTGTAAAGTCAGTAATTGTAAATCATTCATTTGAGATTATGTAGCAAACAATCTAATCTAATTTTGAAGATATTTTTTGTAACTGTATAACTAAAATCTTTAGTAGCGCAGTACTGTAGTCGCCCACTGCTCCTGACGGGTCGCCCCAGCGGTAACGAAGGATGGTTCAAGTACAGAGACAAATTTCCCTACGGGGACAATAAAGTTACCTTAACTCACAAATTCTGCGTGAGTTCTGTTTGCTGGCAAGGTAACAACAGTTTGTCTTCCTGACTCCAGTGTTAGTGAGGAGTGTCAGCAACAACACGTCAAACGAGAGTGAAGATGAACAAAGCACTCAAAAGTCAAACACAACGTCTCACTTTCATTTTGCAGATGTCAATAAATAAAGTTTGATGATAATGTACAGTAACTATCAGCAAATGATTTGAGCCTATTTATATTTTAGGAGACTAAATCTAATGCAATTGAAAGACAATCAATACTGTGATTTCTGTCCAGATTATACCATTAGCACTTTTCTTCATATGGTGTGGCAATGCCCTGGTTTTTAATTTGGGGGAAAACGTTACAAAGATGTTATCGAACATCATGGAAAGAGCCACACCCTGCACTCTGAGGCTTCTTTTGTGGTGATACTTGCAAATTAAATCTAACAATTAATAACCGACGAATATTATTAGCTGGCCTTACAGTGCCCAAAAGATGGTTGTATGCCGATGGAAGGCAGCCTGTGACTGCAAGGGAATGGCTCCTGTCCTATAGGGATATAATTCAGTTGGAGCTCTCTGCCGCTCAAATTCATGGAGCAAACACTGAAACTATCTCATGCTGGTCTAATTTATTAAACACACTCAGACTGGATTAGATTTTGAGATATAAATCACAATGACACATTCAACATATCTTTGTGTACTCTGTATGGAGAGAAAGTGTATTATATAATTATATGTATTGTGTAAATTGACTGATGTATTGTACAAAGTCATTATGTATACTGCTATTTGCATGGATGTCTCTGACGGAGGAAATCAGCACCTTGTATTGCTCAATTGTACACTTTGCTATACTCATTGCTATATCAGTTCATCGCTAGAACAGTTCAAGTATTTCAATCTGGACACGGTATTTGTATTGTTTTGTTTTTCTTACTATGTTTCAAAGTATTTTTCTCATTTTGTAAGGGATTGCTTCAATTATGAGTTTCTCTGCCCATCACAAGGGAAATAGGGATGTGCGGAACAAAAAGGGGATGAAAAGGTGTGATCCATGCAAACAAGTGTGAAAAAGTAAATGCAATATAACACTTGAATAAAAAATGATCACAAAAAAAAGCAAATAATTTGGCTGGGAGTGGAGATCATAAAATAGAATTAAGTCTTTACTCGAGCCGACACATGGCTGTGCTCTGTGCGTCCAATGTTTGAGGGCCTTAAAGATTGTAATATACTGTGTCTCATCTTTGAATCTAATCCATTTCACTCTATTTCATTGTAGAAGCTCAACTGTATCTTTATCTTGTTAAGTTCCGAGAGGGTCTTGCTGTACTCCTCGCAGACCTGAGTCGCATAGTCTGTATCATATCTCCAGCTCTGCATCTGTGTTAGTTCTGTGGTGAGCAGGAACACTTTGAGAATGTGCTTCTCCAGCCTCATCAGCCTCACTCTGTCAGAATCACCCAGACGCCTGCGCAGGTTCTCACACACACGCTTTACCTCCTCCAACTCCACATTCAGCAACGAAAGTGTCCTTCGAAAGTCTCGTATAGACACGTTTACTGTATTTTCTGCATTATCTATCACTCTTATGAAGAATAAAAGAAATAGAAGCCCAATGAGTAATATAATAATAACTATGACTCCACCTATAATGGACACTAGGGATTCATCAAATTTTGAAACAAGAGCTATAGCGATATATGACACTAGTACAAACCCTATCAAGATAGGGAAAGCAGAAAAATGTTGTTGTTTTATTCTTTCATTCATTATCCTGCAGTTCTCCACACTTTGTTGCATCTGCTGTCGATGACGATTAAACAGACGGATGAAGGATGCAGCTTTTGGATTCAGTTGGCTCATGGACGGGCTGGGTTCCCTGTCCCGAGGAAGAGACGGGTCGTTTCCAAACATCATTCCAAATACCTGGTGCCAATGCGCTGTTTGTCGTATGAGCCTGGAGGAGGTGCTGGGTCAATTTATCGGACCTGCAAGTACAAAATGTTTTTTTCTTTAATAACCAAGTGTTAAGACAGTCCACTAATGCACTGAATCACAGTGTGAAACAAACAAACAAATACACCGTTTCAGTTCTAAGCCCAAAGATAAAATAGGTCTATATAAAATCAAAAGACCAAAACAGAATTATACAGTACCTAACCATGACCAAAATACAAAGGTTAGAGACCTGAATGGCTGAATAGAGACTAGACTTATTGGTCAAAGGCAATACTGAAAAGCTATAAACTAAAAGGTCTTCACAACTGACCACACACTCCTCCTCAGTGCAGTGTAAAACTGTCCAAATAAATGTCACTTTTTTTTCTCTCACTTTCTTGTTTATTTTTAAAGCATCCAAAGGAACAGGTTCAGACAGACTTACTGTGTCAGACTTCTCCCAATGAGTCATGCACCGTTAAGGTTAAGGTTTACTATTAATCCCCGTTGGGAAATTCATTCTCTGCTGGGGCAACCTGTAGGAGCAGTGAGCAGCCAGCGTAGGCCAGGCCTTCAGTCTGGCTCGTGGATCCAGCTGAAGCCAGGCTGATGGTCAGTTACACCTGGCCGCAGGATTAACCTATTGTACATGTTTTAGTGGTAAGGGAAGTTGGAGTACCTGGAGGAAACCAGTACAGATACGAGGAGAACATGCAAACTCCACACAGAAACGCCCCGTCTGGGGATCGAACCTGCGACCTTTTAGCTGTGAAGCACGAGCGCTAAACGCTACGCTACTGTGCCGCTGGCAAAGGCATTGAACTAAAGATCCTGATTGGAAACATTGTAAATAAAATGGTAAATGGTCACATTAATATTGCCCCTTTCTACCTGCTTTAGGCACTCAAAGTGCTTTACATCAAGGAACCAGTCACCCATTCACACGCTAATGTACGCAGGTAAGGTGAGTGAACTGTCTTGCCCAAAGACACAACGACATTGTTCACCTGTGGGATTTGAACTGCCAACTCTCCGGTCACAAGACGACCCATTCTACTGTTTGTTATCACTACACCTTCAAAAGCATTTTTCATCTATAGATAATTTTAATTGCCATGTTGAGAATTACTGTGTTTCAATCAATCAATCAATGGTTTTGTATAGCCCAATAACACAACAGGAGTTGCTTCACAGGGCTGCACTAAACATTAAAACAATGGGGAAAAAAACAACTAAAAATGTTACTCTATGTCCAAGTAAACATAATGTCCAAACAGAGGTATTGTCTAAAAAATAAGCAGTCAGAAACGTGCCACTCCTACACAGCTAAGAACAACAAAAACAGTTTGACAAAAGAGAACCACAGAAGGAGAGATCCACTCCCATGGACGGACTTTACCTTGTGAGTTACTTTAACGTAACAAAAATGCCAGTGAACTATTTATTCTTTGAACGAACATCTGAATATGTGAGGTGAAGTTTAGTTTTACTCTATCAAAGAAAAGGACTTGAGTTTGTTGAAAATTAGCACATGTGCTATAACACTTTAAACAATGCATCTGGTTCGTCCAATATTAATTGGTATGTCTATATTAAATAAATAAATAAACGAAAATGAAATGAATTTTCTCTTTACTATATTTATCTAAATATTTTGAGAGTGTGTTCAACATGTTACGAACAAACAGAAAATCCATAAATGTGACTTGTCACGCGTTTCAAGAAGTGTAGGAAATCTTTGGGGAGCTACATGGCGAGCTACTAGTTGGAGATACCTGGTATAGATTGACCCAGGGTTAATGGGAGTCCCTCTGCAGACAGGGCCGAATAACTAATTTTAAATAAATTTAGTTTTAGCGTTCTGTGTGGCTTTTTCATATGGTCCTTGTGTCATCTTGTGGGATTTCATCTAGAATTCCGCTTTTACAAATCAACCTTAAGTATGTGCCAGTGCCGCTGCTCCCCATACGCTGATAACGCGCTCTGCGTAGGGCACCGCGTCTCCGAGGGGCACCACATTGAGGCCAGTGTGACTGTACAGCATTGTATAGGAACAGAGCAGTGGTTTATTTAACACATCATTCTGACATTTGTGCAAGATGTTTTTGACTTCTTGCATAAATTTGGTAAATGCTTCTCTAACTTCTGGAGTTGTTCCCAGTGTTTGTCAACAGGCTATTGTCTTTCTCATCGTTCTCATTGAGTGTGGGCAGTTTTTTGCCAGCTACATTTGTAAAACTGCGGCGGAAATACTTCCATTATCACTGACTCCAAGGGCGTAACGTTTGGTTGAATATTGTGGGTTGTCCAGAGACAATCCCTTTCCGGGAATCTGGGACTCCTCCCCCAGAAGATTTGCACCAAATGCATCCAATTTCCTGCATTCTGGTGCATTTTAGCCTCATAAACGATCTTTAATAAAAATGCTTGGACAATAATCTTACTGAACTCAGTGACACTTTGGTCACAACAGTGAATAATGAATAAACAAACTGTATTTCTCTTTACTTAGTTTTTACTGTATTTATTTCATGTTGCAACAAATAAAGCAGAGAATTACTGGGCTCAACGCAGGAAATCTAAAAGTAAATGTTTGGGCAAAACATTTCTTCATGTTTAGACTTGGTTTGTTACATTTTGGTCGTACATACTGTAGATAATACTTGAAATAGACTGCAGTTTGTGTTCAAAGTATAAAAAGCCACAGGGATTCAGTTCAATAACAGGTTTAGCAGCTCTGTTCTCGTCCTCACCTATTACAGAATACGTTTTGTAAAAGATTTATGGTAAATACCTGCTTGCTGTTTGGCATAGAATCAAACGGACTCACTTCACTTAAACATCCTCTTCATTTTGGGGAATTGCTGTCCTTTCCTCACCACCTTCCTTGTTTTCTTTTTATATTCCAACCATTTGAAGTATGTTGCACTCCGGGGAACAGGTTGGTTGACTTTTAAATCTAATTATGTCTGTCTCCCTCAGGTAGAGACTGTAACTTGGAAGCTCTACGGTGGCCCTATAGGACAAACCAGATTAACTTAAATAAAAATCTCACAAATTAGAGCGCTCCATTGTCTTAGGTAATGGTATTGGGGTATTAAAGAAACAAACACAAAATCGCAAATGCAGTGCCCACCAAATATGAACGATGAAGACTGGAAAAATACAGTATTGGTGCAGCTTCTCAGAGGTGTTTCAGAATTTTGCGTATTATTGTTTTCTGTCCTGTCTTTGGCCAGTGTTTATTAATTTAAATAGACTTTTAAGTTGGTTCAAGTGGGTAGAATTACCAATATCAACTCAAGTACAAGTAAAAGTAGTCATCCAAATAATTACTCAAGTAAAAGTAAGAAATTACTTGGAGAAAATGTTAGTTGAGTACTGTGAGTACTAAATAGTTGTTTGAGCGAAAAAGTCTGATTTATTTTCAATGACGCTATTCATTTTGTGAAACAAGAAAGAAGAAGGAAGAAAGAAACTTCCCAGAAAATGGTATGAAAATACAGAAAAAACAAACAATAAGGAGCACAAGATAAACGGCATCTACTTAAAGCAGTACTAAGTAACTCGTGCCCCAAAGGGGCCATAAGCGCAACTGGTTAACTGCTCAAACAAATAAATAAACTAAACTAAACTAAACTAAACTAATCAAAATGAAGCATTTGCCGCTCACAGTGGAAAAACTAACACATATTTTTTACTCAAGTATAAGTAAAAAGTACTGTAAGATAAAAAACTACTCTAAGAAGTACAATTTCTTTTCTTTTTTTTAAAGTTACAGTTACAGCAATTACAGTTTTGTCATAAAAAATTGTATGACAATTAAATTGTCCGCCACATTTTACACTAAAACATATCACTATATGACCCAATGTCACAATTGGCAAATTCAACAACATTAAAATGATAAATAACTTGATGGGACATTTTGTAGGCATTATTTAGTAAAACTATAACATGTGAATTAAGTTCATGTTTGCTCTGTATTTAGCCACATTTCTCTTTTGAGATTATCACATGCCAGATTTCACCAGCAATTTGTTTTAAAGATTTTTTTTTTTTGTAACTGCAAAACCCGACATTTTAAATAAATGTAGCTTTGTTCTTGAAACGGGAGCATAAACACACGACACATGGCACTTTCTGCCAAAAACATAGACTTTACCACATCATTTTCTAAACATTTAAAATGTTAAATTCTAAACATTAGTGGCGCAGTACTGTAGTCGCCCACTGCACCTGAAGGGTCACCCCGGCGGCATCAAAGGATAGGTCAAAAGCAGAGACAAAATTTCCCCACGGGACAATAAAGTTTACCTTAACTCACAAATACCACAAGAATTCTGTTTGCTTATCTTGTTTGTCTGCCTGACTCCAATGTTAGTGGACTGGCTTTGTGAAGAGTGTCACGAACAACACGTCAGACAAGAGTGCATTCAAAAGTCAAACACAACATCTCACTTTCTTTGCAGATGTCAATAAATGAGTTTGATGATAATGTAAGTATTGGCAGATAATTTGGCCGGGAGTGGAGTTCATAAAATAGAATTCAGTCTTTACTTGAGCTGACACGTGGCTGTGCCCTGTGCGTCCAGTGTTTCAGGGTCCTACAGATTGTAATATACAGTACTTTGTCTCATTTTTGTATCTAATCCATTTCACTGTTTTCCAATGTAGAAGCTCAGCTGTATCTTTATCTTGTTCAGTTCCGAGAGGATCTTGCTGTACTCCTTGCAGACCTGAGTCCCACAGTCAGTAGAAGGTCTCCATCTCAATGTCTGTGTTAGTTCTGTGGTGAGTAGAAACACTTTGAGAATGTGCTTCTCCAGCCTCATCAGCCTCACTCTGTCAGAATCACCCAGACGCCTGCGCAGGTTCTCACACACACGCTTCACCTCCTCCAACTCCACGTTCAGCAACGAAAGTGTCCTTCGAAAGTTTTGTATAGACACATTTACTGTATTCCGATTTGCTACATTCTCAATTTCTGTTATGATGAAGAAAGGAAATAAGATTAAACAACACATTAAACCTATGACTCCACCTATGCTGAACATTATGAATCCATAGTGTTCAGCAAAAGCAAGAGACATACATGCCACAAGTGCAAACAATCCAAGGAACCCTATCAAAATAGTGAAAGCAGCATACTGTTGTTGTTTCATTCTTTCATTCATTCTCCTGCAGCTCTCCACACTTTGTTGCATCCGATGTCGATGATGTTTAAACAGACGGATGAAGGATGCAGCTTTTGGATTCACTTGGCTTATGGACGGCCTGGGTTCCCTGTCCCGAGGAAGAGACGAGTTGTTTCCAAACATCATTCCAATTACCTCCCAGATGAACATTAGTCTGAAGAAACTTGAGGTGTCAATACACTGTCGTATGCGTCTGTAGCTGCTGGGTCAATTTATCGGACCTGCAAGTGCAAAATATTTCTCTTTTACAACCAAACAGGAAGACAGGACAAACTGTTAAACTGCCACTGAAGTACCAAATGACAATGTGAAACAATCAAGCAAACAAGTCCAACGATACAAAATAGGTCTAAAACAGAAACAGACAGGACAAAGGCTAGAGACCTGAACTGCTGAACATAGACAAGGACTAAACTACATTTATTAGTCAAAGGCAATACTGACTAGCTATAAACTTAAATGTGACAAGTCTTCACAACCTACCACACATACCCCCATCGGTGCAGTGTAACATTTTCCAAATCCAAAAACCAAGACGTCCAAATAAATCCCTTTTTTTTCTCTCACTTTCCTATGTCTCTTTATACAGTAAGCGTCCAAGGAACAGGTTCAGACAGACTTACTGTGTCAGACTTCTCCCAATGAGTCATGCACTGGCAAAGGCAGAGTCCATTATTATTCAAACCCGGAAGACAAGACGCTTTGATTCAGTTAACTCCGCCCCTCTCTCCGCTCATTCCACATTTACAGTATTATAAATATAAATATCGCTGCAAAAAGGGAAGTTACTTCACATAATGCAGTTATAAGGAGTTGACATGTGCAACACAGTTTCATAAATGGCTAACACACACGCTAACACACGTTTTGATTGACTTACTGCTCAGCCTGGCTTCCCCAATATCAATGCCTGAATTTAGGCTGGGAACCAAACCATCTGATTGGATTGATGCCATTATCTTTATTAGGTCCTCTTTACTATCTGTTTGATTTGAATATTTTATTTCGAGCTACACAACACTGGCAAAAAAGCGAAAGAAAAAAAATAATAATAACATAGCTCGAAAAGAAGTGGGAATAATAATAATAATAATGCATCGGTTTTATATAGCGCTTTTCTGGACACTCAAAGACGCTTTACATTGCACTATTCATTCACTCCATACCTGGTGGTAGTAAGCTACTATTATAGCTGCCCTGGGGTAGACTGACGGAAGCAAGGCAACCAGTCTGCGCCATCGGACCTCCGACCACCACCAACCACTCACTCACTCGCTAGGCTTCCTGGTGTTCCCAAACGGTCTCCCATCCAAGTACAGGCCCTTCCCTGCTTAGCTTCCAAGGTCTGACGGGATTGGGCATAGCAAAGGCGGTATGGTAAGTCAAGCTTATTGACTCCCATCCATCCATCCATCCATCCATCCATCCATTTTCTGCCACTTTTCCGTTGTTGGGTCGTGGGGGCAGCTGTTGGAGCTGCCCAAATCACATTGCACCAGCCCCTATGGCTCCTCCTGCAGGTGGTCGGTCCACAGAAGGACGGCCTCATGGTTCTAACCGGGCCTGTTGGTCTCTCATAAGGGGCTTCTGAACCGCTCTTTGTCTGACCCGTCACCCAGGACCTTTTTGCCATGGCACGAAGCCCCCGACAACAGAGCCCCCAGGATCATTCGGGTGCTCAAACCCCTCCACCACGTTAAGGTGGCGGTTCCGGGAGGGGACCCCCATTCATATCCTTAAATAATAATAATGTGGTTGCAACAATAACAATGTTTAGTCCTCATTGTTTTAATAAACAATTAGGTTACATATTTACAACAAATGCAACAATGCATTACATTAAGTCAACATTTACAGTATGTTACACTTTATAACAATTGTATAATTTTTGTTTCTTATACCTTATTTATTACCATGTTAGTGTTACTCTTATTCATCATCATCATCACAACCCATAAAGCATTACTTTGTATCAAAGTGCTTGAATGATACATAACATAATCCACATTTATTCATGAAAAGTATAGTATTGATAGACTGATTGATGCTCGTGATAACAAGATTAATCGTAATGTGTGTTAAAAGGAATCGAGGTTCTTCTTTTTTCTTTTTTCTTTCCTGTGTCTGGACCTGCTGCCAGAGGGGTGCAGCCCCCGAGCAACCGGACCATCATTTGTTAAGTGTCCTATGCTGTGCATTAAAAGAGACAAGACTTAGGAGTCTGCTGCCAGAAGATGCTTTCCTCGAGCCGCCGGCCCCCACTTGTCTGCCCTGTACTACGGGTTATGTTGAATGCGGAAATACATGAATACATAAATGAGAATTGAAATCCTTTTTATTACCATCAGCACCAATACCAATCCCGCTGTCTGAATCGATTTAGTTTGTTTCTAAGAATAAGATAATGATTGTTATATATTAGTGTAATGATGATAATAACACAACAGCAATAGCAATAACAATGGCAATAACAATTACCCCACATAATCTATTCTTATAATATAGTCACATACATCATTGATCACCAGCATTAAAAAAATAAAATACATAAAAACAACAACAAAAAACCAACCAAGTCATATAGTTAATATAAGATATTACTAATACAATATAGTCACTTAGTTTTTCTTATTTACTGAGTTATAGGTTATGTCCTCTTATAATAATAATAATAATAATAATAATAATAATAATAATAGTAATAACAACAACAATAATAATAATAATAATAATAATAATAATAATAATAATAGACTTCATCATTAGTTGATCTGTCCTTTAAAGTATATAGCACTTTCTTTCCATTTTTTTTATATCTTGATTTGAAATGTTGAATATTTGGACATTGCTTGAGCTCTGCCCCCAATTTGTTCCAGAGTTTAACTCCACATACAGACACACACATACTTTTCCTAGTGGAAGACACTGCTTGGATCTTAAAGTTATCACACCCCCTAAGGTTATAGCCCCTTCTGTGCGTGTAAAAAGCATTTGTATCCTTGCAGGTAGCACACTTTTGTTAGCTTTAAATAGAATTTGAGCAGTAGAGAAATAAACTGTGTGGAGTTTGTCAATTTTGTACTCGCAATTGCCCCCTCAGGCCAACGCGTAACTGCAGCCTCAATGATAAGCTCGTGCATGAGGCGCTCAGGCTTTACGAGCACCAGTCCCGTCCTGGTCAATTTACAGATTGGCGTGACTTCAACTGAGGTAAGAAACGTTACTGTTTTGTAAGATACCAAATCAATTTGAGTGAATATTTTCCAAGATGCGATACTTGAGCAAATGCATAGCAAAGTGAATCGAGTGAAGAAGCCAAATAATACAGATAACGAATGAATGAAGTTTGAACGAGGAAAATAATACTATACTATATACTTTGTATGCATAAATGTAGGCCTAATTGTAATAATAAAACAATTCCACGGGTAGAAATGTTACTAGAAAAGTCAAAATCGTCTCTTCAATCCCCTGGGCCCAATAAACTATAATGTGTAAACTATGCTTGTAAACAGCACATGTCCAGTGTTTACTTTCTGTAGTCCTTTATAAATCCGTGAACAGTCACTCTTATTTAGCGGCCAAGAAAAGTTAACATTAGCAGAATTATTTTTGTAACCACTGTTACCACTCAAATGTTTTGTAGGTACAGCACAATTACTGTTATTACTGACACTATCTGTAGGTATGAAACTATTAGATCAACTAGTTGGGTAACTTCAAAATATGATTATTTTATGGCTTGTTTCAGTGAAGTTTATACAACATGCACTGACAGTCGGACACTGTTGTTTTGAAAGCATCAACAACACTTTTCCCCCACGTATTTAGTAATAATTTCTTACCTTTCAAGCAAAAATTATGTTAACTGCGGGTCTTTTGTCATTGAGATTCTCTCAACATGTTCCGATGTTTACTCTGGTTATTTGCCTACGCCGATCAGACTCGACTTTTGCCCTTTTTGTCTCAGTCGAATAAACTCTTTGTTTCTTTTTGTTAGTGGGGGTCTGGGCTGGAGTTTCACCGGTACTTGTGGCCATACCGCCTTTGCTATGCCCAATCCCGTCAGATCTTGGAAGCTAAGCAGGGAAGGGCTGGTTAGTACTTGGATGGGAGACCGTTTGGTAACACCAGGAAGTCTAGCGAATGTAGTGAGTGAGTGAGTGAGTGAGTGAGTGGTTGGTGGTGGTCGGAGGGGCCGATGGCGCAAACTGGTAGCCTCGCTTCTGTCAGTCTACCCAGGGCAGCTGTGGCTACAATAGTAGCTTACCACCATCAAGTATGGAGTGAATGAATAGTGCAATGTAAAGCGTCTTTGAGTGTCCAGAAAAGCGCTATATAAAACCGATGCATTATTATTATTATTATTATTACTTGAAGCCGGTCTCTTCTTATTCTCCGCTAAATCCATCCTTCCAGAGTTACCTCTTGCTCGGCGGCTTCAGTATGGAGAAGATAGCTAACGCTACATCCGAGCGTGAACGTGCATGACGTCATTACGCTGTTTGCTTGTTCGACCCGAGCATAGACTATGCAAGTGACTTTACAGGCATGTAGAGGCAATCGCGGTGAAAGGGCCAGGGCTCATTCTACTCACCAGGGAATTGCTGGAGCATGTATGAGGAAGACATTTTAAATTTGTATATATTTATTTGTGGTGAAACCTATGTAAAGTCCCTTTAACTTAACATTTTTGGCCAAAAAAGGGTTAAAAATATTTGGTATGTAAGTGTCAACCAGAAGTAGTTCTATTAATCTGAGATTTTAAAGTAGAAAGAAATATCAAAGTACAGTGACCTTATGGCTGTTAAAAGTAGAGGCCACTTTTGGGGCCTTACGGTGAGAGTGATTGTTTTCTGGGCTCTGGAAGGCTAATTTATTAAACTTAAATAGTCAAAATAAACTTCTTCAAAAATGATGCAAAATGAGCAACATCCAGTGAAAATGCCACTGAAATGCAAATGTACACAAAAAGTCCCAGGGTTTTGTATGTCAGGGTTTCCTTTAGAAATCGGAATTCCTTCATATAAAATATGTACAATAGATTTATTCTATAGCTTGACAGTCCTGTCCACCAGACCTGGAACAAGATCTGGAAATGAGTTTATTCTCCGGGCATTCACCCATTTGAAGGATGGTCCAAATGCAGAAGACAAATAGGGACAATTACAAATACAAGTGGCTACAATAAAAAAGGCCATACCGGCTTTGCTCTGCCCAATCCTGTCAGACCTTGGAAGCTAAGCAGGGAAGGCCTGGTTGGTACTTGGATGGGAGACCGTTTAGTAACAGCCTAGCGAGTGAGTGATTGGTGGTGGTCGGAGGGCCCGATGGCGCAGACTACCCCAGGGCAGCTGTGGCTACAATAGTAGCTTACCACCAGGTATGGAGTGAATGAATAGTGCAATGTAAAGCGTCTTTGAGAGTCCAGAAAAGCGCTATATAAAACCGATGCATTATTATTATTATTATTACTATTAATATTAATAATACTAATTTGGAAAAACGGCATCTATCCATTTAATATTGTGAAGGCGTTGTTTATAGATTAGGGGAATATGGAGCAATGTTAAGGCACGTTCACACCTAACCGGACGAATCGTGATACCGCTTCTATTATGTCAAGTGAAATGGTTGCCATCAGTCGTTCACATTCACTTCAAAAGGGGCCACTGCTTCTGTGTGATTCTGAAAAACACAAAACTGTGCGCTGTTTTAATAAAGTTGTGAATGAAAATTGTCTTCCGATCCTATGCTTTAGTGACAGTGGAATAGTTTTATACCTTTCTCTGACACTTAACACAAACCTCGCCGCCTTCATCCCTCCTGCTTCTACCGGAAACAAGTTCAATATGTGTGCTTTGGAGTGTGCAGTACCTGTCTGTCCAGCGATCATGTCATGATAAAATACCATTCAAAACAATCCAGTGCATTCTTTAGCATATGGTGTCTGTGTCCGTGCCACGCACAGTCATCACGTGTGCGCGGCTGCCACATTGACTCGCACCTGCCGTGGCATCCGCATTTGGTGTGTACTGTATGCAGCTTTAAGGACATTTATTGTAATGTGTGTTGTATTTGATTGTTGAGAGCTGAGCCCTTTCAAATAGTCACAACCAAAAAGAAAACATTAATGTCTCTTAAGCGAGAACTCAAATAGAACCTCTTCTCTTCCACATTAAGATAAGTTGACACAAAAACACTCACCCACCTAAGTTATTGGTTTTATTCAATTGAAACATTCCTGTATAAAATGAAATGTCACAAAGATAAGAGCAAATATGTCAAGAGACAGATCTGTTATAAAGGAAATATCTCAACAGTACAAACAAGCAAACAGTACTGACAAAACTTAATTTGAAGCATAGTCATTTTCTAAAGCATTTTCTTCTTAACCAAGTTGACAGTAGCATTATATCAGAGTCAGATCTTGGCTCTTTTATCATCACTTGTACATTTGTAAAAACTCATACGCACTTTTATCTTCTCCAGGTCATGCAATATCGCCTCGTACTCTTTCTGCACGTCCATCATCGTCTCTAGGGTCACTGTGTCTGTGAGGCTCTCCATCCGACCCAGCAGCTCTTCGATGCTCTCCTCGAGTCTCTCCAGATTCTCTTTTTCTAATCCACTCCCTAAACTCCCCTTCACATCTTCACAGCGCTGCTTTAGTTTCCCGAGTTCAACGACCAGCGAAAAAATGGTCTTTCTAAACTCCCGCATGTACAAGTTATTGTCATCTAGAGTTTTCTTGTACAGAATTATGACCAAATGATGAACACAACGGCAAAAGAGCAAGCTTCCCGAAGGTTAAAAGTAAATTAGCATAATCATTCTGTACGAAGTAATATACAGACATACAAGTAAAGACAAAGGCAAATAATCCTCCCACTATTAAGCCTGCAACAAAAACAAGGGAAAACAGTCTACGATTAGACTTGAGCTGCCAGTGACGCACACTTGTTTTAATCTTAGCATGGCGTGAGTCGAAAAGGTCGATGAAGGTTGCTGCATTTGCACTCATCAGGCTCATCATGGGCTGGGTTTCTGATCTTGAAGAGCATCTGGCCATTTCTTGATCTTTAGACTTTTTCCTTCTCGTACCAGAGCTTGTTGTTGTCGTCGTCTTCTGCTGGTCGAACAGTAATGAAGTCATGTGGTTGGTTACTGCTCCTGCTGCTCCGTGTGATCTGCAAGGAGAAATAAAAAATAGTTTTCTTCGGGATACTCTCTTATTTTTGTCACGAGTCATCACAGTGACTCACCTGAAGTCACAAACTTTCAACTGGGAAACAATGTTCTAGTAAACTGGTTCTCAACGGGATGATCAGACCAGTTGATAGTAGGCGACAAATAATATTTACTTTTGAGTGATTATTTGTGTCCTGTTGCTTATGCCTATAATTGTATTCTGTAGTAACTAAAGTGCTCTTTAACTGGTACTACCCACCCACCTCCTAAAGAGACCAGTTTTAACCTTGGCCTTGGCTTAATCTGGATTAATCCTATTTTACTTCATCCCTCTCTTTTTTGTTTTAAAGTTAAGGTTTTTAGTCATTGTTAGCCTTTGCAGACATGCTCTGCAATATTTGGATCCATTTTAGAAACTTAAAAAAGAATGCCTTCTTCTTAAGTATACAAAGGCAGGAATAGATTTAAATATTATAATAAATAAGTAAATATAAGTACACTTACAGAAGCAGCCTTGTTCCGTTGAGCCTCAGTCCTCAGTGTCATGAGACAGGTTTGACTTTGCCCTGTTTTATGACTTCAGCTTTGGATTTCTCGACTCCACCTTTTACAAGTACTAACATGCAAACACCAGGTTTAATAAAATACGGTAAACACCTGCTTAATGTTTGTCGAGGGCAAACATTGGGCCGAGGCAGCGCCGGCTCCAGAACAAACTGACTGAGGGTGCATTTGAGTTTCAAAAGGGTGCAAATAGACTTTCTCGCCATGGAAATACATTGTGATGCCATTAAAACTGAGGGTGCAACATTTCAAAATGAGGGTGCAATGCACCCTCTTGCACCCCCGTAGATCCGGGCCTGGGCCGAGGACCGAAAAAGTCAAACAACATTTGATTTGGTCAAACAACATTTGATTGGGTTTGGTCAACTCTTTTAAGCATGTTGACCGGTATGTTGCCAATTTCGTTTTAGATGTTACACTGTAGGTCTTAGGTCCATGGACGATATAAACCAGGGATTGCAGAAGGGAAATAATCACAGGCTAAATCAGTCGAGCGCGCAGGGAGATCAGTCGCCTGGGGAAGACCTCTCCCCCCAAAATCAATTAAAATAGTTTGTATGGGTGACAAAGTTCAACGTAAATGTTTTAAGATTCAAGAGTTTGTTTATTTGTCTCGGAAGAAATTTGTCTTGGACACACAGGGTGCCACATAAAATAATTTATACAATGACGTAATGGCAAGGACATACCATTCATACCATTCAATACAGAACATCACAAACATTACACAACATTTATCTTTGGCCCGAGCTCAGGAGACCCACCAAAATGGGAACTGAGTTCTTATACTCTCGTTCTCTTCAACGAATAAGGCGTCCAAGGGTCAAGTTTATGCGGAAAACTTGGGACAGACAAACATCGTTCAACATTTTGAGGTGTTGTAACGGTTCTCTTTGGTCCTTTCTTTCTTTTGGACACATTCCTTGTTTCCCTGAAGGACCCACAATAAAACAAATTTGCGATCAGGAAAATGGTCTCGGAGAACAAATTCAAAGTGATGACAAAGTGGGTGCATGCAAATGAAACTTGCCATCAGCCCCTTCCATTGGGCCCTCTTCCATCCCACTGTGACCCTCCTCAACATCACCACAAATAAGGAAGTTCCCACTATGTAAAGCTTTAATGTCAGTACCAACACATGTAAAGCACATACAGCATAACAGCACAGATAATTGGATGTTTTTAATTCTCTCAAACATTTAGTGCAAAGGAATACACTCGCATTAGCCAGCTTAATGTATCTTCACCAAGTTGCTGTGTAGCAGCTCAGTCGTATCTTCATCTTGTCGAGTTCAGAGAGGGTCCTGCTGTAATCCTCGCAGACCTGGGTCACGCAGTCTGCAGACGCTCTCGGCCTGAGCTCCTCTGTGAGCAGAAACACCTCCAGAACGCTTTGCTCCAGCCTCATCAGCCTCACTCTGTCTGAACTGCTGAGACCCCTGCGCAGCTCCTCACACAAACACTTTACGTCCTCCAACTCAGCGATCAGCAAAGAAATCGTGTTCCTGAACTGTTTAATACACGCATTCACTTTCTTAACACACGTCCTTCTATTCATGGTGTGGTTGTAGTAATAGAGAGCTGGTAGAACAACAGCGACAGTGAGAATCTCCAGCACAGAACTGGCACCTGCAAAATACAATTTGATGGCTAAGAACACTACAGTTATTTCGTACAAATATATTCCAACTAAAATGGCGTATTTCCATTTCTTCAGATCCTCAATTTCCGCTGTCATCCGTCTGCTTTCCACCAAGAAACTCTGCATATTTTCGTAATGTGCATCGTAGACTTTGATGAAGGAAGCTGCAGCAACGTTGAGTTCATTCATAACTCTACGACTGTTGTGTTTTTATTTATGTATAAGTGAGTTGTCTTTGGTCGGTTCTTTTTACCAAATGGGCTTTAAAAGTGGAGCTACCTGCGAAAGAAAGCATAAATATTAGTTAATACACATTTTGTCTTAATGAAGCTGAAGAAGCGATTCAAAGATTGTATTCACTTTGTTCCAACATCCTGACCGAATATCACTGTTTGTCAGTCACACCCCTGTCGCTCAGACACTTAAAAGTACTTCTGATTGTACAAAAGTCTCTTCATGGCCTAACGCAGTACATCTCTGACAAGTTAGAGCCGTCAACTGTCAACAAACCCTGATTTCTGGGCTTTACTGCGGAGGAGGTATCCGGGAAAGGAGGTATCCGGGAAAGACTCGTTTTTCTATTCACCGAGTCCTGGCTCAACTGTAAGGCGGAGTTTCACAGGTGACCCTCAGGTGAAGAATGGCGTCAGAGCCAGTGGACAAGGACAAAGATGAAGATGAGAAGGGGCGAGAGGAGGCGGGAGCGGAGGGAGCTGCGCAGGAGGAAGAGGAAGGAGGAGAAGCTGACCAGTGCGGGACACCCTGCTCTGAAACAGCGACAAACCCAGGAGGCGGTGCACTGTTTCAGGGGAGTGGTTAGATTGGCGCCTTTGCTTTCCATCCCGGTGGCCTCTTTCACGTTCCTGGACTAATTTTATTTCTGTTTTTTTAAGGTTTCTGGTAGGTTTTCTAGATGGAATGCATGTAACCATGGACACACATCCATCAGCAGCGAGAACCTACATCTTGGAGGCCACTGGGATGGAAATTAAAGGCGCCTTTGGTGGCCACTCATACAGCCACTGGGTCACTCAAAGGGCAAATACGCACTAATATTAACTATTCCCCCCCCCATAAAAGTTGCATAATGTACCTTTAACTTTAATAAGTTTGTGTCCTGTTTGAGCAAAGTGCTATTTGACCTGAAAATAAAGTGGCAGAGCCTATAGTTACTGTGTTAGGTCAGGTGAAGGAGTGGACCAGAATCTGTCCCTTATATTAACCGACTTTTAAAAACCATCTAATCACAGCACCTTTCACTTTCCAACGCACGAGTCTCTCAGAAAAACATACAAGAACAGTTGGTGTTTCTCACATCTTAAATCACATTTACTATTGCAATATTAAAGGGCCTAAACCTATGAAAAAAGACCTGACATGACAGTAATGTAAAACGTGTTTGGAAACTAAAATAAACATAAATACACACACACACACACACACACACACACACACACACACACACACACACACACACACACACACACACACACACACACACACACACACACACACACACACACACACACAAGGGCCTTTAAGGTCTTTGGAAATGCCAGAATTTGCGCATAATATTATGACTCAGGTTGCCACCTACTGGCCTTTGTTTGAATTGCTATTTTGAAAAGCCCATCGTCATTTATAAATGAGCTCATAAAACTGCTGATTAGATGCCATTAATTGAACCTTAGAAGTTCAGGCTCAATATTTCTTTTTTTCTTTGCTTTGTATCATACATTTTTACTTCTACTTGAATAATATTAGGCTTCCTCATTCCTGCCTGATCCTACTCTCACCACTGAACACGGATTTGTTTTATAAAGTTATTCTCAAACATTTAGCTGTTCCTTTTGCCGTGCAGTTATTTGGTCTCACCTTGCTCTCCGCTCCATCTGACTCCAGTCTTCCTTTGTTTCGATAAGAAATATCGTTGTTATGTTGCACCTCTGTGCCAAAGCAAAGCAGCTGATTTTGTGACGCAGGTTCACAGAGTTATTTTAAGTTGACTCACCTCGCATGACCTCCCATTTGGGCCGTCACCTTGGGAGGAGTCTGTATCACCTGCTTGATGGAAGTGCAAACATGAAAATGACCCAAACCCAAAATAAGCCTATATTTCCATGACTGTTTCTAACGCTAATGCTTCTTAGAATCATGGGCCTACACAGAGATGTTTGGAGCAGAGGTAGAATAATTTTACTACGACAAGTTAAAGCAGAACATTTCAGGTTATATGAGCTATATCACAAAGGAAAATGTCCTAAAACTCATCAACTGATAACTCTCATCCTCTTCATGTTGAATCATCTTTTCTCACGTATTTTCTCACTTATATAGTCAGAGGTGGGTAGTACTCAGATACATTTCCTCAAGGACATGTACCTTTTTGAAGTAACTGTACTTTAGAATTAGTTTTTTACTTCCACTTGAGTAATATTAAAATGAAGTTTCAGGACTCTTGAGTAAAAAAAAAGTAACTTGTGACACTGTGAGTAAATATTTAAATTAAAAAATCTTCATTTTGACGCATATAATGTATGCATTTTATGTTTAAAAAAACCCTAATTCACTAATTTTAGGTGTTTGATGAAAAAATGTTTTGTTTCTCATAATTTGTCACAATGAAACATTTATCAGACTTTTACGCTCAAATAGTTACTCAGTACTCAAAGTACACAAGTACAATTTTCTCCAAGTACTTTTTGACTCTTACTTGGGTAATTATTTTGGCTACGCTCTTATTATAGTTAAATAATGTTGTTATATCAGTTTGATACAATGCATGAACAGGTTGGTCGGCTTTTGGATCTAATGACGTGTGTTGGAGTAACTTATTACGAGAGTAACAAGTTACAAAAATATATTACTTTTTTACAGGAATATAACCAGGGGTTAAAGTGGGCAGGAACGGTCGGGAACGGCGTTCCCGCACCTTCGTGTGAAAGTTAATGATTGCCACTTGCAAAAGTCTGCCGGTGAGATAAATCAATGCAATAAATACTAGGTTGGGTAGTTTTATTATTAATTTGCTGAAGCTGCGCTGGACAAAAGTCCACTCTTCAGAATCTGGAGAAATAATCATAAGATCAGCAGCAGGTCAGTCCGCTCCTCATGCGTGCAGGTTTAATGCGCCTCAATATAACAGCATTTATCACGAAATAATGAACTTTATGGACATAAACTAATCCATAAACGGAGTCTACTCTTCCCAAGCTTTAGGCCGCTTTTTATTTCGCATCAATCAGCCTCATATTTTCGGTTTTACAAATTAATTTAGGAAGCATAATGAAGAGAAAAGGCGATAAACAGTGCGGCGTTACGGCGCAATGTCGGCCTTGTTCACAAAGTATTTGCTCTGATCTGATCCTCTGAATCTGCCCGCGGTTAAAAGTAACAATAGAGTCATGAATCCAGGCTAAAGTTGAGTCTTTAGACTCGTGTGGAGCCTGTGTCTCCTCCTCACTGCTGAGCGCGATGAGCAGCTACAGACGGAGGAACAACAGGGGCTGAGCTGACACAGGCAGCATAGGGACTGGGGCCCCACAGCAGAGGGGCCCCACAGGGAAACATTTACACAGGATTTTGACAGTAAATTAAAACAATAAATACATAGATAAAATAATAAAAGTCTATTTGCAGCTATCAAAATCAGTGTTGCTTCTTTCTTTCTTTCTTTCTTTTTTTTTTTTAGGAAAATAATCATAATGTTGACCGTTCTGATTCTCATCACTGAATAAGGCTAATTCAAACAGCATATTTTTGCCTTAAATACACCAGATTGCACAAAATTGTATCTGATTATTTAAAAAAATTCCCGGGTAGGACTGGCTGTTGCTCTAATTTTCTGGGAGTATCTCAAACAAGAGCACATATAAAGAAATCTTATTCTGTGAAATGGTTTAAAACTTATTTTTAAAATAAATCAATTAAAAGTAATATAAAACACCTTCTGTTACATGTAATATACACACAGCCTTTCATATATCGACCTAATGTAGCGTTCTGAGTCTTCGAGATTAAAGTTCCACCACCTCCCAAATCCACTTTAACCACTGAATATAACATATTGCTTAAACAAAATACAGTAATATATTAACTCAAGTTGCAAGAGCATTTAAATATATGAACAAAAAAATGGCAAACTCTGCCCAAATAAATGCAGCACCAAATCACGTTGGACACTGGCATGTAAGAGCTGCAATGCGGTGGAATTATTACTGTTTTCATTCATTCATTCATTTATTTATTCATTCCGGGCAGACAATGGCAACAACAAAAAACAAAAACATACAGCATGCAAATAAAACGATCCATTTCCACCCGAAAGGGAGTGAGAAGAAGATAACTTATTAAATCCCACCCAATGTTAAAAGATGGTTACAGTTGTCCAACAAATCTTTAAAAAAAAAAAGAAGAGAGATTGAATCTTAAGGTCAGAAATACAAGTTATTTCACCAAACGTTTTTTAAAGATGCACATATTAGTCCAAATATACAATTTTATTTACATCAACAACACTGCCCAAAAAGGAAAAAATAATTAAGACAATCAGAAAGCTTATTAAAAAAATATAATCCAAGTGAATACAGTACGACCATAGACCCGTTTTGGAGATAACAAAGCAATTTTTCTCCAGCAGTGCAGCTTTGTTTGTTTGTATTTGACGATACACCAATGTCACATGCATTACAAAGAAAAAAAAATATTGTTATTTTTCCACATTTTCTAAATTAGTTTTGACAATATGTTGCCCACCTCTACTGATTATTGTTAGCCAGAAACATGAACATACAAGAAATTCAAGTCATCATTGTATATGCAGTGAAAGTACACGTTAACAATAAACTAAGGAGAAGTATTGTGACAGACTGCGACCCCCGATATTACTATTGTAAAACGTAACCAGCTTTTATAGTAATTTAGTGATGTTTATGTAGATACTATGACGTTTGGCTGAATGTCCACAGTGGCGCAAACGGTGGAGCGTCTCAGTCTCAGTAGTGATTACAGTGGTGAAATGTTGTCTTGCCTCCCAGCACAGATTAAGGTTGTTCTTTGAGGACAGATGATGATCAAGTCTCATTGTCAAGGCTGCCGTGCGATGGATTAGCAGAGTCCACACAATGCCTTGCCTACAATGTGTATGTGTATGAATAAAACACGTTCAGTGCAGTCCTTGAGCAGGTTCAGCCGGTCCTTCACTCTTTGTAAGTAAGGTGATCAACTCATTTATACTTTTGAATGTAGAAAAGGCCTTGTCAAACTGCCAGTGTACCTGTTTCACACAGTCTGCCGTGACCGTGTTCTCGAGCTGTTCTTGGAGCAAAAACACCTCCAGAATCTTCATTTCCAGTTTCATCAGCTTCTCTTGTTCACATCCAAATGTCTCTTCCCGCAGTCCTTCACACAAATGTTTCACTTTTTCCAACATTCTGTTCAGCAACAAAACAGTTTCTTTAAAATCTTTCATTAAAACTTCCACTGAGTCAAAACATTGGATCTTTTCGCTTTGCTGATTCAATCTAAACCACATAAATAACGCCAACGGTAAAGTCAGGAGTGCAGACAAAGTAGTTAGCACAACAGTTCCCAGTAAACCAAACACTGCTAATAATCCAAGAATTACTTTCTCAATAGATGCCCTCTCATTTATGGACTCAATCTTATGATGATGACGAAAGCATTCAGTCACCATTTGATCCATCTTCGCCAAGTTGGCATCAAAAACTTTGTTGAATGAAGATGCGTCTTCCTTAAAGTTCCTCATAAGTTCACTCACAGGTTTGACTGCCTCTTCGTGCCTGGTTCTCTTTGCCATTTTACTTTAGTTTCTCCGAATAGTCCAAATGTGATGTGCACTGCGG
The DNA here is from genome assembly GCA_007210695.1 of Neogobius melanostomus. Classification (NCBI taxonomy): domain Eukaryota; kingdom Metazoa; phylum Chordata; class Actinopteri; order Gobiiformes; family Gobiidae; genus Neogobius; species Neogobius melanostomus. Next base: position 29,113 of record VHKM01000449.1, on the reverse strand, counting down.
AACAGACTGGTGAGGTTTGAGTTAATGGCGTTGGAGGCTCCACCCATGAGCACAGGTTCACTTCGCTTTTACTGTTGCCAAAGGTCATGGAGTGAAGCCTGGCACAAATTCTTTCTAGACCAATAGGCTACACAAATTAACATGACATATATTTGTTCTAAGAATAGTACAAGTGATGGCAATGTACAAAAATTCTGTACAAAATCCCTAAAAGTACAGGGATTGTTACTCCAATTTCACACGAAGTTGGGCAGAAAATAGTTAGACAAAGTACAATCATTTTCTAATCTTAAAGTATAGAAACTATAAACCTTCCCAGACCAGTTTTATCTCGTAATAATTACTGCTCACTCACTGAATTAATTAAAACAAAATGCCCAAGACCACCTCACATGAAGCCCTCTGCAGAAGAAGCTAAAGCATTCAAGAGGACAGGAGGGGCGTACCGGTCAGTATGCAAAACGATTAAAGACTTGATTGTCTTAAACAATGAAAAGGCCTCCTCAAACTGCTTGTGCACCTCTCCCACAGTCTTTGTTGAGACCGTGTGCCGGAGGCTGTTGATGAGCACAAATAACTCCAGGATCTTCAGCTCCAGTCCCATCAAGGTATTTTTCTCCGCTCTACAAGTTTCAACGCGCAGTTCTTCACACAGGCACTTCACTTTCTTCAACTTTTTGTCCAGTAATCCAACAGTGTCTCTGAACTCCAACATTAATCTTCTCATAGCCTCCAAACAGTCCCTCTCTTTGGCTTGATCAACAGCAGTTACATATATGCACATAGCAAAGATGATAATGAAACTAGGATAGCAAATGAACGTCCGATGCCGATCTGTTCCTCATAAAATGTATAAAAAAGGAGCATTCCGAATAAAACTCCGATAGATGCAACTACTTTGTAAAGAATATAATTACATTGTATCTGCTTCACTTCAGCTGAGGTTTGCCTGCAACTGCGCACAACCTGCTCCATCTTCACTTTATTGGCCTCAAACGCTCTGGTGAATAAAGCCCCGTGTTCTCGAAAGTTCTTCATGAGTTCAGTTTCAACCTCTTCAATGTGAGAAATGTTTGCCATTTCTATGAATGTTTCTCCCAGCTTATAGTCAAGTCGCAAAAAAAAAAAAATCTTAAACCTATGCACCGTGAAACTTGCCCGGCCAGCCACTCCTGCGTAACCATTAATCATTAACCTAGTACCTTGTTCAGTCTGACATTAACTTGGTCAAGCCAGCTCTGATAAGACATGTTATGTAACGATGACTTGCAATGTCTACACCATAGCTTCAATACTTCTTCAAACGGTTTTATATAAGCTTTATCATTAATAAGCAGATATTTATCTTCACAGACGCTTGTTTGGCTTCCTCATGTGGCGACCGTTTGCAGGATTTGGAAAAAGTGCCTACGGGAGACCGGGGCTCATCAACACATCACTCGAGAGCCACACTTAAATTAAGCTCAAACCCTTGATATTGGTCTTGCTTCCTGTGTTGTATCTTATAGCATTAAATAGTTATTAACCATCAAAGATAGGAAAATCGACTGTGACACAGCGTGCCCCATGTGCAGGGGAGATTGTCACAATGTGTGGGGTTGCTTGTCCCTGTTGTTATTAATGGTTTGTTTGAGACTTGAGATAAAAAGACAAAATAGGTTTTTAAATACTCACCAATAAATGCCTGATGTGTCTCTCCCACTGATTAGAAATCCACTGTTATGAGCTTAAAATGCAGGAAATCACCCAGTGCTGTAAATGATGTGCTCAACAAACAATGAATACGATCATAAAAACAAATAGACACAAAAACAAATTTCCTCTACCATTTAAACTTCGTGTGACAACCAACCCCTGACCCAACTGTGACAACCAGCCCCAGCTGACCGCCTGATAAAACGTTTGACCTCTCACATGACTTTGAATACTGCTAAAGTGGCACTAGCCCACAGTTAGCCTTGCCCAATAGCTTCTTCTGATTGTGATAAAACAAACATTTGCAAAATGTTCATCAACAAACTGAAAGCTGTAGACAGAATACAGTCACTTACCTGTCCGCCATGTCATAAACCTCAGAAATAAGAGCCAAACGTGATTTTGTAGACAACTGAGAGCAGCGAGGGAGATGTTTTCCATTAGTGTGTATTGGGGCTGCCGGGTTGGAGGCAGAGAAAGTTGCAATTGTGGTTTTCTGGCCAGAGACACCAGGGGAGATGAAAGACCCCCCGATCATCCCATTAACACTTGTATTATCCTCAGAGGGATTACGAAAAGGATTTATTAAGGTAAACAAGTTACTTAGTACTGCTTTAACTAGATGATTTTTCAGAAACGACTCACCTCCAGGTTTTCAACATGAAAACATCTGACAGTTGGAAAATCGGCCAAACCCACACAAAAACACAAATCCTCTCCTCATTTCAATGTTTTTTGAGTGAATGAAAACATTACAGCAGGAGAATCATGAGATTAAACTTGATGTTCATGTTGCACCCATGAAATGAACCACCAGACTCGCGTTCATCGTCGTTTTAGGCAACTTTTATTTAACAGTCCTCGGTTCACGACTTCAAGCATTTTTTCCGTTTTCTGCTACTACAACATAATACATGAACTCGCTTTCCCATGAGTCCTTTCGTCTCTCATGTTCTTAAAGGTACATTACTATGTTATAACAGGCAGTTTTAGAATGAAAATAAAAGTATTACTCACACTTTGTAAATATATGGATAATTAAATATTTTTAACCTTTGTCTGACCAAATATGAATTATGTATTTAAATGATCTCAAATGAAATATAATTATGTCCTATTATCATGTAATTAGCTTTTACTAAATGTATTCAAATTTCAGGGCGCTACACCCTCCCCCACTAAAAAAAATTAAATGTTGCCAAAACATTTTACATTTAATTAGAACAAATAAGTGTTTTGTTATCCTTAGCTTCTAACATTGAACATACTATTCAATTATATCTTTCTTATCAGAAATAACTACACATCTGGTGACTACAACTGCATGAATACAGGATAAACAGTAAATTACTCGTATTCCTGTTTTAATGTATAGACTTAAATTACTGGTACATTGGTAGGCCTCCCAAGACCATTAAGTCACATGGCTATATCTACCATTCCATTTTACTTAATGCCTTGGCATTATATCATGCTTAAAATGTAGTATTCTCATTCACAGACTACTTTTGTGTTACCTATAACCACACACTTATTTCTGTAAATATATCATTAACTTGTAAGTGTAGTACTCTTAAGTTACTAGAAATACATTTCTGTAAAGTAACTAGATACTTATATACCAACTAAATAATTAACACTCTCTTTTTGTTGAACACGAGTGATAACACAAACAAAAACTTTATCAAAATGAAACCATCTATTTCTATTTCTGAAATGATGTAAGACTAGGTTTCCCTAACTCATCATAAGTAAAGATACACCTTGGCTGACGTGTTCTTGTGGAACGTCTCTTATACTCCGTTTCATGTTCATCCTCTGAAGACGTATCAGTGTCTTCAGAATATGCAGGCTCAACTGCTTCGCCTTCAGAGTCTGTGTCTCGATCCTGACTTGATGATTCGTCCTGATTGTCATCCTGATCGTCGTCCTCCAGTACCTCGTTCACCTGATCCGTTAACTCAGCAGCGACGCCTGCATCCTGTGACTGCGTCTCTTCTCCATACTGAAGGTTTTCAGTCTGCGTTTCAACTACTGGGTTGTTTACATTGGTTTGGGGCATTTGGGTTGAGACAAGTAGTTTGGTTTTGACGGGCAACCACATAACATACTCTTCCTCAGAACTGTCAGAATCCTCCTGAACATTGTCTTTGGTTTTCTGTTTTTGTTTTGTTGTTCGGCTCTCTTTGTTGTGTTTCTCTTTTGGTTGCGGCGTGTCTAGTCCATCAACAAGATAAGGACAGGGTAACAAAAGATTTCTGTGAAGTACTCTTTCTCTTCCTTCCCCATCAATTGGTTTCACAACATAAACTGGACTGTCCTTTCCTCTCCTTTATTTGACAACATGTACTTTGTTTTCCCAGTAAGTACCTATTTTACCAGGTCCTCCTCTTTCAGAAAGATTTTGTACAAGTACATGATCTCTAGGTTGTAGTACTGAACTCCAGCTTCTTTGGTTATAAAACCTTTGTCCTCTTTTGCCTGCCTTTCAATACTGTATGCTTCCTGCATTGATCTTTGCCATTTCTCAGCGTAACCATCATGAGACTGTGGTTTTGTTTGTTCTCTTGGAATCAAAAGATCAATTGGCAGTATTGGCTCTCTTCCAAATAAAAGGTAAAAAGGTGAAAATCCAGTAGATTCATGAACAGTTGAGTTGTATGCGTGCACAACCTTGTTCAAATAGTCTTTCCAGTAAGGTTTTTGTGTTTCCTCCAGCGTCCTGAGCATGCTTAGTAATGTTCTGTTAAAGCGCTCAGCTGGATTTGACTGGGGATGGTAAGGCGTTGTCCTTGAGTGTTTAATCCCACAGTAGCTTTGCAACTTTTTGAACAATTCATTCTCGAATTCCCTCCCCTGATCGTGGTGAATTCTAGCAGGGAAACCGAATCTGGGAATAAAGTCATCAAATAATTTGCGAGCAGCTGTCTTACCAGACTTATTTGGTGTAGCATACGCCTGTGCGAACTTAGTAAAGTGATCTACTATTACTAAGATGTACTCCACTCCACCTTTGCTTCTCTCTAGATGCAAATAATCAATAGAGATAAGTTCAAATGGTGCTGAGGTTGTGATGTTCTGTATTGGAGTTCGAGTCTTTCTGTTGGGTTTCTTTTGCTTAAGGCAGCGGCAGACCTTTGTTACATAATGTTCGATTTCATCTCTCATTTTGCTCCAAAAGAATCTCTCTCTGGCTAAGGAGACCATTCTGTCCGCTCCTAAGTGACCCATTTCCACATGTAGTTGTTGGTAAATCAGTGGCTTGAGTTTTGATGGAACTACGAGCTGGTTTCTTGTGTTTGTCTTTCTCCACAATATTCCATCTTTGTCCAAGTACAGATTAGACCATTCTCTTAAAAGTCTTTTTACGTCACTTGATTCTTTTACTTTTTGTTTGTACTTGTTTGTATTACTTCGTCCTCTTGTTGCTTCGTTTTAATGTCTTTGACTGGTATTGGTTCAACTGGCGTTTTACATGAGTCCGTTAACTGTGACAGTACTTCCACGTTACATGTAATAGCTGAAATCCAATCAGTATGTCCATCTTGATCTGCATTGAGTCCTTGTCTTACAGCAGTTATGTCCTCTGGTTTACACTCCTCTGTACATTCAGATATGATTTTGTCCATTTCTGCAGGTTTACGAGACAGGAAATCACATAAGTCAGGGAGTTGTTATCACTGTATACAGTGAAATGGGGGCATGAAAGAGGTAAACTCGGAATCGCTCTGTGACAGCCCACTTAAGCGCTAAAAATTCAAGCTTCCCTGAGTGGAGTTTGTAATTTTTCTCTGTTGGAGTGAGTGTACGTGAACCATACCCGATTACTCTGAGTGCTCCACCCTGACGTTGATACAGGACAGCCCCAAGACCTTCCTCTGACGCGTCGGTATGTAATACAAATGGCTTTTCAAGGTCTGGGTATGCCATGACTGGTGGGTCAGACAGTGTATTGACAAGTTTTTCCAGTACCTGCTGATGTGTGGTTGTCCACTCTACAGGTTGGGACGGCGACAGCTGTGAAGAACGAGAACCTTTCTTTATCATTGTCTTACTCTTTGTTGTTGGGTGTGACAACAGTTCATAAAGAGGTTTGGCTATTCTCGAAAAGTCTGCAATGAATGATCTGTAGTAGCCTAAAAAGCTTACTAATGATCTCACTTCTTTGACAGTTTTTGGTTTTGTGTATTTCAGTGCTTGAACAGTTTCCACTTCCTTTGGATTCATGCGGTAGCCATTCTCAGAAATGACTCGACCGACATAACACACTTCCCTTTTAAAGAAGTCACATTTCTTTGGTCTGAGTTTTATTCCGCATTCCCTTTGTCTGAGTAGCACCTTTCTTACATTTCCGACGTGTTGGTTAAAGTCTTTGCTGAAAACTAAAACATCATCAAGGTACGGCACACATACCTCATCCCTCAAGTCTCCAAGGCAACCTTCCATGTACCGCTGAAAGCAGCCGGGGCGTTGGTCAGGCCGAAAGGGATCCTCAGCCATTCATAAAGACCCCATGGCGAGATGAAGGCAGTGCATGCTCGGCTTTCTGGACTGATAAAGCCCTGATGATATGCTTTACCTTGATCTAATACCGTAAACCATGAGTTTCCCCTAGATTCTCAAGAATTTCCTGTATTCTTGGAATAGGGTGTCGATCAGGGTGTGTCTTTTCGTTTAATTGTCTATAGTCGACACAGAGTCTGATTGTAGAGTCCTTTTTTCTTACAATCACTATTGGTGACGAGTAAGAAGAGGTGATTTTTGTATCCACCCCTTGCTGAGTAAATCTTGAATGTGCTTTTTCACTTCTTGGTATAAGTGACGAGGGATTGCATTGTATGTTTTTGTCACTGGAACATTGTCTTTGAGATTGATTTTCATTTGTAAATCCGGAATACATCCTGTGTCCCATTCATCTTTTGCAAAAACATCACTTTCCTCTCGTAACATTTTCCTTACTTTTTCTTGTTGTTCTGTTGTCAGGTGTGAAAGATCAACTGGTGGATCCCAATGTTCCTTGTCATGTTTCATCTCCATTTTCAGTGTAGTCTTTGTCTCATTTGTGTCCTTTTCCGTCAAATGTCCATTGTCCTTTTGTGGCACATTTGTGACTTCAGCTATGTCTTGTACATTGTCCACAGAGAATAATGATCCTAGTACAGTTCTGTTTTGGAGTCTGATATCAGTGTCTGTGTTGTTTTCAACTACAATTGAAATGATTGCTCTTTCTTCACTTGGCAGGTGTACTAGTTGTTCTTTGACTTGTAATCCCTCTGGCCACGGTGTGTTTTCATTTGGTTCTAGTATTGCATACTTCCCTTGTAACACATTTTTGTTGACCTTTCCACAGATTACTTTGAACATTTGGCGCTTTGGAATGATAACATAATTTCTTCCTAATCTCGCTGTTTGACTTTCTGCTGTGTTTTTGCCTTTGCCGAGTACAGAGAGAACTGCTTTGGCCTTTTTGTGTCCTACATCAAGTGCTGACTCAAGACTGTGTAAGAACTTGTTAGAGTTAGCTCTGTCTGTTGATACATTGGTCTTTGCTATCTCCTCTATGACATTGAATCCCACTATTGGTTTGGTGAGTGGTTGAGTGCTAACCAGAAATGGCACCAAGAGTCCACTGTCCTTATTTTCTGGGAGCCTGAACTGTACTCCGATCCAACCCTCATAAGGTATCTGAGTTCCATTTGCAGCAGAGAGGTCTAACATACCGTCATCTAGAAGCTCTTTAACAGGGCGAATCTCGGCATTGGGTAAGTTAGAGTTTTTCCAGTCTAGATCAACTATAGACACTTGAGAACCTGTGTTCCAAAGAGCAGTGGCTGGGACACCACCAATGTAGCACTGAACAAGACTTTTGCTTCCTATCAGCTTGGCTGTCTTTTCTTGTTTCTTTGACAGGAGCACGTCATTTTGGATGTGCACAATGTCTTTGAGATTTGCATTGTTTATCTCAATTTTGCAAACATTAGCTGTTGTGTCTTTCTTTTTCCTACAGCCTATTGCCCAATGATCACTACTGCCACATTTGTAGCAGTGTGTGCACTTTCCATCTGGGTTTGACTGTTCACATTTGTGACACTTTTGAAGCTCTTTTTGACATTGTTTGTGTAGTTCTGCTTTGGCTTTACACTTTTGTCATACGTCTTTACTTTTGTTTGGGTCAAGCTGGCTACTTGTGTTGTAAGGTTTTGTATCGCCTCGCACATGATTTTGTTGATTTGTTGAAACTTGATTCTCTTCAAGTTTCTCTACCATGGGATTTGGTTTGGTTGCTTGCTTTTTATTTTTGTTTGAACCAACCTTTTCACTTTTGTTTTCGTCCTCTTGCATTGAAGCTACTTTGATGCTCTTTTGTCTGGTGAAAGATGAAAACTTGTTCTTCCTTTCCAGTTCAACACTGTAGGTCGGTGCTCATTTTCTCCAGTAGCATCTCGTCCTCTACAGAAGCATCCTGCAAATAAGGCTTAACATCCACCCTTATAGCATCATCTTGTAAACCAGTTAGTATTGTTTGCAGAAACTGGGTTTGCACAAGTTCAGGATTGTATTTGAGTCCTACCTTGGCTCTTTCTGATGTAAACAACACTTTTTGTCTGAGATCCATGGCACGTATAAGAAACTGAACAGGGGTTTCTTTAGGCTCTTGTACTGCTCGAGTTAAGGCATGATAGAGTTCTGTGGCATCTTTCTCTATGTAATGTGTCCTAAGCACTTGCCTTAAAGAGTTTAACGATAGCTCTGCTCTGCTTTCTAAGTAACTCTTTAATTTCACATCAGGTGCAATGGCTTGGATCACTGCCTCAACTATCTCTCCTTCATCATATCCTTTCTTTAGTCCACGTTCGATTTGTCTTTCAAGGCATGTGAAGTTTAACTTGTCCTTTTGTCCAACTTCTCCAATTTGTCCAATAATCCGAAACTCTTTTCTGTATACTGGATGCATGTGTTACACGTCTCGAAAGATGGGCCAACTCTCTCTTGGTGCAGCACATTTATTTTTCAGGCACAAGCTGTAAAACAGTTACAAATACTATTAACACCCGGAGCTTGCTGCCTTTGTTTCACTCATATCACGTACTGACAGGACTTCTTCCAAAAAAATATTAAACGTCTGGAGTTGAACAATTTTACAATATTCAAATTACTTAAGAACAACCTTTTTACCAGTTTTTAACTACCTTTATAATCATGTTTTGATCACTTATTTATTACCTATGAATTGTATTTATCTTGTGTCTTCTCTTAGGAAACTTTACCTCCTATACTGTGTGACTGTACATTTTCCTGACGTAGCATACATACACTAGTAGCTTAGCTGAACACACATAACTGATGTGCTTATGGTAAAAACAAAACACTTAAAAGTTCGTTTGGAGTGTCCTTATAACTTAAATTTCCTATAGTACAATCTTATCAAGTATCTCTGGGCACTTATGTCTTGAACTTAACCTTGTGCAGCATTAAAACAGTATTTCGTTTGGTTACCGTTGGACCAACGTCCGCCATCTTAGAAACGTTAACTTGGTCTAACACTCGTTTTTAAACAAATAAAATATACCAAACACTTCCTAGCTTAACTTAACTTACTCTAAAAGGTACAGGGGAAACTCTACTACTGTTTAATGTGCGTTTTACCAACCAGCTTACCTGTAAAACAGTTACAAATACTATTAATACCCGGACCTTGCTGCCTTTGTTTCACTCATATCCAATGGCCGATGGCTGCTCTGCTTTGTGACCGCAAACACTGGAGGCCGCCATTGCTCTTCCATTGCTGTAGTACCTCCATTTGGCCGCTAGGCCCCCATTGAAAAGCATTGGACTTTAGACACGTTAAAAACAACTTTAATGCCTGGTTTCAATTTTTTCAACACTTAATATGGCTACATATTCCTCCTGAGATAACGCTGGGTTAGTCAAAAAAATAGAAACCAGGCTGGTTTTCGAAATATATTTTTTAAATCTCCTACTTAACGGAGGTCGGACTGTTGGCATTGGAGCTGCGCGAGCTACACGTCACGCAAGGGCCGAGTTTACAGTGAGATCCCGCCCTTTTGCCCTTATTAGGAACATGCTTCGTCAGAGCTGGGGAGGAGGAGTCTGTAAATCCGCCATGATTTCCCCCTGGAAAGTGGTCATTATGGTAAACGGGGAGGAGTGAGGAGGAGCTGTCTATTCTTTTTAACAGTCTATGCTCATATCACGTACTGACAGGACTTCTTCTACAGCGCCAGCTACTGATACCAAACGCACCAAGCGCCCTCTGCTGGTGTTGCCAAGTATTGCATGTTATATTACAACAGTTAAACCTTACCATAGCGAAAAGTAAACAATAATAAACAGTATTTAATTGTAGTTTTATGACCTTAAAGAGTTTTTAATGGGGGGCAACTATTTTAATCTATAAAGTAAACACCTAGTGCCACACATGGTTAGCTGTTCTCTCATTTGTAATGAATTTCTCGAAGTTGTACTGTTATTTGACCTTTGGGTTGATGTGGCTGTAGTACCACTTTGAACCAGAAGAGGGCGCTCCGAGTCCACTTGTTGCACGGCGTCCTCTTGATCCGGCGCAGCATTCCCATTTTCCTCCGAAGTCTGGCATCGCATGTAATCAATATAACCACTTGCTGCCACAAGTACGGCTAAACCACTGTCTTCCAAAGATGTAACATCATGGCTTTCCAAATAAATAAGTATGTGTCTCCTCATTAACCGACATGATGACTTTGTTTCTTCACTTGGCGCCAGCAAAAGCTCTTCACTTAACTTTTTCAGCTCAGCCAGACAGGGTAACAAGCTTCTCTTCAGCTAATATACCCAGCTAGCAAATTTCTCTTGGGCCAGAACTGGCCTACAACCTTACGTTTCGTCTGGCTGACAACTGGCTAGTCTGGCGGCCCTTTGCCGGGCCATAGGCTGCATGTCTTATCGATTAACTAGTGGGCCACACGCTCCGTCAAGGCATAATTAGCTAGAGTTCTCTTCTGGCCCAGTACTGGTTCATACACTTCAAAACTAATGAAGTTTAGAATGTGTTCTGGCCCAGCACTGGTTCATACACTTTAAATCTAATGAAGTTTAGAATATGTTCTTGCCCAGTACTGGTTCATACACTGCAATTCTAATGAAACTATAAATTATGCTCACACACATTTTTAATTTAATTAAAAATGTCAACATAGCTGTCTCTAAATGCAGAAGGAAATATCTAAAAACTACATGTACAATACAAACCAGCCAACAGGCCTACAAGTACATTTTATTTGTCCAATCACAAATAATTTCTCCATTCAAACATTTGCAAAACAGAATAAAACAAGGATTCCTGCTCTCAAAGTTTATTCTCCCCCAAAATGCAATTTTAATTAAACAAAACATCAACGTTTACAATTTACAATGCATTTTATGTACTGATTCAGTCATTTCACACTGCATGTCCATTCTCAGTACAAGTAATTTGCTATTTTGTCTGTATTTTTTTTGTCTGTATTTTTGCTGACTTAAACTGAAAAAAAAAGTCCATGAATAGTTGATTTACCACGTTCTGATATTTGCATTGACTAATAAACAAAAAACATAAAAAATTAAAACACAGAGGGAATGCATGAAAATAAGATCAAGGCTTTCAATGTATTTCCATTGTTTTCAAAGAGCCCCAAACTCTAATACCAACTCTACATCTCAGGAACAAGTTTGCTCCTTTGTCCATTTGCTAAAAGGTCCCTGATGCTACATAATAAAGAATGCCTAAAACATGAATCAGTTCTCTTAAGGCTGTTCATCTCAGATTAAGTCACTTATTCATCCATACCCCTGTCTAAATGCATTGTCACAGCATGAGTATTCTGTGTGTGATTAGGCTTTTACAAAAGCTCTGGCTTGAGCACCGTCAATGACCGGTTCATATAAAAATGTTTCCCCTTAATGGTGAATCCTATTCCCAGTGTTCAGATAGTAGATCTCTTAATTCTCTTCAAGTGAGTTGGGTTTAGAGATACTACAAGAAAAGAACGCTGATTACTTTTGTTTTAGAACCACTAATAAATAGATAAAAATGAAAATCGGATGTTGATCTTGCTGGCTCTCAGTCTCCTACCTCTGCTCTGGTCATTGGCCACACATGTATGATGTATCCATCATTTGCTGAACCTTTCCAGATCACATCGCAGAGGGTGTTGAGGATAGAAAACTGTAATGAAAAGAGGAGACAATTTTACAAAGATTTTGAGTTGTTGGCTGTTTTAATTTGCCCAAGGACTTTATAAACCTGGGCATATACCCTAATAGAGGCTGTGTGGAGCCTACATGTAGTAAAGCGTTTTTGTTATAGTAAGTACTAAGCCTATTAATCAATATACAATGGTTATTAGTATGACAATAGGTGCATTTGATTGATTTGAACATGTGTACTTCAAATCTGGTGACATGACTGGTTATTTTATGACACAAACCATAATATTTCTACCTAAAGAAAATGTTTACTTACCAAGTGAAGTGAGCGGTGCATGAATTTTGGCTGTATATTGCTCTATAAATAGAAAACGGAAAACAAAGTCAATAAAATGTCATTTATGCTACAACATCTATTTGGTTAAATCAGTGCATCCTGAAGTAATCTCTGATGGCACATTAGACGAACGTGTAATGTGGATTTAATATGTTTTTCATTCAACAGTTTTCAATACAATGTAAATTTGCTAGCTGGGTAACCTAGCCAACTGGTTATCTAGCTTTGGCATCACAGAAAATTAAATAATGTACATATATGGCAAAACACAACGGTAGCTCAAAAACATGTTCACTTACAGTATACACTAATGTAAATGTCAGTCTGACAAAAAACATCATAAGAAAAGTTACAGTTACAGTACTCACCAGCAGGAAATAACTTTTGTGGACAGATCCACACATTCGCTAGAAAAGTAGCTACGTACGTAACTAGGCAACCACACTTACAACGTCCGACGTGACATGTTTTGTTGGTTCTTGACGCCCGTGTCCCGGGCGGGCGGGATCATGTAATACAGACAAACTCTCTGTCGTTGTAGACTTATTTTGCACTTTTTACGTTAAATCAACACGAACAAACTGCAGAATGATGGCTTTTTAACTAACATATTTCGATTTACGGTAATCCCGCCCGCCTTGTTTGTCAAGGTAATTCAAACCAAGTATCTATTCCAAAACTTGTGGCTCACTCGCTGTTTGTTTGTTATCGGGCCAGAAGATGGCACCGCGTGTATGCGCCACGCCATGGCATGTTCTGACCGCTGTGGCCCGCATCAGTTGTGATTGTTGTGGCGCAGACACCGCGTGCCCACTTCAGGCCCAGTAATGATTTTACTGCCTGATTACTAACACTCGATTTATTGATTGACTGCGGAATTTTCCGCAGTCAATTATTGGTTTGCGTTTCTTTATTATTGATTGACTGCGGAATTTTCCGCAGTCAATTATTGGTTTGCGTTTCTTTATTGATTGACTGCGGAACTTTCCGCAGTCAATTATTGGTTTTCATGTTCTTTAATATTATTATTATTATTATTATTATTCCATCTTTTTCCTGAATTTCAGCACCTTTCAGCACTTTCATGCTTTGTGCAATTTCTGCAGTTATGCATCAAAATGTTCCGCATGTTGACGAGAATCCTGCTATTACTTTTGGGACTTCTGCGATTTACGGTTTTTCCGCAATCGGACGAAATACCGAACATTTTTCCCATTGACGCATAATGGGGCTCCCGCAAATTCATGCTTTTCCGCATTTTTTTCCGCAATTTCTGCAATTTCTGCAATTTGTGCATGTTCAGCTTCCGCAACTTGTGGGTTTTGAGAAAAAATTGGCCTTCTGCAGTTTTCCACTTTTTTTCTACGGGAATTTGAAATTTTTGCATTGGTGTGTATGTGGTCTCTGCCCCATTAGTGTGTATGGCGAATCCAGCCAATAGGATTTCTGGCACTCCATGTGTTTCAGCCATTTGTGCAGCTTCTGCTATTTCAGCATTTAGGCGATTTCTACAGTTTGACCAGTTTATGGAATTTAAAAAGTTTATGCAATATAAACAATTTATGCAAATTAACCACTTTATGGAATTTAACCAGTTTACGCATTTTAACCAGTTTATGCAACATAACAATTTATGCCATTTAGGATTTATGAAATTTAAACAGTTAAGGCAGTTTATATAATTTATGCAAATTAACCAATTAATGCATTTTACAGTTTTTTTTGCAATTTAACCAGTTTATGCAACATAACAGTTTGTGCAATTTAAACTGTTCATGCATTTTACCGGTTTATGCAAATTAGATTATGCAAATTAACCAATTTATGAATTTTACAGTTTTTTGCAATTTAACCAGTTTATGCAATCTTAAGTTCATGCAACATGAAAGTTTATGCATTTTACCGATTTATGCAAATTAGATTATGCAAATTAACCAATTTATGCATTTTACAGTTTTTCTGCAATTTAACCAGTTTATGCAATTTATCCAGTTTATGCATTTTACCATTTTATGCAATTTCACCAGTTTATGAACATTAGATTATGCAAATTAACCAATTTATGCAATTTCTGCAATTTCTGCATTCGATTCCCGCAGTTCCGCAGTCATCGCAATGGCTTCAGCCATTGCAGCATTTCTAGTTATTATTATTATTCCGGCACATTTTTCCTGATTTTCTGCACCTTTCAGCACTTTCATGCTTTGTGCAATTTCTGCAAGTTATGCATCAAAACGTTCCGCATGTTGAGGAGAATCCTGCTATTACTTTTGGGACTTCTGCGATTTACGGTTTTTCCGCAATCGGACGAAATACCGCACATTTTCCCATTGACGCATAATGGGGCTCCCGCAAATTCATGCTTTTCCGCATTTTTTTCCGCAATTTCTGCAATTTCTGCAACTTGTGCATGTTCAGCTTCCGCAACTTGTGGGATTTGAGAAAAAATTGGCCTTCTGCAGTTTTCCAGTTTTTTTCTACAGGAATTTGAACTTTTGCATTGGTGTGTATGTGGTCTCTGCTCCATTAGTGTGTATGGCGAATCCAGCCAATGTATTTTAATAGGATTTCTGGCTCTCCATGTGTTTCAGCCATTTGTGCAGCTTCTGCATCTTCAGCATTTAGGCGATTTCAACAGTTTGACCAGTTTATGGAATTTAAAAAGTTTATGCAATATAAACAATTTATGCAAATTAACCACTTTATGGAATTTAACCAGTTTACGCATTTTAACCAGTTTACGCATTTTAACCAGTTTATGCAACATAACAATTTATGCCATTTAGGATTTATGAAATTTAAACAGTTAATGCAGTTTATATAATTTATGCAAATTAACCAATTAATGCATTTGACCGTTTTTTTTGCAATTTAACCAGTTTATGCAACATAACAGTTTGTGCAATTTAAACTGTTCATGCATTTTACCGGTTTATGCAAATTAGATTATGCAAATTAACCAATTTATGCATTTTACAGTTTTCTGCAATTTTACCAGTTTATGCAATTTCACCAGTTTATGAACATTAGATTATGCAAATTAACCAATTTATGCAAATTTATGCAATTTCTGCATTCGATTCCCGCAGTTCCGCAGTCAATCGCAATGGCGCAGCCATTGCTGCATTTCTAGTTATTGATTGACTGCGGAATTTTCCGCAGTCAATTATTGGTTTGCGTTTCTTTATTATTATTATTATTCCGGCACATTTTTCCTGATTTTCTGCACCTTTCAGCACTTTCATGCTTTGTGCAATTTCTGCAAGTTATGCATCAAAACGTTCCGCATGTTGAGGAGAATCCTGCTATTACTTTTCGGACTTCTGCGATTTACGGTTTTTCCGCAATCGGACGAAATACCGAACATTTTTCCCATTGACTTATAATGGGGCTCCCGCAAATTCATGCTTTTCCGCATTTTTTTCCGCAATTTCTGCAATTTCTGCATTTTGTGCATGTTCAGCTTCCGCAACTTGTGGTTTTGAGAAAAATTGGCCTTCTGCAGTTTTCCAGTTTTTTTCTACGGGAATTTGAAATTTTTGCATTGGTGTGTATGTGGCCTCTGCCCATTAGTGTGTATGGCGAATCCAGCCAATGCATTTTAATAGGATTTCTGGCTCTCCATGTGTTTCAGCCATTTGTGCAGCTTCTGCAATTTCAGCATTTAGGCGATTTCAACAGTTTGACCAGTTTATGGAATTTAAAAAGTTTATGCAATATAAACAATTTATGCAAATTAACCACTTTATGGAATTTAACCAGTTTACGCATTTTAACCAGTTTATGCAACATAACAATTTATGCCATTTAGGATTCATGAAATTTAAACAGTTAATGCAGTTTATATAATTTATGCAAATTAACCAATTAATGCATTTTACCATTTTTTTTTGCAATTTAACCAGTTTATGCAACATAACAGTTTGTGCAATTTAAACTGTTCATGCATTTACCGGTTTATGCAAATTAGATTATGCAAATTAACCAATTTATGCATTTTACAGTTTTTCTGCAATTTAACCAGTTTATGCAATTTATCCAGTTAATGAACATTAGATTATGCAAATTAACCAATTTATGCAATTTATGCAATTTCTGCATTCGATTCCCGCAGTTCCGCAGTCAATTGCAATGGCTTCAGCCATTGCAGCATTCTAGTTGATTGACTGCGGAATTTTCCGCAGTCAATTATTGGTTTGCGTTTTTGATTGACTGCGGAATCTTCCGCAGTCAATTATTGGTTTCATGTTCTTTAATATTATTATTATTATTATTATTATTCCATCTTTTTCCTGATTTTCAGCACCTTTCAGCACTTTCATGCTTTGTGCAATTTCTGCAAGTTATGCATCAAAACGTTCCGCATGTTGAGGAGAATCCTGCTATTACTTTTGGGACTTCTGCGATTTACGGTTTTTCCGCAATCGGACGAAATACCGCACATTTTTCCCATTGACGCATAATGGGGCTCCCGCAAATTCATGCTTTTCCGCATTTTTTTCCGCAATTTCTGCAATTTCTGCAACTTGTGCATGTTCAGCTTCCGCAACTTGTGGGATTTGAGAAAAAATTGGCCTTCTGCAGTTTTCCAGTTTTTTTCTACAGGAATTTGAACTTTTTGCATTGGTGTGTATGTGGTCTCTGCTCCATTAGTGTGTATGGCGAATCCAGCCAATGTATTTTAATAGGATTTCTGGCTCTCCATGTGTTTCAGCCATTTGTGCAGCTTCTGCATCTTCAGCATTTAGGCGATTTCAACAGTTTGACCAGTTTATGGAATTTAAAAAGTTTATGCAATATAAACAATTTATGCAAATTAACCACTTATGGAATTTAACCAGTTTACGCATTTTAACCAGTTTACGCATTTTAACCAGTTTATGCAACATAACAATTTATGCCATTTAGGATTTATGAAATTTAAACAGTTAATGCAGTTTATATAATTTATGCAAATTAACCAATTAATGCATTTGACCGTTTTTTTTGCAATTTAACCAGTTTATGCAACATAACAGTTTGTGCAATTTAAACTGTTCATGCATTTTACCGGTTTATGCAAATTAGATTATGCAAATTAACCAATTTATGCATTTTACAGTTTTCTGCAATTTTACCAGTTTATGCAATTTCACCAGTTATGAACATTAGATTATGCAAATTAACCAATTTATGCAAATTTATGCAATTTCTGCATTCGATTCCCGCAGTTCCGCAGTCAATCGCAATGGCGCAGCCATTGCTGCATTTCTAGTTGATTGGACTGCGGAATTTTCCGCAGTCAATTATTGGTTTGCGTTTCTTATATTATTATTATTCCGGCACATTTTTTCCTGATTTTCTGCACCTTTCAGCACTTTCATGCTTTGTGCAATTTCTGCAAGTTATGCATCAAAACGTTCCGCATGTTGAGGAGAATCCTGCTATTACTTTGGGACTTCTGCGATTACGGTTTTTCCGCAATCGGACGAAATACCGCACATTTTTCCCATTGACGCATAATGGGGCTCCCGCAAATTCATGCTTTTCCGCATTTTTTTCCGCAATTTCTGCAATTTCTGCAACTTGTGCATGTTCAGCTTCCGCAACTTGTGGGATTTGAGAAAAAATTGGCCTTCTGCAGTTTTCCAGTTTTTTCTACAGGAATTTGAACTTTTGCATTGGTGTGTATGTGGTCTCTGCTCCATTAGTGTGTATGGCGAATCCAGCCATGTATTTTAATAGGATTTCTGGCTCTCCATGTGTTTCAGCCATTTGTGCAGCTTCTGCATCTTCAGCATTTAGGCGATTTCAACAGTTTGACCAGTTTATGGAATTTAAAAAGTTTATGCAATATAAACAATTTATGCAAATTAACCACTTTATGGAATTTAACCAGTTTACGCATTTTAACCAGTTTACGCATTTTAACCAGTTTATGCAACATAACAATTTATGCCATTTAGGATTTATGAAATTTAAACAGTTAATGCAGTTTATATAATTTATGCAAATTAACCAATTAATGCATTTGACCGTTTTTTTTGCAATTTAACCAGTTTATGCAACATAACAGTTTGTGCAATTTAAACTGTTCATGCATTTTACCGGTTTATGCAAATTAGATTATGCAAATTAACCAATTTATGCATTTTACAGTTTTTTCTGCAATTTTACCAGTTTATGCAATTTCACCAGTTTATGAACATTAGATTATGCAAATTAACCAATTTATGCAAATTTATGCAATTTCTGCATTCGATTCCCGCAGTTCCGCAGTCAATCGCAATGGCGCAGCCATTGCTGCATTTCTAGTTATTATTCCGGCACATTTTTCCTGATTTTCTGCACCTTTCAGCACTTTCATGCTTTGTGCAATTTCTGCAAGTTATGCATCAAAACGTTCCGCATGTTGAGGAGAATCCTGCTATTACTTTTGGGACTTCTGCGATTACGGTTTTTCCGCAATCGGACGAAATACCGCACATTTTTTCCCATTGACGCATAATGGGGCTCCCGCAAATTCATGCTTTTCTGCATTTTTTTCCGCAATTTCTGCAATTTCTGCAACTTGTGCATGTTCAGCTTCCGCAACTTGTGGGATTTGAGAAAAAATTGGCCTTCTGCAGTTTTCCAGTTTTTTCACAGGAATTGAACTTTTTGCATTGGTTGTATGTGGTCTCTGCTCCCATTAGTGTGTATGGCGAATCCAGCCAAATGATTTTATAGGATTTCTGGCTCTCCATGTGTTTAAAAACAGCCATTTTGTGCAGCTTCTGCATTCTTCAGGCATTTAGCGATTTCAACAGTTTGACCAGTTATGGAATTTGAAAAGTTTATGCAATATAAACAATTTATGCAAATTAACCACTTTATGGAATTTAAACCAGTTTACGCATTTTAACCAGTTTACGCATTTTAACCAGTTTATGCACATAACAATTTATGCCATTTAGGATTTATGAAATTTAAACAGTTAATGCAGTTTATATAATTTATGCAAATTAACCAATTAATGCATTTGACCGTTTTTTTTGCAATTTAACCAGTTTATGCAACATAACAGTTTGTGCAATTTAAACTGTTCATGCATTTTACCGGTTTATGCAAATTAGATTATGCAAATTAACCAATTTATGCATTTTACAGTTTTTCTGCAATTTTACCAGTTTATGCAATTTCACCAGTTTATGAACATTAGATTATGCAAATTAACCAATTTATGCAAATTTATGCAATTTCTGCATTCGATTCCCGCAGTTCCGCAGTCAATCGCAATGGCGCAGCCATTGCTGCATTTCTAGTTGCGTATGGCTCGTTACTGGCCAGATGATTGCAGTCAGGTCGCCAGTCAGCCAGCTGTGCCACAAGAAAGCCAGAACTGGCTCAGACACGACTGCTACCTGGGTAGCGATTCCCACTCACTGTCCATGTTGCTCGGTCTTTGAGTTGTTCACAGCTCGAAAAGTCCGTTGCTTTTATTTTTCGATGCGTGTCTTCATTGGAACAGATCAGGTTGGCTGTAGCTAGTCCGCAGTCTTCTTTTCTTTCGGGCAACAATGCAGCTTCTAAAAAAAAAACTTTCTTCGCAGAAAACTTACTTGTACCGGCGGAAACACCAAAATGTATGTTGCACCCATGAAATGAACGACCAGACTCACGATCATTCGTCGTTTTAGGCCAACTTTTTATTAACAGTTCCTCGGTTCACGACTTCAAAGCATTTTTTCCGGTTTTGTTTTAAACCTTTGT
The DNA here is from genome assembly GCA_007210695.1 of Neogobius melanostomus. NCBI lineage: Eukaryota > Metazoa > Chordata > Actinopteri > Gobiiformes > Gobiidae > Neogobius > Neogobius melanostomus. Next base: position 9,165 of record VHKM01000449.1, on the reverse strand, counting down.
CTGACCCAAATATTGAATTATGTATTTTAAATTTATCTCAAATGAAATATAAATTAGCCCTATTAATCATGTAATTAGCTTTTACTAAATGTATTCAATTTCAGGGTGCTTACATTCAGTAACAATTTCAAGCCACAGGTATAAAAAGCAATGGCAAACAGCCCCCGATCTCCAGCGTTCTGCTTAGATTGTTTATTTTTTTTGTTTTCAATTCCAAGAGAACAAACCACGAAACTGAGCCTGATTTATCATGTAGTGCTGATGCCGATTAATTTTTAACACATTCACCACACAACTCTTTTAACAAAAACATTCACAATCTAACAGTTTTTCCCACTACAATTTTTTTAACCCCAACCTAAAACATCGTCACTCTATGGCCCCATTTCCGCAATTGGCAACGACATCAAAAGTAGTCCGTGATGTTAAATAACTGTTGTAGGCAATGGGCCTTATTAGTAGAATTGGTTCATTGGCTCATATTTATACCCAGATTTCACTGTTGATCACTGCGTGCCCAGGTTTCTCTTTTTGTACTGTTTAAAGCAAATATAGATTTCCTTAAAAAAATCTAGAGCAGAAATGATCGACCGAAGGAACTACCTTAACTTTGTTCCCATTGTTTATTAAACATGTAGACTCTAGATCCCTCTGGTGGACTCCCAGCGTATTGCGGGCAACTGCACAATACAGGTGCCTTCATAATTGAATGACCATGAAAAAGTTGCATTCACCTCCGTATTCAACTTTAAACTGTGAAACTAATATATATAAACTCATTATATGCAAAGTGGACATATTTGTTTATAATTTGATGATCTATATCTTCAGCTTGTAAAAAAACCCAATTAAAAATTCTCATAAAATTAGAATATTTGAACATGGGCTGTTCAAGCCATAATCATCAAAATTATAACAAAATAAAGGCTTGAATATGTCCCACTTTGCATGTACATGAGTTCTATCATATATTGTTTTCACATTTTAAGTTGAATTTACAGAAAATAAATGAAAACTTTTTGCATCATATTCTATTTAATATGACGAGACCTGGCTAAGTTGTTATGAGTTTTTAAAGTCATATAAATAATTTTCCGAGATCGTTAAGCAAACAATCTGTTTTTAAAGATTTGTTGTGGTCGTGCAACATTAACCCTACTGTTAAGATAAACAGTAGTTTTGTGAAATAAGGTCTTAATGTATACAATTAGTAAGGAATAGAGCAATTATAACAAATATTTCTTGAAACGGGATCAAGCTAAAAACACGAAGTGGCTTTCAGTCAAAAAATATAGACTTTACCAAATCATTTCTAAACATTTAAAAAACAAATTTACAGCATGGCTTTGTTTGCACTGTTATGTGTTTGAGACTGAACAGGAGAAATACAGGTCAGTGCAACAGTGAAATTAAAATAATTAAAATTACTTGTTTTGAGTTAGTCGTTCTTAACTATTGTGATATTTTTTATCAATGGAAGCCTATCAAATTCTGTATAGGTCATAAAACTAACTAATAATACTTATAATACTTAATTACTATAATACTGGGCGACGTGTTGCGCATGGATAGAACGGGGCGTCTTCATGATCGAAAGGGCAGGGGTTCGGATTCCCCGCCTCCTGAAAAGTGGCATTGGTTGTTGTCGCTTGGTGCTAATGGAGGTGGAAAGTGCTATACAGTTGAGACCCATTTACTTATCAGTGTTTATAAGAGGCCATGTTTCTTCTTGTCTGGCGTTTCTGTCAGCTTTACAACCGATTGGTTCAAAGATGCACTCCGGCCTACGGCCCATAAGTTGCCAATAATGTAGAAACGAGAAATATATAAATGTAGATTCAAAGAGCTTTCAGAGGCAAAATGCGTGCAAATTCCCCTAGTAAAACAATGTTAATGTCGTGTGAAAATAAAAAGTCCATGTAAGCAGCTTTCAAAGTGACACTGCATTAGAAAGTTAAGGCTTGGTCTCCGTGTGTGGAAAAGAATACCGTTTAAACATGACAAGTTAAAATCCAGAAATTCCCTTTTAAAACCTTTCACATTAATCCAGTTGGCAGCCACAATTTCAAAGGTACTTAAAAAATAACATCTTATTGGCAAGGTTTATTGCTGTTCTCTGCAGTCTGTACGATGTGAATCACCTCCTCGTCCTAGAAAGTAGAGAAGAAAAAAAAACATGATTCATTTGCTGAAAATGAGAATAAAGCAAAGTAAAGAGTCCATTTTATTATATTTTTATTTTAGTATAAAGTTAAGAAAAGGCATGGTCCATTGTTTATATTGAATTCCTAGCCATGTCATGTTGACAGCATTCTTTTCCTACTTCTTGCAAAGACTATAGTCCGGGAATTAGTTTTATTAACCAGAAAAAAATGTATAGTCATAATCCATAGAAAAATAAAAGGAAAAGTGCACTTTGCAAGCTGGCCAGTCTGGAAAAGCTTTCAGTCCTTAGCCTTTCAATGTATTTTTCCTTATAGCCGTTTGATGAGCCATTTCAAACACTACAAATTTAGGCGTTGCAGATGTTTTAGCGCGCTGTCAAACCCATTGACCTCATTTAGGTGATGTCAAAGCCTATTAGGAAATCATTAATGAGTATGTTACAGAACTTTTTAGATTTTGCTTTGTATAAGAATTAGTCTATGAAAGTGTCCTCTGAGCTAAATGCTAACTCAAATTCAGTTACGTTTTGCTGTTTTTTGCCGCCGTGGTCGGATAACTCTGCGAACAACTAAACTAGCACATATATTTTAATGATATTAAAAATATCAATAATTTTTATACAAATGGAAAAAACCCCTCACAATACATTAAAATGCCACAGAATCTGCATATGTTCATACCTTGCTATATAGATGTCGACAGATTCGTTTTTCTAAGGCCGATGACCGAATTTTGAGGGATTTTAATTTGGCTAATGTCGATATGAACAACGTCGATATTTTGGGCCCAATTATTTCCAATGTCTTGTCTTATAATCCTGGTATGGTGCTCCTAAAACTGTAAAAATGTATTCGGTTTGAACTGGACCAAGCAGGAGGGCGCTCATGGGGCATAGGCTGAGAATTTATGCTTTAGTAAGTACTTTAGAGTACCTGTTAAAAATTACCTAAATATTGGCCCAAACTCTAATGCTTTAATATAAAGCCTGGCTCAACCATTAATTAGTTTGGAGATAGAACGTTCAATTCAAAACAGGTCTGTAAAGCGGTTGCTAACGCGTTTGTCTGAGAAGAGCACGCCTGAAACGTTACTAGTGTGTGAACAGTATAAACATTTTGAGAACTTTTTTCTTCAGATCCAGTTTCCATTTTTAAGTTCATCTGTATTGGATTTCCCAGCATGTCTATTTACTGTTTTCTCACACCTTTATAGGGACAGACTCAGATAGCTACAGCAATTTCTGTGTATTTCTATGGGCTCTGACTGATAAAGCGATATTTTGACAGGAAATGCCCTTTATACACCTTAGCTAAGTAGTAACGTTCTACAATTTAACAGCTATGGTTTGGACTATTCGTAAAGTCGGATGGAGATATTTAAAAGCTATTGTGGAGACTTCCAGACGTACAGTTCGGTGGTGGTCGTCTCCCTTCCGTGTCTTCGCTGCCTTGCTGGGAAAGCCCTCAAAATCGGGACGAGCGGCTCTCCACCCATCCCTCATCGTAGCTCCGTCTCGTACTCATCCGAATGATCACCTAAAACAGCAGCATGATACTAAACTTAATGTTTAATTCATATCTTACAACCTAATATTTCAGTCTTATATGTTTAATACAAAACCACTGAATTCACAGATGGGCTTACCGTCTACGAGAGCAGCTTTCACCGGCTCGATTCGGGACACGAATCTGGCGTGCCAGCCGTCGTGTTGAAGAAGGCGTTCGGACACGTCACCACCTGTAATAAATGACATGGACGGGGCGTTAGACGAAACTGGAACCTCTGCGCAGTGTTTTAGCTGCTAGCATTATCCGTGTAATCGCCACGTGTTCCCGTCTTGGTTTTGTGCAACTCCTCTTGTGCCGGTCCTTGAGCAGCTGTCGATACTCGCGCTCCTCTGCCAACCACGTCGAACAGATCTTTCCCGTGCTGGTAACCCACCTCCTACAAGGTGAGGACTAAAAAAATTATATACAGGGCCAGGGTTTAAAACTGGGGAGCGGCAAGTCCAATTTAATGCTTTTTAATGACTAATAATGTGCTTTTATTGTCACCAAATGCAATAATCTCATTCATTCCATCAAGAGGAATGAGGCAGAAATGTTTGGTATTCTAAAGCAAATTGGACTCAATGATTAACTTTAGAGCTGAATGTGTGATTCGACCCATATTTTTTTGAATTAAAACTCATGCAGTTAAAAATATATCAACCAATGCAATTTTACAAGAAAATTAGATTTAATTAAGGTTATGGACCGTCTTGAAGCACAGATTCGAAACGTTGTCGAAGTCTTCATGGCGCCATGCATTTCAAAACACGGTTTCAAAACAGCGGTTCAAAACACGGCATTCACGTGAACTCAGACTGAAGCGTTTTAGAACGGGGCTGTTTAAAACAATTCACTAGAGGGGGCTCTGTTGTCGAACCTTGTCAACTACGAGGGTTTGCAAACTTTTCTCCATGTTTGGTAGTGTTTTAGTGGCACACGTGAGTTGCTCAGACTGGCATAGTTAAAGTTGCCTGCGATTCGTTAAACACTGCTGCATCTCTGGAGTAGCGTCTGAGTACGAATCCCATCTCTGACAGATTGCTAAAGTCAATCTGAATTACTGATTGTAAAATAATTGTTAATGCACCATTGCTTTTATAAAATCGATCAAGCATAAAGGAATGAGACTTAAGGAGAAGAAAATGTGGAACAATTATTGACCAGTTGCTTCTGATATTATTTTTCTAGACACTGTGACAATAACACATTCGGAGAAGTCATGTTAAATAAATGGCAAGATAAAAATCAACAGAATGTGGTTTTATTTCACTCACAGGACAATCAATTAACATATGTTGAATCCTGAAACACTGTAAATGCGTTTGTAATGACCATTCGCCACTAGATGTCACTTGTGGAGTGATTGTTCGACGGCTCACAATCGCTTCAAAACTGCTTTGCGAGTTCATGAAAGCTTCACCTTTGCCCAACCTAGATTTAAGCCAATTGGAATCCTTTAGGCTTTTAAAAGTGGGTATTATGCTTTTTACAGGTATTTGGGATTAATCTGATACACATCTTTATCACTTCTTTTTTTTTACATTTTGTTGGTTTTGAAAACAACAATATTCTAAAACACTTCCTGATTCCCCAGCGAGCTACCACAAGCCCCTCCACCCCCATGCCCTTTGCTGCTGTTCACTGCAAGAATGTTTTCAATGTTTTAAGAGGATTAAAAAAGACAAACAAATACACCGCTCAGCACGTGTGGCTGTAAGTGCCGAATGTTTTTACTCCGCCAGTTTGAACTCCAGGATTGAGCTACAGCAAGGAGATCAAGAGGTTGAGGCCATGGGATGATCAAAGATTACTCAAAGATGCGCTCAGTGGCTTGACACACAACTCCAGGTTTGTTTTTGATGGAGGACAACATTATGATAGACAGGTTTTGGACACTTACAGCGATCTCGTTTAAACTTCCCCCGAACTCGAGCGTGCCATTAGTAGTTGATGGTGGACGATGTACTCGCAAGTAAGTATTCGCTCTCTTTGAACCACTTCGAGGCTGGCGCACACAGCAAAACGTACGCCAGGCGGGTATTGGATCTCCGCCATGTCAAGCACCTGGGGAGCACGAAGAACAACCTCTTAGTACTTTACTTTGCCTATCAGGCACAACCGTATCAGAAAGATGTAACAATTACTTGACAAAAAACTGTGTATTGGAAAAAAAGTCAAAACCCATAGAGTTAATTCTCATAATTACCTGATTTTCTCTGCCAGTGGTTTGAAACCTCTTTCCAGAGCAGCCCACCATACCGTTCACAAGAGTCTCCGTAGTTTTGTTAGGTCTGTTTCGTCTTGCGCTTCCCGACACTCGATGCAATGACCACCTTCGCTCCATCGACCGCAGCCACATCAGCTACAATAAAAGAAAAGGAAGAACAGTGTTTTAGCAAAGCAGCTCGAAAGTCAGTATTGTAGAATCTACCGTCTCTTTGAGTCCTTGCAGATGTGGTGACGTTTTGTTGTACGTTGACACTTTTGACCCCGATACATACCGGGAACTATCAGCTCTCCAGCAGCGATGCCATGAGGCTTCATTTCGAAACTAACAGAAAGTGTTGATGTTTTATTTTATTCTGTTTCAAGGCCATTAGGCTGAAACGCCTTGGGCTTGAACTATAATAAATTTGCCTGGATTTGGTATTCATTAGAAAGTTCTGTTCTCGGGGAAGAAAAATGTACAGTATTAAAAAACAATATAAATTAATCATATTACTTGCTGAAAAAATATGACTGATATTAAGCGAAGGCATAGCATTACTTTAAACTGTGTTATATGTGCTAAGATGATGCAACTCTAACTAGAGTGACCACCTTAAAATAGAAACAAATAAGTATGGCTAGATGTGCATTAGGTGGACATTTAGGGAAATTTGAGAAGCACTGCCTTTAAACATCTAGTTTACTGATAAGGCACATTATCCCCCAAAAACCAAACATATTTTGAAAAGCACTTGCGGAGTGTATAGAATTATAAAACTAGTTTAACCTAGATAATTTAATGATTTTTTTCTTCTTTTTGTATACTCACCACTTCAACAAGGAAACCAATGACAAAGTGGCGAACATTCATCGACAATAAGTGGGAGCACAGAGACCTAAAATGGCAAAGTACAACCTTAACCCTTAACTGTAGCCTAAATGCTGGGCAAAGTACGACCAGAAGAGAGGCTGTGTGGTCACCCTTACAACAAACATCTTTAGCATAACTGAAACACTTCGCTGAATACAATGGGGAACAGTAACAGATCATCTTTTCATCTCAAACTGACCGGCGGAGTTGTTCGATGTAGCCTCCGTCCATGAGCAAGTGTCCGTCTTTGGGGTCCACAGAGCGGGCATAAACCGAACAGAGAACATAGACTGGCTCGGACGTTACCTCCAGTATAGAACAAGAAGGTTCAATGTGGTTTATTCATGTGGTTTTCAATACTAAAAATCAGTTTTGTAATCGTATTGCACAAACCGTAAGTGTGAACCTCATGGCAGAAGCGGTGAGTCCGTGTGATGTTGAAATATGGCAACCATAAATCCATACAGAGAAAAAGTGAATTCTTATGTAATGTAATTGTACTGAAGTCTAAGGTTAAAGGCCGGGGGTATGTACAATAGGAAAGCAAACAAACAATGTGATTATTCCAAAAGGAAAAAAAACCGATGATTAATTACATGAATGAAAAAGTGTTCAGGTTGCCAGATTCCTAAGGCTTAAAACAGCAATTTAAATAAACCTACAATAAATATATGGCAGCTTAACACATTGAGTGCCAAAAACGAAAAAAATAGTTTTTGCGGGGTTTTTTAATTACGAACAACTAGGACACTCTAATACACCTTATGTGTGATTTTACCCCCAACATTATTCCGGCCAGTGTCTGCTCATAGTCGTTGTCAATCCAGCGGCTTCTGCGGGCGGCTTGCTGCATCTGTCCCCCTGCCCGCCTCTCACTCAAGCGCCCAGATTCTGACTTCTACTTAAGCGGAGCTGCTCTAGCCCGTCCTCCGGTCCGCCTCCCACTGAACCCCGGTCTGACTTCAGTGCGAGCGCCTGTTCCGTCCTCCTTCAGCACTCTGTCCATCAGTTTATTTCTCTCTTCTGCCAAAATGACCTTATTTGACTTATATCTGATAAACTGCGTGTGTCATTTACAGTAGATCGATTCTTAATCTCTCGTGATGTAGTGCGCATTGGTGAGGTGCTTTCTTTATCCACGACAAACGTTTAGGAGTCACCGTTGCTGAAACTGGGAGCCGAAGCCTCATTTCCGCAGAGCAGCTCGAATCTTGGGCAGTGTTTTGTCAAAACCTGTGTGGACTCAGAGGCACTACACCCGGCTGTAGCTTGTCTCTGAGTGCTGAACTACAGCACCTGTCCACTGTGAAACCTGCATGTCTGCTCCGCTCCTACCTTTCCCGCGGAGCGGAAGCAGAAGAAACGCCACAGATCTGTTTAACTGATGATACAACTACTCAAAAACACTCCCTATTTGTGTTCTCGTTCATCATTCCCTAAAATCCTCTTTTGCTGAAAACAAAATGGGTAAATTTAATGTATTCTGATTTATTTTTCTGTTTGGTTCATATTAACCAAAACCACCTGACCCAGCACATTTCCAGTTTGCTTACCCATATAAGAGCTCAAATGGCGCATGTTCATAAAACACGCCATATCTCGGTTTTCTTAGAAGAAATACAGTGATTTTGATCAAAAGTAGCCTCTGTTTAGCTTAGGGTCTCAGGAAACCGAGGCACCGTAGAAATTAAATATTTCACCTAATGAGAGCTTTAGCAGTCTCACCTTTCAAAACGGCCAGTAGCGTTGTGTTCATAGCTATAAACAGAATTACACTGTGGCCGCTACAAATATCATGAAAATGGTCTGAATGTTTGGCACCTTCTACAGCATATCCCCAAAAACACTCAATGTGCTAAGACAACCCATCTACCTTTAGCGCGCAAAAAGTGCATCTTACAAGCTCTACCTCCATCACAAATCTATGACCTATTTCTGTGTACAGGCAGCTTGATTTTTATTTACATTTTTTATCTAAATTTAGTTTATTATACTTTTTGCTTCCTTTTTTAAAACTCTTTTATTCATTGTACGTAAGATGCAACCTCTCTTTCTATTATTATTACAGCTTAACATTACCTGATTCTTCTTTGCATTTGCACACTTTTCTGACTATTTGCACTCCCTGTGTGTTCTAAACTGCTGTAACCGGGAATTTCTTCCATTGTGAGATCTAAAAAAAATCTCATTTAAGAGACATGGCAGTGGTTTTCAACTAGTGGGATAGGCCCCTAAAACTGCATGGATGAGAATAAAGTGATCATATTAAGCATACGCGGGCATTAAAATAGACTTAAACATTATTTTGGGTGTCTAAGCATTGCTATTTTACATTTTAATAATTGTCCTCTTTAATTAAATAAATAGTAT